>CM040395.1:119592462-120792462 GCA_022702515.1 Ilyophis sp. 1 JC-2022 | reverse complement strand
AATTGTAGGTGATTACAACATAAAAAAATAAATGAACATTCTGCAAACACAATTCTGAGTAAACTGAACTTCTGGACACAAAGTCGATAAACTAAAAATATCAATTTAGACAAACTTGTTTTAAGTAGTTTAGGAAGAACTTTTGTTTCATGTTTATTGTCAAGGTAATTATATGTTTGATTGTATCCATTGTGTGTATTTAGAGCAACATACTCTAACTTACAGCTAACACTCATTTACAATCCACCTCCCTTGTTAATCGAGATCCCCTTGAGGTATACGTCTTGTGATCTGGCGTGAACCCACACGCACATACAGAAATAGAACTGTGAATTCTAATACGCCTCATTCTTTTCCTACGTTTTCCTTTCTATATCATTCGCTGCTTTTAGGATGTTAGTTTTATACATGTTTGTTATTTAATAAATTGTATTTTGTTAAACCTGGTCGTCGGTCTGATTGTTGTTTGAATAAACATTTGAGCATATCCTCCAAAATAATTTACGCCTTCTGATTAAGTTATTGATTATTATTTTATTAGTTAATATTGAAGTTCATAATCATGATTTAATAATACATTTTATGAGATTAATCATACTTTTGCACCATTGGGTCACCGTATGAGGTTCTGTATCTGTATATTCTCATCACTAGTTGGCGCTCGTGTGAGGGTATGTACAGTGCCCTCCACTATTATTGGCACCCCTGGTAAAAATGAGTAAAAATAGTTATAAAAAAATTCACCGTTTGGTGAATTAGCTTAATGTCACATTGAAAAAAATAGAAAAATCCAAGCCTCAAACCATCACTTTGCTGCCAGATATGCAGTAGATATAGATGGATCACTTTAAGGGTCGTTTCTCCTGGCAAGTTTTCCTATTGAACTAAAATAAGTCAGGAGAACAAACGTGAATATTTTATAATCCTTTTTACTCATCTTTACCAGGGGTGCCAATAATAGTGGAGGGCCCTGTATATTACCAACATAACTGGTAACCTAGTGTGAAGCTATATAAATGTATTTATATCTGCACATTGGTGCCTCCATGTGACGACTGTTAAGACGTTTTAACTATGTCTTCACTATCAAATTCTTAATGTACCTAATGACACGACATATCTAAAGAGCATCTAGCATCCAACCTACAAAAAGATTGTGTGAGGAAATACATGTAAACCCCAACATCTTTTAAATGCTATAGATCACAGGTGTCAAGCCCTAGTCCTTGAGGGCCAGTGAACTGAATGTGCCGTCTGCTGCTTTTCGGTCTGTTTCAGCACCAGTGAATAATTTAAGTTGTTAAGAATCCAAACACCTTGTTCTCAAGGCCTTAATTGACTGCTGATTGAAAGTAAGCCAGAAATACCTGACTACACTGCAGCCTTCCAGGACTTGAGTTTGACACCCTTGCGACAGATCAATAAAGCCTTCCAGTGAAAGGAATGCAAACTCAACAAGACGTATTTTTTCACCCACTACAATTTAGAATCTTACACAGAACTACTTAAATATTGATTGAGAAATCTGTTTTAAGAACTCAATGAAACATTAAAGAGGAGTGCGCTCTTTGTAATTTCAAACTATATCTTTATCGGAGATGAGAATGATAAAGGACTTAAACAGTTTGTTTAATCCCCTGGCTGATAAATAATCAAAGAACATGAAATCCACAGTGCTAGTTGCACTCCAGACAAGATACTGCTTGTGGAATTGTTTTATGCATTCAATAACATTTAGGCCTGGTAAAGGATTGTGCGATGCTCATTTTTACAACAAAACTCAGAACAATGAAAGATATTAACATTTAGAAAAGCCTGCCTAAACCACACAATCATAAATTGCATTTCCCATTAACGTGACTATAAGTAACTACACTCCTAACTGTAAATCAACTCGTGGACTAATCTTGTTTGGCAACAGACTGGATCGAAAGACAGAAAAGCTAAAAATAGACACTCCTGCTGTCATACATTTGCTATTGGTTAATTTATTGGTTGGCCAATAGGACAGGCTTCACACATATGATAACATACAGGGCTATGTTTTCCATAAATCAATGGCGCACGGCGCATGGGAACACAGGGCGTGACTACTGAATTTTGGTATTTTCGTGACCGTAGGCGAGGAGCGCACGGCTCAGGTGGAAAATGGGCAGGATTAGGCTGAATATATTATCAGTGGGTGTGTTGCAGCTGGAGTCAATCATAGCCAATCAGATGACCTATTTTCACTCCCTTTAAGAGCCTTGCGTTTTGCGCCCCAGCGCACTGGGAATTTGAGGCAGCGGAGAGAGGCGGCTGAAGTACACGGAGGCAAAATGCGCAACTGTCTTATAAGCATATGTTGTGCATACTCAGTCAGCGAACCAGCTGCACAGCTATCCCTCTGCTCATGTATGCCCACTGCCTCTTCGCCTGAGAGGACTTTAGGCAGAGAGAGGGCAAACTGCATGTGCCATTTGCCCTCTCTCTTCCTAAAGTCCTCTAATGTCACCTCGATGAGGTCGTCAACGAAACATCCATGACACATTGCCACATTGTGTAGTCTGGGCGATATGACTGGATATTGATGATGATTGACAGCTAACACGATGGGAGCTGGATATCGGGATTTACTATCGTTCTACTGTCCGGAATTTTCTACTTTCCATCACCACTGATTCCCCGCGGGTGTCGGATAGTACTGTATTCCAACAAAAACGGAAGTGTTGTTCTGGGGGGGCGGGGCAATAGTATCGTTCATATGCCACACAGAATGCGTTGACTCCGAGGATTATATTGTAATGTTCTACCCGATCGGTCCGAACATCTGAAACGCATTTTTAGCAATCCAAATATTCGCTCTATGCCTGACCTGGCCCTACTACACACATCATTAACGACACCTTTCGTGTTGTGAGCATAATGCATGGCGTGAGAAGCCATATTTTTAAAGGATAGCTATTGTCACTTAGCAGCCACCCATCCACAAGTGCATTCCCCTGAAAGACAGCATGTATGACAGCATTGGCCAAGATGAAAAAAGCCCACCCAAAAGCCCAGAAAATACACATTTGCTCAGAAATTCTTGTTTAGTTCTGAGCTGGCGATCGGGTGATGAAAGAAAAACAAAGCACTCATTGGCATGTTGGACTTGGCTTGGAACAAAGTCCCTGAATAGCCGAGCTGACAGTGCTCTGGCTCGCGCCAGAAACCAAGCTGATGGTATTCTGTCATGAACCAGTGGCCAGAAAAGCAAGAGCTGCTGTTACTTTGAGCACAACTGGGGGCTCACAGCAACCTGTTGCGTTGTCCGCAATGTCAGCTGCAACTATCCCGCAGACTTCCTGCAGCACTGCACAAAATAGGTGCAGCTTTTGTAGGGACTCATCCTCAGACAAGTCACAAAATCCTTGCCTTAGATCTTCTGCACCTGCAATGACTAATTGCATACTCTATTATTCCTGCAAATTGACATAAAGAATAGTCATCCAAATAGATTTTAAAAATTGCCAAAAGAAATCACTGAAATATGACTGACCTTTTTCGGTTTTACTAAACAAACAGGCTAATCCTTTTCCCGAGCGCTCTGTCAAATATGCTACACCTCCTTCTCACAAGCATCATTTACAGATCACCTAATCATAGCCTCCTTTATATTAGGCCAAATACATGTGTAGATGTAACCAGCCTAATTAGCCAATCAGTAAGCCTTTCATGAAGAAAACCTGTTTTGGAGATATGCATGTCAATGTTGTTCACGGTGTGTCATGGTGCACACATTAATTTTAACTACATTCACATAATTAAAATGAAAATATTCTTCAAGTTGTGTTTATTGTCATTCTTCTCCGGGTGTAAGAAAAATAATGGAACACAGTACACCGGGATCACAGTGCCATATAAGAATAGCCATAAAAAATTATAAACAGAAGTAAATACAGGAACTAACATAATAAAAAATAAAAAAGGCAATGAACAGTATATATATGCAAAGTGTGCATTTTTCCTGCTTGGGGATTCACATCAACGTCAAATTGGACAGCATATGATCCACGGAAATGGTCGATTGGCTTTTGAATAGGTTATGATCATCTGTGCATTGCTTGGTAAAGCCCCTAAATTACCAACTCGCAATACGCTGGGCTGCGACTTGCACCATAAACCTGTCCTGTCGATTTGAAACCCTGCTATGCTGACACCAAAATTGCAATGCATTGTACCAAAATTGCAGTGCGCTGGTTGAACTTCACTGACCTCCAATAGCGTCTCTCCTCCCACTTTGGCGCACGGCAAGTCATCAAATTACCAATCGGGCACCAAAATGCCAATTTGCCAGTGCGACAGCTCGCCACATGCCACAGGCCGGCCAGAAAATTGAGCCCACAGTCAACAACAACAAATGTGGTCCCCACAGTAATTTTCATGTTTAATGGACAGAAAACAAACACTATTGAAAACCAGCTTAGGTCAGAGCACTTGAAATAACTGAAACAAGGAAGAGTCACTATAGTTATCCAATCAGCATCCCTGGATTCCTGGCATCTCATCCCCAAAAATATTATTCAAAATCCGTTCAGTTGTTTTAATTGACTCCCACATACATTTTCAAGATGATTCTTAATAATCTTCATTCCCCAGAACAGTATTGCTGTTAAGAACAGATTGAACCATTAAATAATGCAGTTTTATCAACTTCAAATGCTTTATCATTTTTTAAAAATCCTTTAACATGAGCAGTGAGATAATGATGTAACTCGCAGTACATAGCTAATATCACTCTGTAAAACATATACAGTGAGCACCATAATTCATTGGACAGTGACACATTTTTTTGTTATTTTGGTTCTGTACTTTGAGTTTGAAAAGATACAATGATGTTGAAGTGCAGACTGTCAGCTTTAATATGGGGTATTTCCATCCATATCGGATGAACCGTTTAGGAATTATA
The DNA here is from genome assembly GCA_022702515.1 of Ilyophis sp. 1 JC-2022. Taxonomy (NCBI): domain Eukaryota; kingdom Metazoa; phylum Chordata; class Actinopteri; order Anguilliformes; family Synaphobranchidae; genus Ilyophis; species Ilyophis sp. 1 JC-2022. The sequence goes on along the minus strand of CM040395.1, from coordinate 120,787,532 downwards.
GAACCTTTTGTACATAGTCCTTCCCATTTACGGGCATCAAAAACATAATGTAGAATAAAGTAATCATTTTTAATATTCGGTTGCAATCCCTAGCATTCCATGACTTCCTGATGTCATCATCAAAAGACTCTATATCTTATTTTCTGGTACTCTTACAAGCAATACTATTCCCTCTCTGCATTTGAATGGATCTCTATGGGAATTAGGGGGTGGGACTAGATTTAGCTGTAAATTATGCTGGAACAGTATGGAATACATGGTTGGCGAAATGGCTGTAAGTCATAAAGGGTTTGAGGTGTCAAACGAGCCTCAAACCAACACTCTGCTGCCAGATATGCAGTAGATATGGATGGATCACTTGAAGGGTTGTTTCTCCTGACACATTTTCCTATTGAACTCTATGGAAAAATAAGTCAGGAGAAGAAACTCCTCAAGTTATCCATCCATATCTACTGCATACTACTCAGGTAGTTTAAAAAAGTTCTGCCTTTTTCGTCCTGACTGCACTGTAAAATAGTGGGGAGACATCACTGCAGAAGGGTCAGTTGATGTTGGGCTTTTGCCTCAGAGCGGATTCACCACCTTTATTGATGTTGCGCTGCAGGAGGGTCTGGCATTGAAGGTTATTGATTTCTCTTTAAGTCAGCATCCCTTTTTCAGGGCTCATTCTTACCCTGTGCGAGTCATCATAAAGACACACTTTTCAACCTCCATAGCACCATTGAATCTTCATCTGAAGCGTCTCACATCTCACAAACTACAAGTACCGACCAAGAGAAGGGTGTGTGCGAACACACACATGCATACGTACAGTTCATGCACACACACGCACGCACACACACACACACACACACACACACATACGCCAAATAAACAATATATCCTGGAGTTAAATCCTAGCAAAAAGCTAAATAAATTTGAAAGGCATCTAAAGCGTATTTTCAAAGCAAACAAAGCCAAGTTACTCACATACACAAAGCATACTCTAGACATCTGTAAAAACACACAATTCCTGAAAATCTGTGGACCAAACAAATAGTATGTGGACCAAACTATAATATCAAGTTACATTTAACTTTCACCGACATGTTTCACAGAAACTAAATAAGCCATATCCCAAAGCAAACACACTGTTACACTGCCAGGGTATACTTGAATGCTGAAGTGCAAAGAGATATTTTTTTAGAAGACATGGTCAATCTGAATTTCACATTTCCACAGTAATGACCAATTGTTTTGATACTTCCACATTCTGCAGCAAAAGGCCAGACTAGCATTGGGCTTAAAATCCATCCATACAATGCAATCCATTACAAAAATCTATTTGTCATGGTCTTAAAGCTGTGATCATCATGTTGGAAAAATAATGAAAATAATGACTTTATTTTCACCAAATTCCCGTCAGATTAGGAAGAAGCAGTGACATTGAAGTACTATGGACATGGGGAAGAGGCCAGTGATTCATGGTTCATTAAAATAGCATGCCCAGCAATGTGGACCTCTCCTTCTGCGTGTTTCTACTGTAGTTTTTCTGGGAAATGGGATGGCATAGGAAATGAATTACCCTCACATCCTGGGATTGGGAGAACAGAGACGGAGATGGGGGGGGGGGGGGTCTACTCCACTCTGTACTACAAGTAATCCCAAGATTAATGAAAAACTTTATTGAGCCGGGCCTGCCAATCCATAAACCTGCACAAAGCTTTCAATTCATCACCGGCATTGTCGGTGAAAGAAAGGCGGAGTAAAATGGAGCTAAACTGGCCATTGTTTTCACCCACAATCAACCAGAATGCCTGCAAGGAAATCAAATTAGCAGGCTACCTGCCTGTGCAGCATATGATTGGAGTGGAGCTGGGTTTTTGTGTTTGGAGAGTGCTCCATTTGCCCAGTGAGGGTTGCTGTCCAAAACCGTTTCTACTTTATTAAGCCCTTGAACAGTGAAGGGAGAGCAGCAGGAGGCAGTGAACCCGAGGCTCCCTCAATGTCAGCCGTAACGACTGGGATTTCAGTAGGAAAGCAGGGAAGAAAGAAGGGATTAAATTGGGCCTGACTGTCTCCTGCCAGGTGGAACAGAAGAAAGGAGTGCCATAAAAGAAATATGTATCCTTGCCATACTTTCACGGTGGCAGTTTGGTGTTGTGGTTAATGGCATGGGCCTTTAACGGGAACAATGCAGCTTTCAATCCAATGTGGGACACTGACTGGCTACTTAGCCCAAGTTTACTTCAGTATATACAGTAATAGTATTAATATAGTCAATATATGTAGTAATATATATGAAAGTAACCTGAGATCAAATTAGCATGCACATGAATGAAAGTAACTTGAAAATAATGTCAGCTGGTATTGATCGATGAGCTGAACTAAGCAAATGTGTCAAAAAACAAATGCATGAAATGGACAAATCCTTTTTTGCCAATGAACTCTACGGGCCATGTGTCAGTCAAACGTCACCAGCGGAAGAATTTAAAAAATCTTTATCTGCGGTCTCTGAGTTGATACTGCTCCTCACATGTGCATGTAATCTCTGAAAGTAAAGAGTAGAGTTGGGAAATATACCGCAATAATAATTATTTCTTGAGCACAATAACAATCATCGCCAGCATGAGACACATCAGCTTTCTTTTCACTTTGCATTTTTCTTATTCGTACCTGATCCTTAAGTAAACCTCCATACTTCAGAGGCCATGTGAAATGCCTCCAGGAAATAAAACAACATCCTCACTCGTGTCTATTGGATGTAGATATAATAGCCAATCAGAAGCAGAGCCATGCAGCTATCATGACACATTAACACCCAATAGATATGAGCGGGGGTGGTTTTTTTTTTCTGGAGGCATTTCTTTTCAAGTTTGGAGGTTTATAACTGCATCAGGTGTGATTACATAAAAAAAATATTAAAAGAAAGACATTAAACCCCATGGAGGCTTTGGCTGTTATTGTGCAAAAATTATTGTTATGCTATATTGCCCAACCCTAGTAAAGAGTATATAAAATATACAAAATAATACAGCAAGGGAGTGCTGGCTTTGGGATACCTGCAGGTCAGTGGGGGGGGGGGGGGGGGTTGTGAGCTGAGGCTAATGTCTTGCCCATAACCAATCCTTACATGTTTTCATTTATTTTGCTTGACTAATGAGGCAATTAATTAGTTGAACAATTAATACAAATTTGGTTTTGAGGGTGCCATTAGGGGGGCTGCTCTACCCAAAACCGATGTTTAATATGTCACCACTTTTGAGAAGAGGGACCCAGAGTAAGTGAAGTGTGACCTGTAGATACAGTACCTCTATATAAAACCATGTCAAATTAAAGAAGAACACAGGAGTAGAGGGACGCGATGTTTATTAACAAAATGAATACAGAGTACAGGAAAAACATTGCAATGGAGAAATAATGTAAGTTTCCAATTTGAAAAACCAATTAATTATCATTGAAAAGAAGAAAACAACCAAAACCAACAAAAAGGCTAATTCCCCTAGCAAGTGTTTCAAATTCACAAAAGCCTTGGATGAGCCCCACATATTGGCACAATGCTAGTTAGCCACCAGGGTCATATAGGGAGCAAGAGGAAGGAAACAAAAGCGCTGGGCACGACACACTATGTTCAATGAGCATGAGCATTTGAATAAAAGATATGAAATAAACAGTGCTCGGCAATTGCTTGAGAAAACTGATTCATGCACAGCCAGCCGCGTAGGCACGGGTGGGCGTGGATGGGCGGCTGCCACCCAAGGGAAACTCCCGCCCACCCAGACAGTTTGCAGATACGTGGTGGCTCGTATCGGGCGATACTGTCAACTTAGGCGCACAAACGAACGACTCGCCGCGGTAAAAAAAATATAATAACATTTTTATTCCCCCCCCGTTATTCCCCCCCCCCCCCCCGTCAACAATTTCAATTCGCGAGGTAAATATAATTCCCCCCCCCCCCCCCCCCCCCCCCCCCCCCCCCCCCCCCCCCCCAAAACAAAACAAGTACCCCTCGTACTACGTACTACTCAGTAAGTAAGCGTTCAGTGAAAAAAAGTCTGTTGCAAAATAGTTGTGTGTTTCAAAGCTGTGTCCCAATCTCCCTGCCCCCCCACCCCCCCCCCACCCACCCCTCACCCACCAGCTTGCACAGCCATAACCTTCAGGCACAATGCCCTACATTACCCTCCGCTAATAGTCCAGCTCATAGAGCCAGTAACAAGCAAACAGGTTTCTATCTTCAGCTATGCTTGGCTTGGTCAAAAGCTGCAAAAGACAGGAAATTCAAATGAGCTCTCTACACTATCAGGGATTTCCAGTAATCCATCTTTTATGTCTGACTGCTATACTGTTCTGTCGCTATGTGGTTCTACTGTATGTCAAAAAACATGTACTCAACACTGGGCAGATTGGTGGTGCTTGTTTGAATTTCCTGTCTTTTGCGGCTTTTGAGCAAGCCACACTTCTCACTGAAAACATCGTTTTTTGTTATTAATGTATTGTTATAATAAGTGCAACTATTCCTACACATCCACTTGAACATTGAATAAACACAAGTTAATTGAAGATGGATGTTACGGCCAACAAACACATCACTACAAGATGCAATTATACAGAACTAGAAAGTTCAATCGGTGTGCTGGCAGAAATTTAATGGTTGATGAATTTATTTGTGGTCCAATGCACTGCTTCTGGGTGGTCAATATTGCTGCTTAATAACTTGGGAAATAATAGGTATACAATGTAATGGTAACATTGCCAATGTGGCTGCTATGGGTTGGACTGGAGTAACCATAGACTGTAGAGTAACACATCCCTTTGTTGATAGCTACTTAGCTAATGAGGCTGAATTTAGCTGGCTATTCTGCATAACTAGCAAAGAAGTTAGCTAAGATAGTCACTCCAGCTACAAGAAGCTGTGGTGATAATGACATTATAAATAACTACTTGATAGTTGACACAGTGTGGCTTCATTAAATGCCACTGAATCCACTGAATTCTGATGCCGTTTTCTAACTGAAATAATTATTTTGCTAGCTAACACTGCTATGCATGTTATATACATCACAGCTAGCGGTTCTGTGAGATCTCTGGTGAGACTGTGACAAGTGTGCTTTAGAGCCAACAGGAAACATAAATTAGCAATCAAGTTAGCAAACTTTTATGCAACATGGAAGTGTCAATATACACTGCTCAAAAAAATTAAGGGAACACTTAATCATCACAGTATAACACCAAGTCAAGTGGTCATGCTGGATGATGTTGCTGGCAGCATAACATTCGCCGCGGCATCTCCAGACTCTTTCACGTCTGTCACACGTGCTCAGTGTGAACCTGCTCTCATCTGTGAAGAGAACGGGGCGCCAATGGCGAACCTGCCAATTCTGGTGTTCTCTGGTAAATGCCAATCGAGCTGCACAGTGCTGGGCTGTGAGCACAGGTCCCAGTACAAGACGTCGGGCCCTCATGCCATCCTCATGGAGTCTGTTTCTGACAGTTTGGTCAGAAACATGCACACGAGTAGCCCGCTGGAGGTAATTTTGTAGGGCTCTGGTAGTGCTCCTCCTGTTCCTCCTCGCACAAAGAAGCAGATACCCGTCCTGCCGCTGGGTTGTTGCCCTTCTACGGCCCTGTCCAGCTCTCCTTGTGTAATGGCCCATCTCCCGGTATCTCCTCAATGCTCTTGAGACTGTGCTGGGAGACACAGCAAACCTTCTTGCAACGGAACACATGGATGTGCCATCCTGGAGGAGCTGGACTACCTGTGCAACCTGCAAATCTGTGGCCACCACCTGCAAAACCATTTACTTTTTGGGGGTTGTCTTGCTGTTGCCTCTCCAGTCCATCTGTTGTCACTTTAATTTGCATCAAAGCAGGTGAAATTGATTCACAATCGTTTACGCTTCCTAACTGGACAGATCGATATCCCAGAAGTTTAATTGACTTGGTGTTATACTGTGTTGATTAAGTGTTCCCTTAATTTCTTTGAGCAGTGTAGTATAGTATGTATTGCTTCTATATATACACTACATGGCCAAAAGTATATGGACACCTCTTGGTCTGGGGCTGTTTTTCATAGTTCGGGCTAGGCCCCTTTGTTAGTGAAGGCAAATCTTAATGCTACAACATACAGTGACTTTGTAGATTATTTTTTGTGTGAAAAAATGTTCCTGTTTCAGCATGACAATGCCCCCAGGCACAAAGCGAGGTCCATACAGAAATAGTTTGAGATTGGTGTGGAAGGACCTTCACTGGCCTGCACAAAGCCCTGACCTCAACCCCATCAAAAATCTTTGGGATCAATTGGAACGTTGACTGCAAGCCAGGCCTAATCGGCCAACATCAGTGCCTGACCTTAATGCTTTTCTGGCTGTGGAGGTTGTTATAGCAGCTAAGGGTGGACAACTCCATATTAATGCCCATGATTTAGAAATGAGATGTTGACGAGTTAGCTTTGAACGGATATATTGATCATGACAACACTAGCCAATATACATTATCATATATATAGTTGTCAGGTTTGCGTTTAGAAAATAGAGAACCAAACGCGAAAGATAAGGATACAGAAAGCGTATCTAGATTAAGATACGCCACAGAGGCGGAATTAAACCGCACTAGTAAAGGAGGAACGCAAAAGCGGAAACAAAACTTCCTTAGCACAAGGCTAACTCAAAACAACCTCAAACGGAGGCGAGATTCGCTTAAACAGCGAGAAACTAACAAACAAAGAAATGACCTCACGCACTAAATGATCTGCGTGTATCAGAGGTCGAGAACAGAAAATAAATGAATCAAAATAGCAAGCCTGTAACTACAGCTCTCTTAGTTTTCTTTCTTTACTTTTTTATAAACCCTATACGGCTTTCTAGTCCTACTGCAACGTCAATATAGAAGCACCGGAAAGCGGAAGTCAAGCTCTATTTATAGCCGACGGAAACCAGACACAGGTGTAGGAGATAATGACCTGGAGAGATCCAAACACCGGGACGGCGGAAGAAAAAATCCGATAGAGCTTCAAACGACGCCAAACGAAAAACAAAGGTAGAAAACAAAAAGAGACAGCCACTACCCATGACAATAGTATCCCGACATAAGTCATGTATAAAATGATTGAACTGGCCTAATCGTTGTCATCATTCAATGTCATGGTTCGTGGATTATTGCTTCTTTTTCCGATGTGATTCTCACCTGTGCTTCTACCTGTGGGGTATTTAAGTTCCTCACTTCCGCTTCCCCGGTGCTTCTTTGTTATTCATTTGTACATTGAGCCAGGTATAGTCAGGTTTAAGCGACCTTGTGATGTTCATGAGGGACTTGCTTTTAGCTTCATACAGGTATAAGATTGTGTTTCCCCTATTAGTGTTCTGCGCTATTTATTTCCGTTTTCTTTTGGTGGTTTTGTTTTGTTTCACCTTTTATCTGACATTTTAGAGTTACATTCCAAAGGTGTTTTCTTTGTTTTTTCTAGTGTCCTATTATTGGCTCTAGTATTGAGTTTGGGAGATTTATATTTGTGTTTTACTTGCTCTATTCGAGTTCGCCCTATTTTCGTGGGTAGATTTACTTTGGCTGTTTAGCTGTCAGGAATTAGTTCCTGTTTTTCTTTTCGTGTTAATTCCCTCTTATTGGTCCTCACTTGTGTAGGTGACTTGTCTGATCCCCCCCACCTACGCGTGTGATTCACCGCTATTAAATCCATCACATTCAAATGATAAAATAAACTACATTGAGCAGATACAATACAACTACACAGCATGTGGACCACTTTGAAAATTAATAATGTACAGTATCATTGTTGTCTTGGGGGGCTCCGTAGGATACAGTTCAATATGATTTAACATGAATATGGTGTCACAATTTGTTTCGCTTAAGCCTCACTTAACGTTAAACTTGCTTACAGACTGCTATTTTATACGTTGGCTATAGCTAAAAACTTTACTTTTTTAGTTTTTATTGCTTTTGCTCCTCATTTAGAATGACAGTGGGTCTAACGTACCATACCAATTAAATACATCGTTATATACAACAACAACAAAAAATGTTCTGGCTCACCGAGCCCCCCCCCCACAAAAAAAATACTGAACTCCCGAGGGTAAACAATAGCATCACAGTTGTGTAACCACAGTAATTTAGACACTTATCTTGGTGTTTATGAGTAAAGTAGGCTACATGAACAATAAAGTATTGTCCAAATAAATAGTTTTCATTATGCTGTCCTGCAAATTATGTCTACGTTGACTATAACAAAAACATGAACATTAAATGTTAAATTTGAATTATCTTTGCCTTTTTGTCATGGATCATGCGATTACAATAAGTAACTGCTAATTCAAATCTGTGTTTTTCATTTTCATTTAAATTATGGCAGACTTGTGTCGTAGAGGATGAGAAAAAATTTATGTAAAACAGATTTGAATAGAAATTTTCAATTTATCAGATAAAGTGTTTTTTTATATATTAGTCTTGTGTTGCTGGTGTGCAAGGGGAAGTATGTGTTGCAATCGATTTGTTATAAAAAGTGATGTTAACAAATAAATTTTACTTACAAAGTGTCCGCCTCCCTGGACTGTATAGCTTAAAAAAGTGACATGAAAACGAGCCATCTTAATATCAGTTCACAATTTGCTCATAGGTAGTGTGATATGCAATTAACCAGGTGCTTTATCAGTTTAAGTTAAATGTAAATTCATCACTATGATTAAATTGATAATACCAACTTTTTTTCTTAACAATGAAATGCTGTAACATAGTGAAAAGGAAAAGAACAGTATGACCTGAGAAATTTTATCACGTTTTGACTGGCATGGATTATTCAGATAATTGCTACACTTGTTAATCAAGGATAACAGGCTGAAAGAAATGAACAATTTAAAGGTAAAACAAGCTTTTCTAATGCAAGATTATTGTAGTGTTGCGCTGCTATAGTGCGACGGCTCCTTCGAATGTCCAGCCTTCATTTCTTTTACGCGGCAGGACATTTTTTCCTAGCATGTGCCGGACAGTTTTTTTTGTTGTTTTTGTTTAAGCCTTCAGGAGTCATTTGGAGAAATTTCTATTTTTCGGCGATAGATCTGCAAGGCACAGTCTTCTCTACTGGTGAGAAGAACATATTTACGAGAAGAAATGTTTCTTTTAATCAGTGCAAAAATCGATGTAACTTTGTGTAAGAACAAAGGAAGCTGTTCTCTAAAACATGACAGGTTAACATATTAATAAGGCCAAACATTTATTGTAGCAAAACGGGGCCAGAGAATCAATATACACTAAACAGAGACCTGATGTGGCAATACAGGCTCACTGTTCATCACAGAGACAGGGTAAATGGCTTGTGGTCTCGGAAATTATGAACCTGTTGTAATATCCTTAACAGATCTCAATATTTAAAATACATTTTGTATTATTATAGATTAATATGACATGCCAGTAGGTCCGACGAGATGCCAATAGCCCCATCACAGATGGTGCAACAGTTTATATTTTGTTTGTTTTGTACTTAATTTTACCAAAATAAATACGAACGGCGGCACCCCCAGTCATATACCTGTAAAATAAAGATATGATTTGACGCTTTCCCAATGAAAAATGACAATGGAATAAAAAGTTTACCGCAACACTTAGTTTCAGAACCAACAAACTCCATCTGCAATTAATATCTAAAAAAGCAAAAAGAGAATGCTAGGGACTGGCCAATGTCTAAAATGCTAAACCAGTGTTATGACATATCAGTATAACTCAGAAGGCTACTGGCAAAAAGTTTCTCAATGAATATTAATTCCAAAGTGGCAATCAACAGAAAAAATGTGCCATGGGCCTTGCAAGAGGACAAGGAGAATAAGTGCCAACTAGCCAGGCCCCATTTTTATTACATTAATTTTAGCCTGTTACTTAGCCTTAACATTAATTTAATTTTGCCTTATCATTAATGACTACCGTTGTTGTTCTTGCCAACAATGTAATTTAATAATAATAAAACTTAATTTGCAGTACTGTGAGTTGTTCAGCAGTAAACGTCCATAATACAAACAGGCTATCATTAGAGCAGAAGATCAGAAGTACTTTGATGCATCATTTTATAATATATAGAGTATATAGAGTAGAGAGCAATTTGTAATTAAGTAATTAAATAGAGTAATTTGCCCAGAATTATCAAAGTAAGGCAAGGATCTTGCATGTGCTGCATAACTGTTTGATTTTTGCAAAATCCAGTAAATTCTTGACAGATTTAATTTGTGTAAATCATTTTATGAAGTTTATGTGGAGTCTCTGATGAATATTCGGAACTATAACTTATTGTAAGTTGATCTCAAAGCTTTTTGTGCATTTTCCCTTATGGTTTGCCAGCATAGTTAATTTGGGGAGACAAGAGGTCAGTGGCCGCTTAGAAGCAGTCAATGAATAATGTGTCTGCAATAGAAGTATGTCATAAAACAACTGAGGATACTTTTCACAGGGATGCATTTTCACTAAGTTATTCAAGATTCAAGACTTACTTTATTGTCCCCAAGGGGGGAATTTGTCTGAAATAAAATTCTTATCACCTGTGACAGATATAAAGAAACATTGAATGTGCCTGTATCGTAAATAGACATTTTTCTATATGTCTATACAGTGAGCACCATAATTCATTGGACAGTGACACATTTTTTGTTATTTTGGTTCTGTATCCTAGCACTTTGAGTTTGAAAGGATACAATGATCATGAGGTTGAAGTGCAGACTGTCAGCTTTAATTTGAGGGTATTGGATGAACTGTTTAGAAATTATAGAACCTTTTGTACCTTTAGTCCCCCCCATTTTTGGGCATCAAAAAATATTGGACAGTTTCACATAATGTAGAATAAAGTAATCAATTTTAATATGTGGTTGCATATCCTTTGCATGCCATGACTTCCTGATGTCTGTGACCCAACAATATCAAAAGACTCGATATGTTATTTTCTGGTACTCCTACAAGCGATACTATATGTTCTCTGCATTTGAATTGATCTCTATGGGAATTGGGGGGTGGGACTAGATTTAGCTGTAAATTAAACTGGAACAGAATGGAACACATGGTTAGCTAAATGGCTCTAAGTCATCAAGGGTCTGACATATTAAACAAGCCTTAAACCATCACTCTGCTGCCAGATATGCAGTAGATATGGATATGGATAACTTGAAGGGTTTCTTCTCCTGACTTATTTTTCCATAGCCTTCAATAGGAAAATTTGTCAGGAGAAACAACCCTTAACTCTATTTACTTTGACCCTCCCGAGGCAATTTGTACCTAGTTTGTACTAGTTTTATTTAAATTTCAATATCTCAAAAAATGTTCCCTGCACATCCAAAGTTCAAATTGAAGAAGAAGCTGTATCATTCAGAAATTAGCAACAGAATACATTTATTTCAGATTAGTCACATACAGTATACATAAAATACATATAACCATAACACACGTCGCCTAATGTATTTAAATAAGTTTTTAAAAAAAACTTACTAAAGCGCGTGTGTTTTTATACAACAACAGCAACATATTTCAGCCCTAAGTGCGATAGGTGGTCGCTGTAGAAATGTCGACCGTAACAAAATAAAGTAAGAAAACAGCTGTAGCTGAATATACTGGTAAGTACTTGGTTTCCTAAACATATTTATACAATTAATTTTTGAAAAATGTTTTTGGTGTCTTCTAAACTGAAAGTGCATCAGGTACTGTATATAGTACAGTAAGCAAGGGTAAACAGCGAATGCTCATTTGTACAACGTTTTAAAAAATATTATTGTTTCTATACGTGAACATGATTTTTTTTAGCATGTATAAACGGTGCATTTTATGTATTTTACAGTCTGTGGCTGTGGCGAAAGGAGGGTCGTAAGTGCTTTGGGCTATTAATAGCACCCTCCTATTTTATTGCACAGCAGTGTAACTGGAGAAGCTGAGGTTTTCGCTAGCGGTTACCCTTTTAAACAATACTGTGTCAAAATTTACAGTATTTATAAGTTTATAGAGTTAAAGTGATCCATCCATATCTACTGCATATCTGGCAGCGGAGGGATGGTTTGAGGCTCATTTGATACCTCAGACCTTTGATGAACTTTACAAACTTTATAGCCATTTCGCCAACCATGTATTCCATACTATTCCAACATAATTTACAGCAAAATATAGTCCCACACCCCAATTCCCATAGCGATCCATTCAAATGGATAAAAGTTACAGTATCGCTTGTAAGAGTACCAGAAAATAACCAGAACCAAAATAACAAAAAATGTGTCACTGTCCAATGAATTATGGTGCACACTGTATATATTTATATACTCATTATACTGTATATATACGGGGGGTGGACAAATATCAAAAACACCAGTTTTCCAGAAAACATAAAACACCTGCCACATGTTTGCTATGCAAAACCTCAACTTCTGTTCCTAACCTGCATCTCTGCCAGGTGTACATTTTATATGATGACTTGTTTTTCGGTAACACTTGGAATTTATAATTAGTAAGGCATTTGTTCATTATTTACTGGAAATCTATACATCATTATTCCTACATTCACAAACATCTATAGATGTATTAATTAACATGAGTTAAGTAAAGATCAGAGACTTGCTGGTCAAGTGGTAGAGAACATGTTAACAATTTATCTTATATATCCTCCTGCTTCCAGTGGGTGAGGCTGAGGCTTGGCCCAATCAATCAAATTTAATTTAAAATGCATTATCCCCAACATGAGTCTCACAACACTTTTACCTCATGTTAATTAATACATTATAGATGTTTGTGAATGTATGAATAATGATTTATAAATTGTCAGTAAATAATAAACAAATGCCTTACTAATGATCTATTATTATATGATCTATGACATTATAAATTGTTACATGTGTTCCTTTATAATTATGCCAATCAACCATAATTGCCTGTTAGTCATATTTTTATGAAATGCTAATAAATTGTAAAATACATGTCGCTGTTATATCAGTAGTGAGTACACTTCAACAAATGTTCAAGAATAAATCAGAAAACATTTTTGTCCCCAACAACTGTAGTTCATCTCCCCTATGTAGAACAGTGGAATGTGTTTAGTGAATGTGATTAGTGAAAAACTTATCTGAAAAGGAATACTGGGCCATATTTGTGACTCATGTTACGTGCAAGTGTTGGATGCTAGTCCAGTTTCAACGATCTTCTATTTTATACAGCTATTCACTTCACTTTGAGCAGAAGTGTTCACTCCCCACAGCTGCGCAGAGGTGTCAAGGACCAAAATGCTTTCCGTTTTTGTCCTACATTAGCTCTAAAGTGTTCTCACTTATTACTGACACAAGAGCAGTATTTAATTGACAAATTAATATTATTTGATAATAATATGATTAATATTATAATTAATTATCAAGCTAATTATGATTCATTATCAAGCTAATAAAAAAAACGAGACAGAAACTAAAATGTATACATGGCATACCAGTCATAAAAGAATGTAGAAAATATAGGTAAGAGAAAAGGAACAAAGATATAGCAGATGTTTTATGAAAAACTGTTTTTTGTCAGTGTTTTTCCGATATTTTGTCCACCCCCTGTACACACACACACACATATATATATCCCAGCACCTACCTGTTATTCTTAAGGAGTTTTATTGAGTGGAAAACAGAGTGCTTGTATGTGTTCATCTTACACTAAGGGACCCTATAGCATCTGCCTGAGGGTAGAAGCTGGAACCCATGTAATGAAGTACATGGGAAAGGTCTGAAATAATTTCCCTGACCTGATTGTCTGTTCATAGATAGTCTGTAGCGAAGGTGCTGCCCTCACACCCATAACCTTCATGGCTGTCTGAACCAGACGGGCAATTGGGGATTTAAGTGTGACCATCAAATTGCCAAACCAGACTGTGACGCCATAGCATATGATGCTTTCTATGACTGCCTGACAGAAAAAAAAGCATGCTTTCTGCTCCAAAAATCCTAAGCCTTTGAATAAAAAGACTCACTGTTTATAGCAAACACTGTCTACCTGGACACTCCATCGCAGGTTATCACACACCCAATGGACCTATATTACATCTATATATAGTAAAACCACAGGTGAGTGTTCCACAGGCCCGGCCCCTTATGCATCAGACACCAAATGGCAGTGCCATCTGAAAACTTCCCAATATAGTTAAATGACTGCTCATACATTTTTACTGTTGAGCACGAACAATGAAATCTGGCCCTCGAGGCCAGTAATACTGCTGGTTTTCATTCTTCCCCTCTAATGAGGACTGATTTAAACCTGACGCACCAGGTGAGTTAAATCTCTGGCCAATCAGAGGCATTCATTGATCAATTAACTATTGGGTATAAAAGAAAACCAGCAGTAGTACTGGCCTGAGATTTGAGTATCCTTGTGGTAGAGTGTGAATAAGACGGGCGAATCCACACAGCCTCACCGGCAATGTTTCATGTTTTTTTTCCCTGAATTTATGAAGCAGTTGTTATTATTCAATATTTGATGGTGTGAATTGATAGATGTTGTCCTTTTTTCTTTTAAGGGGCTGTTGATTACTTTTCTTTAATAGGGTGGTACTGGCCTGTTTCAGAGTCTGTACTTAAAAGGTCTAAAGTGCATTTTGAATGATTTTATATCTATTATCTAAATATATATGATTTTTATTTTGATATATAAAATGGTTTATATTTGGCTGCCATGTTTGTGGCGTAGTTTAAGAATAATGCAGGATTTTGTATACAAGCTACTCATGTTTATGAACTCAGGCATTTGTGTGAATGCTTTGTTCCAGATTATTTTGGGCAGGTTACTGAATGCTAAGTAGTAACGGTAGTATAAGTTATGTGTCTTTAATACCTTCTTGTCTGGTACAATACATAAGGGAATTGTGAGCACTTTGCTTCCTGATATAGATTTAGCTCTGAGCCAAAAAATAAATAAATTGGCAAAATATTTTTTGGTATGATTAATGATAGCTCACTCAGTGTAGTAATAAATCATTTTTTATTGTATTGATTCTCCCCAAAAGAGAAATCACAATTCTTGACTATTTATTGAAACTTTATGTTTCTTGTTTTGTTAGACTGCTGAAGAATTTGCTGCAAGTTTAACTTAATTAATGAATCTTGTTTGGGGACAATATTGAAACTTTTACTTAACTCCATTTTTCAAAAATGTACCTTATCGCCTGCAGCTTTTTCAGCATATCGATAAGTACATCCAATGACTGCCTTACAACTGATGGATCTAAAATGATGTCATCTGCATATACAATTGCACACAGTAGTGGCGTGTAATTTTCTGCTGTGATCCCTTTAATGTTCGTAGATGACCTTATTTTCTGCGCCAGCAGTTCTATTGCAGAATTAAAGAGTAATGGGTAGAGAGGGCATCCTTGTATTCTTCTGAGCAGTATGCTGAATGGTTGTGACCAGAAGCCATTAGTGATAACAGATGCTTATAGGGTGGAGTAGATCGTTTCAATCCATTAGCAAAAGTTAAGACCGAACTCATGCCCCAAATGAATGTGAGATAAATGATGCCATTCCACTCCATCAAAGGCTTTTTTTCTAGTGTGCATGCACAGCAGTGGAAGCTTTTGTGTTTTGCAGAAAGTAAAAGACTTTTACTCAAATTATAGTCAAGTGATTAATTCAAGTCCATTCAAGTAATCAATGTACCAGATAGGCATAGGCTGAAATCTCTCAATGGATTGGTTTTGGTTTCATGTTAAAACCCAAATTCCTGCCGTCAATATCTCCCCGTTTTAGCACTAATTACCAAACCACTAGCAGATCAAATCATCTCATCCATATCTTGCCACAAAACAACTTTGGGAAAGATTGGTTTTCATATAGTGAAATACATTAAAAAAAAAACTTGCATTAAAGGTATAGTTCACCCATTTTGAAGAATTTGACATTGTTATACTTACCCCCTAAATGGTATGTAAGGCTGAAATGATGCTGTCTTGGTCTCACTGTTGTAGCTATCCTGAATTGGAGCAATGCTAACAATTAGCATCTTGCCATTGGATATAATTTCCCCCGGCTAACTTGCTTTAAAAACTTCCCCCGCTTACATCCACTCCAATAAGATGTAACAGCTTTACTGTTAGCTTTAAGTGTTGTTGTTGGAAACAAAAATGCACATATGATTACCGAGTGCACAAGAACGATATTTTCGCAAACATTACTGTATATGATTGTCGTTTCTGTCATGGTTCGTAGGATATTGTTTTCTTTTCCGTTGTGGTTCTCATCCTGGTTTCCTGATTGAGAATCTATCTGATTTTTTCTTCGTTCCGTTCCGAGGTTTTGCTTTCCCTTTCTCGTTATCCGCTTCTTTGTCATTCGACATTGCATTGAGCCAGGTATAGCCAGGTACTAGCGACCTTGTGATATTAAACGCTGTTTATGTTCACGAGGGACTTGCTATTTAGCTTATTTTTCAGGTATAGGTATTATTCCTCCTGTTAGCGTTCTGTGCTATTTATTTTGTCCTTTGCTGTTCTCTCTGAGACAGTTTTTCTTTGTTGTTTCGTTTTGGTTTTACACTCTTCCGGCCGTCCTAACTTATGTGCCGAAGGTGTTTCTTTCTTTGCTAAGTTTTCCGTTTTGGCTCCAGTATTGAGCTTGGGAGATTTAGTTTGTGTTTCACTCGTATATTCGAGTTCGCCCTATTTTAGTGGGTTGATTTTCGTTTGGCTGTTTAGCTACAAGGAATTAGTTTCCTGTCTTTTCTTTCTTTGAATTTATAGTATTACTCCCTTTATTGGTCCTCACTGGTGTGAGTGACTTGTTATGATCCCCCTACCTTCGCGTTTGATTATCCGCCACTAAAATCCATTACAGTTTAAGCCTCTGTTTAGATTTACGAACATCCGGTAAGAGAGCCGGTAACTTTTAGTATCACTCAAGAAAAATGGAGAACATATACTGGTTGGCAGGACAATGCTTTTCCAGTGTGCTCTTGGCAGAGCAAGAGGAATATCACGAACGGGATTTCACAGATTATTAGATGGTGAGATAAGACGGACGGCAGTTTTTAAATGAACCACTGTAACCGACCTTCCCGAATTGAGAACAACAACAACGCAGTTCTCCACATGAGGACGCCACAAAGTTCCCCACAAAAAAAAACCCCAGATAATGCCTCTGGACCTCCTCTCAGTTGCCGTGAGTCTCCGTGTTTGCACATACTTCTGGGTATCACAACCGTATTATACGAGCATATCAGATAAAATGACACTACAAAAACACAAGTAGCTTACACAGGGGACAGACCACAATACAGAAAAGTAGCCACAACCCTACAAGCAGCTTACTACCATTAAGCTTATTACCCTTTTGGAAACAAGTAGTTTCCATGCTCGCACAAAGCTAAGTTAAAATACGCATTTAAACTGGGAACTAAGCGGAAATACAACAAAATACAATAGAAAATGCACCTAACCCTACAGCACGGCAGCAACTATGACAAACTACAAAATATAGTAACCGTCTGCATACAACCTGAAACAAACACCACAGTAATATTATTTTAAAATTTGCATCAGCACGGCAGCAAAGCTGGCAACGTGCATGAAGTTAGCCACAGGGAAAATTAACCGCAAGCTAGAGAACGCCGCAAACACATATGCTCTCGGAATTCCCCCGCAGGTGTCTTCAATTTCCCAATAACGACCCAGGTGAGCCGAAGAAAATGAGTTGGCATATGAATCGATCACAAGGGCGCACTCGTGGGGCAGCACATGGACGTAACAGTAGCCTATGGCTTCAAATTTGACAAATGTGTCACTGCTGATGGAAAAACGTCACAACGGAAGATTATTTCCTTGATGCGAGACATCACAGGTGGAATACAAACAGCTATAGACCACCGCGGTCATACGTCACTGAAGTGTTTCTGGGAATAATTCAGACTTGCTCCCATAGAAAACAACAGTATAAGATGAAGTAGACAACAAAGATTAAAAAAACCTAGAAAATGCATAAAAGCTGTTGCGTCGTGAACTGCACAGCCAATGCATTTAAAAAACCCAAATTGCGTTTTGCACATTTGCCATGATCAAAAATCCCAAAAGACAAGCCCTGTGGCTACAGGCTATTAGGAGAGAGCGGGTGGAAGAAAACTATGGGTTCCTGCATATCCATATACAGGTGCAGCTCAAAAAATTAGAATATCGTGAAAAAGTTCAATATTTTTTGTCACTCATTTCAAAAAGTGAAACTCGTATATTATATAGATTCATTATACATAGAGTGAAATATTTCAAGCCTTTATTTCTTGTAATTTTGATGATTATGGCTTACAGCTAATGAAACCCAAAATTCAGTGTCTCAGAAAATTAGAATATCTTGCTTTAACATATTTTTAAAGTATCATATTTAATATTTGGTCGCATATCCTTTGCATGCTGTTACTTCCTGAAGTCTGTGACCAATCAACATCAAAAGACTCTCCATATCTTATTTTCAGGTACTGTTACAAGCGATACTATAACCTCTCTGCATTTGAACTGATCTCTATGGGAATTGGGGGGTGAGACTAGATTCAGCTGTAAATTACACTGGTACAGTATGGAACACATGGCTGGCTAAATGGCTGTAAGTCATCAAGGGTCTGAGCTATCGAACGAGCCCCAAACCATCACTCTGTTGCCAGATATGGAGTAGATGTGGATGGATCACTGCAAGGGTTATTTCTCCTGACTCATTTTCCTATAGAACTCTATGGGGAAAAAAGTCAGGAGAAACCACCCTTAAAGGGATCCATCCACATCTACTCCATATCTGGCCGCAGAGTGATGGTTTGGGGCTCGTTCGATACCTTAGACCAGGGGTCTTCAATCTTATCCAGTAAGGGCCGGTGTGGGTACAGGCTTTTGTTCCAACCGAGCAGCTACACACCTGATTCTACTAATCAAGGTGCTTAGCAAAGACTCTAGTGATTGATTAGTGGAATCAGGTGTGTAACTGCTTGGTTGGAACAAAAGCCTGCACCCTCACCGGCCCTTTCTGGATAAGATTGAGGACGCCTGCCTTAGACCCTTGATGACATACAGCCATTTCGCCAGTCATGTGTTCCATACTGTACCAGTGTAATTTACAGCTGAATCTAGCCTCACTGAATTTTGGGTTTCATTAGCTGTAAGCCATAATCATCAAAATTACAAAAAATAAAGGCTTGAAATATTTCACTCTATGTGTAATGAATCTATATAATATATGAGTTTCACTTTCTGAAATGAGTGACAAAAAATATTGAACTTTTTCACGATATTCTAATTTTTTGAGCTGCACCTGTATGTCTGCAGAAAGCACTTCCTACCAAGTAAATAAATGTTATACACAATATGGATAGTTCGAACTACAGGGTTCAACAATAACAGTGGCCCGAAACTTGAGAACTCACTGTTCCGATCGGGCCAGTGCACTTTGCCCTCATTAGGCTAAATGTAGCTGGAGATATAGCTAGGCAGATAGCTAACTAAGAAGCTGATGGTAAATTTTACATGTTAACTGATGATCACTGGCATACAATACAATACCAGCTATTCTTCTCAGAAATCAAACAACACAGAAATACAGTTAGCGTAAACTGTAGGGAATTTTTTTTTCTATCTAATATTGGCTAAATTTACTCATTATATTTCAGCAGCTATCAATAAATTAAATTGTGGAAAAAAATCTGGTTTCTGTGAGAGTCATGGGCTCTGTATTATGCTATCAAAAAATCTCACCCCAGTCTTACAAAAACCAACCAATCAGGGCTAGCTATGTAGCTACCAATCAGGGCAACTATCTACAAGCATCTATCCTTTCCTTTGAAGAAACCCCTCCCTGTCTGCCTGTCTCTGTGAGTCAGAGTCAGAATGCCTGAAAACAAAAAGTTGTGATATTTAGCCTACGTAAAGTGTTGCATATATAATTTTAAAATGGCGTTAGGAATTATCGTCAGGAAATTGTACAGTATGTGTTTCATCGCCCTCTGTAGCAAAGTCAAAACTGTATTAAAAGTGAGGCAAAGAACTTAACGTTAACATTAGTTGATTAATAGCCTATGAGCTAGTTAACCAGTACTGGTAGGCTACATCAGCGTGAATAAATTGGAAAAGGCTACTTAATTTAATTTAGATGATTAAAGGTTGTTCTTGTTAATTAAACGTTACTCTCATTATTTTGCTTAATAGAGACACATAACAGTTCAAAGTCAAGCTAAGTTCCCATTGACCGAAGGCCTTGGTGGTTGACCTTTTTTGTTCTAAAGTGTTTAGCTACCAGCCTAGCCAGAAGCACAAATGACACACCTGGAGTCACACAGCATGGAAGTAAAGTTCCGGGACATTGTCAGCACATCAGCGTTCAGAAGAAAGGCTCACTTGGCTGACTCGACAGTAAATTCTATCCTTTACAGAGAAATATGTGTATTTACCTTGTAAATCACTCTGTTACTTTATATGATGTTGAGCTTATTTATTTATTATGCGCATAGAAATTGTTTTATGGCATGTTCATGGTATTAAACTATGGTTAGTATAGTACTTAACTGTACAATAAGATTTTTTGTATGGTGTGCACTTTTGATACATTCCATTAATTGAGATGTTGTCTAACACTCTTAAACCAGACATTTACTTGTATTTTTAAATGTGATTTCAGGCTGTCAACAGGGAATATTATTCAGAAGAATTCAGAAATGAATACCGCACATGTGGCACAACCTATAAACATTCCCAAAGGGTTCTGTGGCAATGGGAAGAAGGGAGTGTTTATGCTTTTTATTCAACTATGGCAGGGGTGTCCAAACTACGGCCCGCGGGCCAATTGCGGCCCTTGATGCGTTTTAAAGCGGCCCTCGAAACATTTCAGAAGAATTATTAAATCTGGCCCGCTGCTACAAATGAGAGAAAAAAAAATGCTGTTTTTTTTAACACTAGGGGGCAGCATAGTAAAAGCCCAACTCTAAAAACATATCAGCAGTTTGCGCCCCCCCCAAACAAAAAATTATCTTATGCATTAGCTAGCCAACGTTCCTGTAGCCTACAAATCGTGTTCTTATCAACATGGCGACTGCAAAGAATCGAAAGGTGGATAGTGAATGTAGGAAATAGTACAGAGGCAAGTGTGTCTGTTTAATTTGCCAGGAATCAGTAGCGGTGATGAAAATAATTTAACGTTAAGAGACATTATGAAACGAAACATGATGCGTCTTTTAAGGCATATACTGGAGCAGCCAGAGAAGAGAAATCAAAGCAGTTGGCGGCAAGCCTATCATTGCAACAAACCCAGTTTTTTTTGTGCTAATCAAACGCAGCAGAATGCTACCAGGGCTAGCTACGAGGTGGCTAAGCTAATAGCGAAGTATGGAAAGGCCTTTGTAGAGGGTGATTTTATTAAAAGAGTGCGTCACAAAAATTGTGGAGATTGTATGCCCAGAAAAGAAACAATACTTCTGCAATGTTAGTGTTGCGAGAAACACAGTGGGCCGGCAAATCGAGGATTTATCAGCTAACATCAAGGCGCAAATATCAGACAAAGCTCCGTTGTTTCTTTTCTATTCAACAGATTCGGCTCAGCTACTAATTTTTTTTGCGGGGGGTTGACAATGATTTTTGCATTACTGAAGAGCTCCTCGACCTTCGGAGCCTGACTGGAACAACGAAAGGAGCTGATATTTTTGAAGCTGTGTCAGTTGCTATTCAAAATCGGAATCTCCCTTGGGACAAGTTGTGTGGAGTTACAACAGATGGTGCTCCAGTCATGATAGGTGAGTGTAACGGAATGGCTTCCCTGGTTTGCAGAAAAGTTCATGAGTCTGGGGGCGAGGCTGTTAAATTGCACTGTATTATACACCAGGAAGCATTATGCGCCAAAGTCACGAAACTGGGCAATGTCATGAATACAGTCGTGAAAACTATTAACATAATTTGTGCGAAAGCACTCAATCACAGAGAATTTCGGGCATTCCTGTCTGAAATGGATACAGAATATGGGGACGTGATCTACCACTCTGATATACTCTCACATATGTGAGCAAACATTTTCCCTGATGACGCTAAACAAGAGCCGTTTGCGATCAAAGATAACAGACAGTCAACCTTTGCGATGTCCTGCGAATCGCATCTACAAACCTCACGCCCGACATCACAGCGATTCTTCAGTCCAAGGCACAACAACACTGTTCTCATTAGAAGTGTCACTGGTGAGTGAAATTCTTAAAATCTCTTCAAGCTCGCATTTTAATAGGCTATAATACTATTCGCCTAATTTAAATAGAAATCTAAGTGATGTTGGCAACTGTATGCCACATGTCTGAGCGCACTTGTATTTATTTTACACACACGCACACATAGCCTATATATATATATATATATATATATATATATAATAGCCTGTGGCCCGTGGTAGTCATCATTTTTCTCCACCTGGCCCTCAGTGAAAAAAGTTTGGCCACCCCTGAACTATGGACTTTCAGGGCTTCTGTTCCAATTACTGTTTTTATCAAAGTGGTTGTCATTTCTAAGTTGCTTTCTTACAAAACTCATTGTAGCAGTATTACCCTCCCAGCGTGGGAAGAGGTTTAAGGTTTGTTTTGTTGTTTGTTTCACCTTTTTTTTTTTGTACAAATGTACATTCAAATTCATATTGTCATTAAAATGCACAAGTGAATCTTTCTTGTGTTTTTTTCTCCTGAACATTGATGCTGAAACAATGGCAGTGATGGCCTGATTACTATACTTGATTTGAAACTTGATTAGGCTGCATCTTGTTTTTCATGTGTAAGCTTACTGACACCCTGATGTTTCATAGAAAAAAAGATATGAAATATTGCAATATTATTTTATTGACACAGCTTAATTCCATTTACTCCTCACGCCACACCATCCTCTTGTTCAACATGGCAACCACACACTGGGGTATGTTGGAATACTAGGAATGGATAGAAGGGGGTGGACAGGTGGAGAGAAGGGGTCAATCACAGTCTTTGTGTCATGATGCCAAAACGATAAGATCTGTAAGGTACACCACTATCCACGAGACAGGCTTGGGCCCTGGAACAAGTAACCTGTTGGTTCCTCAACAATGTCATTATGGCCAGTGGACTTACACAACATGTGTAACACTTGCTGTAACTACACTAGGGTGCTGAGGTATGTAAATACAAATGAATATGGTCAGAATGCTAGATAGATCAAGAATGAAACAAAAGTTATTAAATCTTGAAATTAATGAAGTACATATTTAAAACGATTAAGTCATGAGGACATGGGTTTTCATATTAATAAATTAATGAATAGTTTATTTTTACATTCCGCCATGAATAGATGGCCCATCCCATGTAGGCATATACTTTTTTAGTTGTAATTCATACAACTAGTAGATTACACAGGTGAACACTTTATTTTGAGCATTATATTATTTGATTAATACTTAATTCATACAAGTTGATTTTATTACTGTCATCAAACCAAGAAAATAATAAATGTAACATTTATGACTTGAAAGTCAAGTCCGAAAACATCATGAAAGTAGAGTCATGGCTCTACCTTGTAAGAAAGCATCCATGTTTGAAATGTATGTCATGGATCTTGCCTTTCTTCCCTTATCTCCGCGTCTCTTTATTCGTTTTTTGTCGTTTACCGGTAATCTATCGGATTTTCCTGTGTTCCGCTACGGGTTTTGCTTTCGCCTCGTCATTAGTGAGTTCACCTGTCATTTATTTCCGCTCACTATTTATACCCCGCTTCCTGCCTCTCTCGTTGCTTCCATGTTATTTCACGTAACATTCGAGCCGGTAAAAAGGGTATAGGAAGTTGTGCCGCTTTGCTTTTCAACGCGGGACTTGTTAGCAGTACAACCTTAGAAAGAAAGTAAGTTCTCTTTTACGCTCTTATTTCAGAGCAGAGGTTTTCGTTTTCTTTTGTTTTCTACTCGAACCTACGAGTGCCTCACCCAAAGTCTTTGGGGTCTTTTCAGTTCTCTGTTCTTTCTTTTGTTTCGCTCCACAAACGGGAGTTAGATAAGCGTTACTGCTTATTTCTTTGTTTTGCTCGGAGATCGAGCTCCTCGTTTTTATTGCGAGGTTTGTGTTCTTTTATTTAATTTTTTCTCCACTACGGATCCTTGTCCGTCTCAGTGGTGTTCTTTGGAACACTTTAAGATTTCCCAGCTATCGCATCTGGACCTCCAATATTCCCTCCGTGTCTCTGACATAGAGATCCCTCACAATGTAATGCTGAATTTACCAAAATGTTTGCAATCTGTTAACTTTCATAGGCTGCCAGAGTAATGTACTATACTGGTAATATGAATGAGATTATTAAAAAGTCAGATTATATTATTTGCCATGGTCTATATGGGACCTTAACTATGTATTGATATGAATGGGTTATAAAATCAAAAGCAATCGCTGTACAATTACTTATTAATTTAAAGATAACTAGGTTGATTGGTATTCAATCATCATTTCACGCTATGTCTAGACTTTACGAAAACTGTAACGATAATAATTTAGCCTAAATAATGTAAAACATTGCAAATTGAGATGAAAAGTTCAGTCAATCAATCGTTATTCATGTTATTTTCCGTTAAAACGTGAACAGGAGGATTCAGTTATGAATCCAACAATAAAACATTTTATTAAATTAAAAATGATAAAAATAAATAGTTTTTCTTTGTAATGAAATACTGAGAGCTACATACAGTGAGCACCATAATGCATTGGACAGTGACACATTTTTAGTAATTTTGTTTTTTTACTCTAGAACTTTGGGTTTGAAAGGATACAGGTTATAGTATCGCTTGTAACAGTACCTGAAAATAAGATATCGAGAGTCTTTTGATGTTGATGGTTCACAGACTTCAGGAAGCAACATAAGTGGTGAGACTTGAATTTCTGTCCTTACACAGCGGACGATGAACCGATGGACGCAGCATGACTCACGCAAACTGAGCAACATTTTGGTCTTTCCAGAATTGTAAGTAGGAGTCAACAAACTAAAGAACCAAGCAAGCAAAAAAATATGTTGAATGAACAGAGCCAAAAGTTCCCATCACTACTTGCTGTTTTACCATCGTGAACTCATAACAATTTGGAGGGATTTTTTTATGGAGGCTGTTGTACCCCTTGTACCTGACTGGCAGAAGCCAGACCTTCTGCCTTTGAAGTATAAGCAGGCCTCTGTTGGTGAGATGGAAGTCAGGACCAATATTCTCAGGCTAATGGTACACAAAACAGTTTCTTACGGTCACTACACTGCTGTCCATTAGTACTGTGAGCATGCCTGGTGCAGCCTATTATAGGTTACTGTCCCATTATAAAGCATGCACATGCACAAACTTTCTAACTACTTATCAGCTGACAAGGCTAAAATTGGGAAAGTTTTATCCAAATAATACATTTGAAAATCTCTTATTTTTTTAGTACGGTTGGATTTGTCTTATTTTACTCTTTTTTTATTTTATTTTGGGTAAAAAATAATAAATAATAGATTAGTTGACTTTGCAGCACCTGTCATAAAGCAGGTATCACTTACCTCTTAAAAGTCACAGGCACTGCAAAGTCAACTAATCTATTATTTATCCTTTTATTCATTTTAACCCCAGTTTGACAGTTTGAAATGTGTGCTACCAGCCATGTTGCCACCTGCTCAACAGCAAGCACCCGGTCAACCAGAGGAGTTCCTTGTGAGCAATGTGACAAGGGACAAGGACAGTCCTGCCAGATGTCACCCTCACTGAATGGGGTGCCGGACACTGTGAGCACTGGCATGGTGAGGGTTCCATATGACACCCTGGGCTCATCAGACATTGGAATCCAGTGTTTAAGCACTATGAGTCATCCCCCAGCACAAACTAAAGCATTATAATTTAACATTAATGGTGCTCAACGAGCCTTCATAAGTCATTTGCTTAGTGTAGCGAAAAGGTCTTGCCTGACATTGAAACAAGAAAGTGACACTAATAGTGGGCGCATTAAGTAACTGAGCGCTCACCGTGAGAATGATAATTTTTTAATCACTTAACATTCTGCTCTACGTGAGCGCTGAACAACTGTCAACAACCGTCTGAGTTTGGAAAAATGGCGACGTACAAGATTCAAGCATAGCCTACTTATTTTAGGTTGAATCTGGTCAGTTATTAGCTGTAACGTCAACTTAGCATTATCGCTAACTTATCATTTCCTATAGCTAATATAAATAAGCTATATAAAACTAGGCGAATATGGTTTGTGTGGCAAACAAAAGCACGTTTCATTCCTATCATCCCCAGTAGACCGAAAACTTGGGTCCATAGCTAATGACGCACTGTACGTCCGTATTGCTCCTCTCTGATCCACATCTCAAAGTGCTCAGCTGCGCTCTGAGCGGCTCAGAGTGAGTTAACGTGCCCAGTATTCACTTATAAGTCAAGTAAGTTATAGAACATTAATAATATAAAATATTACCAACTTGCTATGAAATGTTTCTATCATATTTTATTGGGCCCAAAACAAAAATCTTAAATTGATTGTAGTTATGCAACATCTATAGTAGTGGCCGACCAATCAAACTGTAAGTGATAAGAGACCTGAATACTTTCATGGTGTGGGTACTGGCATATGAGAGTTTATAATTGTTCCACTCTAGCAATGGAGAGAATTTTGGTAAAATAAATTATCATGAAGACTCGACAGATTAAGTACAAAAATGCAATACCTTTTCCTATTCATGCCATAAAATTCAACATAATGGATGCAAATATTCTATGATTTGGAAAAGCACTGCATGTAATTAATTCAATATGCAAGCAGTGGGTTTCTTAGCATGAACAAATCCATCCATGAAACAGTAATACAAAAATGACAAATAAGAATATTTTGATATGCAGCAAGCTTCTGCCAAGATACAGATTCACCATGGAGAAGATTATTATTGTATAAATTGCCAATGTGTCAGGAACATGAATTTTGCAGACTGGAGGTGGTGCGGTAGTAAACCTTCAGACATAAGGCTTTTATTTTAGGAACGAAAAGATGCAAAATAACAAATTCAAAGAGTGACATGCTGATTTAAAAGCAGTACTGCATTTCCAACAGAGCTTCTAAATGTCAAAGATTCCATTTCCTACTGCTGCCGATTTTAATATGCTGAATACAATTTTTTCATACTGATTGGCATTTTGAATTACCTGGCTGGTGCTGTAAGAAGTGTTTAAGATTTCGATCCCTTGAAAGTTGAGAGAAAAGAGCAATTGCACACTGATATATGTGAAAATATATATTTAAAAAACAAATATTGATAACAACTTGTGCATGATGGATGTGATATTTCTGGATTATGGTCATTTGAGAAATTAATTGAGAATTGCTGTCCTGCCATGAAATGGATGCTGAATAGAGGCCCTGTCACTTTTATGAATTTACGGACTAACATTTCAGACATTCTTTTGGTGACCACAAAAATAGAGCACAGAGCATTAAGACTGCACAAAATGACAGGCGCAAAGCAGACACTAAACTGCAGTTAGGGCACTGAACCTGAGAATTATACATTATGAGCAAGGCCATTGCACCCTTTAACAAATGACTGTACTTCAGTCACATCAGCCAAAATCCAGCTACATTTGCAATTACAGAACATTACTTTTGCATTTAATCAATTAGCAGACGCTTTTATCCAAGCGAGTGACTCAGAAAGTGCATACAAAAAGGTTGTGCAAAAAGCAGTACATAATGGATAACCACACAACTGTAAGTGTCATTCCTTACAACGTAAGGTAAAGTGTCATAGTAGGCACGAGAATATGTTTAAGAACATAGTGTTTCATATATGCATTGACCCCTGAAATTATTGGCACACGTGATAAGCAAAAAAAGGCAGTATAAAATAAACAGCACATGTAATGGGCTGTATTTTATGTTAAAAAACGGTGTCAAAACGTGTTAGTACTTTAGTTTTGGTTAGGATTTTGTGCACACTCCCTTCACCAGGATAACACTACGAAGTCATTTTCTGCAGTGTTTTCGGAGATTGGTGAACATATTGGGGCTAATCATTGGCCATTCATCCATAAAGAACCTTTCAAGATCTTTCAGATCCTTTGTGTGTGCTTGTGGAATGCCCTCTTCAATTCAAATCACATGTTTGATCTGGAGACTAAGGTGGCCAATACAAAACCACGTGTTATGGTCAGCTGAGTGTAAGATTTAAGACCTTAACTTCAAAATGACATCATACCTGTGGTGAAATATGTTGGTGGATCTTAGATATTATAGGGTTCTTTTGCATTTGTAGGTATTGGGGCTCAGGTTAAGGTCAATAGAATTATGAATTCCAGTTATACCCCCAGAAAGATAAAACTTGGCACAGATGGATCTTCCAGTAAGACAATGGGCCTCATTCACCAATCACTCTATGAACACATTTGTTCTTAAGACTTTATTTTAAATGTTTTAACAAACATTTTGGGATTAACTGATGTTTGCGTTCTGATTTTCTGTTCTACCCAAGAAAAAATCCCAAATAAGAAAACATCAGGGAATTTCAAAATGTTCATAAAAACATTTTAAAGACCAAATTTGTTCGTAGAATGGTTGGTGAATGAGGTCCAATGATACCAAGCATACTTCAAAATCAACCAACAAATGGCCAACTGACCAAAAAATGTACTGTTTTTCAATGGCTCAATCTCATCATTAAAAAAAAAGCCGCATTTTCCAAATTATTAATACAATATTAAATCATTATTTACACAAAATGAAGGTGCTGTATGAAGTGGATTAGTAATTCAATATTAGTGAATTCAGAATTAGTGTACACAATTACATCGAGGTGAAATGCTACGAGCCAAAGATGTCCAGAGGAAATTGCTCTGCATATTAATGTAAAGACTCTTGAGAAAGATTGATGTCCCTAATCACTTGCTCTGGGGACTCAATAAATTGAAGAGCTTATTAAATTGAATAGGATAAAATGACAATATGTTGCAGTGATTTTGGTAGTATTTACTCACGTGCCCTTGATTATAATAAAGATTTCTAGAGTGTGTGTCAAACCATTGATTAACATTAAATTATCCTTTAATTCTAAGTTTTTCCAATGAAAGTCAAGGCACTCTTCCATAACAAATAAAAAACCTTTATTATGTTGGCATATCCATACAGGACAGTTTAAGAGTTCTGACACACTAATGCGTTTCGGCATTTGCCTTCATCAGAGTGGGGGTTTCAGTTAGGGGAAAGGGTTCGGAGCCATATGCAATTATCTTTAATTAAACAGGTGCGTGTTTTTAAAGTGACAAGCACCCAAAATAAACACACAACCTATAAATACTCGAGGGAGTGGGAAGGAGTAAAAGGAGATGAAAAAGAAGAAGGAGAGAAAGAGAAGATCATGAATGAATGAATGAATGTATGAACTTTGGATTGTTATTTACAGGCTAATTGAACAAATACATTGAAAATTATCAAACCACTTATAGATTGCTGGCTAGAATATCAACACAGTTCAGTGCTAGGTGGCTACAGTCAAGAAACGAACCCAGAAGTGGAAAAAATTATACTCTGGAAAGAATTGTATGTTACAATGGGACTAAAATAACGGAGATCCTCCGGTAATAATTAGGCTACATTAACCCCACCTCCGCCTGTTAAAAGTTTAAACTTATCTCGTCCGAATAGGACTGACACATAACGTTACATTTCTTATTTGTCAATGTCAGGCTTCCAGTTTTAAGTTTCTTTTTTACCCAATGTAAGTTAGCAAGCTGGCTAGCGCCACATGGCAATGGAAGATATAACGTTAGCTAAGAGATAAGTGATAATAAATTTTTTTGCAATGTACTGAAAATTAGGATATTAACTGAGCGAACGTTAATTTTTAAACTATCACTCTTCAACCGTGTTGTGTTGGTAGGATTTTATTTAGTCTAATGTTACATTCAGCCAAAACTATTCAGCGAAATATCTGGCTATTTTAAAGACAAACTAACGTAACGTTAACATTAATTGTCCTAATGTTACATTGCTTGACACTGTTAGGCTCCATGTGGGGCTTGTAATGTTACCTAACTAACGTTAGTTGATAGCGCACATGATGTGGCGCTTGTAGCTTCATTAAAGTTACAGATAATATTGTGGACATGTCTCAAAAGAGTAACGTTAGTCGCTAAATTAACATAAATTTGTTTTAATCTCGTTAGCGAAGTTAGATAGTAGCTCTACTATTTCTAGCTTTGTCACTCGGTAACGGTAGCTTGCCTGGCTAAGTTAACATTACAGTTGTTCTTGCTGTTCGGTCAGAGTTATGTGGAACTGCTGTGATCACTGACCTGGCAAAATATTAAACTAAATAACGTTATCCACCTTGCTCTCTCGAGTTGATTTTCCCACACGTCTTGTGATTCAGAAAAATGTTAAACCATACGGAAAATTCAAAAAGTTTGAGAGAACTAGTTTAAAATTGGTAATAGTTAACGTCAGTAGCCTACGGCTGGTTCATATCTATCATGGGCTGGTTTCTGTGTGCTGTGGAAGCTTCCGAGAGAGCGAGGAGTAAGAAATATCGCATTGCACGAGAATTTGCCTTCGGTTGCTACTAGTACATTTATGCCCCAATGTTAAGTCAATGGACAATTAATTTTCCGGTATCCTAGAATTATAAAGGAAATAATTTTAAAACAACAAACTATAAACAGAAATATCACCCATCAAAAGCATTAGTCCATGTCACGCCCGACATATCACTATGTCAACTTTAACAATTAGAGTTGTAGAATTTGAGCTAGGTCGTTGAATAAAAAAAGTCAACAGTGTCCAGTTTCATTAGCATCGCCGCATCTTAAACCGTAATTTGGGTGGAAAGATTTACTCATGAAATTATGCCTCTTGAATATAAGTGTAAACTCATTATCCAAATAATATATAACCAATAAAAAAGTTTTAATCAAAATGCTAATTGTTTTAATGTACATAATTGTATGAAAACAGCTTAATTAACCAATCTTTCCCATATTTGTTTTATGTTGAGATTTGATGAGATGAGTTGATCTGCTTAGTGGCAGATATTGACGGGCAAAATTTAGATTGTAAGTTGCAACCAAAACCAAACGTAGGGGGACATACATACGTTCATTCATGATCTTCTCTTTCTCTTCTTCTTTTTCATCTCCTTTTACTCCCTCGAGTATTTATAGGTTGTGTGTTTATTTAGGGTGCTTGTCACTTTAAAAACACGCACCTGTTTAATTAATGATAATTGCATATGGCTCCGAACCCTTTCCCCTACCTGAAACCCCCACTCTGATGAAGGCAAATGCCGAAACGCATTAGTGTGTCAGAACTCTTAAACTGTCCTGTATGGATATGCCAACATAATAAAGGTTTTTTATTTGTTATGGAAGAGTGCCTTGACTTTCATTGGAAAAACTTAGAATTAAAGGATAATTTAATGTTAATTAATGGTTTGACACACACTCTAGAAATCTTTATTATAATCAAGGGCACGTGAGTAAATACTACCAAAATCACTGCAACATATTGTCATTTTATCCTATTCAATTTAATAAGCCCTTCAATTTATTGAGTCCCCAGAGCAAGTGATTAGGGACATCAATCTTTCTCAAGAGTCTTTACATTAATATGCAGAGCAATTTCCTCTGGACATCTTGGGCTAGTAGCATTTCACCCCGATGTAATTGTATACACTAATTCTGAATTCACTAATATTGAATTACTAATCCACTTCATACAGCACCTTCATTTTGTGTAAATAATTATTTAATATTGTATTAATAATTTGTAAAATGCTGCTTTTTTTTTTTAATGATGAGACTGAGCCATTGAAAAACAGTAAATTTTTTGGTCAGTTGGCCATTTGTTGGTAGATTTTGAAGTATGCTTGGGATCATTGGGCCTCTTTCACCAACCATTCTACGAACAAATTTGGTCTTTCTTTAAAACGTTTTTATGAACATTTTGGCATTCCCTGATGTTTTCTTATTTGGGATTTTTTCTTGGGTAGAACAGAAAATCAGAACACAAACATCAGTTAATCCCAAAATGTTTGTTAAATAAAGTCTTAAGAACAAATGTGTTCATAGAGTGTGAATGAGGCCCATTGTCTTACTGGAAGATCCATCTGTGCCAAGTTTTATCTTTCTGGGGGTATAACTGGAATTCATAATTCTATTGACCTTAACCTGAGCCCCAATACCTACAAATGCAAAAGAACCCTATAATATCTAAGATCCACCAACATATTTCACCACAGGTATGATGTCATTTTGAAGTTAAGGTCTTAAATCTTACACTCAGCTGACCATAACACGTGGTTTTGTATTGGCCACCTTAGTCTCCAGATCAAACATGTGATTTGAATTGAAGAGGGCATTCCACAAGCACACACAAAGGATCTGAAAGATCTTGAAAGGTTCTTTATGGATGAATGGCCAATGATTAGCCCCAATATGTTCACCAATCTCCGAAAGCACTGCAGAAAATGACTTCGTAGTGTTATCCTGGTGAAGGGAGTGTGCACAAAATCCTAACCAAAACTAAAGTACTAACACGTTTTGACACCGTTTTTTAACATAAATAACATGTGTGTTTATTTAGGGTGCTTGTCACTTTAAAAACACGCACCTGTTTAATTAATGATAATTGCATATGGCTCCGAACCCTTTCCCCTACCTGAAACCCCCACTCTGATGAAAGCAAATGCCGAAACGCATTAGTGTGTCAGAACTCTTAAACTGTCCTGTATGGATATGCCAACATAATAAAGGTTTTTTATTTTTTATGGAAGAGTGCCTTGACTTTCATTGGAAACCCAGGCAAAGAGCACCTTCCAGATAACCTTCACTGCAGACAGCCAAGCAGCGCTCCTCCCTTCTGCTATTTACTATTTAATTCGATCACAGTGCTGCATCGCAAACAATTAAATTGTCCCAATCCCTTGATTATTATGAAGTCTTCTTTTTTTATATTTCTTTAAAGCAAAATTTAACTTTGGTAGACCTTTGGGTTGTGTAGTTACCTGGCCATGATATGAGTCCAAATTGTGGCAAAATATTTTAATTAGTTGCTTTGTGCTCCCCTGGGGTGATAATCCAGAATAGGGTATTTGTCGCTCTCCAGTCACTTCTATAGCACAGCTAAAACGGTCTCAAAATGACATTTCTAGCACGTGTACGAACGCGAACGAAGCGGATTCTGTCAATACAAACAATAATCAGTCCTTTTACCAATTTCTTTGAGAAAATTAAATGGCCCTTTCCTGGCTTTTTCGTATTTGATTTAGAAGGTAGATTCAGGTATGTGTCGTTTTGAAACCATTTTAGCTACGCTATAGAAGTGAATGGAGAACGACAAATACCCTAATCTGGATTATCACCCCAGGGGAGCACAGAGCAACTAATGAAAATATTTTGCCACAATTTGGACTCATATCCTGGCCAGGTAACTACACAATCCAAAGTTAAATTTAGCTTTAAGAAAGAAATACTGTATTGGCTATACTGACTGAAGCACACTTACCTATTAAGAATGCTTGTACACAAATCTGTGAATGTACTGTCAAACCTATTCAGAGAATGGAATTTCCTGATAATTAGCATTTGAATATAAGTGCAGTTCAAGGGATAATTGTAACGCAGCTAGAATATTCTATTTCAGATTTTTTTTAACCTTTTAAATGACATTGCTTTATTAATTCTACACAGTATTTATTATTTTCAAATTATTATTTATCGTTGTAGCTTAATTGTTAAATGGTTATATATTATTTGGATAATGAGTTTACATTTATATTCAAGAGGCATAATTTCATGAGTAAATCTTTCCACCCAAATTACGGTTTAAGATGCGGCGATGCTAATGAAACTGGACACTGTTGCCACTTTTTGGCTACAGTAAAGCATGTGCGCAGATCTTTGTTTAAGTCCTAAGACGGCCTCATTTTACACAGTGGCCTTATTGAAATGAAGTCACAGAGAAATCGTTACTGTATTTGGTTATGTCTGGATGAAAGCCATCTCACCAGACTCACTCACTGACTGATATTTAAAAACAGCTGAAGCATTAAAATGACCATTTGTGCTGCAGGCCACAGTGACTGCTAATATAAAACAAATAATTTCCAATTCATATGTCTTACTCCCAACTGTACTATAACAAGTACTATAATAACAAGCTCCTTTTCAAAAGCGAATTCAATTATTTGATCATTCGGGCATAGATGTGATGTGTAACATGGGAAACATTATTTATAATTGCATTTTTAATTGTTTTCCCATCAGGGTGACATAGCATACGTTATCCATTTATACACAGCTTGTATTTAGATTGAGCACGTTCCTTGTTCAAAGGTGAAATGCTTGGGCAAGTCTGTATATGCAAATAAAACGTGCAACCATATGGTCAGGAACCCAGCTTGGACATGCACAGCTTGCTGAAGTATGACAATACAACCAAAATCAGAATGGTATTTTTACTTTATTTTATATTAAACAGCAGGGAAGCCCAATAATAATAATAATAATAATAATAATAATAATAATAATAATATGGTCCTGCTCTGTATTCTGATTTGGCAATGTAATACAATCCCAAAGAAACATTCCACCAGCATCTCATAGACATAACAGACTTTGCAATGACTTTGCTAATGTGCTGTGGGAAACATGCAAATGGATATATACAGGTGCAGCTCAAAAAATTAGAATATCGTGAAAAAGTTCAATATTTTTTGTCACTCATTTCAGAAAGTGAAACTCATATATTATGTAGATTCAATACACATAGTGAAATATTTCAAGCCTTTATTTCTTGTAATTTTGATGATTATGGCTTACAGCTAATGAAACCCAAAATTCAGTGTCTCAGAAAATTAGAATATTTTGTTTTAACATATTTTTAAAGTATCATATTTAATATTTGGTCGCATATCCTTTGCTTGCTGTTACTTCCTGAAGTCTGTGACCAATCAACATCAAAAGACTCTCCATATCTTATTTTCAGGTACTGTTACAAGCGATACTATAACCTCTCTGCATTTGAACTGATCTCTATGGGAATTGGGGGGTGAGACTAGATTCAGCTGTACATTACGCTGGTATAGTATGGAACACATGGCTGGCTAAATGGCTGTAAGTCATCAAGGGTCTGAGCTATCGAACAAACCCCAAACCATCACTCTGTTGCCAGATATGGAGTAGATGTGGATGGATCACTGCAAGGGTTATTTCTCCTGACTCATTTTCCTATAGAACTCTATGGGGGAAAAAGTCAGGAGAAACAACCCTTAAAGGGTTGTGATGGTTTGGGGCTCGTTTGATACCTTAGACCAGGGGTCACCAACCTTTTTGAAACTGAGAGCTACTTCAAGGGTACTGAGTAGTACGGAGGGCTACTTGTTTGATACAAACTTCCTGAATAACATAAAGTTGCACAGATCACCTTTTAATAATAATAATAATATATGTGAAAAGACGTAGATATTATTACTTCCTTTTATTGCCCTGTTTAATACTTTATTAGACAACAGCGCCCTCTTCTGGTGAAACTAAAGTTTTACGACAATTTTTATTTAGACAGATCTCCATGGTGATTAGTGCTATTTTTAGAACATGCCTCGCGGGCGACTCACGTGGTCCCTGCGGGCTACCAGGTGCCCGCGGGCACCATGTTGGCTACCTCTGCCTTAGACCCTTGATGACGTACAGCCTTTTCGCCAGTCATGTGTTCCATACTGTACCAGCGCAATTTACAGCTGAATCTAGTCTTACCCCCCAATTCTCATAGAGATCAGTTCAAATGCAGAGAGGTTATAGTATCGCTTGTAACAGTACCTGAAAATAAGATATTGATAGTCTTTTGATGTTGATTGGTCACAGACTTCAGGAAGTAACAGCATGCAAAGGATATGCAACCAAATATTAAATATGATACTTTAAAAATATGTTAAAGCTAAATATTCTAATTTTCTGAGACACTGAATTTTGGGTTTCATTAGCTGTAAGCCATAATCATCAAAATTACAAGAAATAAAGGCTTGCAATATTTCACTATGTGCAATGAATCTATATAATATATGAGTTTCACTTTCTGAAATGAGTGACAAAAAATATTGAACTTTTTCATGATATTCTAATTTTTTGAGCTGCACCTGTACTGACATGCCATATTGCTTGAATGGCAGTGGACAAGCATCAATGTATAGATTATTGATTTTGACATTTTAAAGATAAAGTAGCTGAGAGCAGGGATGCTGATGTCCGTATAATTAATTGTTTGACACTAGAGGGCAGTCCATTCAACCTATGTACAGTATGTCACCGGGAGTAACTTGTCTAAATCTTGTCAAGCAGGGCATTGCATTTATTATGCTCTGACTAATTTTAAAGCATGAGCTCAATGATGTGCACTTTTATTATAAATGACAAACATAAAAACATATTTAATATTGTTATGAAAGGTTACCTTTGACTAATCATAACACATAACCACATAAATGGAATATGCATAGCGCCGTGGCTGCTGTTGCATTAATGTTATACGGGGTTGGCAATCCATTATAAAAGCTGCTGATTGAAGCACTTAGGATCTCCTCAGAATTCCAATACAATGTAAAATTCCTAGGTCAGTGCTCTTCTGGCAAATGATTCAATTGTATCCTTCATTTTGCTTCACACACATTATTGGCACAAACTGGAACACATTAATCACTTCATTCTACAACATAGTTCATCTTAATATTAGCCTCAAAATATTAGCCTGTAAAATGCAACATGATGTTTCAATTAGCTATTATGTTGAAATATAAAAAAGTTAAAATGAAAAAAGCCAAGGTTTTTGGCATGACAGAATACATTTCAAGCTTCTGTTACAGACTAAATACCAGCCTTTTAAAATCTTCCTGATGTCCACTTTTCTGTATCCTCAGATGGAAGTCCAGGACTTTTAAGTTTATGCTGTTATCTTGCTTCAGCCATTTTCAGTGCTTTTAAATTTCAACTTGATGAGCCCACAGACAAAGAGAGAAACTCACTGCCAAGATTAATAAAATAAAGCATTCATCTTTCAGCTACAGCCCAGGTTTATCTAAAAAACTTGAAAAAAAGGATCTTTCCTTCGGATGTACATGATCAAGGCTGTACAAAAAAGACTATTTTGTCTTTTTAGAAAATAGTTTGTAATAATGTGCAGTCTTAAGATTAGAATTTGTTAGAGCGTTTAAAAAACCTTTCAACCTTTCTTTTACTACAGGCAGAAAGAACCTGAACATGAAATGACTCCCCAATAATACAGGAGAAGTTTGAAGAAAAGGTTTGGACACATTATTGAACAGGACAAATGAGGATCTAATTTGTGGAGACGCTTATCAGCCTAACTCAAAGGTGTTATAATTGCTATGTGCTCCTGTCCGGATTGTGGAGTTACAATATGCAGTAAGGGCACCCACACAAAAGTGAATGAATTTTCAAATCTTACACGTACACCTTTAATGAAAAATGCATGAATTACATTAATTTATTAATGTATTTTTATAGCCAAAGTCATGTGCTTGAGGAGTGTCTTCTGGAAAATCCTGATTAATACATCATCATAGCACTACCCACCCCCTACCCACCCAAAAGGTTATTACACCATCAGAGAGTAGTAACTGTGCTGTACTGTGCATTCTGAGCACAAATTACATTATACATCTGTAAAAGTCAGTGGTGTTTGAATGTGCTGCGATGTGTGTGCAGAGAGGGAAATTAGTTTAGTGCCTATGCATTCCTTGTACCGGAGTAGTTATTTACACAAAATAGGTATGATGATTTACTACAGCTTGCCAGCTAAACTCAGAAGCTGTTCAGTTCTAGTCAATTTGCAGGTTTATGTAAGGTTCCCCTACCTGGGAATCAGATCTGTATTATATTAGCATAAATACAGCAAATTCCTACTGGGTCTGCTACCTGTTTTTTTGCTCACTGAAAACTATTGTAAACAGCAACATTTTCCTAAAATGTGGTCAGGCATGCCAATTGGTTCTTGAGTCCTCTCAATAAAAATAAGTATAGTGGAGTGGTTTTTGTCTTGAAAGATTGACGGCCTTGAATTGTAAAGATTGATCGGCCTTTGATTTGTAAAAATAACAAAAAAAAAATAACAAACAGTCCTAATCCAACCAACCTGAAGACCAAGCTCTTTATTACTGACACAACAAACCAACCAAGTTCAAAGAGCCATTTCTAGACTCATGCAGCATGTCTGAGGGTTTGGGCGCTAGGCTAATTCTGATGAGTGAATTTCACATGAGTGAAAGCAAGAGAAGGACAGTCATGGAAAAAATCGAAGGAAAATGCAACAGGACCAAAAAATATGTCGCTGCAACTGAATATACACATAAGCTTTATACTGCTTTTAAGAAGCTGGCTTTGGCAAGCAAGATTGCTCTTTAGTCACATAATGCAAAAAGCAACCACCTACATTACCTACTAATGAATCAACATATAGCAAAGTATCACCCATGCACCTGCAAGAGGCTAAATCTCACAATGAAGTACACTAATACATTAGTGGGACAGCACAGAAACAATGCTCCTTCGGATTGTCTCAAAACCGTACATCAGCCCGTTAAAATAACCGCTGAGTACACGCGCCAATCTCCTTTACAAGTTTAGGCCATCAGACGCCATTAGTAGATACTAGCCTTTTCATGTCTTTGTTAGGCAGCAAATCAATATAAATGCAGAGCACAATGTCTTTAAATCTTAACCCTTGAACTTTTTTTTATGTCATTTGAGGGAAATGTTGTGTAAAAACATTAAAATACAGTTTGCAGTTAGGCTGATTAGAGGTCATAGTGAGGTCGTTTTTAATGCAGTCAGTGAAAAGAAGGCAAATAAAAAGTACATTTTAATTATACATTTACATTTTTTTTTTTTTTTTTTTACTTCTCTTAAATTGTTGTACGGCTGTAAGTGTTGTACTGCGTAACAATGTACATATTGAGTATTGAATTACATTTGTTTTAATATTATATTTGTTGATCTCTGTGACAACCAAACAAAGTACACCTGCTAAAATGTATGAAAAGTTATGGACAAACCACAGAGGATTCAAAAGCCCAATGGATTCCAATGAAAAGCTTTTCTTATAAAGTGTATCCCCTCCCAACACGACTTTACAAAATGAGTAAACAACGTGATCCAACATTCCACTGGCAGCAACCACAACTGCAAACCTGCATTATTCAAGGTAAGTGGCATGGTATTTAATCACCCAACCGGGTTCATTAATATGCAAATCTACACACGAGAACAATGAGCACCACACCAAATGAGTCTTCACACCAAAAGCATTTTCAGATCCAGTCTAGCATGTAGCTGGAAATTAATCCACATCAATATTCCTGAAATCTCACAGAACTGGAAAATGACTGAACTCAAGGAGCTAAAGCAAATTTGACGGGAGAGCAGACGTCACTCCCTTGCACTCCATTAATTATTTTTTATTTATTTATTTTTTTTCCCGGCGAATGGATTAATGTAGATGAACTGCAAATTTTCACAAATACGTTACTGAGCAAACTCATTTCACACAACAGCTGGGAGTCTCTCATTTGTGTAATCTGCATTTTACATCAAAATGGCAAGAATGCACACATCCGTGCTTGGTAGCATCCTCGCTGAAGACGAATCAAATTATTTGCTGTGTAAACATGTAGGCTATACCCTCCCCTCCCCGCACAACCGCAAATGTGCTTGGGTAATGATATGGCTGTACACAATTGCATAAACAGTGCCATGCATTTCGCAAACAATGCCAACGTACGGTAAATGTTAATGGTACTAATGAGGTTTTGATGTGAGAATGTTGATAATACTCAGTTATCACCTGTAATATATTCTACTCGTGGTTGAAGAGATTTAAATAGATTTAGTAGCAGATTTTTATATCTTTTTATGATTTACCATTGTGCATAAGAGCATGCAATTTCTTTCCACTGTTGGTCCATTTAAAATATTAAAACCGTGTTGCAAAAATGAAGTCAGGGAATCTTTCTTGAGTACATAGTGCTACATGGAATAAATATACTTACCACTGAACACAAAATTAACAAATTGATCAAAGTTAGGGTCAATGCTGATTGAATCCAGGCATTTGAAACATAGGCTAAATCTACAGAAAATGCAATGCATTCACAAAATATCTTTGGATGTTGATACACTTCAAATTCAGTCAGCTCATAAATACTGTTGGCACAAGACTTGACCAGATGAGCCACTGTTATATATCAAGATGGCGAAAGATCCGGTGACCAAATCACTTCCTTCCTGTGAGATGCAACAGCCAATTATGCACTGATTTGTGCGGCCGCCGGCCACAGTTGCCGCTTACACGGTGAGGATTTTATTCCAGACCGTAGGGCGCAGTTTTACATCACAACAAGTGTTTTATTAGAAACACTACCCAAAGGCCCACGAGGCTTTCATTTGAGATGTATGTCTCCTGCTGGCCTTTCAGCCCATCAAAAGCCACGTTAGCTCTTGAGGCCTTGGATCCAAAATCACAATGGTGTGCAGACACCAACCACGTTCTGGGTTCTGGGTCCAATACAGCACAGAACTTTGTCTTCCCTCAAAGAAAACCAAGAACATAAATTATATATATAGATTATAGATGGGACAGAAATGACATACGTATATTTAAAGTATTAGTAATTTCATTCAAAGAAGAATTATCAGAGTGTCAGACTGGTAGATGGGCCTGCAAGTTCTGTACATATTTTGCGCTGAGGTCATCCATCAAGTGCATGGTTCTATTTCACAGCGATATAATTAATGTACTTCAAATAAATGATTCAACCAAGAAGTAAGAGACAGTGTCCTGATGCTACTTTTTCCCTGGACTCTTGCCGAGGTTGATTGTAATCATTTAGAATCTATTAAATTCTTCTCTCAGGCACTGCAAATGTGTTCTTCCACACTTCACATGACACGGCCCCTTTTCCACCATTAATGCCAAGGCCACCTTCTTATGGCAATGGTCCTTTGGCATTCTACGTGTCTCCATGCTAGCTAAAGGTTTGTATGTGTTAACTTCACCTGGATGAATCGATTGACGGGTAATACAACTCGTGCACATCCCGACATGGGTGACATTGTGGTGGAGCGAGGAATTTCTGTGGTGTTGCTAGTCCAGTTCCACGATGTGACACTGTCATTAAAAAAAACTTGAACCTGCATTGCCTTGAGAAATATCCATCGGTATGAAGTATGCAATGCCGGAGGAGTTGCCCTGGATGAGGATGTGTGCTCAACAAACACAAAATGAATAAATACGTAAATAAATGTTGAGACTTTTTCCAGCAAAACAATCATCAGGCGAGTCATAAGAGGGTACACCAGTTACTCGCGCCACAAACACGGGCACGTGGAGGCTTGTTATAGTGCTTGCAAATGCAGGTGTTCTCAATCCAATTACTGAGGCAAGAGAGAGATGCCTTAGTGAAATTGTGAAAACACAATGTTTTGCTCATCTCATTGTGGGCTGAGGAGGAAGCGATCAATGTGTATTCGCTGATTTATATTCTTAAATGAGATTGGATTTTTGTCATGGTGACCGTGGGGTTGGCTTGTTACTGCACTCTCACTGTCTCTTAACAACTGCCCTCTAATAAGTTCCAAACAAATATGCATGCTCAATTGAAGCTCTGAACCTTATAACAAACACTGTCTCCAAATTAATATCACAGACTTTTTTATAGATATTTATTTTTAGATATTTGGTATTAACTTAGGAATTTATGAAAGCAAACACATCACAAACCACTGTGAAACCAGCTTTGTCCTGAGGATAAACAAAGATCCTCATTAATATATTTTACTCTTGGATTAGGTCACAGTGAGCCACAGAGAGTGAGCAGAAAAGGAGGACATAGTGCTGCCATACCTGATCAATTACTCAACTGCCAGCTAGCTAGCAGCGACCTCAGGCTTTAGCACTCCATTTAAATGCCAAGTAGAGTATAAGATAATGAGCCACGTACTAAATTCCTGTTGTTTTCCACACACACATTCTTTTCAAGATCATCTTAGTTTTTTTTTACTGTTCCCTTATTCACAATGTACACCATTCCTATTGCATCGCTTGTTTTTATATCAGCCAAATTGGGCCTTACTGACAATAAAAGAAAGAAGGAATACATTTTTTTACACTTTTGTGATGGATTTGCAATTGGTTAGCATTTATAATTTGTTTGTGTTTATGCCACTCAGGAGGAAGTGCAAGTATGCATCCATTCCCACGCCTCAAATATGCTCTCTCAGTGAGTGAGTGTACCGCCATTGTTGGTCCCCACTGCACAACACTTCTTAAGCCATTTATTTCCATAATACACTGACTAGCTCTGACAAAGTGGCAGTGTTAAATTGTATTTGTAGGCCTGTCTCTTTGCTGCAATGCCTTCTGTCAATTCTGTGGAACTGAGACAAGCAAGTATTCTCCTCTGAGATGCATTCCGCACTCAGTCCATCAGCTCAGTTGAGCAGTCACGTGTCAGAATAGGCAGGTGCCCTATTGTCTAGAGTGGGTCTTTTGTGAGTGATGGGATGCTGACAAGCCCAT
This sequence comes from Ilyophis sp. 1 JC-2022, assembly GCA_022702515.1. NCBI lineage: Eukaryota > Metazoa > Chordata > Actinopteri > Anguilliformes > Synaphobranchidae > Ilyophis > Ilyophis sp. 1 JC-2022. The sequence goes on along the minus strand of CM040395.1, from coordinate 120,744,983 downwards.
AGACTAATAAAAATAATTCTTTGCATTTATATAGCGCTTTTCTCATACTCAAAGTGCTTTACAGTGATGAGGGGGGAACTCAGCTCAACCACCACCAATGTGTAGCACCCACCTGGGTAATGCATGGCAGCCATTTTGCACCAGAACGCTTACCACACATCAGCTGAGGTGGAGAGGGAGAGAACAACTTTTAGCCAATTAAATCTGGGGATGGTAAGGTGGCAGGTCAAGAGAGCCAGGTTGAGAATTTAACCAGGACACTGGGGAACCCCTTACTCTTTGCGATGAGTGTCATGTGATCTTTCAAGACTGCAGTGAGTCAGAACCTCATCATAGCATAATGTCCCCATCACTGCACTGGTACATTGGGGATTATATGACCAGAGAGAAGATCGCCCCCTACTGGCCCACCAACACCACTTCCAGAAGCAACTTAGTTTTTCTCTGAGGTCTACCATCCAAGTACCAAGCCCACATTTCCTTAGCTTCGGCAGGAGCAGGGTACATGGGGGATTTGTCTGTTGGCTTTCCTTCCCATTGGGGCTGCTGGCTGGGGTCGGCACTGCTGCCGCTGGGATTCAACGCCGGCCCCTACGCTGAGGAGTAGCTGCCGCTCGAGCGGCACGGACGCTCAGCCCACACGCACTGCAGTCCTCCTAATGATATACTGGCAAGCTGCGCTACCGCTAATTCCCTCCCAGTACAACGGCTTAATCTCTGTATGAAACAAAACCGGAAAAGCAACAGCAGTAATTCCACTGTCCATGCGCCCCTCCTCAGACTGCATGTAACTGTGTAGTGATACGTGGTTGAATCACTGGCACAGCATCCAAGAATTTAGATATTGAGTGAGCCATAAGATCAAAAACAATTTCAACTTGTGCTTCATTTAACTGCGAGAGAGCAGTCTCACCGAAGTCTCTGTCTTTCTACAGCAGTACCTGCCGCTGTACCATTAATAATATCAACTAGTATATTACTATATAATTAATGGTAATATCAGCTAGTATATTACCATTGTACTAATGGTAATATCAGCACAATATTAATTAGAACAAAAAAAAAGTACATTTTCAGGAGAAATTTATGTGCATGTGTAAGTATAAAAATATAGCTGACATAATACATAATACATTCTGCTCATTCGACTGTTCACTATCTTCTGTCAACTGAATTAATAATAAAAAATGGTAACAGAATAATCTTTATTCATTTACCATGTTGTGAAGTATTTTGATTAGATTTGTTTCCAAGACAGCAATACATGTTCATGCTAGAATTTGTATTTGTTTGTTTATTTATTTTTTTGCGTGAAGAGTTTCAATTTGTCAGACAAACGATTAAAATTACTGCCATATCTACTATCAATGCGTGCATAATAAGCACGGGTCTTTAACGATGTGCAACACTGTAATGTTTTTTAAAATGTATTTGGTTTCTCCAATCCCACCCAAATTTGGAATGTCCAATTCACAAACTATGTACAAGTGTGCGCATATACGCCCCCTGCTGCCAGCTCAGAGGAATGACGACAACGCACGGTTCTTCTCCAAAAAACATGCGGTTTCAGCCACCTGCTTCTTTTCACACCGCAGCCATAAGCCGCGCACGCGCAGAGCGGGGGGCAGAGTAGACCCAGAGAGACACCAGTGTACAGAAACCGGGGCTATCTATCTATTCGTGCGCTGTCGCCTTTTATCCGTTTTATTGGTTTTATCTTATTTACTTTTATATTGTCTTTTAAATGTTCTTATTTAAATTCTTCCCTCTTTTGATGTATTTTGTGTGGTTTTGATTGTACTGTCAAATACATTTTTCTTTTTTCATTATTCTGTAAAGCACTTTTGAATTGCATTCAGCTGTATGAATATGTGCTATACAAATAAACTTGACTTGACTTGACTTGTGCGCTGCCCCTGCGATGCTGCCGGCCACAGTCGGCACCGGCGCTAATCAAATTTGATCCGAGACTGTGGCGCTGGCGCTCACTCGTGCGCCGCGAGCGTCGACTTTGAAAACTATTTGAAAAAAGAAAAAAAAAACGTACCATAAAGATGAAATACTGTGGAGGTTTAACATGAGTAGATGCTTTTACTGATTGTATAACTTAGTGAAAATAGAAAGAAAAAGAGAAAAATTGTACTGTCCTTAAGATGAACTATAGGGAGTATGTGATGTGTAAGACCTGTGCTCTTACTGATAAGTGGGACATCTGTGGTTTATCCAGCTGCATTAACTGCAAAACGGTCTTGTTTTCTACTCTCGACTCAGGGGGATTTTTTCATATACGCAGAAGTACTACATAAAGAAATTGTATTCGCCTCCTCCTCCAAAGATGTTTTGCACTCCTGAGTGTAAAGATATCTCCATGCTGCATGTTATAAAAAAAGCCTTACAGCCCTAAACAGAGGGTGGTCATTTCCCACTACAATACAAATATATATATTAATTTGTTTAATTTGCAAAACAGGATGAATTAGGTAAAAAGGCCATTTCCATCTGCGTGCATTCAGTTATCTGAAACATGTTTGACTAGTGACATTTAGCAAGTCAATTATGCACAGTGCCACTGACCCTGCCACTGATGATATCATGAGCCAATTTAGGCTTATCGGCTGTGTAGCTGGTCTGTTTATCAAAGGCTCTTGCCACTTTGATGAGTCCATACACTGAGCAGGTTTAATATGAACGGCTGGTGCCTTTGATCTTTGTCAGTATGGGTCGGATTGGATCCAAGACAGAGGCGCTCACTCATGCACCGCAACCGGCGCTTTTACCTAGTGAGCTACCCAGCAGCCCAACAATGTGATCTTGAATTTTTTGATGCACCTTGTGCATTCTAGGGTTTTGCGGTGTATCGTGGTACCTACATTTTTAACATTTAGCATTCTGCTAAATTTGATACTTGACACCTGACAAGCGCCTGACACTGCTTTTTATTGCAGTGAAATTATTGCCATCCATTGGAAAAGAAATACTGTGCCTTTAAGAATTGAAGGGAACGTTGATGTAGTGCGTGTGCCTCGTGGCATGTGAGTGTGTGTTTCAAAGCCAATGATAAAAGCAAACCTGATAACATTATTACAGTGCCCGCTTGTGTGCAGTTCACAAAGTGCTCACATGCGAGTCAATTCAGACCCCTTTACATTTGATGAATACAAACTGCATATATTATATGAAGCAAGATAGTCTGGTTATCGGTTATCGAAGTCAAAAATTTGGTATTGGAACAACATAATACATCTTTTCTCAACAAGAAAAGCTGTCATGATCTTGCATCATTAGTTGTTTATTGAAATGTCTTTTTCATTTAAATACAGAGGAATTATTTCTTATTGAATAAAGATTTTTTTTTAAAAGGTTTAACCCAAAACGAACAAGTTTAGGAGAAATTCAGAGGCTGCTACTCAGTGGTAGCTAGCAACTTAACATTTAATTTAAAATAAACACACTGAAGTTGGTGATTAAGAGGAAAAATATTTAGTAAAATACATAAAATATCAAAATAAAATTTGGCCTCTTTCTGGTGCCCTGTGTAAAATCCAGACGCTTTCACAGTCTTAAAAATGTCACTGTAAAAAGCAGGATTTTTCATGGTTTTCCATGACATATAAACTCTGTGTTGTGAGATGTTGATTTTTAATGCGTGTTCACATATAATAATGCATGCCAAATTGTATATGCGGAGGTGCTGGATCTGACACCCTCACATAATCGAGATGTACCATATCAGTGCTCTGGTGAGCTCCGGCACAAATTGAGCATACTACTCCATTATGTGAATTTAGATACACTTTAAGCAGATTTGCATCTGCACTTGATAATTTTTCACAGCACAACCACTAAGGCAGCATTCTTTCAATACAAAAAAAAAACCACTTGAGCCCTTTGTGGATAAGATGGAGTATTTCCTATCATTAGCATATGTGTAGGTTGATGAACTGCTGCATCCAAAATCGTGAATAGAGTCTCTGTCATCGCAAATTTGATCACGCCGCTGACAGAAATTAATTATGACCATGGGCCTTTTCATGGAGATGGATACTCCACTGTTAATTTGATTTATCACTGTCCTTCACATCTAAACTAACTATTAATAACGAATAGATCGAGACAATGAAAGAAAGCTAGAGCCAATGATAGAGAATAATAGAGTGAGGGAAAGCAAGTATGAGTGAGACGGAAGGAGGGTATGATAGAAACAACATGATAAACAAGTGAGACCAAGAGGCTGAAGAAGCTTAGCTCCATCCCAAAACACTTCAATCACGTACATAAGCAGACCTATTCATGCGGCACACAGACACAGAGACAAAAATCCATACAGAATGATCTGTAATTTACAGCGCTGCAGGTGAGAGTGTGAGCGGAAAACCCAGAGCCCCTTCATCCTGCAGACTTTATATATTACGGTACCAAAAACCACAAATAAATCTCAAAATTAAATGGTAGCATGGCTAAAAAAAACTCACTTTCTTCTGTGTTTTTGAGCTATATAACCTACCTGTTAATCCTTTGAGACGTCTCTCTGTAATTTAAAGCTTTCGAACGCCTGTATAAAACAAAATTGTATTGACTTAAGGTGGCACAATATAATTAGTATTAGTAACACAACTTCTGTGTTAAAAGTGCATTAACTAACAAGCCGTTCTTGTCTATTCGTATATGTAATTGTAGGTAATATAAACTATTACCTGTCCTACGATTATTAACAAAATTAAACATATTGTAAAAAATAAAAATAAACTATTGGGGGCCTTCTTGAGTGTGCTGAAACCATAGCTCCCCCCCTGGTAAACTGAATGGAATTGCTTTGTGATTCAATTGTAATCGACCAACATTTTTCATCCATCGTGCAAATATGTACCTGTCACTTAATTAATCTACCCAATAGTTGAGAGTATGATAGCCTCCAAACAGTGCAATTATTTTTTGTGATATTTTGCGATTTAAAAAAAAAACATTTAAAAATAAGCCTTTTGGTATATAGTAAATTTTTTGCCACATCTATCTTTTCCATTCTGGATTAGATTTCAGTTTTTAATACTTTGTCTCTTCTTTGTAAGGGTTGTCTGCGACACGTTTAATTGGTGACATTTAGCAAGCCAATTATGCACAGTGCCACTGACCCTGCCATTGATGATGTAGCTGGTCTGTTTATCAAAGGCCCTTCACTTTGATGAGTCCATACACTGAGCAGGTTTAATATGAACGGTCAGAACCTTTGATGTTTTTCCCATCAGCCCTGAATGAATCAGGACATTGGAGCAGGGTTCACAATGGGTAGGCCTGGACTCTGCCTACAAGCGATGTCGTCAATAAATGTTTGTTGCGCGCATTTAATGACGTGTAAGTCCACTTAATGCAAAATGCAGAGGAAACTAACTACAGCAAAGAAAATGAACTCCCCAATCCCTGGCTGGAGAAACATTAAACTTTAGAAACATTTGTATCGCTTAAATTGAAAGAATAAAAACCGAGCGTGGGAGAAACTAAGAGGGGAATGAAAAGGTAAAAACTAAAAGAATGGGAAAATAGACTCTCTCTAGCCACAAAGCCCTCCTTCCTGCATTATGAAGTTATCCTTCTCCAGCATCCACATTAACCCAATTTGACACTAACCTTGAAGTTTGAAACACATTTCATTGTCCTTACCATCTGCTTGCAAACATTTTTCTTCCTGCATAATTCCTACAGACTAAATAATATAATCTTTCACACATAAAGGGAGCGGCTCTGTTTAAAGCATTGTAAATGGCTGGCCGCTAGATGTTAACATTGTGAAATATGGCTGAGTGCACATTGAACAGTATAATTATCAGAAGAATGATTCAGTCGCTGACCTCTATGGTGAACACAGAATAGTAAATGAGTTATACGGCAAATGCGGCTGTGGCTATACCATAACCTCGAAAGTGCTTGGTTTCAAAAGTGGCAAAATTCATTATATCTGCGCTCCATGTTTTAAAAGAGCGCTTAGTTAGTTAGCCACTCAGCTGTAGAAACATTGAGACATTCACTGTGGGTGGCAGCAATGGGTCAGCAGCCATTTTGAACAAGGTTGAACAAACACAGACATTTCAGCATCAGAGTGTTGTTGGTTTCTGCTGTTTTTCTGTGACAAAACGCCAGAATGGCTTGTCGTGCCGACTCAAAAAGGTAGATGCTTACGCTATTTTTACATATTACTAAGAATGCAGACAGCCAAAAGGAACACAAGTGCACACAATTATTGTTCATGAAAAGCAGTGCACCAAAGTAGACAGCCTAACGATGTTTGATTAAGCAAGATAAAAAATACTCTGTAAAATTAATTTGACCTCTGGGTGAGTGAAAATGCGACGGGAAGAGTCATTTTTTATCAGTAAGTCAACCTTTTCTGCTGTAATATTATCAGAGGCACACAGAGAGCCAGTCGAGCGATATTATCAGAGCAGCTGCTTTCATGAAGCATCCCAAAGGGCCGGACATGCACACAAAAATAACAAATCTTGTGCCGCTATTCCCCAAGGCTTGAAACCGAGGACAAGCGTGCACAACAAAGGTCACTCCCAAACTCTAATAAATGTCTAAAGCATGAAGCAGAATCTAGACTTCTTCAGTCTGAAAAACTACTTGCTAAGCCTAAATGTCAAATACATTTTATCCTTTCCCTGAAAAATAAAAAAAAACCTCCCAGGCAATTGAAACAAAGTTACAACTACAATGCACTATACATTTGGCAACCCAACGCGGCGGGGCTGAGCGTATCCAATTCCCATCTCAATTTTTAATAGCCAATCATCTGCAACTGCAGCTGTACAGCAGTACATTGCGCGAACCCCACTGCTGATTTGGGAGAGTGTACACATCCACGGTTCTCCTCCGAAACACATGGTGCCACCAGCTGCTTTTTTCACACCGCAGACTACAGCTAAGCTCGCATAGAGCAGAGTCAGAGGAGGGACCTTTCATATGTAGCTTTGACTGCAATCTATGGGCGTCTGATCGACCAGCAGGGGTCGCTAGATAGCAATGCACACGGGACCCTATCTGACTGAACCCTCCGCCAATTGCGTGTCGTCCGTCCTATGGAGCTACTGGCCGCAGTTGGCACTGACACAGTCCGGATTTAATCCGAGGCCGTGAGGCTCAACCGTGCAACACAATGTAGTGCCTCAACCAAATGAGCCATCCAGCAGCCCTTTTTGTCAGATGACTAAGCAACTGAACCTTTTTTGGCCTGTTATTGGGCTAGTTCCTGTGCTATGTCTTTAGAGTTCAAACAAGGTATGGCCATTGTTAAAGTCTGGAGTAGATATATAGGACCCTATAGGTACACAAGATTGTACCCCTAGCTAGCAATACATAATTAATTTGTCAATTTTTTCTTGAAAATACATTACATTACATTACATTATAGGCATTTAGCAGACGCTCTTATCCAGAGCGACTTACACAGCATTTTCTTTTGCATTTATACATAGTATCCATTGATACAGCTGGATATATACTGAAGCAATGCAGGTGAAGTACCTTGCTCAAGGGTACAACGGCAGTGCCCGACCTGGGAATCGAACCGGCAACCTTTCGGTTACAAACCCAGTTCCTTCACCATTATACCACACTGCCGAACATTATTGTACTTTCAGGGTACATTTGTGTCCCTTAAAGAAGAATGTACTCCCGCAGTGCCTTTATTTCTTAGAGTACAGGATATAAACATGGGATTTCAAATTGTGTCATACACAAATCAAAATCCATTCCTCAGTAGCAGAGTGTTATTTGCTGCAGGGTGAGGTGCGTGCTAATTTACCTCCATTTCCATCTCTTCAACCGCTGGAGCATTTCTATAAATTGGAATAAATTGCTCTTTCTGCAGCTGTAGTCCCTGGGAAATAATCTTCCAATCATGTAATTTCCTAATTATCACAAGCTTATTATCACACGCTGGGAATGACCTCATGGCCTTGCTGGCGTTTTCCCCCTTGAGGAGATGCTTGCTTGTGAGCATGTGCAGAGATGCGCATGCTTGGTCCTAACCTCAGGCAACGGCGTCAGTGAAGAATGTTTCTGACCTTGCTTACAATTCTACATATATTTTCTGCTGAGGGACAATCCTCAACCCGGTCCCCTGCAAGGTAAGCGTTTACATTTCCTTTTGCATTAGTACTGATGGGGGGGTACAAGCATGCAATTCTCAGCTTGGAGGCAATTCCAGGGGGGCAAACGCCAGCATGTAGACTTCTTCAAGAGTAGTAAGTAAACCAATGGGAAAACATATTCCAACTCAATCTCCTGAAATGTACGTGTTTCACGGAAATGATAGCATCTGTGACATTTGACTTGTTTATGGATTAAATGCTTTTCCAAAGACTATAATATGTACAGTCAAGCCAGAAAGTCTGAATCCCCCTTTCACCTTCTCCATGTTTTATGACATTACAGACATATTCTACAATAGATTGAGTTCATTTTTTGTCTCAATATTCTACACAAAATAACCCATAATGACAAAGTGAAAACATGTTTTTAGAAATTTTTGCAAATGTATTAAAAATCGAAAACTGAAATCTTTAATTTACATAAGTATTCATACCCTTTGCTTTAACATATTTTTAAAGTATCATATTTAATATTTGGTCGCATATTCTTTGCATGCTGTTACTTCCTGAAGTCTGTGACCCATCAGCATAAAAAAACTCTCGATATCTTATTTCCAGGTACTGTTACAAGCGATACTATAAGCTCTCTGCATTTGAATGGATCTCTATGGGAATTGGGGGGTGAGACTAGATTCAGCTGTAAATTACACTGGTACAGTATGGAACACATGGCTGGCTAAACGGCTGTAAGTCATCAAGGGTCTGAGCTATCGAACGAGCCCCAAACCATCACTCTATTGCCAGATATGGAGTAGATGTGGATGGATCACTGCAAGGGTTATTTCTCCTGACTCATTTTCCTATAGAACCCTTAAAAGGATCCATCCACATCTACTCCATATCTGGCCGCAGAGTAATGGTTTCGGGCTCGTTTGATACCTTAGACCCTTGATGACGTACAGCCATTTCGCCAGTCATGTATTCCATACTGTTTTCGATTTTTAATACATCTGCAAAAATGTCTAAAAACATGTTTTCACTTTGTCATTATGGGCTATTTTGTGTAGAATTTTGAGACAAAAAATTAACTCAATCTATTGTAGAATATGTCTGTAATGTAATAAAACGTGGAGAAGGTGAAAGAGGTATTCAGACGTTCCAGCTTGACTATATATATATATATATATATATATATATATATATATATAGTGGGGACGGAAAGTATTTATACCGCATCAAATTGGTACACAAAACAAGTGTAGCCTATTACAGTCAACTTCATAATTATAATGACAGACAACAAGAATAATTATGTGAAATCGCATATATAACATCCACACTTGAGAAGTTCAATTACAGATTTTTTAGCACTGCGAATATAGTACTTTTTAAATTATGACAAATGTGACCACAATTAATCTTCTCTGACAAAAAAGTAAAAAAAATTCTAATTGTGCATACAAACTCATCCCTCTTTTTATTTAAGTTCCCTAATCAAGCCTCCTGCCTTATAGTTTCGTAAATCTCCGAGGGTATCTGCCTTCGTTACTTGACGTGACACTTCAGGGTTGAGTTAGCTGCCATCAAACATCATTCATGGACATGTATGCTTTTTAGAGGCATGGGATGTGCGTGTGACAGTTTCACCACATTCTTCTACAGTCGCCTTGCTGCCCCTCACCTCATCACGCAGAGTCCTTCATTGTGTTTTAGATTCTTTCTGCCCTATTTTTGCAACTCTGTGATTTAGAGAAACAGCAGAAACCAAAATACGCTGATTGAGACTAGGCCTGATCTCAGGTCATCAGAGACACAAAATAATTTCATGGTGTCATCATGATACCATATGATACCACCGTTTGAAGGAAAAGTGCAGACCCATGTGAAGAGCCATCCTACCCAGCAGCAGACGCATATAATTAACAGATCTGATACTTTTACCATTTAACATTTTTTCCTTCCTCAGAACAGAGGGCAAACAAACTATTTATAGACCTTTTTTTATAAAGTAGGTGAACGGTGCTAGGCTTGACACAGTGTTACTATGTTGACACTGGTGTTACTTCCGTCGAAAACATTGTTGATACCGGTATTACCGGTGTATGCACAGTTGGCACCTGCTGCATGGTAAGCGACCTCTTAGTTCCGGTTCCATCTCAATTGTGATGTATCGACCCACTTTAGGACACACTGCTATCACATCATTGTGCACTTGACACATGCATACATATGTGTTTATTCACAGAGGACAGCTTTGCCGTTACTAGCCTGCTGGTTAAAGAAGTTATTATATTATTATTAAATTACATTATTGTTATTATTATTATTATAGTGATGTATGCTCCACAGAGTCATAAGCCTTGGAAAGGTCAATAAACAATGCTGCACTGTGAGCTCCTTATCAAGGGAGCTAATGTCATTGCTTATAAGCATGGCTGTTGTAATGTACTATGCCCCTGCTTAAAGCATGACTGTGATCCACTGACAATATTATTTTCCGTTAAAAAATGCTTCAGCTGTGTATTCACTAGTGATTCAAAGATTTTGACCAAGACAGACAACTTAGAAATAGGGCGATAAGTATTATCACCACCCTTAAGTAATGGAAGAACATAATCCGATTTCCATACTTTGGGAACAGGGTTGGAGGCGAGGCTCAGATTAAAAATAGAGGCAATGGGCTCAGCTATAAAATCTAAAAGGTAAGAATCTAAAAAGTGAGGACCAGCAGACTTTTTCAATCAATGCTTTTTAGGGCCTGGCAGTGCTGGCACACCTCGACTGTTGAGACTGGATTAAATCAAAACAGATTCACGGGGGCATTTGGTTCATGTTAATACGATTTGAGTATGTGTGGCTTAACATTTGACGAATCAGTTAGATCCAGCTGAAATAAAACACCTGTTAAGAGTTTCCAGTGATGCCCCCCCGGAAGAAACTTTTGTTAATTTGAACAGCTAAATGTAGCCTATCGTTTGTAACCATTTTTTCTGTTGCTTTCTCTTAATATAATCGACATAACGTTACGTTGTTACGTATCACAGTCGGGATACATTTATATAGATGTAGCTAGTAGATACGGGATAGCAAGGCCGTTTCTAGACTGCCTTGATTGGGGGGGCATGAAGAGATGTTGGTGGGGCACGGGGGGGGGGGGGTCTGTGGGTCTCCTTTTGAGCCTTTTAAAATGAATTTCCTGCGATTCTACACTACCTCACACAGATTTACATGTGAAACTAAGGTAGCCTACTGTAGCCTAATTGGCTCATCGTTTCATTTATATACAGTATGTATATATATATATATATATATATATACTGTATTATATCATTTCTTAATATATCTTTTATGCCTGAGATGCGGGGGGCCTTGCCTCTGTTGATGGCTGTCGTTTCGCCGTGAGTGTGATAGAGAGAGAGAAAAAGAGAGAGAGAGATGATAGGCCTAGTGTATTTTAATATATGTGAAGTATTCCAAAGTTTGAGGAAAGCAGGGCTGACTAGCCAACACGCAGTACGCTAGCTAACACACACACACGGGCGCACACACACACGTGCAGCCAGCTAATGGATTGCTGCAGATGTTTTGCAGAATCGCGGCACAACTAGGTTAGATGCAATATGTAATCAATCTATTTAAAATTTTATCAGATGGAGACTCTCACCACTATCCTCAACTCACTGAGTAAGCTAGGCTAGCGAATATTATATCCTAAGCAATGCGGAAACAGCATAAACAGCATATATTGAGCAAAAAAACTGACCTCCCTCTCGCTGCCTCTCCGAGTTTTATATGGCCAAACCAACCAATCAGATATTAGATAAATATATTATTTCGATGTGGCATTTTTATGATTGGCTGAATCATCTGTATACTAGCCTACTGTAGCGCCGACTTCATATTGTCGGATTACATTTTTTCGGCATTTGGCTTTGTGTGGGCAGGCAGTACATTTGGGGGGTCATTTTTCCCCGTGCCCCCCCCTAGACATGGCCCTGCTGGATAGATAGATAAACTTGCCCCAAATTATGTTGTTTCCCAATTGACGCTTGACTGGTGTCTCGCTGATGCGGTTGAGACGCTCAAAGTGATTATAAAGTGCCGATGCTTTAATGACGCGTGTGCACGTGTGTGTATTAGCAAGGGGTAGGGGCTGACTGCCTGCGAGTGAGAGGTCTTTTGCTGAAGCGACAGTACAAAGAACATTGCGATCTTTTATGTTATTATTATGACAGTACGAAAAATGCGGGGTTCATATTCATAAAAACATTTGTGGCTTAAGCCCATTAAGCCCACACCTGGTACCGCCCCTGAAGTCAGAAGTCAGACAGGCATGAAGGTACAGTAGGACCAGAGACAGAATTAATCAGTTTCCTAAATTTGGTGGGGTTATTAAAATTTTCAGACACTGCATTTAGATCAGCCTTAGCATTTTGTATTAGCAGGGTGAACTCTGTTTCTTAGTGCCCTAAAGGAGGTCCAGTCCATAAGAGTTAGATCTCCCAGCCTTTGCCCAAACTGCATCTCTTAGCTGGAGCAAAGATGCAATTTCATCAGAAGCAAGGGGTTCTCTCTTCCGCAAACTGTAAATCTTTAATAGGGGCATGCTTGTCATATATAGCCATTAACGTTTTTTTTTATATCAGTGTCTACATCTGCTAATAAGGAAACATTTTTAAGGTTGGTGTGTAAAAATGCCCATAAATTTTCATTAAAATGTTTAAACTGTCTTTTAAACATAAAGCGTAGTTTGACCTTCGTCAAATTGGCTCATTTCACAATGAGCACTTAAGACAGAATATTACAGAATGTCCCAGTCGCAATGTATTTATATGGATGATTCGCTACAATAATGTCCAAGTGTAGATTTATCACAAAATGTATCACACCTTTGGATTAGTTCTAGTGGGGGATGAATACAATTGCATCAAATGAAGAAAATCACATAAATCCTTAAGTGGGTTTGAGGCTGATGATCGCCGGTCCAATTTCACGTTTTCTAAAGAGAGGGAGAGCAAAAGAAAGACCAGAAGATGTGAAAGTAGATGGCACTAAAAATCCTATTCTCAATCCTCCAAATTGAATTACACGTAATTGCCTGTCCTTTGGCTCTGCATTAAAATGTGCCCTATTCCCTGGTTGGTTCTGTGGTGAGAGTGCAGCATGCGAGGAATTGCACTGAGCCCTCTCCATTAGGCCTATTGGATTCTAGGTGGGAAAAGTCACTACTTTTATGCCATCAAAATGGAAACCACTTACTCTCATCCCACCAGGGGTAGGGCGTGCTTAAAGTTTGCTAGCGTTCCCTGGGTTGCCACATGAACTTTCATGGATTCCCCATTCGAAATAGTGCCCTACTGCCATTTTCATGCACGCTATACTACCTTTGTGACACTGGTGCATGAAATAATTCTCTTTAATGCAGCAGAGCAGAAGTTTATGTATTATGTTTTGTGTGCGTGTGTGTGTGTGTGTACATATACGTCTCATAAAACCACACAAAGTCACCTGCTGCGATTCAGAATTACAAGGAAATCACATATATTCTTACAGGTTCTGCATCATCATACAAGTTCATATGATGTAAGAAATAACACAGGCATTGCTGACCCAAAGCAAACATGGGTCATGATCCCTCAGAATCCACAGAAAGAATAAACCTGCAACACTGAACAGCTACAGACTAATTGTGTTTATGCAATTGCTCATGAAAACTGTCATGGTTTATGCAGCTCGCCGTATCTGTTCTGCGGACATTTCCTTTTGGGTCCGCGGGATGGCGCCCCTGCCGTGTTTTTCCGCCTACCCTCACTCATTCGTTTCCCCTGTGCAAGCGTCTGCTAGTTATTTAAGCGCAGCGACATTCTGCCTTGTTGCTTTTGTGTCTCACTTTGCCACCTTAAGCCAGGAAAACTGTTATAGGTTCAGATGACCTCTTTGCTTAAAATCTTTTTGCGATATGCGATTAAAGTAACGTGGGACTTGCCTTAGTGCGTGTAGAGATTTCTTTAGGAGTTTTTGCCTCTCGTTTGCACTTTTTGTTCTTGCCGTGGTTTTTCCTTTTTTCCTTAACCTTCTTTACCTTTTATCCTCATTACCTCCTTATTTTAGCTCTTTCATAGTACATAGAGCTAGAGGTAATTCCTTTTCGGTACTATTCTCTGCTCGAGTCTACGAGCTTTGCCCTGTTTTTCGGGTTGTTAATTGTTTGGCTTGCGCCGGGATTCTTTTCCCTCATTGTTTATTTTCTCTGCTTGAATCTAGTTTTAGCCCACTTTTCTGGGTTGCTATACTTTGGCTTTACGCCGGGAGTTATTTTCCCTTTCTGTTTATTTTTCTCTGCTCCATTCGCAGAGTTCTAATTCCTGTTCCCCTTTAGTGGAACTCCACCCCTGGAGTACTTTGTGATCCCCTTATGGTCGCGTCTGGTCCTCCGACCTAGCCAACTCACAGAAAACATTTTAAATAAATCATCAAATCCCACATTCTGTCCATAGCTGGTACAATACTCTTCCTTGACATAATCAACAGACCCCTGGAAAATAGTAAGGCTTCAGCAAGGCTCAACCAGCTTCTCACATGCCTTTTACACATGCTCCATCCTACAGCGCACAAGCTGTAGCACAATGATCATCATCTAATTCTTTAGCTCATTGACTTCTTCACAAATGTGAGAGAATACAAACATGCACATCCAAAATATCAACAGGTGCCAGACAGAAAACTAGTAATAATGTCTAAAGTGAAGTCCGCACAAGGTACAGTGCTGCAAAAAAGTGTTCATTAACACCACAAAATGTGATGTTTTGAGCTACGTACACTTCATCAGACTAAAGAAAAGAACATTGTAAAATGTCACCTGTAAATACCAAATGAAGGAAACTTAGACACCAGTAGTTACAACAGCAATAAAGCAAACAAACAGTGGTTCAGAGGAAAGGGTGAATTGGGTTTTTCCGTTTATCTGTATTTTCTATCTGGTAGTCCATTCCGTGTTTTCCCCCCCTCCATTTTGTGTCTCCACTTCCCCGCACCTGAATTGCGTTTTCTCGTTCGTTTCATCTCACCTGTTCCTCGTTGTTTCTTTGTTAGTCTGTCTTATAGTCTCTTCTGTTTCTGTGTTCTGTGCCAGGTCGTATTGTGCTTGTCTCATTACTTTCCAGCGGTTTTGATTCCTGCCTGCTCCTCGTTCCTGTGTTCAGTCCTGTGTTCCTGTTCTCCTGCCTGTCCAGCCTGCTCCTGTCCAGCCCTGCTCCAGCCCTCTTGCCCTTCCTTGTCCTAGCCCTGCTCCTGCCCTTCACCCTCCTGATCCCCTGCTCTGACAGATTCCCCGGTTCTGACCCCTGCCTGTTCCTAGACTTCACTTTTTCTCATTCTGCATTGCCCTGATTGCTGGACATTGACCTGTGTTTGTCGACTACGAATAAAACCTACTCCTATTATTTTGGTGTCTTCCAATCCGTTCACGTAACACTAATGCTTTTGTTGGGTGACATTTCTGTTTATTGTACAGTTTTTCTATAAACATTTATAATTCTATGATACTGAAAATTTATTGGCCATTGACTTAACATTCGTGCATACATTTTGTAGCCACATGATGCTAATTGAACATTCGGATGAACAGTCTCCTTCATGCTAGACGTCTCCCCAGTCAAATTTTACTCGCTCTGTCTCTGACGCTCTCATTAACCTTTTTTGCACCAATCTGCCCAGTGATGAGTACAAGTTGTTTGAAATGCAGTAGACCAACATAGCGACAGAACTGTATAGCAGTCAGAGTACTGGAAATCTCTGATAGTGTAGAGAGCTTAAGTTTGGCTTGGTGGTGGTCATTTGAATTCCCTGTTTTTTGCGGCTTTTGACCAAGCCAAATTTCAAACTTAAAACAGTATTTTCTTATTAATATCAAAGTCTTCATTAAGACCTTTAGGCGCTAAAGTAACATGGGTATAAATCCAACAGGCCTCCCTTCTTAACAAATTCATTGGTTTCAGACACTCTGTTCTCTGCATCCAGTATGTCCCCAAAGCTGCATTCCTTTTATATTTAACTTTACATTTAACAGACAACTTTAAGTAACCGAGGCGGTCACAATCTGGTTGAGTTTGTTGATGACACTGTCCTGTTATCACTTCACTCAGGCCATGATGCAGGTCCATCACCAGATCTGAATGATTCTACAGAGTTGCATGACAGCTCCTTTCTAAACATGAACACTGTCAAGTGTGTATGCATGTTTGTGTGTGTGTGTGTTTGTAGTCAACTCAAAAATTACTGGCGCTTATCGCCCATGCTGACCGATAAGGGTGACTGCATGTCAAAGCCGCATATGAAAGGTCCCTCCTCCGACACCGCTCTGTGTGCGCTTAGCTGTGGTCTGCAATGCAAAAAAAATCAACTGTAGGATGACACGTGTTTCCGCGGGTGTCCCAGCTTTCCCGAATCGGCAGGGTGGTTCACGCATGGAATGCGGCTGCAATTGCAGACAGTTGGACATTCCAGAATGAGGAGGGAATTATTGGCACTTCTATAGAATATTTCAAATAAATCACACAAACTATGCTGAAGTTCTTCAACCTTGTCAAACATTACAGGAAGAGACTCAGAGCTGTTATCCTCTCCAGGGGAGGCTTCCCAAAATATTAATAGGGGTGCAAATCATTTTGAAACCTGTTTTGCTGAACAAATTGTACTATTCAATAAAACATTTTGTGTTTGAAAAAGTTATGGCAAAATAAAAGTATACGGCTCCCATATGTTTGAGCCCAAAATATGACTCATTGTGTCATATGTGTTGTTAATTTCTTACAGCCATTTTTGCTCATTTTCATGAAAGATGCCAATAACTCTCTCTCTATATATATATAGTACTGTTTATATATCACACAAGCATGACATTTTGCAATTCACTCATTTCAAGAGAATAGTGTTATTTTATATACTTTAAAAAATAACTATAAAAAATACTATAAAAAACGATTTCCTCTCTTTTTCCCTCAGATTTGATACTGACACTATAGGACCAAGTCTGTGCTCCTGCCAAACAACTTTAATGACTGAGACAAATACAAGTAAAGATGAAGCAAGACCACACTTTTTTAAACGTCTGCATCAGCCATATGAGCAGGACAACCTGCATAAGGGTAACACTCAACAGAGTGAATTTTGACCTCATTACAAAACCAATTACTGCTCTTCCAATAGCTTGAAGAAAGCAGGCTGACTGCATGCTGTAAAGAAGTCCGTTATTTACACAGAACCAGTACACATACATAACTGGCCTGGTTCCAAAAAAAACAAAAACGTTTCAGCCATGGTGACAACAAACATCACAAATTAGCCTGTTGGAAGAATTCACTTCAAATAAGCATCCTGCAAAAGTCCTGTGTGAAGCTATTGTACTTTCTTTCATTTTAGATGCATATATTCCAATACAACATGTGTTGAAATATTTGACTCTCAGTGCCTTACAGATAATAAAAAAGCTGTCACACATTATTATTATATTCCCTGTTAGGTTGTGATGTCTACATTAACAATCATCTTATCCAGAAGCACTGTCACTTCTAAAACTATTCAGCGACCTGATCTCTGCTTCTAGTTCACAGATCAGCTGATTGTGTATAGGACGTGGTACTGGTCTGGATAATTATTTTGGTCAATACGGATGAAAACTAAGACTACTCAGAAATGTACAAATTGTCTTGTGTCATTAAATGACCATACCGGTATTTCGCATGTTTTAGCCCATTTAATACAAATTTTGTGTACTTTACATTTTGTACAAACCAATTGTACCAAACATTGTACCAAACATTGTACAAACCAATTTCCAAAGCATAAAACAGTTTTTCTTTTATTTTTGAGGAATTTTAGCATATTTTTTACCCATTCAGAAGATAAACACACCTTATAATTCTCAACTTTTCAGGGGTCAGCTTTTCTTGTGTACACATTCAGATTAAGTGGAACTATTTGACACTTCTTGAACAGGAAGTCAAACAGCACTTGATCCTTGAAAACGTCCATTACCCCTTAGATTTGCTGTTCTGGGTGAAAATGGCAAACATTGATGATGAAATCATAAGCCATATAGCTGCCTAACAAGCAAGGTGAGCCATTTCCACTTCTGAGTGAGGTCTACAAAAACAGTCTAACAGATCTCACTGATTTGTAACAGAAAATGAATGACTAATCGACTGTCAAGGGATTAATATTTCTAATAATTCCAGATTTATTTATTTAAATCACAGAACATATTTGGTGCTTTAAATCAGAACAACTCAGGAAAAAAAACTACTGTATAGTGGTTCGTGGCTGTTGTTTTCTTTTCTTTTGCTATTCGCGTTCTGGTTTTAACAATTGTGAATCAATTGGATTTTTCCTCGTTCCGTTTCGTGGTTTGCAGTCTCATTATTGCTTTCACCTGGGCTTCTACGTGCAGGGTATTTAAGTTCCTCTCTTCCGCTTCTCCGGTGCTTGTTTGTCTCACGACATTGCATTCGAGCCAGGTATAGCCAGGAACTAGCGACCTCCTGATATTAAACTCTGTTTATGTTCAGGGGGGACTTGCTATAGCTACTTAATCAGGTATAGGATTGTTTTCCAGCTGGTAGCATTTGATGCTATCTATTTTGTTTCTTTGCTGTTCTCTCTGAGACAGTTTTTTTTTGTTCTTTCGTTTTGGTTTTTCACTCTTCCGGCTTTGAGCTATTATTAGCTCATTAGCTCATTACGTGAGCTCGGGCGATTTTGTTTGTATTCTACTAGTTTTAGTAGTGCGCCCGGTTTTGTGGATTGATTTTCGTTTTGGCTGTTAGCCTTAAGGAATTAGGTTTCTGTCTTTTCTTTCTTCCTTGATTATTTTCTTCCCCTAATTATTGGTCCTCACTGTTGTGAGCGGACTTGTTCTGATCTTCCCCCCTTTGCGTTTGAATCTCCGAACAATCAATAAACCCCTTACATACTGTTCTGATGTCCCTGGTACACATTGTCATGGTTGCTAGTAGGCTATAGAGTAGTATTGGTGCTGGCATTAATCTTAAGAAAAAATCTGCTTGATATACAATTATAAAGTCTAAGATTACAAATACTTCTCAGAGAATCAATTATTCAACTGCAGGTCAGATCCTGCTCTAAAATATTTATTTAATTGACAACATTCGTTTAACTTTCACAAACGTATCCCTGCTCTGAAATTAAAAGCCACAAATATTTTATGTTATCATACCAATATGTGTAGCCTATTTAATAATTATATTAAAAACAAATCTATTTAAACGTAATGCAATGTCATTATTGTAAACATTATTCCATATTTTAGTATGGTTGGTGCCCAATGCAGTTCAGACTAAAGGTCTACTTTTTACATTCTGGTAAATTATATATACAGAAGAGCCAATGCATTTTGTGCAAACAAACATAACAAGTACATTTCTATGTCACTTAAAAAAAGCTAACTAATTTAGCCAATGATGAAATATAAGCTATAACTTCTGGATATAGCTGATGAGGCTCAATATTTTTTGGCAACTGTTTTGCAAAAGCTATTTTGAGTGGATTTTTATTTTTTTTGTATATGTGTGTATCAGAAAGAGAGCTCAAGATGCCAAGTCTTGCCGGAGTGTTCATTGACACCGTAATATTGCTGTTTGGTTACATATTATTCAATCACAGTTGTAGTTTGTATTTGTTATAATTAATTCCGCTGACAATGCTACCGAGTAGTGTGGATAGAATATAACTCGTCTACACTTGAACACAAATAGCAGTATTAATCATAACAGCAAATCATTACTAAATTACCTCTTCTCGCTCTCTGTCTCTCTCACAGAGAGAGAGAGTGAGAAAGAGAATTAACATGAAAGCCATTGCTAATGTTCAGACAGTATATAACTAATACTTCAGAGGTAAACAGCATACACAATTAATGTCAGTCCTCTAACTGAATATTAATGACTGTATTTCCACATATTATACAGCATCTTAATTCTGCTCTAAAAGTCTGCACTCCCCATAGACAAGGCAATGCCTTGGGTGCGCACAGTAAGAGATTGTTCCTATGCAGATTTAAAAAAAAATTAAAAATCTGCTGACCAGAACTGAACCTCAACAGGTTAGCTTTACTACTGGAAGCACAAGTACATACTGTCTATCAACTGAGAAACATAATTTACATGTGGGGGAAAGAGAGATTATATGTAATCGACTCTTTTCCCAAACAGCAGAAAATTATGTGTGTTCAGAGCAGTCATTTCACAATGTTTCACGTGCAGTATACAGTACCTGTGTCTAAGTGCATAAGAAAGTTTATATATATATATATTATGTATATCATATGTATATACCTTTGATATTCATATAAACAGAACTTTTCGGGGCATAGGCAAAAGAGGACCAGGCCCACTAGTCACAGGGCTGAAAGGTACAGGTGTTATGAGTTGCCTGTTACTGTCACAGCAAAACCAAAGCAAAACTGCAACCAAGGTACATTTTTTAAATGAGTACATTTTTCTTGCCAATTTGGAATTGCCCATTCCTGCAGAAGAAGCACTGCAGCCGAAGCACTTACTTCTCTATTTTACACCATTACTGACCGAGCCATCCACGTACCCTGGAACAACCCCGCTGGGGGATTTCCTGTACATACCACATGGGAATCCATTACACTGTTCTTAGTGTTGGGTTAACTGCTGTCTTCCCCAGGCCTATCTTACAACAACAATTTCAAATAGGTTAAATACCTGTAAATAAATATACTATAGCCTACCTCTTTAGCATGCTGCATAATATGGTCAGAAGGGGTTAAGTTGACATTAACCCTGGAGTCAGCCAACACTGTTCCTGGACTGACACATGGTCTGTTGTTTTTTGTTTTCATCTTAAAATGAGCAGCCAGAGATCCAAAAAAAAACAGGTGAGTCAACAATATAATCAACTGCTTTAATGGATCAGTTGCTGCGTGTCAACGAAAACAAGAAAACCCTGTGGGGACCCTGTTAGGCATCATCAATATGTCTTCCATCACAGAACAGATATTATTATACAAATATATAACTGCTTAGTTAGGTGTGGTTGTGAAACCACACCTTTTGTTACTCTCTATACTGGTTATTATTCCGGCACTTTTTGAGAATCTCTTCCTACACCAGTCGGTCTCAAAATCTGTCCTGGGGCCCCCCTGTGTATGCTGGTTTTCATTCCAACCACAATTGCGATCTGAAAGTTTTAACAAGCTGTTAATTTTTCTTAATTGCATTTTTCATGTTTTGATGGATTATATACCCTCTTAAACCAAATTATGTCAGAAAATATGCATGCCATGTAGAATAAATGTCCCATGTTCACATTTGCTTATTGTGCTATAACACTGTTATGGCCCAACAATACTATCCCAGATGATTTGACATGACCTTTGTGTGCTTTCATCACAATTCATTACTTCTTTGTATCACTTCCAGGTTCTTTAGACTACTTACCACAAAATACACCAACATATTTTAACGCTTTCACCTTCTTTAGATCCCATTATACCGCATTACCACTTAATACAATTTCCACCTTTTATTTACCACCTCACATTATACCATATTACCATCCGTCTATACAATTTCCAGCAATTGATACCACTGTGAAGCAACCACACCTACATTTTTTAAAAGAATTGTTAATCTAGTTTGCTTCACTGTTTATTATAATAGACATTGTTTTGCTTGTTTGATTCAAATACTAGATAATCTACTAGATAACACAATTTACTTCATGATTAAATATGTATGTTCTTTATGTATGTATCCACAAATTATGAACTAGAATTAGCCCCTATTGGTACACAATGATTCAGAACATTCGCTATATTACAAATACACCCGTATGTCCATACATTTTCTACAGTCTATTTGACATGTACAAGAGTGATTGGTTAGGCTACATATTTAGGTGTGGGTACCAGTGTGATATCAATGTTTTCATCTTAAACCATCATATGGGGCAAATGTATAAGTATTTTAATTTTATGAAAGGTTTTGGATAGGCTTTTGGACCCATATATATCTATCCCCTATAATGATGAAAAGATAGTCATTCCCACTTGAAAATGATGCAAAAGTGAGTTTCATGAGTCAAAACTGTTCATTTGTTTTAGTTAAATATGAGATTATTTTATGATTAAGAGCAGTGCACAATTTAGCCATTTGGATAGATTTGGAGACACTAAGGGACAACAGGGTACACTGCCTACATTTTGTAAATCTAAAGCCAACTGGAGGCTGAGTGACTGTTGCTATGCAAATGCTTACAGAGAAATAATTTGCCCCCTTTGATTTCCATATCTTCCATTATCATGCTAAAATTAAGTCATGGAAAATGTCGTGAAAATTTTTGGGAACCCTGGATTAATTTATGATTGGAATAAACAAAATATTGTTACAAATCTATTGCTCTCTTAGATTTCTACATGTGTTAATGTTTTCCCATGCTTTCATTATTGGACAGTTAACCTAATGTTGAAAATTACATAATAATAATAAAAACAACGTAATATAATAAACACATGATATATGATACATTTCACTTAAAACGTTTTTGCTCCATTATGAGTCAATTGAATTCCTTAGACGTAATTCTACTTTCTGCAATTCAATTCACATTTCAATTCTAATTTTGCTACCTGTTCTGTCTTTCAATTCAAATTCAAATTCTTAAAATTGAATTTCAGCTCATTCAGAAATTGTTTATTGATCCCAACCCTGGATTTTTCACACCTGTGGACAAGGAATGTATGATCCAGGAAATGTATAGTTTTACCTGTTTTACATTTGTAGCTCTCACAAAAAAAAAACTTGTTTATTTTTAAATAAACTTTTTCCCAAGATGACACCTTATTTTGACC
Source organism: Ilyophis sp. 1 JC-2022 (assembly GCA_022702515.1). NCBI lineage: Eukaryota > Metazoa > Chordata > Actinopteri > Anguilliformes > Synaphobranchidae > Ilyophis > Ilyophis sp. 1 JC-2022. Next base: position 120,722,006 of record CM040395.1, on the reverse strand, counting down.
TAAATTATGAAAATAATAAGTATGTAGTATTGTAAATGGCCATTGTCCTAGTTTCTGTAATGCTCACACTTGGAGTTATAAAGCCTTAAATAGAACACCCCTAAATGGTGATAATTAACCAAATTTGGCATCTGTGAGAAAGGATTAAAGAATGTTGTGATTAGGAAAAAATAATTATAAATAGAATAGAATAACTCTTATTTTCCTGTGAGGGAACTTCAGTTGTAGTTGCCAGCAACAGAAAAAGACATAGACAGTGGGGCAAACCCACAAAACACAAACGGACATGTTAAATAAAGACATTCAATTGAATCAGATGCCTCACATCAAAGTGAAGGCATGAGTAGAGTAAAATATGGTTATGATTAAAATGACTGATATTATAAATAGTATTAGTATCAAAATGATATCAAATTAAATTCACCAATTATTAATTATGATGAAAAATTGAGCATCAAAAGCAACAGTTCCTCATCCGCCCCCACTGATGTTCCTTTCTGCCTGGAAATATCTTTGATCCAAATTGTAATATGGCTCTCTCTCTTTTTGGCTGTGGACTGGCCTTATGTGATGCCGTACACTGTTATTTAAACTCTCAAGAAGACAAAAAATAAATAAAGCTGTTGCTCACAAAGCTGCTCATTTTATCAATGTTCCTCAAAACAGCCTCTAAAAATATGCAGGGGTAAGGGTTTATAGTTTATAATGGTTTAAAAATTATATTTTGTCACCTTTCATTGATTACATTTGAATTAACTAACACTGTGCTTGAAAGCTGTAAACAAAAACAAAAACAAAAAAACATAATGTAGCTATGTAGGTCTACATGATATTCTATTCCCCGTGGAAACCATTCCTATTCAAAATAATCGTGATAATTTTAAACGTAGCGTATAGGGATATAAATAATTGTTATCATGATGACATTTCCTTTTCCTCTTGCTTTATGGAATACACAGTCCCTTCAGTGTATATTTGATGTCAGCAATATAAGAAATTAATAAATATGCAAACGGTAGGAAGTCAAAAAACGAATACGTGAGCATGAATGATTAAATCAATATAAACACTAGTTCCCTTGTGAGGAGTTATGTCAAGCAGCGGTCCTAACATAACAGTGCTCCAGCTGACAGGATGATGTGGCCAGCTGGGTCCATCAAAAACAGTACAGCTGAATACACACATGAGGGAAGAGTGTTTGTCATTTTTGTGCAGGTTAGACAGCCTACATGCTGCATATAATGGCATTTTCCCCCTGTTCTGTTTATATTTGCACAGTGCAGAAAAAATTTAATATCTCACTTTATAATCCTGTGCACAAAACACATTAGCATACTTTATTAGTCTCGACCCCAGACACTCTCTCTGTCTACAGCAGCTGGAAATAAAAGCTAATTGTTTTGCTGCAATTTGATTGGTTCTAACAAGGTTTAGCCAACTTTAAGCTATTGGTTGTCATAATGGTTGAGTTGGATTGGATCACACCTAGAACTGGAGCATCACTTGCATAAGATAATGATTTCCAAAAAAAAAGCAACATACATAGCAACTTAGCTAATTTAGCTAACTATAAATGATGTGTGGCAGCTTGGTGATTGAGGGCTGTTATGTGCTGACCCTTGTTGTTTATTTTGAGCATAAACAGGTTGGATTATTTAATGAGGTCATATTTATCAGGTATACAGTGCAGTCCATAAGTATTTGGACAGTGACACTATTTTTGTTGTTTTTGGCTATGTACTCTAGCACGTTAGATTTGAAATGGAACAATGACTATGATGTTAATGTGCATACTTTCAGCTTTAATTTGAGGGTGTTTACATCCATATCGGGAGAAGCGTGTACCAATTGTAGCCCTTTTTAAACATAGACCCCCCCCCCCCATTTTAGGGGACCAACAGTAATTGAACAAAATAACATTAACTTAAATAAAGTCATCATATTTAATATTTGGTTGCATGTCCTTTGCATGCCATGACTTCCTGATGTCTTGGGGGGGTAAATTAAGCTGTAACAGTATGAAACACGTGGTTGGCTAAATGGCCGTAAGTCATTAAGGGCTCTATCTTGAGCATCTTAGTGCATGGTTTTTTTCTGTCACACACTGCAGCAGGGGCAGGGTCTCTACAGCAAGTCCCTTCAGAGACTGCTAAAGTCTCTTGGAAGGGTTCTGTCTCTGCACCCCATCCCCTGTCTACAGGAGTCCCGCAGGGATCTGTACTGGGTCCTCTGCTGTTCCCTATTTATACAAAATCTCTTGGTTCAGTAATCAATTCACATGGCTTCTCATACCATAGTTATGCCAACGATACTCAACTCTTCTTCTCTTTCCCTCCCTCTACCCAACAGGTGAAGGAGAGGATATCTGCTTGTCTGGCTGACATCTCTGAGTGGATGACTACCCATCACCTGAAGCTCAACCTCGACAAGACAGAGCTCCTCTTCATGCCATACAAAACCTCCCCACTACTTGACCTCTCCATCACCGTTGACAGGACCATGGTGGCTGCCTCCCGCTCTGCAAAGAACCTGGGGGTGGTCCTGGATGACCAGCTGAACTTCAAAGACCATATCAGGGCGACGGCACGGTCCTGCAGGTTCCTCCTGTACAACATCAGGAGGATTCGACCGTACCTGACCAGCTATTCCACCCAGCTTTTGGTCCAGACCATGGTCACCTCACGCCTGGACTACTGTAACTCCCTGCTCACAAGCTTACCAGCCTGCGCCATCCTGCCTCTTCAACTCATCCAGAACGCAGCTGCCCGGCTTGTGTTCAACCTCCAGAAATTTTCACATGTCACCCCTCTGTTGAGGTCACTCCACTGGCTGCCAGTTGCAGCCAGGATCAGGTTCAAAGTTCTGACCCTGGCCTACACTGCAGCCAATAGGACAGGCCCTGTCTACCTGCAGGACTTGATCCAGAACTATGTTCCTGCTCGACCACTTCGCTCATCTACTGCAGGGCGACTTGCACTTCCCCCTCTCCGTGTCAATGGCACTCACTCGTCCCAACTGCGGAGCTTTTCCACCCTAGCTCCCCAGTGGTGGAACGAACTTCCCATTCCCCTACATTCCATGCCAACCCTGCCTACTTTCCGTCGTGGCCGGAAAACGCACATTTTCAGACTCCACCTGGACTAATACTTATCTAGGACCTCATGGTATGTGTTCTTGTTGAACTGTGTATTCAAGGTATTCAAGTTTATAATATTTAGAATAGAATTGTATTAGAGCTGATTTACCCAGTTCACTGTGAACTGCATTGTGTTCATTACTAGGGATAGCTGCTACTGTATGGGAAGAATGTGCTTTCTTATCTGTTCTGTAGTTACTTCGATGACCTTTCTGTATGCACTTACTGTGCGTCGCTTTGGATAAAAGCGTCTGCTAAATGAATGTAATGTAATGTAATGTAATGTACCAATTGTAGCCCTTTTTAAACATAGACCCCCCCCCCCATTTTAGGGGACCAACAGTAATTGAAAAAAATAACATTAACTTAAAGTCATCATATTTAATATTTGGTTGCATGTCCTTTGCATGCCATGACTTCCTGATGTCTTGGGGGGGTAAATTACGCTGTAACAGTATGAAACACGTGGTTGGCTAAATGGCTGTAAGTCATTAAGGGCTCTATCTTGACCATCTTAGTGCATGGTTTTTTTCTGTCACACACTGCAGCAGGGGCAGGGTCTCTACAGCAAGTCCCTTCAGAGACTGCTAAAGTTATAAAATAGTATAAAAGCCCTTAAACCAATACATCCCAGTAATTACATCATACTGTTTTCTCTTATCTACCCATGTCCAGATCAGTATAAGTCCTAAATGAGCTGAATACCTTCTAAGGTTAAGCAGCATTGCATGGCACGATAAAACAACTGAATATGCTCTACTATTATTATTGTCTCAAGATAATACCCTTGACGAAATATACTACAGGGACGGCAATTCTGGCCTTTCTTTAAAGACAAGATGCATACTATTTCAGACGAGTCCGTATTTCATGATATGATTGAGTTCACGATGCATTCATTCCAGTGGCGGCCGGCCTATAGAGGGCGCTGGGGCGCCGCCCCCCCTCCCCCACATACAAATTGTAAAAAAAGTTTTTAAAAAATTATTATTTTTTATTATTATTTAATTTTTTTAGTAGCTTAAAATTATTATTTTTTATTATTATTTTGTATTATTATTTAATTTTTTAGTAGCTTAAACATGTTATATGTTGGCCTTGCGTTGTCTAAAGTTTAATACATTACATATGCATGTTCCGGGGACTGCGGGGCGCCGGTAACGTTATGGTGAATCAGAGCACTCATTCATTTTCAGGCGAGCCCCCTTATACTGCTGCCTGATTCGCGGCCAAAAAAGGAGGTCCCCGGGCGCAGGCCTGTGCGCCCCGGACTATCCTACCCTTTTCTGATTAGTCCTCATGGTTTATGATATTATTGGATTGGATTTAAGGCATGTTTATCACGCCCAGCCGGCATCTAGCAGGATATCACTGCGAGTGCGCAAGTACTACGGATAGGTTCAGTCGGCTGCTACTCATTCATTCAAGTAGAGCTAAGCGAGAGAGATAATTCGAAATGGCTTCTTCAAGTGGAACAGAAAGCAAAGAAAATTCGGTTATTTCTTTGCAAAAAGAACCTTTCTCAAGGCGTTCATTGGGAGAAACGGGTCGGGCTCGGTCACGGCGCGCCGAACAACTAGCGAACATTTTACTTTTGAACTACAGTAAAACCTTGACATACGAGTGCACTAACTTACGAGTATTCCGAGCAATTTCTTGCTTCGCCTTACGAGCCTAGACCCGAGTTACGAGCCGAGCAAGCGGAGCATTGCGAATGCGAATGCAATTTCGGAAATTGCATTCGCATTTCCGAAAAATTCTGAAGGGAAGGAAGAAACAAACCACCATGGATAGGTTTTTATCGAAACGCCCTGCAGATCAGTCAGAAAAGCGTGACGAAAAAGCCAAAAATCTATGAAAAAGATGCAAACGTCACTGATGAAGATTAAGTGTAAGTGAAGAATAATAATGTAGCAATTAAGTTTAGAACCAGTTTATTTCTTTATATTCTATTTTATTATCTTTGTATTATATTTTGTATTAATTATTTATTATTTATAAATACATTTCTCATTTTTATAACAACGTAACAAAGAAATTAGGGTGTTTTTTGGGGGCTGGATCGGATTAATGGTATTTAAATTAATTTCAATGGGGAAAATTGATTTGATATACGAGTAAACCGAGTAACGAGCTCGGTCACGGAACGAATTAAACTTGTATGTCAAGGTATTACTGTACTAATTGGGATGGGTTAGCTTACTTCACATGGTGCTTCAAGTTGTTTTTGGTGAAAATATAGTGTGAAATAAATAAAAATGATACCGAATATTGTGTGTGTCTGTTATCTACCAATAAAACAATGCCTTTTGACGGTCATTTAGGTGCCCAGTGACCACTAAACAGAGAAGCTGTAACCATGGTAACAACAACTGCGTGACAGGGAAACACAATGTCAGCGCTTCAGTGCCTTAACTGCGTCGGGCTCGGGTCGGGTTCGGACATAAAAAGCAGAATTCCTGTCGGGTTCGGGTCGGGCTCGGTTACTACTATCTCGGGCTCGGTCGGGTTCGGACAGAAATATGCGGCCCGATCCGCACTCTAGTTCAGTGATGTCTTACTTGAAAAACTGTCCTCCACTGTTGCCAATCAAACTGTCTTATGCAACTGAGACACACGGTAGCTTGTTTTTTCTGTTTAAAGTCAAAGTCAGATGTATTTGTTTTTTTTTAGAAATGCTAGCGCCCCAACCTATATTTAGATCACCAGCCGCCACTGATTCATTCTTCTTTCATAAACTACATGAAGCCAATTATGCAACTGTCCAGCCTTGAAATTGGCTTTCTTTATCCAAATTAACAAGAGCATAGAAATACAGTTAAGTTCAATATGTTCAGCTTCTGACTTTTTGATAAGTAATATATAATGATCTGAGAATACCGAAAAGATAACTTTGCACACTTTATAATGCAAAATGACTGTGGCAGGGCATTAGAAGAAATAATGAAATGGAAAGTGCTTTATTACTATCGATTAGACATTGTAGATGCGCATTTATATAATAGTGACAACATAATATGCGAGATGTCATACGTATCATTTTATAGTCATCATGATATGAATTATTGAAATAAAAAGTACAACATTAAAAAGTGTGCTTTCTACTTTTGCCTAAACTTTTGCACACCTGGCAGTCTTGCAGTAAACGTCAAGCTCCTGGTTCCTAGTTTTGCTTTGAGAGCTGTATTTGCTGTCAGATGAGCAGCGGCCTCCAAAGTAAACGAATGCAGTAGAGAAGATTGAACTAGGCGTGACCCCCCCAAACATGAAAAAATAAAAAATCTTATAAAATCCGATCTTACGGCCAAAATTTGTTGGAACTTACAACATGACACATGATTGCACTGTGCTCATTAAGTATTCAGAGGTGGCTGTACGGTTACATGATTTGTATAAATACTTAAACTAATCAGTTGTCAATGTGCTGTGGGTAGTGTTCATAATCGGTTGTTATATAGTAAGCAGCGTGAACTGCAATTCATATTCGTTCTTAGTGAAGCTACCGTTCTGTGATTACATTTAATCAAGGTCAGTCATTTAACAGTGTCTTCTTGTCATTGATTGATGATGTTTGGTCAAAACTTGTCCACGTGAAGAATACATATTTCTCTATTAGTTGGTTACAATTAGAGGTTGGCCGATATGGATTTTAAAAGGGGTATATGAATGGCGATATCAATGCTGACGTTTAAGACAGCATGGGGGTTAATCGGCCAATGTCTGCCGATTCTATTCAATGTTTTCCCCGATTCTATTCAAGTTAAATAAGGATGAAAGTACCACGTGTAAATTACATGTATACTTACACATCCTCAAGATTATTCATGTCTTGTATTCAACATATTGGTCATGAACAAAACGGTATGTGACTACCTGGTTGTGACTATCAAAATGTGTTAAGCTAATCTACTAGCTGGCTACAGTACGGCGTATTACTGCATAAACAACCTTTTGATTTTTGTTGCAAACACGATTAGCTAGTATTGGAAAGCTAGTCAGCCAAGCTGATTAACAATGGATTCAGTATAACAATAACCATGACACACTTGCTTTGGAATAAAAAATAGCCTAAAGAAGCAAATAGCCTGCAATTCATTGTAGGTTTTGTGGATTCTGATGTCACTTTCATATACATGACTTTCAAACAACGGTTCAGTTCAAAAAGACTTTCCTTTTTCAGCGAACAAGAGCTGTGTCTCGAAGCCCTTATCTCTCAACAATGCCTTGAGCTATGTCAGCCCAAAGGTGTTTGGAGTGATATCTACCTCCATTTCCACAAATCTGGGATAGAACTTATGTACTTTGAATGGTACACCATCTGCTCCATCGGGTTTTACATGGTTCAGGGGGAGATTAATTGACAGAAGAAGCTTGGTCCGTAATCCCACCCATAATATGCTCCATGGACTCCATTCCCTGAGTTGGACCATGTTTAAAATCTTTCTTTACAGTGGAGACAAGTTGTCGACTTAGGGACAATCTGTCATGGTTTCTCAGCCTGCTGTTCTGTTTGACCACTTCCCTGGGGAGCGCTCGTGTTGCGTCTCTTCTCTTTGTTTCTTTGTCCGTTTCATGTTTTTGGGTTTGCTACTCAGTGTATTCACCTGTTCTGTAGTTCCTGTCATTATTTAAACCTTGCGTCACCTGTGGTAGACGCTTCCATATTGCCATTCTTGTGGTCTAGGAAAGCCGGTAAATTATGGGTCATTTCGGACACTAAGTATCGACCGTATATCCTCAACGTGTTGTGGTTCCACGGGACAAGGGTGCATGTGTTCTAGAGTTTGATAGAAACTTAGATTAGGTTAGCCGTTTCTATCCTGTCTCTTTTTTTCACCTCTGTCTTTGACAGATTGTCTTCTCCGTCGCTATACCTCTTGTTTATGTGTTTCGGCTCCCTCGTTGTGAGCTATAGGGTTTTTCTTTGTTGTTTGTTTTAATATCTCGTGAAGAGTTTTTTCGCCCTCTTCGGGTCGCTTTGAGTTGTAGCGGTTTCCCTCCTGGTGTGGAGAGTTATTATTTTGGTGTATTATCATTATTGCCTGTTTGCGGGGTTTCCCTCCCGCTTTGTGGTGTTCTGTCGAGCACTTTTTGAAACCACTGTCGCGTCTGGTCCTCGTTCCCACGCTACCCCTTACACAATCAGGCGAACACTGCGACATGATTCTTGGCTTGCCAGTTACACTGAAAACTATTCAAGCAGTCCTTATGTAAAAAGCTTTGTTTACAATGCAGACAGTGCTCTTTTTTTGTTTTTTTCCCCTTCTTCATCTAATTGCATCTAAATGTCCATGTAAATTCCCCTTGAGGGGTTGGTATTCTTCCATTTTTGGACAGCAACCAGCACAATGTTAGCAGATCTAATGACCCTGATGTTGATGATTTTGCTCTATCTCTTTTTTTGTGGATAACATTGCATTGCAATGTTTTAAATGTAAAAATTTCACATACATTTTTTAAAATCTAAAATTAGTTGCCAATTAAGACGTTTGTTTATTAATGGTATTGATTCATGTGTAAATCAGTAGAGCACTAAAAATGACCCAGGTGACTGTGTCGTTCAAGGGCCGACAGGGACGGCCGGAGGATAACAACTGTACAAGTTTAAATACAGGTTCCTGATGATCGCATGACAGAGACAAACTGGCGGCCCTACTCGTCGCACACCAGCTTCCCCAAATCAAATGCACAGTCTGCCTGCACAAGCCACACATTAAGGGCCTGATTTACTACCAGGATCATTGCTGCAAACTCTGTCAATTTGAAAGAGTGCAGACAAGCTTACACAGACATTGAGCAGGTGGAGGACACTTAGGGCCTTTAGCACGTGCACAACCTTTTAGCGCACGCAAAACTACTAACATGACCGATGATTGGTTATGGTATTTGTTTTGCACCAATCATTGGTTGTGTTATTCGTTTTTCGTGCGCTGAAAGGTTGTGCACATGCTAAAGGCCCTAGGTGTCCTCCACCTGCTCAATGTCTGTATAAGCTTGTCTGCACTTTTTTTTCAACAGACAGAGTTTGCAGCAATGATCCTGGTTTACAAATACAATTAGGCATTCAAAACTGAAAAAAGGGGAAAATAATTGTAGCAAACATTTGCAAACAGAAACATGACGGGTGTCAATGACATATACCGCGTCGAGTAACAGTCACAATTCAATCATTTCAGTTTTAATAGTACATGCCACCAATGGCACGGAAGGTCTTGCCACTTCGGTTACTAAACCAGCATGTGAACCCCCTTTATATAATCTGAAATTCACCCATCATCTCTCATAGATTAAACAAAACAGGCCAAATGTGGCCTCTCAACATTACCAAAGCACACAATGGTTTGATTATAAAGAATGAGAGTATAAGCAAAACTGACAGAATGAAAATCACTTCTTGAAATGATAAATGTTAATCAATAGCCGCAGCGCAGTTAATGCCCTATGCTCTCTTATCTATTCTACCTTCAGTTATTCCGCAGATGAACAATCCTGATTCTGGTGTGAATAAAGTAAGGGGTGTGGGGGGTGTCACACTCGGAAAAAGAAAATTGCACACAGTAAGGAGCTCTATTTAGACTTGCATTTTGCATGTTGTAAAAATATCACTCGGGCTTGCCACCTTCTGTTGACCTTCCAGCACTTCACAATACAGAAGGAGCACTGGAGCAATGTCAACAAAAGTGATGGGCAGGGAAGCCCTCATATACTCAGTTAATGGATGATGCTGAAGTATAAAGTCTTCAGTTCACACAACAATTTTTTTATGTTTTTTTTTTTGTTACTTAAGATGAGAATAATGATTCGTTCAATGTAAAAAAAAAAGCCCAACGCCTGAATTGTCAACTAAAGAATCCAACAAGTTTGAAAAACCATTTCCAGTTGTGACTAGCTTCGCCAGTGGCTAACGGCCTGGTCACTAGGCTAGGCGCACGCTGGGGAAGTGCGTGGAAACTTAATTAACCCACGCGCCGCACGCCTTTTGCGCCAGCGCTCTGACGCGCATCACCGGCGCCCGACATGATGAATAGCTTTATCCGAGGCCCTCTTACTCACAGCGTATCTATGCATCTGCCCATCTCCTGAAAGCTGCTCGGAGGGAATCGGCACAATACGAACCATTTAAAGATTTCAGAGAATGGGAGCCCTGGTACCTGGATCAAGGTTGTATTTTTTCTCCTTTACTTACCGCAGGTATGCTAACAGTTGTATGCCCTCTGCAATCTATCAAAGAGGGCAAGTGACCCTCCTACAATATGACAGCCAGTGTTATCATCTCTCCCTGGTGTCGGAGCATTTGAGATACGGCTCGCAAAATGATTTTCAGAGGCGGATCAAGAGCACAGTGGACATTTCATCCGGTCCCTTAATATCACAAGAATCACAATCCATTCGGCCCATGAAGAGGATCTAAGCTACCCACCTCTACACCCCACTGATGCTTGACTGTGGGAATTCCAGCACAGACTTAATGTAAAGATATATTTACTGTGACCCACCCTTTATTAAAACCTAGTCCAACATTTGTTCAAATATGGAATTGGATATTTTTTAACATGTTAAAACAAGTGCACATACACTTTATTGTGTCAAATTTAACTTGAGCTTTAATTTGACTGTCACTGCCTGGGAAGAATACGTAGTGAGCATTCCTTACATTCATTGTTAAACAGTAATTGAATACTTTTTGCTCTCACTTGCCTCCCCTGTAAAATAAAACGATGACTTATCTATCTTATCCTCTGCCATCAATTGAAAAGGGTTGAGAGTTATTTTATTGCCCTTCTACAGTGTGACTGGAGACTAGCTTGTGAACACTCCAAGGCATGGCCAGCCATCTGCTACTCGTGTTCACTGCATAGTGTACCAGATGTGCTGTACAGGTAATGCACTGGAGGACTGCACACATTGGACAGCTGGAGCAGGCAGACTGCAACTTCCCGATTGACCGGGCGCTAGTACGTGAAGCGGCAGGTGATAGCCCGCTGACTAAAACTCTCCGTCCCTGAGTGACAAATTCAAGCACCTCCCCATGCGATGCCAATGAAAATCTGAAACGTCACGGTCAGGATTTGCTTCAAGGGCATTGGGTGTATGACACCACTAAGGCGTCACTGGACAGGATTTAGCAGCATGACCTGATCGTTGATCCTTAGCACAGCCATGCCTTGCTGCTCAGTGTAATCCTTCCACCTCACAGCACTGTGTAGCACATATATTTAAAATGAGTATTTAAAGAATCAGCTTTGTTGGGAGTGCTTACACTGTGCAAGCTCAAAATAAATAATTATAAAGTAAACAATTAAGTGACGTAATTTGAAATGCGCAAGATACTGCATTCATTGTGCGTGCAGGGAGAATTTATCCTTTTGAACATATGTGAGATCTTTTAAATAGAGCGCTTCTCCCACGGTTCTATTTAAAAAAAAGAAAAAAGCGCATGAGTCATTAACATGCAGGGAAAACACCTAAATAAACGGAATTATTTTAAACATAGATGCTTTAACAAAAACCATGTGATTTGGAAATTGAAAAACTGCACTATAAGTGCATATACACCAGAAGTATTGAAAACCAAGGCCCGGGCAAAGACTTTTTTGAGGGCATAAGCCCCAAAACGGGGCACCTGTGGTAAGCTTGTGGGGTGTAGTGGCTGGAGCCTATCCCTGCATGCATTGGCCAAGAGGCAGGAATACACCCTGGACACATCACCAATCCATCGCAGGGCACACGCATCATTCACTCACAGGGTGCGTCCCAATAGTCAACAAAATGCACCCTCCCTTCTTCCACTACCACTCCTCTACTCCGTTCCCTGGAAACCGATCTTTGTGTTTTAATCTAATGTCGCTGATTACATCTTAATTACATATTAATGGTTACATATTAATTAATGTCTCTACGCAAACCGCAATGTCAGGTACATTGTATACTGTACATGCAAATACTTGTACTCGAAACGTTCAGACAGTTTTGCATACTTCCGGGTAGGAGAGGAGTGGTAGTGCAGGAGTGGAGGAAGTCAGGTGCGGAGTGAAGAATATTGGGACGCACTCACACACTCATACCTATGGCCAATTTAGAGTCTCCGATTGGCCAAACCTGCACGTGTTTAGACAGTGCTATGCACTGTACCACCGTGCCACCCTACTGTTATACTACTATATCAGAATAAATATACTGATAACCCAAACCAATCAAAATGTATATAATATGCTTGTTATAATATCTACTATTCAAATTATTACAATTATAGTACAAATATCCCATTCATGAATTCCCAATTCGAATTACAATCTAACAATGATAAAAAAAAATTTAATTCTGTTTTTCTACTCACATTTCCATGTAATTATTTTCATATTTTTTCATGTATGCCATCAGCTGGCCGGTTGCTGAAACACTAGCAATTGAACCAGCATGACCATTAGCCACTCGCTAGCATTAACCTAGCAATAACAGCATAATGAAAGCAACACACAATAACACCAGCAATAACCACACAACACTTATCACACATTCATCAGGCACATATATGGAAAAAAAATTGGCACTGTAGTGACTGATCACCCACCTGAAAAGATTAATAAAATATATCTGTGAGTTGGCTGTGGTTTTATATGCAGAATGCAGCTCAGCACAGATAATTGATATCAACGGTTTAAAATGAATAGGGGGTAACTGATATGGTTAACAGATTGCAATGTGAACTGCAATGAAAAACCAAAAAAAGATAGAAAAAACATAAGTGGTACAGATCTTATTTAACAGATGTTGTACAGGTTCCGATAACGACAAAATACTAAACTGAAAAAACGAAACGTTGGCGAACTTGAAACGAGTCTTCAGCTGCTATCTCCAAATGCACTTAGAACAATATGGGAACGTAAATTGTACAGGCGTGTAAAGCAAATAAAGCGCTGCAGCCTGCGGGCAAAAGGGCAGGGGGTGTACGCTTCAGTATATGTGTCTATCTGTGCACGTGTCTGTTGAAAACCCTGGAAATATGAGCAAAAGAGGCTATAAAATGTCTTTGTCTTAGGTAGTTTCTGAATCAGAACCCTACTTACTGCATCTAGTATCTTGTGTACTCGTAGCTGTGTACTGTTTATTGTATACTGTTTATATGTGCAGAATGCAAAAAATATCCTTCATACTATTTTCCAGTGGAAATGTAGTAAGACGTCCCACCCTTGCGTGGCCATGTCACGTGTTGTTTTTATTGTTGCTGAAGGAAAACATCAGTGAAGCTGCACCCTCATTTTTAAAGCGAAACTGCACGTCATATTTGTGTGACCAAAATGTTCGCTTACTTCTTGAGGTATGCTCAGGAATGTATTCAATGAAACCCCGGAAATAGATTTTGCTCACTTAACTTTATTTTCCAGTCTTGTCTTGTACTAAGCAAGCATACTCAGTAGTATGGAAGGGTGCAGATTCGGACACAGCCTGTGTCTGAATCAGAGCCCTATCTACTGCATCCTGTGTACTAGTATACTGCTTACTGCATACTGTGTAGTGACAAGTAGTATGCAAAGAACATCCTCCATACTATTATCAGCAAAAACCCAGAAAGAAATATATCATCTGGAGATTTTAAGTATACTACATTTAGAGAACATTTCGCCTACTTATCAACTTTCTCATCCAGTGTACTCAACTAGCATACTCAATAGTACAGAAGGGCATTGATTCGGATACAGCCCAGGTGATCTATCAACATTACACAAATTACATAAGACAAAATGTTTTTGACCTTCTTAAATCAGGCAATGGCTATAGAAAAACAGCTTCATGTCTGAAACTACCTATTCCACCAATAGGGCAATAATGAAGAAGTTTAAAACAACTGGAGCTGTGATGAACCTGACTGGAAGAGGACGCAAGCGTAGTTTGTCCCCACGCACAGTGAGGAGGATGGTCTGAAAAGCTAAAATTTCTCCAAGGATCACAGTTTGGGAATTGCAGAAGCTGGTTGCACCCTGGGGTCACCAAGTCTCCCAAAGTACAAACTTACGACACCTCTGTGCCAACAAGCTATTTAGAATGTTTTCCAGAAGAAAGCCTTTTGTTACGATCCGCTCCTGCTTCCCTTCCCTTCCTTGGTGTTTTCCTCTGTTTCCCTGAACCTGATTGTGTCATGTCTGCGTTCATTGCCTAATTGTGTCTACATTGCACATTTACTTCTCGCACCACATCTTAATTACACAATTCACACGTAATTACTGTCACCGCATTCCTCACATGGTTTCTAATTGTTCAATCAATTCGCTGATTTCGCACGCATTTCCCGCAAGCTGCAGTTTATCAGCTCTAATGACACTGGGCATGGGTTATATTAACCGTGCTGTTCCTGTGAATTGTTGTCAGAGTATTACGGTCCTTGTCTCATTTGTACTTGTTTCCTGATTCTCTAGTTTACTAGACTCTGGCTATACGAACCCAGGTCTGGATGCCACAGGCTTCCCTGTGTGGATCCTGACTCTGCCACGCCTGATCCTTCGCTGCGAACCAGGCTAAAGACCACTCCTGGCTACTTAGCCTGTTCCTGCTCACCAGTTCACTGTGGGTTCCACAGTGGACATTGTCTTCATGCCTACTGAAAATAAAGACTCTTTATTTTCTAATTCTGTCTCGTCGTGCATTTGGGTCCTTACCTGCCAGTCTGTCACACCTTTGCTGTCATCATACCACAAATGCAAGTGCCTGGAGTTTGCTAAATGTTACCGGAATTTAGATTTGGAACCAGATGCTATCATCAGACGAGACAAACATTTAGATTTTTGAAAATAAATATGAGGCATAGTTATTTAAAAAAATGACCCCCACTGCAGTGCTGAGCAAATCACCAAAGTTTTGGTGTTTTTTCGGTGTTTAAATAACTAATTGATCGATGTTGGTTCGACTATTTGAATTGTCTTAATTCGATGGGTAAACGGTGTTATTTTCTGAGCTCGGTGTGCTTGTATTTTTCAAAATGCAGCTACTCAACATAGTCCACACTGAAATAAGCGTCACAATAACTACAATGACCATAATCAATTTAGCCTACAGGCATGCGAGTAATGCAACAGTTCGGAAACGCATGGAACACAGAATGCAATATTCACACGCGAATGACACTCGAGCTGGATGTGCGAGTGATACTAACGTTATAAAAGGTATGATATGTACTGTAGGTCCGTAGCCAACAAGCCATATATTGTATATTCAATAACAACTCTTCTAACAAACTGGTGGTTTGTATTTAACAGAATGTCTACCTCGAAATTAGTCTCGTGATTTTGTCAACGTTTAGCTTACTGTTATCTCGTGTGAGCCTCCTAGCCACATTGCTAGCGTGGTACGAGGAAAACTAAAAACAGTAGCCTAAACTAATGTAATGTTCAATGGCTGGCTGCCTGCCAAAGCGAAAATATCTACTTGCTGAGAAAATACTGTATAAAAAGGGAAATAAATTCTAAAGTCATCAAATAAAAAATACAGCTAATATGCACACCATAAATTCACGTATATAAGTGATAATACAGTCAAGCCGGAAAGTCTGAATACCCCTTTCACCTTCTCCACGTTTTATTACATTACAGACATATTCTACAATAGATTGAGTTCATTTTTTGTCTCAAAATTCTACACAAAATAGCCCATAATGACTAAGTGAAAACATGTTTTTAGAAATTTTTGCAAATGTAGTAAAAATCGAAAACTGAAATCTCTCATTTACATAAGTATTCATACCCTTTGCTTTAACATATTTTTAAAGTATCATATTTAATATTTGGTCACATATTCTTTGCATGCTGTTACTTCCTGAAGTCTGTGACCAATCAACATCAAAAGACTCTCGATATCTTATTTTCAGGTACTGTTACAAGCGATACTATAAGCTCTCTGCATTTGAATGGATCTCTATGAGAATTGGGGGGTGAGACTAGATTCAGCTGTATTATACTGGTACAGTATGGAACACATGGCTGGCTAAATGGCTGTAAATCATCAAGGGTCTGAGCTATCAAACGAGCCCCAAACCATCACTGTTGCCAGATATGGAGTAGATGTGGATGGATCACTGCAAAGGTAATTTCTCCGGACTCATTTTCCTATAGAACTCTATGGGGGAAAAAGTCAGGAGAAACAACCCTTAACCCCTTAGTGCAGATAGTCTATTTTGTCTCACATGCGAGACAGTTTTACGCAACTGAGACACGCGTTGCTCCTGCAGCCAAACTATTAGTGGAAAACCCAAACGCGGTATTTTAACTTTATTGGTAGACGATTCGCGACGATTTCTGGCCAATGCGTAGTTTCTAAGTGTCACTATCTTTCCGTAGCAAGTCCATTTAACAAGCACTCCCCACCCAGCCTATACCTACCCATGCGTGACATAGTGGGCAATAGCGTCTATGTTGGGAGTTCATAAATATATGTATTCATCATATAATATCAGAATTCCGTCCAGCAACCAGATAAACCCACCAATAGCCCGACCGTATGCAAATACAGCGGTGCAAATCGCTGCTCAATCAATACCGACATAAACAAGTGAAATCATACAATGCCATTCTACTATCAATATCTGCTATTAAATATGGAATTCGTGTGCAATCCTCCCGTGGATTTAAGCGTAGATATGTCCCTTTCAAGATTCCGTGGTCATTTATTGTCTTGGACAATTCGTATGAAAAATACACAGCGCATTGGAACA
Source organism: Ilyophis sp. 1 JC-2022 (assembly GCA_022702515.1). Classification (NCBI taxonomy): domain Eukaryota; kingdom Metazoa; phylum Chordata; class Actinopteri; order Anguilliformes; family Synaphobranchidae; genus Ilyophis; species Ilyophis sp. 1 JC-2022. The sequence continues at coordinate 120,705,168 of CM040395.1, read as the reverse complement.
CTATTAGACAAACGAAACTAGCTCTGCGTAACCCCCCCTTCCTGATTGCACTGCTGTGACGCTTTCAATTTTATTCTGGTTTGATTGACAATTGTTTTATCCAATAGAAGGCACGACAAGCTTCCCAAAAGTAATTTACATGTGTAATTGAAAGCTTGGATTAACTATTTAAGGGCGAGCGTAACTGCAATACTTGTTATATCACGACAATTTTACGCAGGCATGCGCAGATGACGCATTTGGTTTGACGCATTTGGTATGACGCAATTGGTGTTACGCAATAAAACTGCGCGCAACTTTGAATTGACTTTTTAGTAGTTTTCCCCTGAAGTCGGTCAGAAGAGGACAACAACAGAGATTCTTCTAATCCCTGTAGCATAGATTCTGTGGAAGAGGTGCCTATCAATATGGGGAAGATATCCTCCTCGACATGTAAGTATTACTGCTTGTAATATTTTGATTATATACATTCGTTTTTCCACTGCGTGCTATATTTTCGTTATTTTTGTATTTGCATCGGTCGTAATAGACCACTGTTAGCCTGCTAATAATGCTGAACATATTTGAAAACACACTTTTTCAGACTCCACCTTGAATAACTACATGTATAAGGCAAATTATATAGTACGTTCTTTCCGTTTATTTTTTATTTTCTATTTGGTTTAGCTATCTCATAGCTTAGAATGTATAGTTGAATGTATTCGGTTGATGACTAGCGATAGCTTCTACGTTGTGAGAAAGTAGCGCTTTCGTGACTTTGCTTCGTAGATTGTGTCTATGACCTTCAATATGCACTTATTGTACGTCGCTTTGGATAAACGCGTCTGCCAAATAACTGTAATGTATTGATACTATTGTGTTCGTGCCGTTCCCGTAGTGGCTCGTGGTGGCCTGCTTTGTTAGAATTCATAGCATTCAAAATGAAATTGAGTATTTTAGCGCTGTTCTGTTTGGTTGCTCAGTCGTACGTTATAAACTCCTCAAAAAAAGTTCGGAAACGTTATTTCGGTCGATTATTCCTCCCCTTTAATAATACCAATTGGTATTGTATTTTATATAGTTGGAAAGCCTGATTAGTCACCTTTACAACGAGGTACAACTTGTAAGGATCGTGCATTCGTGGAATGAGCAACACAGCTAACCGTGTGGGTAGCGGCCCAAAAAAATGTGCCAAAATCCCCTGCAATATTCTTCTGTTGGTATTCACTCTCGTTTTGAGTTGCTTGGTGGACTGGATGATTGCACTCTCCCACAGTAATAAGGAAAAAACAACACATATTGGCCATTTTTACACTTTATTCATTTTACACTGTCAGGGACCTCAGTAGCGTGTGGAAGATCCATACGCAGCCACAACAGCTTGGCACCTCCTCCTCATGCTGGTCACCAGCCTGGTCACACACTGCTGTGGGATGGCATCTGCCAGCACTTGAAGCTCAAAACGAGAGTGAATACCAACAGAAGAATATTGCAGGGGATTTTGGCACATTTTTTTGGGCCGCTACCCACACGGTTAGCTGTGTTGCTCATTCCACGAATGCATGATCCTTACAAGTTGTACCTCGTTGTAAAGGTGACTAATCAGGCTTTCCAACGATATAAAATACAAAACCAATTGGTATTATTAAAGGGGAGGAATAATCGACCGAAATAACGTTTCCAAACTTTTTTTGAGGAGTTTATTTTATGCCTCGATTTGCCGTGAAGCTAGAACATTGTGTAGTGTTTTCCGATATTATTTTATTGTATTGTAATTTCTTTGTGCATAATGTACTCTATGGGGTATTAGTATATCCATGGGTGATGCTTTTCACTTAGGGAATGGAAAATATGTATTCAAATGTACTGTGTCCAGATGTGTGCAAGATGAATGTAAAATAAATAACTAAAATAAATAAGCAACAGTTGTGAAACACACTACAGAGTAATGCCATCCTAGAGCACGCAACAAAATATAACATAATGTAGCATACAGAAGAAAGTGTTTACTGAAGTACAAGAGTGAATGATTTCATATTTAGCTGTATGTACCACAGTGTTATAATGCTTCTGCATTATGTAATTTGTTCCTATAACATGCTTGACCCTCCACCTCTGCCACTCCAGCAGTGCCCTCTACTGTTCAGAGTGAAGCCACTGCAGGACCAGATCCTTACAGCATACTGAAGACCGTGCCATTGATGAGTGCATGTTGGCCACGAAGGCACCGCACAGGATGAAGCAGTATATGAAGGATAATGGTGAAAAAATGGCACACTTGGCATCAAACACTGAACTGAAACTGTGCAATATCAATGTTTTCATCCATTAAGTGATCGTAAGGTAAAATGTATATGCTTTATAAAGGACAAAAGGCTTTTTAATAATTTCTCGGAGAGGTTTTGGGTAGGTTATTGGACACCTAGATATCCACCCCCCTGTACTGATCCAAAATAATTCCCACATGAAAATGATAAAAAGGTGAGTTAAATGAGTCAAAACGGTTGATTTGCACTGAAATGTATGATTAGTTTAAGATTTACAGCTATTCACATTTTAGCCAATTTGGATAGGTTTGGAGACCCTGGGTACATCAGGCTACACTGCTTACATTTTGTGTCATAGATCTTTAGTAGTTCTGTATATCACCCTGCGATTATTGAATGCTTGTGGACAAGGAGTTTATGATCCAGGAAATGTGTAGTTTTACCTGTTTCACTTATGTAGCTCTCAGTATTTTGAAGAAATATATATTTTGTTGCATTTTTTGCAAAGTTTTGCTTGCATTTCCGGCACTTTATTTTGACTTAAATTATGAAAATAAACAAATCTAAGTTTGTACCAAAAAATGGTACACCGGTTTTGTTTCATTTAAGCCATTTACCAAGTTTATGTGATGCTCACACCTGGAGTTATAAAGCCTTAAACAGAGTACCCCCATGATTTACCAAATATGCCATCTGCGCTAAGGGGTTAAAGGAATCCATCCACATCTACTCCATATCTGGCCGCAGAGTGATGGTTTGGGGCTCGTTTGATACCTTAGAGCCTTGATGACGTACAGCCATTTTGCCAGCCATATTGTTCCATACTGTACTAGTGTAATTTACAGCTGAATCTAGCCTCACCCCCCAATCCTCATAGAGATCAGTTCAAATGCAGAGAGGTTATAGTATCGCTTGTAGCAGTACCTGAAAATAAGATATCGAGAGTCTTTTGATGTTGATTGGTCACAGACTTCAGGAAGCAGCATAAGTGGTGAGACTTGAATTTCTGTCCTTACACAGCGGATGATGAACCGATGGACGCAGCATGACTCACGCAAACTGAGCAACATTTTGGTCTTTCCAGAATTGGAAGTAGGAGTCAACAAACTAAGAAACCAAGCAAGCAAAAAAATATGTTGAATGAACAGAGCCAAAAGATGTGGCTCACCAAAAGGAGCAAAAGTTCCCATCACTACTTGCTGTTTTACCATCATGAACTCTTGCGTATATTTGCTTAAAACATCTTTTTTTTTTCTTTGGCCCGGAATAATGGCATTGCAAAGGATACGCAACCAAATATTAAATATGATACTTTAAAAATATGTTAAAGCAAAGGGTATGAATACTTATGTAAATTAGAGATTTCAGTTTTCGATTTTTACTACATTTGCAAAAATTTCTAAAAACATGTTTTCACTTAGTCATTATGGGCTATTTTGTGTAGAATTTTGAGACAAAAAATGAACTCAATCTATTGTAGAATATGTCTGTAATGTAATAAAACGTGGAGAAGGTGAAAGGGGTATTCAGACTTTCCGGCTTGACTGTAATAATCTAAGAAAATGATTTGCTGTAATATGCAGTCATCAAAACCTTTAAGACTGTAAGGAGAGCACACTTTTCCTGGGGATCTTTAGAAGATTTCATGTTGACACCACGTTAATTTTGAGATTAAAAGTTGAAAATGCCTTTTTAAAAAAGAGTTAGGCCTAGAGTTGAACTTTTAAATCCAAGATAATTTCTATTGTCATTTTTTCATGATACATTCATGTTTAAAAAAATAAATAAATAAAATAACAAAACCAAGATATTTTCCAAAACCGAACCGAAATCAAATCAAACTCAAAAAATGCTAATCGCTCAGGACTACCCCATTGTGAAGTATGGGGTTGGATCTGGGATGTTGATGTTGTGGGGCAAAATCTGGCTGCCTCTACCAGAAGACTAAGGCTGGGTAATGGTTGGATCTTCCTGCATGAAAATAATCAAAAGCATACTTCAAAATCTGCACAAAAAGTGTCCACTGACCACAGAATCAAGGTTTTGCAATGGCCATATCAGTCACCTGACCTGAACCCCACTTAAAACCTGTTGGGTGAGGTGAAGTGGAGAGTCCTCAAGCGAAGACTAAGGAGCAGGGTGTCAAATTTACACCAGCCACCAGCCAAATTCTGGTAACATTTTGATTGTGGCTGGTAAGATCTGCTACTCTAGCAGATAACCTAACAGGTTGTGTAGTATTGTAAAAGATAGTGTGGCTGGTAACATTTTGAAAATGGCTGGTGATTTTTTGAATCCACAAGCCACTCTGGTCAGTGGGTGAAAAAGCTAATTTCATGCCCTGCCAAAGACTCTGGATCTGGAGAGATTCTGTATGGAGGAATGGTCTCAATCCCTTGTTAAGGGTTCTCCAACCTCAGAAACCATTACATGTGTTCTGTTATCTTGGAAAAGCAGGGGTGGCAATAACTTCTTCAAAATAAAAATGGCTTTGTATTAATGATTTGTTTTTCTGCTGATCAATAGAATCACAATTAAACTACATAATTTTAAAATGTTCTGAGCATAAATGACTAAACTGAATTTAATCCTGCACTTTTTGCTCATATTATTTGAGGTTGCCAATTATTCTGGAGGGCACAATAGATAATAACGTACAGGCCTTTAATCCTAAACTCTCATCTGAGCTAATGAATCTGGTTTGTTGATGCTTTTATTATGGAGAGATTTACTGCTAAACTACATGGGGCTTAAACCACAGCTATTCAGTGACGGAACATTTCTTTTTTGGGAGGAAATTGTAATCATTTTGGGCCCTATCTTGGTGAGAACAAATGTACCTGGTTCCTGCACAAGCAAAACATTTTTTGATTCTGCCCAGTTTGGTAGTTTCCTCTCTGCAATAAAGGCATTTGCAATAACATTGGTTGGAGAGGGTGTGTCATTAAAATATTTGGCAGTTGCTAATTTGGGGTCAAATAACTTGTTTGTGCTTTAGTCTGCACAGACCACCTCTTAACTGAAAAACAGATGCTATTTTGTTGGCTTAACCAAAGTGAAATATTGAACATATGGGGCAGACAAGCAAACAAGCTTAAAAAAGAAACAATATTCAAACAACATGTTGTGTATATTTGAGCCTGTCTGCTGTGAAAACTGCGAGGTGGGTGCTACTAATCCATCCATTATCTAACCCACTTATTCCTGGTCAGGGTCATAGGGGGGCTGGAGTCTATCCCAGCATGCATTGGGCGAGAGGCAGGAATAGACCGTGGACAGGTTGCCAATCCATCGCAGCGCACACACACCATTCACTCACACACTCATACCTATGGGCAATTTAGAGTCTCCAATTAGCCTAACTAACCTGCATGTCTTTGGACTGTGGGAGGAAACTGGAGTACCCGGAGGAAACCCACAAGGACACGGGGAGAACATGCAAACTCTCTTGAGTCCATCCCGTATTTCACTATAACTGTGTGACAGTGTTTGATTCGTTGTCAAACAATGCATTTTTCCAAATTGTATTCTTGTGCTGAGTCATAGGCCTACCCCTTTGGCTAATTTTGATAGTTTTTCGATTTATCATTGGAAGTGATTTGTTTTGGTTTCATGCTCACTTTAAATCAGAGGTTGGAATTGATATAGCAGAACTGTGTTTGCTACTTAAGGTTTCTTATGGATTCAGCTGAGATGGACCTTGTGGTTACTGTGCACCACAAGTGCCTCAATGAAATTGTAATGTAACTGAAGTGAAGATGTATTGTGTATTGTGTCGCTTAACCCCTTCTCAAGCACCACCATTTTGAACACAACCCCGAAAATAAAATGGTTACTATTCTTGAACCCCTTTGACTACAGGCATAATCCTGGTCTCTTCGGTAAGGTAACTCTTCAGATTTTGTTTTCCAAGAGTCAGAACTACGCTAAGAAGTATTACTGAAACAAAGTAACAGAAGCTCATACAGTGGAAATATAAGATTCTTTTTTTTGCCTAAAAGATTTTTTTGTTTTTGTCGGGATAAGGATACCTTTTACTTTATATTATAAATAAAACCTCTCTGACCTCATCAATGATAACGCCTCAAACCACTGTTTGCCATAAATCAGCCATAACTGAATAGTTTTATAGAATAGAATTTTCACTGAAGAAAAATAAAGAAAATCCCAACTCCATAGAAAAAAAGGTTTCAAGGACATTTTCTAACAAAAAAACAACACAACTTTCTGTAATCAAAACAAAAAAGCTTGCACAATGTTATTTGCTGCATTGATGAAGACCCACCTTTATCACTAATTCTTAATAAAAAATTGCAGTGCATGTCAGAAATAACAAGCTGCTGAATGCATCAACATTCTACTGCTTTCACAGTGAAAGATGGGAATGGCGTCCTGGAGGGTAAGAGATATTTATGGAACATTGAGTGAGCTACGCAGCACTGAAGACCCTGGTTCAGACATGCCTGTGCAAATAATGGTCTATTCCCTGTAGCCTTGGAGTCCCCTCTCTTCCATGAAATTACAACAAATGCGGTGAGCAAATTCTATTTCTCTCGGATTATAACATGCGGGAGTTCTTATTCCTGCCTCACCTCACATCCATGTGTCAGTCAAAAAAAATACGAGGCTATTCTACGGGAATTACATCTGGTCTCACATGCCTTTCACTCCAAATGTGTTTCAGTTTATTCTTCCTAAAACACCAACTATAGTGTGTTATATAATGATAAAATAATTGAGAAATCACCATATACTGAAAACAATCTATAGCAGGTGTGTTATCCTAGAAGGACTGCTGAGGATGAAGCTCACAAAAACAACCGACCATTACAATCAACATTGTATCCCATTGGTCTTCAATCAAGATCTTGATTTGGTGAATCACGTGTGTTTGTGCTGGGGTGGGAGAAGAGCCTGCACTTTGGCTAAGATTGGAGACTAGCGATCTAAAGTTCACATGTAAGTCACAACCGCCAGATATACGATGAGAAGCTTAAAGAGCCTCCGCGTCACAGCCTCTGCAGGCAACTGCAAGGTTTTCAGCCTTCTGTCTTTGACGGCCAAGCTCCTGTGAGCACTGTTGTAAAATGCTGAACACTTCCCCTAGTCACGGGCATTGCTGGAAGCAGCCACTGCTGAGCATTCCATCTGTGTGGTGACTGACACCTTCTATTTAAACTGTCATAGCAGCCTGTATCCTCTCACCGAGCTCCTACATCCTGCCTTGTGTCTGGTCTGCTCGTTACGGCCCCGACCATTCGCCAGGACTACCATAGAGTTTCCTCACGGTGAACCCACAGCGCATTCGTTATTCCGTATATATACTCTTTCACTGAGTAGTAATGAACTTTATCTGAAGCTAATTAACCTCTTTATTGATACATTCCAGTATGTTCTCCTTTCCTCAGTACCAATTGTATTCTATTGGACAGTCAAAACAGCGGCATCTATTGGTAAGAAACAGGTACTACCCTAATAGATAATGGAACAGAAAATGGCATACTTCAATGACTCATTACCCCGGACAGAGGAAAATGACCATCCCCATATTTTCAGGGAATGTATTAGAAAGGTTGATGAAGCTATGCTCCAAAATGTATCTTCCTAAAACCTCTGGAACATAGAGAACTACTACATAGTGGTTGTGGGGATGGGCCAGCAGTAGAGTCTGGGGAGTCCGTGGATGGATTTCAAACATTTATTTGGACTCCCCATGTTTGAATCTGTACCTGGGATACCTTTGGTACACATAATATGTTGGAAACAATATTGACAGAATTTTATCTGAACCTATATCCTACCCAGTGAACATGGCAAATTTGGATACCATCAATTAGCATTTTACAGATGTAATGATATTCTTATAAAATAAAGTTAATGGGATGCTTATCTAACCTGTTTCTACCTATTCCTACCAGTATTATAAGGTTCTGAGAAGTATGGTGTAATCCTATTACAAATGGTAAAATCTGACTCAGGAATACCCCCTGGACAGGTCGCCAAACCATCGCAGGGCACACACACCATTCACTCACACCTATGGGCAATTTTGAGTGTCCAGTTAACCTAACTGGCATGTCTTTGGACTGTGGGAGGAAATCGGACACAGAGAGAACATGCAAACTCCACACAGAAAGGCACGTCTTGTTGTACCTTCTTGCTGTAAGGCGACCACCACGCCGCCGTGGAAAAAAACACCCAGTTTAAATCGAAGTTCCAATGCTGAACTTTGATTGGAATAGGGCAGATACCAATTTGGTTGAAATACTTCATGTGTTTTTAAAGGTTTTTAAAATCTGATATGGAATTGCTAAGTATTTGGGTATTCAAACACGTCAAGTATAAATTATAATTTTTTTGTGTGTATTTGAAAAATAGTGGATTCTGTCACATTGTTATTTAAATTCCAAATGTAGGACCATAAGAGTCATAAATACATGCAAAAATCAACGCCTGCAGTCAAAATAGCAACACAGGCAGGGTGTTTCCCCACAGTGTCACACATAGGTTACATAGGCTACAACCCTGCAAAAAAGGAGAGAAGATGTAAGCACAGTAATATGGCTCCACCCGTGGATGAGATGTAATACGGTACATCAGTTTGCTGGGGCGGCGGCAGACATTTCAAGCAGGATTCGCAACGAATCTGCCTTTGGCCAAGGCACCGAGCTGAGAGGCGATTCAGCGCGCGCAACCCCGCTACATCCTCATCAGAGCCGACCTTTCGCGCGGACACCCCCCCCACCTCCTCCTCCTCCTCCTCCTCCTCCTCCTCATCTCCCCCGTTCGACGAGACCCTCTCCGGCGGTCAATTTATCTTGTTAATGGTTCGCCTCGGCTGAGCCTCGGCCATTTAAAATTCGGAGGAGATTTGTTTGTCTGCAGTGCCTCTGAAAACAGGCGAACGCTATCTGAGGCAGAGAGCTGGGCTCTGGGCCACATGACCAGATTAATAAATCCTAATCTGTTTGGATTCTGCTGTGCCTCTAACTAAGCATGCTTCGAGGGCAATTTACAGCAAAGTATCCTAGTTAAAATGGGGCCATAAATTAATGTGGAGAAGGGGGGGGAGGAATAAAGTCTAAGGGAAGAATTTATTACTTTTTTCTGAGTTGTAAAGGCTGGACATTTTATGTCTCAATTGTATTAGCAGAGAAAAAGAATGGGTAAAAGCACACACTGTATTAACATACTAAGTCAATGACTGAGGGATTAAGAATATAGCTAGCTTGTCAATAGACTTTATTGATAGGAAGATTCCACCTTAACAATACACCAAAGCACTGCGGCGATTGGAGATCAAGGCACAAGTCTAGTCTTGGTAGTGTGCGTTTCTTGTACCTATTCAACCCTGTCAATCTCTAAATAAGTGACACTTTACTGATATTTCTGTATGGGAATTCACATAACTTGCATAATGTTTAAGACAAACCCCAATTCCACAAAAGTTGGGACAGTATGTAAAATGCACATACAAGCAGAAAGCAGTGATTTGTAAATTATCTTTTACATATATTTAATTGAAAACAGTACAAAGAAAATAAATGGAATGTTTTACCTTATCAACCTTATTGATATTTGTAAATATACGCTAATCCCAAATTTGATGCCTGCAACAAGTTCCAAAAAAGTTGGGACAGGGGCAAACAAAAAGACTGGAAAGTTACAAAAAACACCTGTTTGGAACATTCCACAAGTAAACAGATGATGCTATCATGGCTGGGTATAAAAAAAACATCAAAAGACTCTTGATATCTTATTTTCAGGTACTCTTACACGCGAAACTATAACCTCTCTACATGGGAATTGGGGGGTGGGTATACCCAGTCATAATAGCATCGCCTGTTAACCTGTGGAACTTCCCAGTCTTTTTTTTTTGCCCCTGTCCCAACCTTTTTGGAACGTATTGCGGGCATCAAATTCGAAATTAGCGTATATTTACAAAAATCTATAAAGTTGATAAAACATTAAATATCTTTTCTTTGTACTGTTTTCAATTAAATATATGTAAAAGAGAATTTACAAATCGCTGCTTTCTGCTTTAATATGTGCATTTTACATACTGTCGCAACTTTTTTGGAATTGGGGTTTGTACATTACCACTGGGTATTTACTGAGAAGACTGAAGTTAAGTACCATGCTGAAATGTACAACGTCACTCTGCATTTTGCATTTCAAACCCACAGCTTCTACTGTACGGAAACAGAAAATAGATGAGAAGATGTCACTCAGTAGAGTGCGTCGCTCCGCTAACACTATGCAGTTGTCAAGCTATGCCAGTTCCACATGGTGGATATTCACCACAAGTTAATAGTTAATGAATGTCCTTCGCACCAGGAGATGCATGCATTTTCATGACTGTATCTATAGTCAGGCTTGAGATATGCCTGTTTCAATTCTAGCCACTCCCAAGCATTTTAGTCGGTTATTACAACACCACATAGCCACTCAGCAGCATATGTATTCAGTGGCTGGAAATGACTTGTTCAGCACCCCCTGCTGATAGGCACACATGGTGTTACGCGCATCTGTTCGGAAGTTGCATGCCTTTTTGTGAGAAGCCTACTAGACTGACACAATACTAACTATTCAGTTAGTATTGCATCAGTTCACTGTATTTTTTTTAACATATAAGCTGAAGTGGTTTACTCACGAATTACTGTATGTGTGAAGGCAATGCTGCCTGTCAACTTAGGCGATACGCTATAGCTTGCATCAGCACTAAATGCCTTTTCCTTGCGCATATTCACCCACATTTTACAAGTTACTGCTCCTTTGAATGGTCTTACATCCATTGCAAAGACAGCCTGTAAATTTTACAGAAATATATTGAAATGGGCTTACGTAGTGTCACTAAAAGCAGTGTCACTAACGCTAACCACACCCAACTCCACACAGTTTTCCTGCTGGTTGGTTTGTTCATTTACATTATTAAATTATCTTGTGCACACTTTACTAACTTGTTCCCACAACATATGGAGCTTGTTCCCACAACATACGGATCTTGTTCCCACGTGATAATAACTTGTCCCCACAACATAAGATCTTGTTTGCACAAGGTACATCTTGTACAGGGCTCTGTATTTTAGAAAAATCAAAGGTTCCACATTTTCGAGCATCACTTTGTGCTCTACCCATGTTCGTTTTAGCATGTTTTTATAAGTCATTCCACACACTTTTATATTATTAAATAAGAAGGCGCAGCCAAAAGCATTAATAACTCATTTTCTATCAAAAATAACCGATTGAAACCAATGAAACTAAGTGCTCCCTCTCGATGACCGAACTTGTTTTTCTTTTTTCCTCCTCAATTTGTATTTGCAAAATGTGTCTCGAGCCGCCCACACAACAAACACCATACCTGCAGAAGGAGCACTCCTCCAACGCAGTCACATGCGAGCTAGCAACTGTTATACACTCAGGAAACCGAACACTAATGCAAGCAGATTAAACGCAGACTCCAGGACACGGCTGACCGACTTCATGGTTATGCATACGGTGTTGTTTTCATTTGGCGCAGTTCGCACCGGCAAAGGCGCCGTAGGCGGGAAGAGGCGCACTCGTATTGCAGGTATTGTGAGAAGATCAATGACGCGGGCGCGTTGCTTTTTTTGAATAGGTCAGACTTTCGTCGCGTGTTCCAGAGAAGCCCATTGTTGTAGTCTGACATTTAAAGTGAACAAAATAAGACCCTACGAGGAGCCGCTACAGGCCAGGCATTATTAAACACCCGCGACATGGAGGAGGTAATATAGCGAATACAGCAATATCCATGGCATTCTTTTCAGAGCAAAAAAACAAATTAGTAAGCAGGAATAATAATCACTACACGCTATAATGGGACAACAAGAAAACCAATTAATATTGTGTGCAAGTTAAATAGCTTAAGGATAATTAAACTGAGTCTACATTTATTCCAAGACTACTTTTCTACAAGTTAACACACACTGCTACAAATGGTATTTGAAAACTTGTGAGGCCATGGCTATGAATGTGTGTATCTCCAAGGCCTTCACTTGTCTGAAGTGCCTATTATTTGTCTGGCTATTAAAAATGCCGATGGCACATATTAATTCCATTTATTCCATTCATTGCAAGCTCAGAAGTGATTGTGGCATTGAATCACAACAGGCATGCCTTATAATCTTAGCATAAAGGACTGACCCTAATTCCCCCTGTGTTCCTTTCTTACAGTGGTGTGCATGTTAACACAACCTCTCTTGGGAACAAATCTAAACATGAGATATTTATGTAAATTTTAATGCACAATTTATTTTATTTTTAAAAATAAAACTGTAGATGTGGCATTTGGACTTGGTACTTAGCAACACCTTCTTGTAGAAATAACAGCTTCCAAATGTTTCTTCTCGCTAGCTTAGTCTTTCTATTGTTGGTTTAGGTTTTTCCCCCACTCTTCCCTGCATAACCCTTCTAGTTCAAAAAAGTATTCTTTCATGCGCTGCATATTTGTTTTGTTGGAAAAAAAATGGTCTTGTTGAAATATCCTCTTCTCAGCTTCTATTTCTTCACTGACCAGTACATTATCTTCTAGAATTTGTTGATATTTGGTTGAATCCACTCCTCTTTCCACCAACACAATATTTCCTGTGCCACTGGCTGCCACACAACCCCAAAGCGTAATAGATCCACCCTCATGCTTAGCGATTGGCATGGTGTTCTTTTCTTCAAATGGTCCCCCCGTTTTTCTCCAAATGTATCTTCGGTGTTTGTAGCCAAAGAGTTCCACTTTTGTTTCATCAGTCCACAAGACCGTGTTCCAAAAAGTTTCAGATTTATCTACGTGTTGTGCTGCATACCTCAGACGTTGACCCTTGTGATGAGCTTGCAGGTAGTTTCCTCCTGACAACTCTACCATGCATATCATTTTTGTGTTACCAATGCTGAACAGTGGACCGGTGCACCACTATTCCAGTATCAGCTATACCTTTCAATCAATAACCTTTATTTAAACTCGAAGGACACTGAGGTTGCCCTCATTTACAGTGATGTCGAGTAAGAGATAAAATAACACAAGATAAAAATGACAACATAAAGGCACAACATAAAATGATAAAATAAATAAAAGATTTAAAAAAATAAAAAGATAAAAAGATAAGAACAAGAACAGAAAATTCAGCTAAAAACAATTACATTGTGAGGTGAAAAATTCAGCAATCATAGTTTTAAAATGTCCAACAGACGGAAGACTGTCCATTTTTAAAGTGCTTTGCAGGGCATTCCATGAGTGGGGAGCACTAACAGAGAAGGCAGTCATACCTAGGTTAGAACAAGCCCGGGGAACATTGAGCATGAGCACCTCACTGGAACGGGTATGATATGAACCAGTGTTCCTTTTTAGGAGAGAAGTAATATAAGGTGGTTGCATACCGACGAGAGCTTTAAAAATAAATAAAATATATGGGTTTTGCTTTGCATACCTGACCAGTCTACGAGCAGTTCTACAAGAAGATCTCGCCTTGACTTCACAGTTCCCCTTAACTTCCATTTCTGAATGATGTTTCTGACAGTGGAAATTCTAGATTGGAAGATATCTTCTTATAGCCGTCCTTTGCTTTGTAAGAGTCAATTATCTTTATTGTTAAGTCCTCAGTCAGCTGATTTGAGGAGCTCATGGTTGTTGAGAGTAAGCACTGAGAGGTTAGAAGGGTCAGAGTATTATTCATCTGTAGAATTGTCTTCACCTGGCTTAATATAAGGCTTAAAGAGTCAATCGAGGTTTGATACCTTAAAAAGTATTAATGGATCAACTGGAAGGGTGCCTAAAATTTTGCGCAGGCTACGTTTACTAAAAATACATTTCAAATAGTTAAATTAAAGAAAGAAATAATAATCATGCATTAAAATGCGCAGAAATATGTGATGTTTAGGTTTGTACCGTGCAGAGGTTGTGTTGTGTCTTTTCACTTAGATTCAACAAAACATGAAATTCAGGGGTGCCCAAACTTTTGCATACCACTGCCACTATAAAGTTCACTGGCATAGGGCTATAATTCTTCATGAAGAATTTCAAGAGAATACAGTCAGATTAGAATAAACTGCAAAGCTTTAGAGGTGAAGTGTCAGCCATTTACACTGCCCTATTTCAATTTAATCTCCTATGACATCATAAGAGATTTATATAAAAATAGACAACAGCTAAAATACATACCATAATAAAACCATGGTTCAAACCATGTGCATAGAGCCTGACGTCATGTCAAAATATAGATCGCTGAGGAACATGACAAGTGTGTCATCCATCCCAGCTCTTATTGTGAAAGGCAGCTTGAGAGAATTTTGGAAACATCTTAGAGTATGTAACATCCCCAGTCCACATCCTATCCTAACCCATGATTAGCTAAAAGGCCAAACTAATCCTAGATCTGCAGTCCACACCCTGGAGTCTAAAACCCTTCTTTAAGGCATCAAAAAAAATACACTAACGCTACATTTTAAATTGAATACCGATGCAAATGCATAAATATTATGCGAATATGTGCATGTGTAAATTGTGTAATCATTTGCGGTTGTTGTTCAGTAAATCAACCTACAACCAGATAGGAAACATGTCATAAAGCAAATCCGATATATAAAACTTTATTATCTAAATGAGGAAAAGATAATTACTTTCAAACAACTGACAGATTAATCAAGCAAAATCACAGCACTAGTTAAAGTCGTTCGGTCATTTATGCCACAGCGCGAGGTGACGAGATGCTATAACAAATCAAGATTCCTCAGTGCAAATTGCTTGTAATGCAATTACACACATCCTTCACTGTAAAAGACTTGACAGGCAAATGCAGGCCAACAGCATGGCTGATTAATTGCTGCTTAATTTCAGGAAAAAAGTAAAGCTCAGGAGGTAGAGCGGTCGTCTGGTAATCGGAGAGTTTCCAGTTCGATCTCCGGCCCTCTGGCAAATAGTGTCGAAGTGTCCTTGAGCAAGACACCTAACACCTAATTGCTCAAGACAAGCTAGTTGGCACCTTTCATGGCTGCCTTTCGTCGTGGATGTGTGAGTGTGTGTGAACGGGTGAATGCGAGGCAGTAATTGTAAAGTGCTTTGTGTAGCCATAGTTGGGAAAAGCGCTATATAAATGCAGCCTTTACCATTTGAGGGCATCTGACCACATCCATTCACACACTGAATCTGTCTCTTGTTCCAATGTGCAAAGCCCAAAGGCGGTTTTCCCATTGCAAGACTCAAGTACAAAAGACTTTCCCCGGCATCTTCTACATGTGATCTTCTCAAAAGTTTTTTTTCCCCCCAGATAAAACTTGCCCATTCATTTGCCCACTGAAAGCAATTCACATGCATTTCAGCATTTCTGTGTTGATACTGCACTTTTCCATATACCACATACAAACTGAAACAATGACAAAGAAAATGTGTTCCACCTGTAGTACTAATCATGTTTATAAAGTGTCTTCCATACACATTTTTAATACTAATGTATTTAACCTTCCAAAACATGGAACTCTCAGTAAATCATATGCCTCCTGTCTACGAGCACATTGTTTCCAAAACATATTGCAATTCAGAAAGTGATCTTGTTTTGGAATATTGTGCGTATTATTACAATAAATGTTGGCAAAAATCTCCAAAGTAAAGACCAGGCTGGCCCGAGTGTTGTGCTCCAAAGCCCAGTGCTTCATGAATAGGTGTATCACATAAAAAATAGCAGCTGAAATCATACCTAACACTCCAAGCCGGTAGTTCACTGTGATGACGATGACATTGCCATAACTTGCCAAGATGCTTCCATCAAACATATTCCCAGTGCCTTCCATATATGATCCACCATGGATAAACACCATGACCGGTTTCGGACTCCCACTTTCACGGATGTCTGGGGAAGGAAAAGAAATGATTAAAGAAGAAATTTATCCTGGCTACACATAGGTTCAATCTGAACTGTGGGCAACTTAAGCACACAGGCTTATGGTTTGAAATAAATGTAACTTCACCAATCGTTCGACCAATCGTTTCCTTAGCAACACATACCCTACGTCATGTTCCTGGTGAGTCAAAACCCATGAGTAAGGTGAACTGAATCATAATTACAGGTGCACTGTAAAAAAAAAAATAATAATAATAAAAAGTTGAGAATACTCAAGTTTTGAGCTTAATTTAGATTTTATGTTAAATTATGCCAACTAAAATTCATTAGTTCTGAAAACTTTAAGTTCATTGTTAGAAAAACTTTTTTCTGAACAAAACTAATGAATGTTAGGTGCCATAACTTCACTTGAAAATCTAAATTCAGATGAAAAATTTAAGTTAAGTAAAACAAAAAAATGTAGTGAAGTTGCCTTGTTATTCTCAACTTTTTTGTGTTTTCAATATAATGCAAGTGTGTTTAATACACAGAAGCATAAGTCCAGGCGGAGGATGAAAAATACGGAACTGTACCTCCATTTGTTTGGTTTATTGTTTATGTATATATCATCCAGACACCAGTACATAATATCTTTAATGTTCCCTAATATAAATGTATATTATGCATTTGAATTTAGTGGCTTCTTTAATCCTTGTGTACACTGCAGTCCTGCACATGTAGTTGTGAATCAGTAAGCATCATATCTGTGATGCATAGTTTTCCAGAAGAAAATAAAACAATAAAAAACTGATAGTAATGGCCAAGTGGCTGTAGATGAATTCAAGCAAAAGCGCTCATGAGTAGAGCTATATGTTTGGAAACCAGAATAAGTTGCCAATGTGCCGACACTTTTTAATTTGAATAAAAATGATCTGGATTCTGTAACCCCCATTGCAATCCAGATTAATTTCATTTGGGTTTTTCCATCTGGCTGGATGTTTTTTTCCTAAATCAAGGATATTAGATGAAAAGACACCTGCTCTGTCAGATATGCACCTCCAATTAAATTCTAAACCTACATCAAGGAATAGAAAAAAAGATAAATGTTTTAATTCCTTTTTGGGCTTATGTTATGCACACCTCACTGACAATAAATGGGTTAATTAACACAGCCCTCCCTTTAAACGGTCCAGGTGTGTAATTTATATCTGTAATATGAACCATGACCTGTTTAGATGTACTTACTGCAAAAGAAAGCCAACAACTTTTCAGGTAAAATTTTTAATTTGAGAGAACCTGGGAGTCCTCAGAATTCTGAAGTGCAGTATTTGTTCAAAAGCACTGTCATAGCATTGTAAGCTAGGTTAGCTAAGCGTTTCCTTTCATGTTTTTTGGAACTGTAAAATCTTTTATGGAATATATACGATATATATACAGGTGCAGCTCAAAAAATTAGAATATCGTGAAAAAGTTCAATATTTTTTGTCACTCATGTCAGAAAGTCAAACTCATATAAACTCCTCAAAAAAAGTTTGGAAACGTTATTTCGGTCGATTATTCCTCCCCTTTAATAATACCAATTGGTATTGTATTTTATATCGTTGGAAAGCCTGATTAGTCACCTTTACAACGAGGTACAACTTGTAAGGATCGTGCATTCGTGGAATGAGCAACACAGCTAACCGTGTGGGTAGCGGCCCAAAAAAATGTGCCAAAATCCCCTGCAATATTCTTCTGTTGGTATTCACTCTCGTTTTGAGTTGCTTGGTGGACTGGATGATTGCACTCTCCCACAGTAATAAGGAAAAAACAACACATATTGGCCATTTTTACACTTTATTCATTTTACACTGTCAGGGACCTCAGTAGCGTGTGGAAGATCCATACGCAGCCACAACAGCTTGGCACCTCCTCCTCATGCTGGTCACCAGCCTGGTCACACACTGCTGTGGGATGGCATCCCATTCCATCCGACTGGCATACACCTGCCAGCACTTGAAGCTCAAAACGAGAGTGAATACCAACAGAAGAATATTGCAGGGGATTTTGGCACATTTTTTTGGGCCGCTACCCACACGGTTAGCTGTGTTGCTCATTCCACGAATGCATGATCCTTACAAGTTGTACCTCGTTGTAAAGGTGACTAATCAGGCTTTCCAACGATATAAAATACAATACCAATTGGTATTATTAAAGGGGAGGAATAATCGACCGAAATAACGTTTCCAAACTTTTTTTGAGGAGTTTATTATATAGGTTCATTACACAAAGAGTGAAATATTTCAAGCCTTTATTTCTTGTAATTTTGATGATTATGGCTTACAGCGAATGAAAACCCAAATTCAGTGTCTCAGAAAATTAGAATATTACATAAGATCAATAAAAAAGGATATTTTAAACAGAAATGTCAGCCTTCTGAAAAGTATGTTCATTTCTATGCACTCAATACTTGGTTGGGCTCCTTTTGCAGGAATTACTGCATCAATGCGGCGTGGCATGGAGGCGATCAGCCTGTGGCACTGCTGAGGTGTAATGGAAGCCCAGGTTGCTTTGATAGCGGCCTTCAGGTCATCTGCATTGTTGGGGCTGGTGTCTCTCATCTTCCTCTTGACAATACCCCATAGATTCTCTATGGGGTTTCAGGTCAGGCGAGTTTGCTGGCCAATCAAGCACAGTAATACCATGGTCATTGAACCAGCTTTTGGTACTTTTGGCAGTGTGGGCAGGTGTCAAGTCCTGCTGGAAAATGAAATCAGCATCTCCATAAAGCTTGTCAGCAGAAGGAAGCATGAAGTGCTCTAAAATTTCCTGGTAGATGGCTGCGTTGACTGTGGACTTCAGAAAACACAGTGGACCAACACCAGCAGATGACATGGCACCCCAAATCATCACTGACTGTGGAAACTTCACACTGGACTTCAAGCAACGTGGATTCTGTGCCTCTCCACTCTTCCTCCAGACTCTGGGACCTTGATTTCCAAATGAAATGCAAAATTTACTTACATCTGAAAAGAGGACTTTGGACCACTGAGCAACAGTCCAGTTCTTTTTCTCCTTAGCCCAGGTAAGATGCTTCTGACGTTGTCTCTGGTTCAGGAGTGGCTTGACACAAGGAATGTGACATTTGTAGCCCATGTCCTGGATTCGTCTGTGCGTGGTGGCTCTTGATGCACTGACTCCAGCCTCAGTCCACTCCTTGTGAAGCTCCCCTAAATTCTTGAATGGATTTTGCTTGACAATCCTCTCAAGGCTGCGGTTATCCCTGTTGCTTGTGCACCTTTTCCTACCACACTTTTTCCTTCCACTCAACCTTCTATAAATATGCTTGGATACAGCACTCTGTGAACAACCAGCTTCTTTAGCAATGACCTTTTGTGGCTTACCCTCCTTGTGGAGGGTGTCAATGACTGTCTTCTGGACATCTGTCAAGTCAGCAGTCTTCCCCATGATTGTGTAGCCTACTGAACCAGACTGAGAGACCATTTAAAGGCTCAGAAAACCTTTGCAGGTGTTTTGAGTTAATTAGCTGATTATAGTGTGACACCATGAGTTTCCAATATTGAACTTTGTCACGATATTCAAATTTCTTGAGCTGCACCTGTATATATTACCTTTCACATTTGAACTGCATGAAGAAGATATACAGTGCTGAAAAGGTATAGAGTGCAGTCCGTTTGTTGTTGGGGCTCCGTACTCTAGCACATTGGATTTGAAATGAAACATCATGAGGTTAAAGTGCGAACTCTCAGCTTTAATTCGAGCATATTTACATCCATATTGGGTGATCCATGTAGAAATTGCAGCCCTTTTATACACAGTCCCCCCAATTTAGGGGACCAAAAGTAATTGGCAGCTCAGCTGTTTCTTGGCCAGCTGAGCGTTGGCCCATCATTAGTTCACACACAAGAAAGCGAACAGAAGTTCTCGAGTTGATCCTAGGTATGGCATTTGAATTTGGAGTTTGTTGCTGTTCTGTTGACTCTCAACATGAGGACCAAATAAGTGTCAATGCCAGTAAATCATTTGACAGATGAGATGAGTATTAATCGTTACCAAAGTGATGGAAAGAGAAAAGTGTGGGAAAAGAAAAGAAATGCTCATGATCCCCGTCATGGTGGAGCATGGCTTGGTCGTGTATGGCTGCCACTGGAACTGGCTCTTCATTGATGATGTGACTGCTGACGGCAGCAGCAGGATGAATACTGAAGTGTACAGAAACATCTTATCTGCTCAGATCCAACCAAATGCCTCAAAACCCAATTGATGGCACTCTTATTACCTCAAAGCAGGACAATGGCCCCAAAAGCAACCAAGGAGTTTTTCAAAAAGTGGAATGTTCTTGACTGGCCAAATCAATTGCCTGACCTGAACCCAATGACAACTTTATTTAAGATCATGTTAATTTGTCCAATTACTTTTGGTCCCTTAAAATGGGGGGGACTATGCAAAAACAAGGGCTGTAATTTCAACATGGATCACTACATATGGATGTAAATAAATGAATAGTGTGCACTTAAACCTCATATTCATTACTTAATTTAAAATCCAATGTGCTGTAGGCCAGAGCCAAAACAACTAAAATTGTGTCACTGTTCAAATACTTACGGACTACACTGTAGTTAGAAAGTGAAGTTTCAGAGCACTAAGATTAAGATTGTCAGTGATCAATGTTAATTTTGACTTACTAGGTGTTAGGAGGACATCACAGCATGAACATGAATTTGTCCCTAGTAATCACACTTTGGCGCTGAATACATATTGCAATGGGTAATTTTGAAAATTGCTGATTTTAATTTTTATTGTGGCAGTTTGTATGTGGTATATGATGCAGTGTCAACAGCAAAATATTGAAATGTATCGATGTATTTTGAATTTGAACTTGTTTCAATAGGCAATTTGAGTTGTTTGATTGTTGGGGCTGGTGTCTCTCATCTTCCTCTTGACAATACCCCATAGATTCTCTATGGGGTTTCAGGTCAGGCGAGTTTGCTGGCCAATCAAGCACAGTAATACCATGGTCATTGAACCAGCTTTTGGTACTTTTGGCAGTGTGGGCAGGTGTCAAGTCCTGCTGGAAAATGAAATCAGCATCTCCATAAAGCTTGTCAGCAGAAGGAAGCATGAAGTGCTCTAAAATTTCCTGGTAGATGGCTGCGTTGACTGTGGACTTCAGAAAACACAGTGGACCAACACCAGCAGATGACATGGCACCCCAAATCATCACTGACTGTGGAAACTTCACACTGGACTTCAAGCAACGTGGATTCTGTGCCTCTCCACTCTTCCTCCAGACTCTGGGACCTTGATTTCCAAATGAAATGCAAAATTTACTTACATCTGAAAAGAGGACTTTGGACCACTGAGCAACAGTCCAGTTCTTTTTCTCCTTAGCCCAGGTAAGATGCTTCTGACGTTGTCTCTGGTTCAGGAGTGGCTTGACACAAGGAATGTGACATTTGTAGCCCATGTCCTGGATTCGTCTGTGCGTGGTGGCTCTTGATGCACTGACTCCAGCCTCAGTCCACTCCTTGTGAAGCTCCCCTAAATTCTTGAATGGATTTTGCTTGACAATCCTCTCAAGGCTGCGGTTATCCCTGTTGCTTGTGCACCTTTTCCTACCACACCTTTTCCTTCCACTCAACCTTCTATAAATATGCTTGGATACAGCACTCTGTGAACAACCAGCTTCTTTAGCAATGACCTTTTGTGGCTTACCCTCCTTGTGGAGGGTGTCAATGACTGTCTTCTGGACATCTGTCAAGTCAGCAGTCTTCCCCATGATTGTGTAGCCTACTGAACCAGACTGAGAGACCATTTAAAGGCTCAGAAAACCTTTGCAGGTGTTTTGAGTTAATTAGCTGATTAGAGTGTGACACCATGAGTTTCCAATATTGAACTTTGTCACGATATTCAAATTTTTTGAGCTGCACCTGTATATATTACCTTTCACATTTGAACTGCATGAAGAAGATATACAGTGCTGAAAAGGTATAGAGTGCAGTCCGTTTGTTGTTGGGGCTCCGTACTCTAGCACATTGGATTTGAAATGAAACATCATGAGGTTAAAGTGCGAACTCTCAGCTTTAATTCGAGCATATTTACATCCATATTGGGTGATCCATGTAGAAATTGCAGCCCTTTTATACACAGTCCCCCCAATTTAGGGGACCAAAAGTAATTGGCAGCTCAGCTGTTTCTTGGCCAGCTGAGCGTTGGCCCATCATTAGTTCACACACAAGAAAGCGAACAGAAGTTCTCGAGTTGATCCTAGGTATGGCATTTGAATTTGGAGTTTGTTGCTGTTCTGTTGACTCTCAACATGAGGACCAAATAAGTGTCAATGCCAGTAAATCATTTGACAGATGAGATGAGTATTAATCGTTACCAAAGTGATGGAAAGAGAAAAGTGTGGGAAAAGAAAAGAAATGCTCATGATCCCCGTCATGGTGGAGCATGGCTTGGTCGTGTATGGCTGCCACTGGAACTGGCTCTTCATTGATGATGTGACTGCTGACGGCAGCAGCAGGATGAATACTGAAGTGTACAGAAACATCTTATCTGCTCAGATCCAACCAAATGCCTCAAAACCCAATTGATGGCACTCTTATTACCTCAAAGCAGGACAATGGCCCCAAAAGCAACCAAGGAGTTTTTCAAAAAGTGGAATGTTCTTGACTGGCCAAATCAATTGCCTGACCTGAACCCAATGACAACTTTATTTAAGATCATGTTAATTTGTCCAATTACTTTTGGTCCCTTAAAATGGGGGGGACTATGCAAAAACAAGGGCTGTAATTTCAACATGGATCACTACATATGGATGTAAATAAATGAATAGTGTGCACTTAAACCTCATATTCATTACTTAATTTAAAATCCAATGTGCTGTAGGCCAGAGCCAAAACAACTAAAATTGTGTCACTGTTCAAATACTTACGGACTACACTGTAGTTAGAAAGTGAAGTTTCAGAGCACTAAGATTAAGATTGTCAGTGATCAATGTTAATTTTGACTTACTAGGTGTTAGGAGGACATCACAGCATGAACATGAATTTGTCCCTAGTAATCACACTTTGGCGCTGAATACATATTGCAATGGGTAATTTTGAAAATTGCTGATTTTAATTTTTATTGTGGCAGTTTGTATGTGGTATATGATGCAGTGTCAACAGCAAAATATTGAAATGTATCGATGTATTTTGAATTTGAACTTGTTTCAATAGGCAATTTGAGTTTTATCTTGGGAAAAAAAACATGAACTTTTGACAAACTGAGGAAGGTAGAAGTTGAATCCATGCAAAAAGGCTTTCTTTCAGCCTTCCAATTAATGGAGCCATTTCTGAAATCAAGTTTGGTCGTTCAGTCCTTCCATTTAAGTTGTTTTTCCTTGTTCTGGCTTCAGCGCCTGATGTCCAAAGTACTGGGTGCAGTGCCTGAGTAACGGCCATGAGGAAATGGGTTTTCATCTCCACTGCCAAAAGTGCAAAGTGAAATATTCTGCATTATTAAAAAAGTAAAGCACCTTCGCTGTGTGCGTGGGGGGTGCGAGTCTGTTAGTCCTTCCCTCTGTCCTCCTGGGCAGGTGCTTAGCTAGAATTGTCTTTTAATATCTTTCCTTCACTTTGATAACTCCCATTTAATGTGGCCAGCTGAATTTGCCAAATTCGTAAAACCACCGCTGGAGTCAGCTAAGATACCAAGCCCTCAAAGTAAAGCATTGATCATTAGAGACAAAAATGTCTAATCAGTTATTCCAGGTGAATACGTTCTGTAAAAAGCGTGCGTCCAAATCATTCGAACAGGGGGCCACGGGCTGCTTTTTCAGCTGTCAGACCATTAGCTCCATTGAGTTTTTCCTAACCCGGTCTTGAGTTTAAAGCACTTGGGTACCTGTGATCCTCATCACGGACAAGGTGAGTAGGGGGGTGGTGGGGAAGTTGGGATCGCGGAAACACCAAGTGCAGCGTCTTTGTTATTTCGGCGACGCCCCGAAGCGTGACCTTTTATTGCTTTCAGAGTAGCACATGTATCCTTCAGGGGAGCACAGGTCTCTTTCAGGGGAGCTGAGCTCCCTGCGGCTCCCCCGTATTTTGCACAGTGAATACATTTATTGGCAAAAAAGATATGCTAAAATATTTTTAGCAGGGAATGCCCTCAATGGCTAGGAGTACATCTATGGTGGGCCTAATCTGGCCCCATGGGCTGCTAGCTAAATCGTCCCACTCTCCAGGGTTTTTAACATCAATCGGCCTACATGGTAGATAGAGAGCCTGACAAAAAACAACTGAAACATGTTGTTCTTTTATCCAGTATAATGGTTTCGTTATGGCTTATACTTACTCAAAAGGATAGTAAATTCATAAATCAATTTCTTTAAGCTTAAAAGAGGTGATCAGTCCATCGCTGCGCGCATGAGTGCAGAGGACTTGAAGGGAGAATAAATTGAAAAGTTTGCTATCTCCTTCACAGTGGAGCTAGAGGAAAATAGTACATATTGACCACTGGCTTGGAATTTGATATATCTCTATATGGTAATAATCTCTGTTGGCTGTTTGAGCGTGGTGGGCATTACCCTTTACAGACAATATATTCAAAGTGTTGAACTGGGTTGTATACAGCTGTAATTTATTCCTAAATTGCAGGCAAAATGAGTCCTGCAGAGAAGCCGCCCCCTGCCACTCAACAGAACACAACACCTGCACATTTAAAGGCAGCACACAGGGGTTTTCCCATTTCCTTTGTACCGAATCATCCAATCATCCAACTTAATTTAACTAATAAAGACACTGACATTCGGCTCCTATATGTGGATTAAAATATGTTCATACAAAATTAAGAAGCCTCCCTCTGAGGCGTAAGCCTGTCACTGGCATCAAGCGACAGGCCCCCCTTATTGGCAGCCGCCATCCAGTCCGGAGTTGCGACACCACGTCTATGTCTCTACGTCTCAATTTTCCTGTCCGAGCTTGGGCGAAGAAAACTTTCATGCATTTCCCGGTGTTCAGCGAATCAGGGCGTGGCATCCACAGCACGTCGAGGTCCGTTCGGTATAGCTCATTGTTTTGCTAGTTCGATCGTTCCAAGGGTTTGATCTTTATGGGTTTCCAGAATCCGGTATCAAGTTCAGGCAACTGGCATTTATTTGCTGAGTGGCAGACAATGTTAGGCAACACTGTAAAAATGTTACTTGCTTCTGTGGGATCCTTGTGCAACCCTACTGGTATGAATATATAGACATGCACAAAATTTCTATGAACTGAGCCCGCCCACCCGCCCACCCGCCTCACCCAAGTGACCTGAAAACAAAAGCAAAAAAAAGGACCATTTTAAAACTTTGTGAAGAAGATGAGTCAACTCAGCTCCAGGAATCAAGGGCACCTGTCCCCAAGCACTGCTGTAGATTTGTCACTCATAACTCTAGGCACCAGGAAAGAACTGGAGATTTGATTTGTACAATTTTGAAAACGCCTCTTGCAGATCCCTGACACTTTTCAATAACCAAAATATACATCAAATGGGAGAATTTTCTTCTGAATACTGGCAAAAGGATTCTCCTCGAAAACTATCTATAATCTGCTGAATTCTTGTGGTGTCGGAAAGGAATAAAATATTTTCATTTTGACCCAGGCCTGCTGCCCGCCGACTCTTCCGAGCCTTCCATAAACTGTTTCTGAAGAAATATCAGTGTTAAGATCCTCAGGGACTAAGAAGGATGATGAAGAGCGGATGACAAGTGAATGTCCTGATATTCATCCATAGGCTCTGTGATGACTTTACTCATTTGCACATAGGCCTACAGTCCTATTGTGGTTTTTTTCAGATCCTGAATGACTGAAGTACATTTCTTCTGGACACGTGCATTTGATTCAGTCTGCATAAGCGGCCATTTCAGTTATTGGCACTTGGGATGGGGGGAACTTGACCTTAAGTCTGATATCCTTTAGACCTGGCTATGTGCCCTGAGAGGTAGAATAAAGGGTCTTTCGCACTAGCAGTTCAGGGTGGCAGTACAAAACCGGATGTCATTGTCTTCAATAAGACAAAAAGAAAGATTTTTCATCTGCAATGGAAATCCACCACAGGCAACAGAAGAAAAAAACCTGCCATTAAAATAGAACACATTTCTACTTTTACCGTCCACCGCTGTTCAAATATGTCATTTTAATATTAAGGATAAAATGCAGTGTGACAGATGGAATGACCCTATTAATATCCATTATTAAACCCAGGAACATGGTAAGATGATG
The DNA here is from genome assembly GCA_022702515.1 of Ilyophis sp. 1 JC-2022. Lineage (NCBI taxonomy): Eukaryota > Metazoa > Chordata > Actinopteri > Anguilliformes > Synaphobranchidae > Ilyophis > Ilyophis sp. 1 JC-2022. The sequence continues at coordinate 120,678,852 of CM040395.1, read as the reverse complement.
TTGCTTTGGAAACTTTCCATGTTTAGTAGTACCAGTCCAATGAGTACTGTAATTTGTCTTGTTAGCATGTATTTTTGCTCTATATTCTTCATTCGTGTTTCGGAATATAGAAAAAACAAAAGTTGGACCAAAAAGACATGCAAAAAGGTGTTTATAGTAGGCGATAGTGATTTTGAGATATTTCTGTATATGTGGGATGCAACATGTAAAAAAGAAAAAAAAAAGGAAAGAAAAAAATAGAATTCAAGCAAAAACCTACAGTAGGATTACTACAAAGGGATATTATAGAACAACAGGAAACATTAACATACTCCTAAAACACCAAGCAAAAAAAGACAAAACACATCCATCAAAAAATGAGGAAGAAGGAAAAATCTTCACTTTTTTTAAAAAAAGGACAAGAAATTTAAGAAAAACAAAGAAGAAAAAACGAGGGAGGTCCTTGTCATGCATATCAGTCTGGCGTCAAAAAAATACCTTCATCCTCAGCACCGTCATTATCACCTAAATCCTCATTCTGTTTCTTTGTAAGAGGACCTAGGATCAAGAATGGAGACAATGGAAGAAACAAAGCATTCAAGAACAATATAAGCCTGGGGGAAAAAAAGCTAAAGAAAAACGAAAAGCAGAAAAGCTTCATTTTCTTTTTATCATGGAAAAAATATAACACATGTAATTATATAAGCTTCAATTAGGGGGCCAGGCAGGAATAGATACATGACCCAGGGAAAATCTTTTTCTACCAAGAAAGAGAGAAAACACAAAACACACACTCGATTTAAAAAAAAAAAAAAAAAGCTTTGAAAAACCACTCCTGTTGTAGAGCTTGAAGAATTTAAAATAATTTTCATGTTCTTCGTAGAAGAGACAAAAATGTTTTTTTTTCATTTTGTTGCATGTTACTGTAAACGGCATGTTTTTCCACACACCCACTTGTTAATAATCGCGTGGGCAAAGCACAGTTAACATTATCAGCAGTAGACATCCTTGACAGCTTTGACAACCGCATCATTATTTGTTTAGTTAACAAATGTTTTGGATTTCTTTTAGCCTGAAGTGGAATCCAAGAGACAATGTGCTTTGAGAGCAAAAAATGTAGCAAAAATGTATATGCTGACATAAATAGCATTGTATACCGGTTTAATGCACAATGAGAGATTAACTGTTGATGTGCATTTTCCAACTAGTAAAGCAGGAAGGAGGTCAAAGGTCACGGTAGAGTACTGGTGACAAAATACAGCAGAGTATTCCAGACTTATACTATAGAGAAACATGTCATTCTTAGTCACAATATGCAGTGCAAAGTTAGCATCACCAGTACACAGGCAGGCAGACACGAAATCCAATTAAATTAACATGCAAGCTGAATTTCCACACACGGGTGTAGAGATGCATTCAAGATTATCAGATGATGGCAGACCAGGGGGTAAATGATAGAACAATCAGCTGGAGAACATGGATGACATGCCACAGTGTAACTACGTAAGAAAAAGAGACAACATTCACATGTATCCAATCTTTTCACAATGCATGCTGTAAACAAAGTGTTCATTTTAATAATCATCTTAATTTGATACATTTTTTCCACCTTGTTGGGACTTGATGTTGATGCCATGACAACTTGTTCCTGTTTGGTAAAAACTAAATAAGAAATCACAGAATTGTGAAAGTTATACCTGGATATTATGACATCAAATTAGCCGTTTCTTCAAAGTAATAAAAACCTATTCCAATGTCCCAATTCAGTCTTTCAAACGCATGAACAATTTCATTTTTACCTCAGGGTCAAAATTTGCCTATATCTTTGCGGTTCATTACCTAGTCAGGACCTGAGTGGGTAATATACCACTAAAAAGCTGGACCACCTATATTTCCCTACCAACTGATAGCCTTTATGCCTTGCACTTGATACATCCAGCATTATCTTTACAGAACTAATTAATAAAATAATTGCAATTGCTCAGTTGCAAATGAGTAACTGTGATGAAAATAAATTAGAATCGGGAGACCAAGGGCACAATGCTTTGAAAACTCAGGGGAAGGATAAAACTGTCTGTAAACTATATACAGTAGCTTGTCTTGATTTCTAGGTGCCTCGACTTTAAGAGTGGAGACAGATGGCCTTGGTGGCGCGCACACACACATTGCTCAAACGATCAGGAAACCTGGATCCACTCCATCTTGAGCTTTGTACAGCTGTTCCCAGGTACTCAACTGCTCCATGCCCATCAATCAAAGGGAAAGACTGATCAAATCTGTCTTCTGTCAACATTATACTTCATCATTAAACTGTGACACCAGAAGGCACATGGAGAGCCTTTTTGATTTTTGCACAGCCGTAGGTACACTGGCTATAAAGTTGACATTTCTTTCCCATTTACATTATTCATTTTTGTGCATATTGTGGAAAAAATAAATACATACTATGTATGACACTTATGCAATGGTATTTCCAAATGTCTTTTGTCACCATACAAATTAGCTTCATCTATGGCTGAAGAGCTCTAAATTTACACCTAATATTTACAGTGAAAGTAACACTCTGCTTCAAGAGGCACTAAACACTTAAATGAACTTTAAACCCAGAAAATGGAGGTAATCAATAGTCAGCCGGATGGCTGATTTCCATACAGTTAATTCATCAGACATTTCAGGTTTGAGTCACAAGCAACTTGGCCACGGAAATACTGTGTTACTGATCAGTAGCACATTAGTATACAATTAATTCTGTTAAATCAAGGTTTCTGAGCATCGGTCTTGTACATATGACTCACTGTACAATAATGTATTTTTGTCTGAAATCCCATGAGCTCAATTGTATTCAGGATAACAACTTGAGATAGATTTTAGAATAAATGATTCCAGGCGAAATGGTACCTGGGAAAGACAATTATAAAAATAGCCTACAACATGATCTCACTGAGTCATTCCTGTTCTCATATGGACACCATGCAAATACAATACAAATATGTTTTAAGTCTACACTGGTAACAAAACAAAAAAAATCCAAGATATTTGTAGGTTTTCTTCTTTTCTCCATCCAAACCCCAAACCTCATATTTAAAGTAATTATTAAGCTTAAAGAATGCAGGTGTCTTAAGGAATGCATCTGGGGGTATGCATTATTCCACCATTCAGGCTCACTTAGACTAAAATGTTTTATAATTTATCAATCAGTGTAATCAAGCTCAACATACCTGTTTTATAATGCTTATGTAATCCATATAGGCCTTGATTCAAGCTCTTGCCAGTATACTTAATAATTCAGCAAATTCAACAAAATTCTTACAAAAGTTCCCATGTAGGGTTTTAGTTCAAATTTACATTCAGTAAAGATATTCGAATAGCATATACAAGATCCTGCAGGCAATATTTATTTTAAAGCCTGGGTGATAGCCTAGATTTGATCATCAATAAATTGATGATACAAGGCCATTTAAAAAAGGCAAGTCCTGTTAATCCACACCCAGTCAACCCGCTATCATTGGTGTAGTGGTTTATCGCCCTCCTAAACTGAGCAATGGCTTCATGTTGGAATTTTCAGAATTACTATGCACTCTTGTCCTGAAACACGATAGAATTGTAATTGCAGGTGACTTCGATATTCACATTGATATCCCCTCAAATCCTCTCACCTCAGACTTTTTTAATCTTATGGAGTCTTTCAACCTTGTACACCATGTATCAGGACCCACTCATAATAAAGGGCATACTCTTGATCTTGTATTTACTCTAGGTGTGAACCTTAATAGTATGATGATGAAGGATATCTGTGTCTTTGATCACCTTAGTATTATTTTTGATATTCAACTTCCTTCTATTGGAAAAAATGACAACCGCTCTTTTTGCTGACGCATTATAAATGGTCAAACAGCTGAACAGTTCTCTTCAGCTTTTGAAAGCCGTAAAACAAATTTAACTTGGATATTAGACGCTGGGAAATTAATAGCACATGCTTGACCATACTTGATGCTATTGCTCCGTTCAAGAGTAGGTCAAAGTCGACCTCAAAAAACATGCCGCGGCTCAATGACGACCACATACTCTATTTAAAAAGGGAACGACGAAAAGCGGAACTGAAATGGAAAGCATCTAAATTACAAGTTCATTATCTCCTAATGAAGGACCTGTTTCAAAATTATAACCTGGCAGTTAAAAATGCGAGGACAAAATATTTTTCCATTCTGATATCTAAAAATAATCAGAATTCTAGACTTTTATTTAAAACCATTGATCATACCGTAAATTTCTCCCCAAATGTTCTATCTGAATCCTCTGTTGAACATTGTGAGAAAAAAATAGAAACCATAGGAATTCTAAGCATATTTAAGCCCTCAACGATATTATTTCCCATATGAAAATGTCATCCAGTCTTGTTGACATAATTCCTACTAGACTTCTAAAGGATGTACTAACAACAATAGCTCCCTCGCCACAGGATACGTTCCTTCTTATTTTAAATGTGCTATAATTCATCCTCTTCTTAAAAAAACTAATCTTGACATCTCAGTTTTAAACAATTACAGACCGATTTCAAAGCTGCCTTTTATGTCTAAAGTCCTGGAAAAAGTAGTCTCGAAACAACTAATATCTGCAATGAACAATAACAACCTTTTTGAAAAGTTTCAATCTGACTTCCGTCTGCATCATAGCAAAAAAAAAAGACGGCCCTTTTAAAGGTAGTAAATTATTTACTTCTAAACGCAGATTCAGGTGAAAGCTCAGTCCTGGTCCTTCTTGATCTTAATGCATAATTTGATACAATTGACCATTCTATACTTATCAACAGACTTGAAAATTGGATTGGTATTTCCGGTACTGTCCGGAACTGGTTTGCTTCTTACCTGGCAAACAGAACTTTTTTCCGTCTCAATAGGTGAATGGTAAAACATAAAATATATTTTCTTTGTACTGTTTTCAATTAAATACATGTAAAAGAGAATGAACAAATCATTGCTTTCTGCTTTTTTGTGCATTTTAAATACTGTCCCAATTTTGGAATTGGGGTTTGTAATAATGAAAGTATACTCCAAGTGTACAGGACAATGTTTGGAAGCTGTTTTCCCCACTTGGAATCTTGTCATTACAGTCTATTTGATTCATACTTTGCAAAAAGCAGACCTGTGTGAATAAATTGTAGCACCGTATTAGTACTGCATACACGCTAATAAAAATTTGATTAGGGTTGCGATTTGGGTTAGTGAATCACCATGTAACTACATCACAGCCAATTATGAACTCAACGTTAATAATTACCAAGATGTAATTACAGTGTGTACAAGAAACAACAGTAATAGTCGACCAATTAATGCGATGTGGCACTTGTTGGAACGGACACAAATATTCACACTCGACCTACTGAAGCCTGAATCCTTACTGACGAAAAGCTTGTTTAAAATCTATGGATCCCTGTAATCACTTTAACCGCATTGATCTACAAATCTTGCATGCGCGTGGGAGCGTAAATATGAAGAATTATGGATTTTCAGCATCATGCAGCAGCCGCGTGGTTTTCTCAGGACCTTCGACACATGTCTACTTCACATGACTCTTGGCTCAATCTCCGCAGAGCAGAAAACTGAGCGAGGTGAACTAAAAGCTTCCGCAACCACCCTTACAATCATCCCTGAGCGCGCGCCACTTATTCCATTGCTGCCTGTGCCCAAGAGAAAGAGAAATAATGTAATAGACAGTCATTCAAAAGTGAAATCGGGCAAAATTACAGTGCTGGAGAAGATCGGAAGGGGACACATTTTCAAAACAATCCGCAAGACATCACAGATAAAAATCTCACGTAATTTCTATTTATTTTTTCTATTCTATACAAACACGAGCAATGATTTTCTACCTGAGAAATACACTGAAAGGCAGCTCGTGTACGTTGTGCCTGCTGCTACTGGAGCGCAAAATTATCGCCTGCGACAGGTTGACATCTCTCTTCAAAATACCATCATTAATGGACATCTAAAATCGGCTTAGACACAAAGTGTAGCAAGTCTGACCTTTTTTTTTCTTTTTTTTCTCAGATGTAGGTCTATTTATCAGATCACACATTGCCATTTCCAAGGTGTGGTTTGCTGATTACTTTCCCCATCTCTCAAACCAAGAAACATCACGGTTTCCTGTAACCACTGTGCATATGCTCGGAAAAGTAGAATTTAGCACTGAATATTAGATTCCCTTCCAAACCGTCACCATTCTCTGGTTCTGACAGAAAGGTCTAGAAAGCCTCAGATAAAAAGAGATCTAACACTGCTCCTGAACACCAACGGTGAATGCCATAGAAAGGAAGGTAATTTTCTTAGAACTTCCCTCAAGGAGAGCAAGGGGGAAAATGAGCCCCAAAATGTCAAGGTGGCTTCTGACTGCGAACAGCCTCGATGCTCATTAGTTCGAGGCGACCGGATTTATGACGGGGAACATCGGCAGAGATTTCATTAGCAAGTGGCAGAATGATGGCGGGCGACAAGGCGAAATGAAAATGCTTGTAATGAGTGCTCAGCCTGTCAGCCAGGTCACACCCTAGAATCTGAAGTAGGGGACAAATAATTAAATAAACACAGAAGGTACATTATCTTACAGAATACCTTGTATTTCAATCAAACAAGTTGATGTTGTCAAAGAAATCTTTGAAAAAATTAGAAAAAGATTAGAAGAACAGTTGAATAATAATCTGCTTGAAGTAATTGCTGTAATGACTTCTTTTTCACATACAGAGAGCCTGACCGATATATCATACGACTGATATATTGGGTTGATATTTGCAGTTTTGGACCTATCTGTATCGGTAATGAAGGACGACGTGGCCGATGTAGACGATAATGTTAATAATAATAATAATAATATATACAATGCCCTCCACTATTATTGGCACCCCTGGTAAAGATGAGTAATAAAAGATAAGGGTTATAAAAATTTCACCTTTAATTGAAAAAAATTTATTCAGAGAAAGAAATATCCCTCATCAAGAAAATTTAGCAGTAATCCATGACTTCCTGTTTCACTGGGGTATAAGTATAAGGTGACACAGAAGCCATATTCCCTTATTCATACATCGACATGAGAAAGATAAGAGAACACACAAATCAAATGAGGAAAAAGTGCGTTGAGCTTCATAAGTCACGGAATGGCTATAAAAAAATAGCTACTCACCTGAAAATGCCCAGATCTAGTTAGGGCAATACTTAAAAAGTTCAAAGCAACTAGAACTGTTACTACAACACAATAAAGTGTGCAACAAGTGAAGGGGTTAGAATAATTTTGAGTGCAACTGTATATATGGGGTGGACAAAATATCGGACATTTTTCATAAAACAGCTGCTGCATGTTTGCTCCTATTTCATTTACCTATATTTTCTACACTGTTTTATGACTGGCATGCCATGTAAACATTTTAGTTTCTGTATTGTATTTTTTTATTAGCTTGATAATGAATCATAATTAACCATTAATCATATTATTATTATCAAATAATACTTATTTGTCAATTAAATGCTGGACAAGAGCTAATGTAGGACAAAAACTGAAAGCATTTTGGTCCATGACAACCAGAGATTTGTCTGAAAATCTAGAATCCAACACTTGCACGTAGTGTTGCACGGTATATCGATACTAGAAAGGTATCGCAATACCCAGCCTTTTAAAACAGTACAATACTCCATTGTATTAGTACCGATACTTTAAGAATAACAGTGTTTTAATAAGAGCTGTATTTCCTATGAGTTGCGTGGATACGCAACCGCGGGCAGTGTATTTGTGTGTTCAGCGCGTTGCTTCCACTCCCTGCATGTGTAGTGGGCGTGCCAACGGTAATTTATTTCTCACACGCACGCCACGGCTTTCATGGTGATAGAACGAGAAGCATGGCTGCAAGTACAAGTGCTCTTGCCGACCGTCCACGGCTTGTTGACAAAACAGACACGCGGAGCAAAATATGGCATTATTTCGCTTACATAGCTGAGAGTCAAGGCAAGCCCACAGACACCACAAAGCCCATCTGGAAAAGATGTTTTAAACCCACGCAGACCAAGGGACAAGTCAAACTGGCAAAGCATCTCGCCGACAGACTTGCCTACCTGTTCAAAGAATTCAAAGAACGACAGGTTAGTGAATGTGATAGATAACATAACTACATGCCCTCAAATATAAGTCAAAGGAGTGATATTTATTTTGTGACAAGCAAACTTTTTGTTCACCATCGGAGTTTGACGAGGCAATTAAGGGCAATGCTAACCATTTTGTTTAGCTAGCTAACGTTAACACCAGTTTTAAATGATCAATTTCCAGTTTTATTAGTCTTCATTTAGGTGGAAATTAATACTGAATACTGCAATATGTTTGTTTGGCATAGATTGAAATAGGCAAGCGCTTACTGACCATTAAACATTAATACATTTATTAAGAGGCAATTATTTTCTCGACATACTCCGATGGTAATCATACATTTTTGTCAATAATTATTTATATTATTTTCTATTTAGTCAAATTAGATTTAAAAATAACAATGAGAACAGGCTGAAAAGTAGTTTACAATCTACATAGGCTACCATAAACTTAAAACTGAAATATTAAAGTATTGATGAGTGTAATTTATCCATCTCTTCTCCATGTTCTGGTTTTCACATGTCCACGTTCTGTGACAAAATCTTTCTACTGTGAACCAATATTTATTTTTTAAACATAGCTATATAGCTCAACAGCTGTAACAGATTAATAAAACATTTTGTTAAAACATGTTCAATAGCTTTAGAGCTCAGCTGTGACAGATTTATTTAATTTGAGTTTAAACGGTGTCAAAATATTTTCTAATATTTTTATTTTATTAATAAAAAAAACATAAGGAATTTTAAGTTCCATGTGCTGTCATCTACTATATTATTCAATTACTTTTCCTGATGTTTTAGGTTATTGCCGTGGTATCGTTTCAGTATCGGTATCGAGATACTTAGGCAGGTATCGAAGTCATAATTTTGGTATCGTGACAACAGTACTTGCATGTAACATGAGTCACAAATATGGTCCAATTGTTAATTATTCCTTTTCAGTTTCTCACTAATCACATTCCACTGTACTACATAGATCAACTCCAGTTGTTGGGGACCAACATGTTTTCTGATTTCTTCTTCCATTTGTTGAAGTGCAATCACTTATTACTGATATAACAGTGACATGTAATTTATAATGTATTAGCATTTCATAAAAATATGACTAACGGGCAATTATGGTTGATTGGCATAATTATAAAGAAAAAAAAAGTCATCATATAAAATGTACACGTGGCACAAGATTCACAAAACACTTGTCCCCTTAGAGCAGGGGTGGGCAACTCCAGGCCTCGCGGGCCGGTGTGTATGCATGTTTTTACTGCCACCAGTTACCACGGCTCAATCAGCTAATTGGTCATACACACAATCACCGATTCACTCGTAAATTACGGAACGATAAAAAGCTCAAATACACGCATACCGGCACAAGAACATTCATCAGCTGCTGTTCATATCGCGGATATGTACATTCAAATATCAGATCATTTAAACGATTGGGCTAATTAAATAACTGTTAACTGGTGGCAGCAAAAACCTGCATACACACGGGTCCGTGAGGCCTGGCGTTGCCCATCCCTGCCTTAGAGAGAAGGGTCACTGCAAATGAATACAAAGTTTTTCTGAGTGATCACCTTTATCCTATGATGAAACATTTCTATCTTCTATCCTGATGGAAGTGGTCTCTTCCAGGATGACAATGCCCCCATCCACAGGGTCACTGAACGGTTTGATGAGTATGCAAATTATGTGAATCATCTGCTATGGCCTTCGCAGTTGCCAGATCTCAACCCAATTGAACACCTATTTTAGACCGAGCTGTTAGACAGCGCTCTCCACCACCATCATCAAAACACTAAATGAAGGACTATCTTTTAGAAGAATGATGTTCCATCCCTCCAGTAGCATTCCAGAGACTAGAATCTATGCTAGACCAGAGGTAGAATCTATGCCAAGGCGCATTGAAGCTGTACTGGAGGCTTGTGGTGGCCCAATACCTTACTAAGACACTTTATGCTGGTTTTTCCTTTAATTTGTCTGTATATATACATTATAGATTTTTTATTTATTTTTTAACACTGACACATGGGCGCTCCTAAGACTCCATCTCGACAACTACAGTAAATGTATGTGTAATCAAATATAAATCAATACTTTTGTGAAAATAATTTTTATTTACATACATTATTATAGACTAATCGCATCAGATAAATCATCATAGTTTTTCAGCTCTGCTGATCCGATCCTGACTCCGGCACCCTCCTCTGTCCCAAACCCCAACCCCCTCTCTCATCAAATGCAGCCAGCGATGACACAGTAAAAAAAACTGACCTGCCTTCATAATCCACGGGAGGTCCTGGGTTGCTTGCAAGCCTACAGTTTGGGTATATTCGTTTTTTTTTCTCCAGGGGAATGAACAATGTGAGTTTGAAAAACGGTTCAGAAAGAAAGCGTCAGTGTGGGTTTGTTTTATTGATTTATTTCTTGTATGAATCGAGCGTCTCTCTGCTGCCAGATGTGCAGTATATATGGATGGATCACTTTAAGGGTGGTTTCTCCTGACTCGTTTTCCGATTGAAAAATGTATTAATTTTTAAAAAAAATGTTGAAGCTTTGTATTTATCATACCGTACTGGCACCGCACCATTGGGTAAAATCCAGGGGTCAGAAAGTAAAAAAGTGTGATGTCACATGGCGCTGTAATGGTGACATGTAGTCCAGCTGTCTCTCGTGTTCCGTGTTTGTAAATTTTTATGTATTTTGTTGTGTCGGGCTTTTGTTTTTTGTTTTTTTCATGCGCTGTGTGTCTGTTGTGGTACAGGGAAGCGGGCTGGAGATTTTTCAGGGCACAACTGCTGCTTGTTTTGATAATATTGACGAATTATATATTCGGGATAATTTTGTTTGTGGTCGTCAGCATAGAGACGCATTCACAACATATGCTCGGGAATGTCCGTTGAATCTGCAGCCACAAAGTTCACCGGTGTTGAAGATGTCGGGAATCGGGACTGATCAGGCAATCTTCAAAAGGCCACCAGGAAAGAGAAAGGAGAGGATAATGCGGGGGAGGAGTGAGGCGACGACTGGGAAGGCTGACGCAGTTCGGTGCTCCGTTTTGACAGTGTACAGAGACCGCAACACTGTGTGTATGGATGAAAGTTGTGGAGGCGGAGTTTGTGTGTTTGGACTGCTTAATAATGACACTGGACATCTCCGGACAGCGGGGGCTATTTTTGATCATGGCTGTATAATTCCACTTTAATTCAATTCACTTAATTAGTTTGATGAATGCAATGATTATATTGAATGTCTTTGTTTGATATGTTTGTGTGTTGTGGGTCTGCCCCACTTTCTTTGTCTTTTTTGTTGTTGCTGGGGCTACAACTGAAGTTCCCTTGCGGAAAAATAAAAGTTATTCTATTATATTCTATTCTATTCTATATTTACTGCATATCTGGCAGCAGAGTGATGGTTTGAGGCTCATTTGATACCTCAGACCCTTGATGACTTACAGCCAGTTAGCCAACCATGTCTTCTATACTATTCCTGTGTAATTTACAGCTTAATCTAGTCCCACCCCCCAATTCCCACTGAGCCCCTAACAAAATTAGTTGAATGACCAGCAAATTGACGACTCAAACATTTCACTTACTTATCTCTTTTCATAGAATTGGAACATTTAGAATGACTGATTGGCTATTGAAGTTAAAACATATTTGTCCCTGTATGATGAAAATGGCCTACTTAAAGTATAGCAGAAAACAAATTCCAAGGGGCAGGTTCAATGTCATCTTTGTTGGCAGGCTATTCTAGTATGCCTGTAATGATGAATAATTCACGGAAGATCCACTATCTTGCACACTGAACATGTTATGTTAGTCTATCTTGTTATGCTGTCGTCCACTTGAAACTATGAAAGCTGGCATGGTCACAAGTATGACAAGTTTACACATTGAATTGCTTGTATATAGACCATGCTGCATTTCCAGCAGGTTTCAGGTCATCTTACAAAGTTATGTGTACAGACCAAGCTGCACCTTCCACCCACTTTGTAAACAGTCTTTGTGCAAGTGCCTTGTGAACGGTCTGTCATTTGACAATGCATTTGTGATAAGTTACTACATAAAGGGTTGTATACAAAGAAGCTGTTTTTAAAGATGCTTTTCATCAGGTTTGGAGTGAGCCTACTGGTGTTTGTCTAGATTAAGATAAGTATCACTTTTTATGAGCCAGTGTAATCTTGAATTTTAGCTGTACTGTAGTAACATTTGTGGTTATGTTATGCTTTGTGTCATTCTCTGGGCTTATAGCGCTGTTGTTTAGTGGAAAGTTGTAGTTTTGTGTGTTTTCTGCATAATTCTAAGTGTTTTGTTTTTTTAATCAACGGTGATTGTTTCCAAATCAGGAATGGCACTCCTTCAAGGGAGAACCTATTTTAAAGAAATTGACTCAATAAAAATAAAAAAATAATTACAATGGCCAAAAAGCAAATGTTAAGTTAGCACTTTCAAATTAAAGTTTTGGAAATTTTGGTGGAACCTTGGAGTTCTTGGAGAAAAATAGGCTACACTGCTATACCCCACCAATTACAAGATGTCCCATTTACTAGTCATAAAATTAATACATTTTCTATTACATCAGGCACTATTGTGACAAACACATTAGGGCTGCAACGATTCGTCGACGTAGTCGACGATAATCGACTACTAAAATAGTCACCGACGAATTTAATAGTCGTAGTCGCCTGAATAGTCGCGCATGCGCACATTGCGCCGTAGCGTCAAGTAGGGCTGCCGCGGGTCACGCCCACCGCAGAGTCAAGCTGATCACCGCTTCACCACAAATTATTTTTTTTAAATAATAATAATATGTTTGAAAGTTTCCACTCACAGTTGCACAGTTAATGATCGGAGAACGTGCCACCTAGAGCGTGTTTTGAAAGTGCCACCGTGCCACAGAGCATATAGGCTACCTGACTGAAAGTTCACTTCACATTAGGCTGAAATGGAAGCCGAAGCGGCAGTCACGCTTAAGGACCATAACAATCACGGAGCATTTCTGGACTCTCTCTCTCTCTGTTAATGTCAATTTAAAAAATTATAAATTAGGCTAGCCTATGTGTTTAAAATTAAAACACTCCTGAAGATTAGCCTACATTTTCACGTCATATTGATAGGCTAATTATTTAAGCGAAGATAGCCTATGCGTGATTCGTTTTTTGTTTTTAATGCTGTAGCTAATTTGCCAGTGAGTCAGTGACTTAATTCACTTGAAATATGTTTTTTGGTCAGATAAAAAAAATGTTTGTCTCCCGTTACCGACTTTACAACCAAAGCCTAGGCTACATGGGCTCGCTATAGGCTACTCAAAAAAACTGTAGCCTATTTAGGCTACGGTGAAATTAATATCCCCCCCCGCCCTACCTATAGCCTCAGTTGGTTATCCTCCGCCTGTCGAATAGGCTACCTAATTTTGTATTGTCGGCATGAACGTAATTGCGGCTGGTTGACTTGGTTAGCGAGCGTAGGCTAGCTGGCAAGATGGTATTCTATTGTTTCAAGTTAATTGCTAGCTACCTGTTATGACCTAACCATCTTTTTAGACAATCATTCCGCATTTGAACGAGGTACGGTAGGCTATGTAGCCTAAGGGCGTGTTCACACTGTCCGCATTTTAAAAAATAGGTTGCCTATTTCGGCAGCGCATTTTACATTAAAACCTATGGGGAATTATCAAAATGCGGCCGCATAATAAAATCAGCTGCGTAGCCTATATTTAAAATGCGCTGGTCAACATTTTGAGAAATCTGCAAATGACGTGGAACTGATTTTTAGTAGCCTGAACGTCTCGTAGACTCAGAAAATGTAGCCTAATGGAAACGAAATATGCTTCACGAGATCCGCATTTTTATTTCATTCTTTTCAGCACAAAATGCGCTCTTGACAACTTATCTGCAACATGAAAATGCGGACAGTGTGAACACGCCCTAAGACATGAACAAGAACACGGAGTAAACAGCTGTCATGGAACCCAGTGTTGTTATTTTTCAATAATGAATGACGTGCCTGCCGAATGCATTGCCGACCGACCAACACGCTATTCAGCAAATATGACAAGACTGGAATAAAGAAAATAATTTAGGCCTACACTGTAGGCTATAGTCGAGGCGATAAAAAAATAGACTAGCCTACTAACGTTACAGGAATAAATGCGTTATAAAAATGTAGCCTATTTTTTTAGATTTATTTATTTATTTTTTATGACATTACCGCGACGGTATGATTGGCTTCACTAATTTGTGCGGGAAGAAAAAAAGCGATACCGCGGCAGCTCTAGCGTCAAGAGTTCAGAGTTCACTCAGCGGGGCAAAATGGCTGCAGCCAGTCCAGCGCGCTTAAAAACCTCTAAAGTGTGGGAGCATTTTGAGTTAAACGCAGCTCAAAAAAAGGTTGTGTGTAAAATCTGCAAGGTGGACCTTGCCTACCATGGCAGTACATCCGCCATGCATGAGCATTTGAAAAGAAAGCATGTCGGAGCGGACACCGACTCGCCTAGGTGAGATTCACACGTTGCTAGGCAACACATAATGCCTCTACTACAGGCCAGCCCGTAACGTTACGCCTTTTCAAAAGTATACATCGCACAGCTAAGATATTTACAGTTTATGAATAAGCACAAACGTGAACAAAAAAAAAAAAAACGCTTTTCTTCAGAAATAGGGCTGACACATCCCACATGTTTATTGTGCCTGTCTGCCTGACAAAATTATTTGAATCCCATTATGCAGTGTGAAAAGCAGCAGAGGTACCCTGGATGCCTTTCTGCAAAAAAAGCAGGCATGTACTCCCCAGCAGGCAACTGCCTTCACAGAGTCAATATTAAACATGCTGATCAGTGACATGCGGCCGATCTCCATGGTGGATGGTGAGGGATTTCAAGGAATGATTCGCCAGTTCAACCCAGAATACATCCTGCCCTCCAGAACCCATTTCACACACTTGATGGAGAAAAAATATGAGACAACGTTTGCGAAGGTATGTTTAACACGCACACAATTATATTTCATAAGAAATTATGCATTTAAAATAAATTACATTTCATATACACAATGCTATATACATAAATTAAAATAACTGAAATTAATAAATGTTTGTAGCGGCAATAAATAAAAATGTTATTAACTTAAGTTGAATATTTACATTTGTGTGGGTCTTTGCACTTCATGCAAATATTTACAATAAAAAATATTTACAAAAATCAACTCTGTCTTTAAAGGTAAAGGAGATCTTAAAAGAGGTCAAGGGCTCTCTCACACTGACTGCAGATGTGTGGACCAGCCGTGCCACCGAGGCATATCTTGGTGTCTCCTGCCATTTCATCACCAAAGATTGGCAAATGAAGACTGTGAACCTCGCCACCATGCCTCTGGAAGAGAGGCATACTGCTGCGAACATTGTGACATGGATGGAGGAGGTTGTAGGGAAATTCGACATCCCTCCCAGCAAAATTATAGCAGTAGTACACGACAACGGCTCCAACATAGTGGCAGCGATGCGGACACTGGAAGAACAGCACGGATGGGCTTCAGTCCGCTGCAGTGGGCACACCCTCCAGCTCATCATCAACAGTGCCCTCAAAGAGCCCACCATCAGTAAAGCTGTTGGTGCTGCAAGAAGCCTGGTGGAGCACTTCAGGAGAAGTGAGCTGGCCAATACCAAACTGAAGGAGAAACAGCAGCAGATGAACACCCCCAAGCACAAGCTGATCCAGGATGTCAGTACAATAACTGCAACTCTGTCTGATCCTGAGGTAACTCCAAGAGGGAAGCAGTACTTTGACTTGAAGCCAGATCAGTGGATGCTGCTTGAGGAGCTGGTGCAAGGGCTGGAGCCTTTTGAGTGTGCCACAGTTTACCTCAGTGGACAGGAATATGCTACAGCTTCATGTCTTCCGCAGCTAGTCAAAGGGCTGCAACGGTCCATGGAGAAAACACGTTTTGAGACGAACCCAGGAAAAGCCTTTCTGGTCAGAGCAGAACAAGGAATAACTGAGAGATGGGGGAATCTGAACACTGTCTCTGCAGAGAGCAACAACCCACTTGTTCTTGCAGCTGCCATTGATCCAAGATTCAGGAAGCTGAAGTTCATGTCAGCTGAAGATGGCACAAGGATGCAAAGTACAGTTGAAGTTCTGGCCATCAAAGAAGCAAAGCAGGAGCAGACTGGGACACACAGCCCTGAACCACAGCAGAAGAGGCAGAGGGTGAGATTTCCAGGGGAAAAAACAGCACTGGATAACCTGCTTGAGTCTGACACAGATAGTCTGGAAGAGGAGGAAACCCTGGAGGACCAAAAGATCCAAATGGTGAGGAAGGAAGTTCAGATGTTCTTCACAGAGCCAGCAGTATCCAAAAAAGAAGACCCCCTCAGATGGTGGAGTGAAAATGAAGGGCGTTTTCCCACACTGTCCAAGCTGGCAAGATCTCTTCTGTGCATTCCTGCAACATCTACCCCGGCAGAGCGAATCTTCTCTGCAGCGGGGAATATATGCTCGCAAAAAAGAGCAAGCCTGAGCTCGAACCATGTGGAGATGCTGACATTCCTTAATATGAATAAAGTTTATTCATATTAACTACATGAGACTGATTAACAGTCTGTTAAGTTCTGATTAGTTCTGTTCTGCACTGTTTTACTGCTGCTAATGTGCCTGTAGTGTCCTTGGTTTACAGAATTTTTAGGCCTACTTGCAACAGAATGGTCTGTACTGTTTTACTGCTGCTATTTGCCTGTCCTTGGTTTACAGAACTTATTTATTTTTTTATCATTTTGCCCGTCTTTGTTTAAAACAATGGACACAGTTTTATTTATAGTTTACACACTATACAGATCTTTTTATTTATAGTTTTTTTTATATACTTGTAGCAGCAAGTTTATTATTAAAAGACACATTTTTGAATGAAGTTTGTTCTTTCTTGTCTTGCTAAATTTAAAAGCTGATGGCTAAATACCATAAGAGCCATTTTATATTCATGCAATTAACCCGGTTATTATTATTTTAAAAAACACCCACAAATAAACGACTAGTCGACTAATCGTTTCAATAGTCGGTGACTAGTCGACTATTAAAATAGTCGTTTGTTGCAGCCCTAATACACATTGAACGTATGGGAAGAGAATTTTTAAAAATCCATTGTGGTATAACTCACTCCAATTGATGGAGCATCAGCCCTTCCAGAATTGTATTTGATAGTCTAAAGGAAAACATGTTTTAAAATATCTATTCACTCCAAATACTTTCGAAAACATAGAATAGAATCGAATAGAATCGAATAGAATAACTTATTTTCCTGTGAGGAAACTTCAGTCGTAGTTGCCAGCAATACAAAAGACATAGACAGTGGGGCAGACCCATAACACACAAACAAACATGTTAAATAAAGACATTCAATCGAATCATTGAATTAATTGAATAAATTAAGTGAATTAAAGTGAAGGTAGGAGTCGAGCAGAATACAGCCAAGCGCTATGACGACAAATTAAGCATCAAAAGCAAGAACAGTTCCTCATCTGCCTTTGCTGTCTTGAGATGTCCAGTGTCATTAAGCAGTCTAACAGCCGTAGGGACAAAGTTTTGAGTTGACCAAACTCACACAGTAGATATTTGGGTCTAAAAAACAAGGCGAGCAACTCCACAGAGTAATCCGTCTCTCGCATCACAGCTGTTTTACTCCAAGCTTTGTTGACATATACACAAAGGATATTAAAAGGATTCCTATTCTCTGAAAAACTTTTATTTCAGCTCCACTCCACTATTAGTGTCACAGGGGTATCTTACACAAGCCTACACATATAATCGCTTAAACATCCAATGATATAATGGTTTACAAAAGATAAGAGACTGATATCTTATGTAGCTCGTATATGGAATAAAGAACTCAATGCATTTGGAAAAAATTTCTTCAGTTGATTCAATTTGTACAGATATGCCTACATTGGGGGAATTGTACTCCATTGAAGCAAAATCAGATTTAAAAATGAATAAATAAACAAATAATTCAAATCCCTTTTGGATACGATGTAATCATGGCCTTGTAGGAACAACACAGAAATTCTATGGCAGTGCCCAGTTATAAGAACCTTTTGGGATGATGTTTCCAATACAGTATTTGATGTTATTCACATTGTCATAAAGCCATCCATGCTGTATCTCTTTTAAATGGCACATCAGCACTGGAGTTATCCGTTCCTAATAACACATTTTTATTGGCTACTCTCACTGCAGCAAAGAAAGTCATTCTACAATGTGGTTTACCCCTAACCTTCCTTTAGTTAAAGTACAGCTATCACATTTACATTCCATTATTCTCCTGGAGAGATCCACAGCAAAAAATTATGAAGTAAAGAATGGTTCAGTGCTGGAGTCATATTTTAGATGATTTGACAGATGTTATGTAATAGGCCAAAACATCAGATATTAGAAAGCCCTCGGGCCTTAAAAATATCTCATTGATTGGCCAAAGGAAAAATGTCAATTCTTCCAAGACGGAAACACAGCACTTCTTGCTGTCCAGTATGAGAGTGTGAGAGAGAGAGTGAGAGAGAGAGAGAGAAAGAGAGAGATAGAAAGAGAGAGAAAAATAAGAACAGCACAGAAATGCAAATAGAGAGAGGAATAAAATAAAAACAGCACATACGTGCAAATCCTCTTTCAGCAACACAAAGACAATGATCAGACATATTTCAAATATGGAAAGAGAATGTCATTTGATCTTATCTTAAACAGTGGCACACATTCACTGTTCTGTAATACATTTGAAATGAAAATGATAGAAAAAAAATATATATAGAGAGATTACTAAATATGGGATTTTAATAAAAAATGCTAAATGTTCCTTTAAGAGTTAATAACTTTGGAGAATTTTCTGTCTAAATGGCCACATATTACTACCCCAGGGAAGTGTAATGAACTAGTAAATTAGTTTCAAAAAGCTTTAATTAGTATTAAAGTATGTCTGTGTAAAGATGTCAAGCAGGAACAAAGGTGTGCTAAAATAACCCGGCTCTCACCCACCTCATGACATAGCCTAGGTAAAAAGCCCGAACTGACCCAGTATTTCTTATGTGTAAAGTAAAGTCGGAGAAATGCTGGTGCATTGTCATGGTAACGCAGCACGTAAACATTCCATCAGCTGTCAGCATGAGTTACTTTGTATTAACAGTTTCAACAGAAACAGTTATCCTAAGGCAAAAAGTAAAATAAAATCTGTGGTGTGAGGGACACAAAATGAACCAACAAAACGATGGCCACATAAGGAGATAGGGGAAATAACTGGACAGAAGTGGAAATCAGAGAATTATTAAATATAAGGCATGAAAGCAAAATTATAAAACCATTTGATGGTACGTTCTATGACAGTAGTTTGTGATTGTGTCCAATTTCTTTATATTCTTGGTCACTGGCACAGAAACGTGCAGGTCCAAATTGACCGGGATGCGTTATTCCCATGCCCTGATCTGGTTTAGGTGGTCAGTTGGTTCCAGATAATTTTAAAACATAGGATAAATATAACTTCAAATATTGCAATCTAGAACCATGTAAAATAAAAAGCGCCCTCCAGTGAAAGAAAATATAAATATACATATCTAGGCTATTAGGATAATTATGGAATCACCTGCAGGTTCTACTGAGCAGTGTAAAGAGCAAATACAGGGTAAAAGGGGGCTAAAGAACATCTGTGTAAATTGGTCATTGTTTAATTTTCTCCGGCTCAAATCCGGTATTCTTTACTGGTATTACAGTGTAAAGACTGCTCAAGAGAAGCACTTAACTTAAGTTTCATACTTATCCTAAATGTGATTTGTCAGCTAGCCAGGGAGGTATACTACGAAGAAAGCTTAACAAAGACAGGTTTTCTTTGCGTTAGCATCCTTGACAAAACCTAACCATTTGGTATAACCGGTACTACAAAGGTGGTTAACAACCCTCCCAGTTAGCCATGCTGAGTAAATTACCATTGCAATATACCCCGATTAAAATTGAGTCGGCTTTGAAAATGTCAGGGTTGACTCATAAATTCACTCGCTACCCCTTAATCTCGCTTTGTACTACACTTCCCAGGTCTGCACACTCTGGAAATAAGGTTAGCTGAGCAAGTAGGATGCATTTCTAAGTGCAAAATGTTTCAAACAAATCCTTCTTTATCCCTATCCATGGTGGCCCCCTAGGCCCAGTAGTTAAAAACTTTGAATCCCTTTGATTGTGTGGAGATGGAGGCAGAATCTTTTTTGTGATCGCTTCCACCATTTAGATAACTACGGAGATTAGTTGTTAGAAAGATATCACTTACAAAAACGTAGTAGCCTACATAAAAGTTCATTTTTAAATGTATACTTAAGTACATAAAGTTTATTTTAAAGTAGACCATACGTAGACCACTTTATAAAACTGAATAGGCCTATGTAGGCTATTTAAAGTATTTTCAGTATTTATGTATTTCCTGGACCTAAACGCTAAGTATAGGCTACTACCATTTATGAACTACTTCTAAACTACTTCTAAACTTGTAGGCTACTTGAAACCACTTCTGCAAATTAAAATGAAAGTGCACTTTAAGTAGCCTACACTGTCTGGGATTTAGTTCAGAAATAATGTAAAGACATCGACCTTCTTTTATAAACTTCTTTTTTGTAAGGGATGGAATATTAGGCTACGCTTATGTGACATTCTTAGGCCATACATAACATGTAACAGAGCATGGCCCTAGCTCTCTCGCTTCAAATAGTGACAGCTCTGCGCTTCCTGGCACCCGGCAGCTTTCTCTGGGTTGTCGTACATCAGACAATGTTATGGAATAAGCAACGAAACGTCTAATTTGTCCATAAAGTGACGACAGCACTACGGTTTGTAAATAGCCTACTAATTTAATTCAGCCCGCAACACAGACGTCAAGTGAAAGGAGACGTTTATGCACTGAGCGGTCTCCCAAAACTCCTTGGTGCAATTCATGGGTTGCAAATTCCCACCAGGGCATCGACTGAGAACGAACACACTTCTGTGTGTATAAAAGTAGCCTAACACTCGTTAAACACTGACTACAAGTTGTATGTGATGCCCTGGGACTAAATGGGAGCAACTGTGTGAGAAATTAGTATGACTGATGGATGGCTTCTAACCTAATAGTTAAAATAAAATTAATATTTCAAATAAAATTTTTATATTAGCCTACAACACGTAATTCCAATTTTATTTTTCAACCCACCCCACCGTCCTCCCCAAGATACCACTTGCAACCTTGGCTACACCCGTGGCCAGCTGACACAGAATGAAGGGCGATACAATCTTGCTATGTATCCTTAATGTTCAGAATTCAGCAGATGATGCTGATAAAATCTTTTCCTGAAGGGCAAATGTGAATTTGCAAAAACATAATTTTGGTTATTAGTGTTTTGAATATTTTACAGACAGTAAAGGACCCTGTAATCCATAGCGCCACCTTTAGTTTGCGTTTTGGGATAACTGACAGTTCGATACAAAAAACGAGGTAGGGGGATGAGAACGATTGCAGATTTACAGATTGCCTACATAAACGCGCTTTGCAACATGCGTTCATGGCTTGCAATTGCGATTTCTACGTGAAACATTCCAAAAAGTGCCGGAAAAATTGATCGCAACTATTGTGAAACGAGCCACAGGACTACTCAGCCAAATTTTGTCCCAGTATTTCAAAGCAACTCAGGATATAATCACCTTGGTCCAGATTTAGACTTTTCAAGATTACCAGATCCTGAATATCAGTGCTTTAATCCTACCTATCTCCACCTATTGGATATGAAGAACAACAGCCATTTATATAATATAATAATAATATATATAATGCTGAATTATATTTAATATATAATTTTATGATCACAAACTTATTATTTAGTTTAATACACTGTTCTGAGAGGTAGGCAAGAGGCCATTGCAAATGTGACAAAAAAATAAATGAAAATTTCAACCATAAAGGCTACAAATTATGTATTATTTCAATTTACAAACTTTACTATCTTATTTATATTGGAACATATTTTTAAATTAATTATATTTAATTTTTCTCTGGTAATCCAATCTAAATCTACCCCTCCAGTTGGATCACGATAATCCAGATTTTTTTGGATCAAATTGATCCCAGATTTGATCCAGATGAAATCTTGGATTAGATTTTTTGATCCGATCGGATATCAAATTGATCCCAATCCTGTTTTTTGGCTTTGAACTATCCATAATCCAAATCTGATGCAAACGAATAGGGATTAAAAGTGAACTACTGGGCACTAGTGTCGCTAGATCATTAGCCGACTTCGAGTAGCTAGGATATACGCTCAACAGGCCTTTCAGTAGTCTCCACCAGCCTCTCAGTAGTCAAATTTTTTCACTTATCCTGAGTCATAAAAGTCAAGGATTAAAGTTAATTAAGAATTAAAGCCCCAGTGACCAAAAATAAAGAAGTATTTTGGTGACGTTATCGCTCCCCTATGGTCATGGTTGAGTCCGACCCTTGATTGTTGATATTAGAAAATACCCCGGTTTTCCCACCCACGCCAACAATGCAAACTTTTCAAAAGACAAACGGTAAATCAGAAAATTGGAGAAACGAGTTTGAATTATCAAATTTCCTATTATTTCAAGGATAAAAAAAGAAAATTTAAATATGGAATCATTTTTACATTTGAGGTATATAAATCAAACTGATAAGCGTTACGCAGACCCTATGCAATTTCAGAAATTAATTCTCCATTTGCACATAACCTATCCCATGCCGACAATAAACATTTGCCTATTTATAGGTGTGACGGCTGCTCAAGAATCAGAAGCATGCGTTTTATTAAGAACACAGAGACTTGACTGACAAACTGCTTAGGCTACTGAAAACATTGAAGTCAATGCTTGCAGTAGAATGAAAGTGCAAATTGAGGTAATTGACCCAAACATTGTGACGCGTTAAGTGACCAAAAACCTATGTGGAATACATTTCATTTTTAACTGCCAGAACTGCTAATTGATTTCTCAAACCCAAGGAGGTTGTGTGCATTTCACTGTTGACGTGTCCTTTAGAAAAGCAGCTAACTGACACACACAAATACACAGACGCTCAGATACGTAAATAGGGAAAAAAAAACTGTCATAATAAATACATAAATAAATATGAAATTTGAAGCTGTTAAAGAAAGTGAAGTTATCGTATTTTATGTGAATGTCTGCAATCAATCATATCCTTTACTTGAACACAAAAAACAAAATTATGAATTGTGATAGCATTTTTTAACAATTGCAACATTACCATATATCATGATAATACTGTTAGGGCTTGATTTACTAAGACCTATAGCATGTGCGAAACATTTTAGCACATGCAAAACCAATAACATGACCAATGATTGGTCATGGTATTTCTTTTGCACCAATCATTGGTTGTGTTATTAGTTTTGCCTGTGCTAAAAGGTGTTGCACACACTAAAGGTCTTAGGAAATCAGGCCCTTAGTGTGATATTTTGTGCCATGATAATAGTTTTAAGAAAATGTGGTATTGTACTATAGATTACATTGAATAACAGTGTTCTATTTAATTGTGATGCCTGCACAGACAAACATAAGCCACATTTTCCATGAGAAACACAGAAATACACCTCTCAAACTACAACTGCATTTTGAGGGCATCCACATTGGGAGAAAGGTTCATGGGGGAGTGGCACAGCGGAACAAAAACAACAGTACCTTCTGGCACCCTCGTTTAATGTGTTACTCAACACATTGAAGGATGTAATTAACAGTGCTAGGAGCCGTTTAAATCCTAACTTACACTTTGTCTCACAACACTTTCGATGAATGTCACTCGACAAAAAAGAAGCTGTCACACAACGTTTGGCATTTATAATTCAGCAAAGGCCTGCGGGGAGGGTTCAGTTGTCTTGAGACGCGAAACTCCAGACCATTTGCTTACGTTTGCAAACTGTCCGATCACACTGCGCAACAAACTATAGCGGTGTCTGTGAGGTGACATACAATTTTAGAGGTGCGTGACACTGAGAAAAAAATTGTTGTGTAACAACAGGTGAAAATACGTCATTTTTGTCGAGCGACACTTTTCGAAATTATAAATTAATCTTATCTTGAGCAGAATATAGTCAGAAGCAGCATTCTCATTGGCAGGCCGCTGCTCTCCTCTAAATATTCCCTCACAGGTTCCGTGTCTTTCATGATATGGCTACATCTCTAGTTTGCTTCGAACTTTCTACCAAAGCTTTTAACAAAAGCTTTTTCTGGGTCAATAGTTTTACTTTACTCTGTTACTGACACATCCAAAAATAATTAGCTGAACATTTTCAGGTACAGACAGGGTATTATTACACTGCTCTGAATAAAGAAATGAGATCCCACTTACGGCTTTTTTTATTACTGGTTATTAACTTACAAAGAGGTTCATCACTACAAAATGAGAGCCTTTAAAAAAATTTATTTTTTTTAAACTTCATTCAAGTAACCAATCCAGTAAAAGACTCAAATTAAAATGGGTTTCTTACTTCTGACTTCATTTCCACTCTATGTACATTTTGAAAAACGCAAAACTATGCATATTCCCAATACAACAAACCCAGATAGAAATTTCTAGAGGTGCCAATAATGTGGACAACATGGTTTTGTTAAAAAATAATTATTTCTTGATGAGGGATTTTTTTTTCTCAGAATAAATTTACTTCAATTAAGGTTGGATTTTTCTAATTTTTTCAGTGTGAGATTAAGCTAATTCACCAAACGGTGAATTTTGTATAACCCTTTTTACTCATCTTTACCAGGGGTGCCAATAATTGTTGAGGGCACTGTAAGTTTATTCCTGATACTTTCAGTGTATTTTTTAGGGTTGGGTACCATTCACATTTGAACCGGTGAACTCAATGGTACCTTTTTCGGTACTTTACTCTCTGTAATAACAAAAATTTAATTTCAGTTGTGAAAAATAAGTCCAAACTACTCAATTTCAACATTGTTATTTATTTAGAACATTTTACACATCACACAAAATAAAACCCCTCCCTACCTCCCAAACCCGTTCCTACAACCTCCAACCTGTCACAGTCTGTCACCACCAGGGCATAGCGTGAGAACGCTGTTGTGTGTGTCTCGGAGGAAGCACATGTGATATCCTTCCCAAAAATCTGTAGGTAAATCCAAGCAGATAAGCGTATCCTTCGATCGCAAAATGTAGATTCGCCAGTTCGCATAGTTAGGCCTGTCATGTGAGGTAACTAGCTGGAGTGGATCACACTAGCCGTTTTTCCACTGTGGGCCAAAACCCTTGGAACTTAAGCCCAGGAACTCAAGCCTGAAACCAAAGCACTGGGGCTACAGTTCTTGCAGCATTTCTACTGGGATTCAGCTAGGCTGTAGTAGCCCAGCTGTAACCATGGCAACGAAGCAGAGCATCTTTTTCACGCCTCAAAGCCAAAACAAAAAACATTGAGTCGGTAGATTTAGCACTTTATTAGTTTTATTTATTATTGCATAGTATGCATTATTGTCCTAACCAATAAAATCATTGGTACTACCTTAATATAACGTGTCATCATTTGTACATTGGCTGTAGCTAGTATCAAGAAAATAAGTGTCAGCGTAAGTAGTCAGCTAACATTATGCCAAGCAAATATATTTAGGCTACCACAGAACAACTTGGCTAAAACGAAGCATCTCTCCAAGAAAATCAGTGAGAGATTGTTCCAGATATCCCCGTTGTAGCAACTTAACTTGGGAAGTCAGCCATGAGGTAGCACATAACGTTAGCAAACTTGACAAAAAGTCAGCTAATTCTGGCTAGCAAAATAACTTGTTGCTGATCGCGGTGCTGACAAGTGTCGTAGCAAACCAGGCAAATAAGTATCAGTGTAAAAAATAGTTTTAAGCCAAAAGGTGCATCCTTAAGGTGCTTCCTCACCAAATCCGGCGAGGTACATCGCTCGGACACATTCTATACATTTTCTATAGAGAGGATGCGATGCGATCATGTGGTGCATGATGGATGTGGTGCGGCGACTGTGTGGTACATTCGCCGGTTCTGAATTTGAATAGGATAGATTCCAAATCTACTTTAGGCAAATTAATGCGTCCGTTGTTGCTCGCGAAACTTGGATAAAACGGTCAAAGTAGGCGTTTTAGATCAAATATTAATAAAGATTTAGCAACTGCATAGACTATTTTTCGCCTCAAATGTTGTCAGATGGAAGAGAACAATAGTATGCATTATATCTACAATTTTGGGCAAAATGTTGAATTTCAGTATTTTAGCCATTACATCGCCTATTCTTCTCCTTCCGAGGTTGAAAATGAAAAAGTGGGCTACGTAATTTTCAATGACGTACAAGTGTACTTTTGGTACGCTCGTACGTAATCAGTTTCGCACTTACCGCCCCCAATATGAATACATTCCTGAAAAGACGTGGCCAATGGCCATATCCATTTGACAAGCAATATCGTTGTTGCCGATAGTTTGTCTCTTTTTTATTTGGCATCAACTTCGCGTTTTATGCGCGTATTGTCAGAAAAATAGACTTGAAGCGTAAATAATCGCTTCAGGTTGCTTTACTTCCGTGAGACGGAGCTGAAACGCGAGCCTGCACGGAGCCGGTGCAGACAGCTGCATAGATTAAAACGAGAGCGTTTCTGTTCAGAGAGACGGACGTCTACAACACGCAGCTTAAACGCGTAGGTCAAGACTAGGCTTTACGATGCTTTGGGGAAACACACCCGACTGACTGTGTTGAACAAGCTGCAGGGGTGACGTAATCTCGCTCTCAGCTGTGTCCCAAACTGCATACTTCCATGCTTTGAGCACGCATAGCGAGCATGCGCATCCATGTGAGTCCTTAGCGAAGTACGGTAGTGCGGAGTATGCGGTTTGATACACAGCTAGTAGTCTCTTCTTCTTCTTCTGTGTTTAATGGCAGAAATTAACCCAACGGAAAGGTGCATACCGCCACCTATTGTATCGGAGTGTGCAATATTACGGTTTCTTGCTTCTACAGTTCATTAAAGAGATTCGTAGTCTCGCTCTCTCTTTTTCTCTCTACTCTCTCACCCAGATGCACTCTCAGGTACCGAAATTTGGCACCGATTGATTTTACGTGAATCGGTACTCGGTAGTACCAACGTAATTCTAATACTTATCTAGGACCTCATGGTATGTCTTCTTGTCTAACTGTGTACTCAAGTTTATACTATTTAGAACAGAATTGTAGTAGAGCTGATTTACCCAGTTCACTGTGAACTGCACTGTGTCCGTTACTAGGGATAGCTGATACTGTATGGGAAGAATGTGCTTTCGTATCTGTTCTGTAGTTACTTCGATGACCTTTCTATATGCACTTACTGTACGTCGCTTTGGATAAAAGCGTCTGCTAAATGACTGTAATGTAATGTAATGTAATTCGGTCGGTACCCTTAAAAGTACAGAGTTCGGTACCCAACCCTAGTATTTTTCCTTTCAAACAGAGGTGCAAAAAAAGCATCAGTACTGATCCCATGGTGCAATACGATGCACATTCTGAATGTGCAATGTCTGTAGCAACTGAGAACAACTCTACAGTGAAAATCTACATTCCCATGGGAAGGGCTATGGGTGTTTGAACTCCAATAAACCATATTCTGATAGGATTCTGCATTCCTACCCAAAGAGTATACAATACAAACATTATTTAATTTATTTAAATAGATTTTTCCTGTCGTGTTAATACCAAACGAGCAATTAAAATGCATAATGAGTAAGACACAAACCATATTTGTATGCTCCAATTAGTCAGTTCTTTTCAAATTGCACATATCAAAACTGATGGAACAACACCCAATAAGCATTTTTATACATGACTAAACAATGGTATTTGCGTTTACGTCAGGTTTAATTTTTTAATGCATCCACCAGAAAATGCACATCTCCTGCCTCTTTAAACAACATTTTTCTACAATCCTATTATGCAATCCAATTATATATTCTACAGGAAAATTCTAAGTAAAAGGTCATTATGGAGCTCAGTAATTTCAGACTTGATCTTTTCACATTGAGACTGATTCCCATTGCCTATTTAAAGTGACAGCTGTATGTCTCATTCCATAGTATGTTCTAAAATAGTTCTTAAACATGTCTACTTTTCATAGCATTTTGAGTTTTTTGTCAATGGTATGATCATTTTTGAAATTATAATAACACATACATAATTATCATTTAAATACATGGCAATTAACATAAACCAAACTAGCAATTGGGATTTTAGAACCGTTTATTTTGTAACGTTACTGCATTTAAATTCAAATAATAAAATTGTATCATCTGGCTGTGGATTTGATACTGGCTTGATCTGTGCATCTGAGCAGCTGGTGAAGTGTTTTTTTGGCATCAAGAGCAGTGATCTCATCTCACTACCCACTACAATTCCAATTTGTTGAAAATGGTTTGAGTATTTCATTGATTCCACATAAAATGGGCTGAAGGAGTTCTGAATTTACAGTGATGTGAAAAAGAAAGTACACCCTCTTTCAATTATATGGCTTAACGTATTTGGACACAACTAACTCTCATCTATGACAAAGTACAATTTGTTATGTGTTATTTGACACATGAGGTTAGATTTATCTACTGTCAAGAGTCGACTTTGTGTGTTTTCTGTGACATGACCTGTGAATAACCATGTGGAATTTGCATTCTCAACATGAGAACCAAAGAAGTGTCAATGCCAGTAAAGCAGGTAATCAATCTTGGGTGGAAAAAGCAACCTGGGTAGACCATGGAAGACCACTGTACTGGATAACCAAAAAATACTTTCAATTGTGAATAAATACACCTTTTCAGCAGTTGAACAGATCAAGAACACTCTCCAGGGAGTAGGCATAGTTGTGTCAAAGACTAAAGTAAAGAGAATACTACACCAGCATAACATCAGAGGGTTCACTGCGAGATTAAAACCACTGGTAAGCCTTAAGAACAGAACGGCCAGGTTAGAGTTTGCTAAAAAATTACATTTAAAAAAAAACTGTAAAGTTTGTCAACAAACTCTTATGGGCAGATATGATGAGTATGAACCTGTACCAAAGTGATTGAAAGAGAAAAGTGTGGAGAAAGAAAGGCAATGCTCATGATCCAAAGCACCCCCCTCATCTTTGAAAAACTGAGGTTGTGTTATGGCTCAGGCATGTATGGCTGCCACTGGAATGGTCTCACTTGTCTTTATTGATGATGTGACTGCTGATGGCAGCAGCAGGATGAATTATGAGGTGTACAAAAACATCTTATCTGCTCAGATCCAATCAAATGCCCCTCAAAAATGCACTTCGCCTTACAGCAGGACAACGACAACAAGCGCACTGCTAAAGCAAAAGGAGTTATTCAGGGTCTAAAAGTGGAATGTTCTTGACTGGCTAAGTCAATCACCTGACCTGAATGAATTGGACATTAGTTTCACTTGCTGACAATAAAACAAACAGGAACTGAAGATGGCTGCAGCACAGGCCTGGCAGAGCATCACCAGGGAAGATACCCAGCGTCTGGCGATGTCTCTGGGTCGCAGACTTCAGGCAGTTATCAAATGCAAAGGATTTGCAACCAAGTGATAAATATTATGGCTTTAGTAAAGATTATGTTAATTTGTCCAGTTACTTTTGGTTCCCTAAAATGGGGGTATTGTGTATAAAAAGGCCCAAAAAAATCGGTCAGTCTGCACTTTAACCTCATTCATTGTATTATTTCAAATTAAATGTGCTGTAGTAGAGCCAAAACCAAAAAAATGGTGTCACTGTCAAACTGTCCAAATACTTACGCACTGCACTGTGTGTGTGTGTGTTTCAAAATTGTGTTTAACTTTGCATGCATAGCTTGAAATCAAGCCAGTCAAATGAGTCCCCACCATTAAAAATGAGGAAGGGAATAAAATGGGTTGCCATTGAAATCGTTTTTTTTCAGTGAGACAAACTGCCAGCCGCTTCGCAAAACCAAGCTCTGGTTGTCATGGCAGCAAAGTACACAGCAATCAACTGTTGATGTGGTGACATGAGTGAATGGGTTCTGTCCATGTTGACAGATGAACACCGTCTCTGCAGTCACGGGGGTCCCCTGTATGAGTGTGTGTGCCAGGCACATCGGTCACAACGTGCGGCAACAGATTCTATTGCCTTAGCAATCCTGTTTGACACCGTTTAAGTTAACTGTTTGGTTACTGTGGTAGGCGCTGGGAAAAGCTGAACCTCCGGCTCTGCCTTATAAATGGAACTGTACGGGCTGGAGGGGGCCAAAGGTGAAGGGAAGCCAGAGGCTACAACCCACCACAGAAAAAAAGGACTCCGCTCCACTTGCCAAAGTCTCTCCCAGGAACCTACTGTAAAAAATGTTTGTCTTAACAAGTGTTTTAGTCTTGCAATGAGATTTAAAATCATATTTTATTCTCAAAAATGGAAAATATTAGCTTGTTTTAAGTTACTTTTTGCTTGACAATCTTACCCCGCTGGCAAATCTTGAAATGAGTAAAACTATCTCAACCCACTGGCAGATAGTTTGTCTTATTTAGAAAAAAAAGTAACAAAGAATTAGATTGTAAAGTTAAAATATAAGATTAAAATGCTTATTAAGATTTGTTTTTTGCAGTGCCTAAACCTCATTAGTAGTGCAAGTGGGGAGTCAGCAGACCCAGAAATGAACCTATGCTAAAAGTCCTTGATTTGACCCTCAACAGCTCTGGGTTCAGAAGCATACTATTTAAAAATTTTATTTGAATTTTTTGGCTAGATATTAAAGCTGCTCTGGTAAATTGCATTGTTAAATGTGCAGTTAAGTAATATATATCCTCCTTTATTGGAGAAGGCTTAGTGCGGTATATTGCAGGGCATTCTACTATGGATTGCTTGACCAGCTTCCTCATCAACCTAAACATCCGTTGATCTTTATTTTATATAAAGGACAGAGAGACAAAGGTCTCTGTGTGTTACAGTGCAATCTATATTATCCGCGAGTTTGTGAAAAGAAATTATGTTATTTCAGTCCTCAGACATTTAAGTAAATTCTGCGAAAAACCAAACGCATAGTGTTTTGTAATCAACAAAAAGTATAAACATGCTTTAATACTGTGATATTCAAAGTTAAGGAATTTATTAGATACCAAATTACATTTTGCTGCCATGATTTTTCTTCTTCGTGATTTTTTTCCTTTATAAGTTGCTAGAAGCTAAATTCATATATATCATGAACTAATAAAACAAATATATGACATTTTAAAGTATTTATTATTTTATTAAAAGCAGCAAACACTGTTTACTGCAGAACTGCTGACACTGTTCCTGGAAAGTCACAGTCTTTGTTGCTACTCAGCACTGAATTGCTCAATTAAAGCAGTGAATTGCACAATAAACTCAATTCACAGGTTTCTTCGGACTGAACAGATAGTTGTTGACAAGGTTGGGGACCCCTGGTCCACTGGTTACAACAGCGCAACAGGATGGCAGGCGACTGTGCATCAGTGTTAAACTCTTTTTAATCACTATCTGGGCGGATAGAAAAAAACACTCTGTATTGATTTGAAAATTAAGCTACAATATCTGTGCATATTCCCATTTAGATTTATTGGTAGATGTTCAAATCAGAATCAAAATCAATCACTGCAGAATTGCATAATACCAGCAGCATTCTTCTAAAATAGTTATAAGTACAAATTAATTTGTTTACTATAGGTGCAAACTACTGCTCTTCTACGACATGTTTACTTATTATTATTCCAGTTGTTGTCATCAAGGGTCTGAGGTATCAAACGAGCCTCAAACCATCACTCTGCTGCCAGATACGCAGTAGATATGCGTGGATCACTTTAAGGGTTGTTTCTCCTGACTCATTTTCCGATTGAACTTTATGGACAAATAAATCAGGAGAAACAACCCTTCAAGTGATCCATCCATTTCTAATGTATTTCTGGCAGAGTGATGGTTTGAGGCTCGTTTGATACCGCAGACCCTTGATGACTTGCAGCCGTTAAGCCAACCATGGGTTCCATACTATTCAGATGTAATTTACAGCTTAATCTAGTCCCACCCCCCAATTCCCATAGAAATCCATTCAAATGCAGAGAGGTTATAGTATCGCGTGTAAGAGTAACTGGAAATAAGATATCAAGAGTCAACTTTTGATATCCTTTTATACCCAGTAATGATAGCATCGCCAAACAGGTGTTTTTTGAACTTCCCAGTAATTTTTTGCACCTGTCCCAACTTTTTGGGAACGTGTTGCAGGCATCAAATTTGGAATTAGCGTATATTTACAAAAATCTATAAAGTTAAAACATTAAATATATTTTCTTTGTACTGTTTTTAATTAAATACATGTAAAAGAGCATTTACAAATCACTGCTTTCTGCTTTTATGTGCATTTTATATACTGTCCGTGTCCCAACTTTTTTGGAATTGGGGTTTGTACAAAAAACTTGAGGACAGAAAACTTTAAGGATCAACTTTAGTGTATCCTTAAATCCGTAATCAAAAGTTTGTCAGTTACTAAGTAACGAGGAGTCAATTTCTGAGCGAGCAGTCACACAGAATCTTATTAATTTCACACTGCCTTGTGCCTTTGTAACTCCGACATTTTAGCTTCTAACAATAACAAGCAAAATCAGCACGTGTAAGTAGGCATATAGCCACCAAAGACATATAGCCTAAATATGACTTTGCAAACCCATTGCATGAACCAGACCAAACTACCGGTAGCCTATGTATGTTTTTTGCTTTTTGTGTATGAATGAGTGAGTAAATAAAATGTATCTGACCAGACAACCAATTAACAACAAAAACTTTATTTATAAATTAGTCAGTCACTGGCAAATTACAACATTATATTCTGGTCAATCAAGGTCCCTGATCAGTCGAGGCCCTGGGCTTCAGCCCATGTAAGCCCATGCATTAAAACACCCCTGACGATCACATTTTCACGTCCTATTGATAGGCTAATTATTTAAGTGAAAATAGCCTATGCATGATTTATTTTATTTTTTTATCGGCATGGCAGCCAACACACACATAATTTATAAAAATTTTTATTGACATTAACAAAGAGTGTGACAGTGTGTCCGGAAATGCTCCGTGAGTCTGTGATCATCCTTCAGCTTGACTGCCGCTTCACTGACAGGACAACACATTTATAATTGCCAACTAACCAACTAATGTTAGTACAGGTAGTCTAACCATGCAGCAATCGTCTATGCGCTGCCGACAAGCTTAGTTACCTCCTTGGCAGTAAGCAGTAGCCAAGTGGATTGAGTGACCTCAAATCCTCTATCGCTAGCATTTGTATTTATTATTTAATAGCCTACATTATTTTAATTGCCAGGTCAGGCCAGGGGAAGGCATAGCCTTCTCCAGCCTTACACACCCTCCGCCTATGGGTAGACAGTTGCTGTGTGGGGATCCCCAACCCTGGACCAGGGGACCATCAGGTTAGTTTATATTTTCACCTTAAAAATCATCAGCCAGTTTAGATCCAAGAAGCCATGTGAAGTGAGTGAACTGTGTAATGAACTGGTTTAACTTATCAATTAAATACTGACTAAGAAAAAGAACACCATTATACAAACAATATATAACTATCAAAGATAACTACACCATGGATCTGTTGAACATTAGGTAACATGCTTGTGTGTCATTGGCTAGGGTATTCTGTTATGAACATCTCTTCACTATTAAAGAAGAACTGAGCACAAATTCATAATGTGTCTGAGACTATGAGAGCTGGTATAGGATCAGGTTTCCCATGTTTATTTTACAGCCGTATCCATTATGAGCTAAAAGGTCAAAGGGGCTCTAGATCAGCACTCCTACCCAGAGACACAATAAATAAGGGTCCAGGAATTTCAGAGGGCAATACTGCACAGAATGAAGACCGCTATCTTGGCAGAGGGCATGTTTTCCAGGAGAAAGAATATAATTAAAAGAGAGATGTAGAATATGATCCTTGAGGCTACCAAATTCACCATATGAATCTCGCACGATTCATAAAATGATTTATTAAGATATACACTTAGAAACACCCTTTTAAACCACCTATTTACATCTGCTATATTTGCTCAAAGTTAAAAGGCCAAGCAGGATTAACTACCAAGCAGGTTAAAATTAATATATCATAAAATTGATGGACAGCAACAACATGGTACCTAATGAACAACGACCAGAGAGAAAAATGCTTCTTTTTCTGATTAAAAAAATAAGGCAACCACTGCCTTATGTTTATTTCATCACCTTAAGGGCATCAACACTTGCAATACAGGGATGTATCCATTACACACCCACCAAATATCTTTTCAAGAAAATGTCAATAGGTATATTAATATACATCTCAAAATCAGCAAAACAACTCAGTCTTAAAAAGACTCAGAATTGTAGGGGTATGGTCTAAATCAGGGGTGGGGGCAATTCAGCCCTCGGCGGCCGTGTGTATTGTGTTTTTTTTTTTTGCCACCCACCCACGGCTCAATCAGCAATTTAATCATACACACAACACACCCACACACACCTAAAATAAATTAACGAAAAAACTACAAAATAACAATACACCGGCACAAGCACATTCACATCACTCAGCTGGCATATCGCGATCGGATATATAGAAATATCAGATCATGTAAATCGATTGGCTAAATTCAATAATTGTTAAACTGCGCAAACAAAAAAACCTGCACAACACGCCTGCCGAGGCCTGCCCCACTGGTCTAAATCCATGCCCCCCCCCCGCTCTCTCTCCCAGACTGAAGAGAGCACAACCAAGGGCTTCCTCGTGTCGAGTACCTCATACGTAAAAAAACAGGAAAAAACAAAAGACTTGGGAAAACTCCTTTCTCACAGGAAATAATTTCTCACTGAAATCTTTACTGGCGCGGGAACGCGCAGTCCTTAAAAGTTACAGACATGGAGATCCGTCTGTAATAATTAACGTTACATTAACCCACCTCCTCCCGTGAAAGTTATCCTGTCCAAATAGGGCTTAAGTACCTCGGTGGATCATGGTTCTCATAACGTTAGTTTTTTTTACTGTAACTAGCCACAGAACAATACGACAAAACCATTTCCAAGGCATGGTTTATTTGGCAAAATCTTAGCTAACTATTCTTTTCGAAATATATTATCCGACGAGTGAGTGTTGCTAGCTAGCACGATGGAGGGATGGATAAAAAGGTGGGGAAAGAGATTGGGAGAGGGATAAAATTGGTCTAGGGATAAGGAGAGTGGGAAATACTATTGCTAACTAACTATTCCAATTCAGTGCCATTTAAGAGATAAATGTGTCCGGATAAGAACTTCCAAATTTTAAACGTCAGATTAAATCACGGACTGTGAGAGGGAAGATTACGTGAAATAGATTTTTCACTTTGATCTGGAAATCCATATTTGGGCAAAAAGATTTCTGTGCGTTACGTCAAACTTCTGAGGCCAACTGGTTGTGGGTTCCAGTTGACGTCAACTGTCTGGAACCATTTTTGACTCCACCCTTTTTTTCAGCATACAGAAATAGATATAAATAGACTGAAATTGAACGAGATTGCAATAGAATTGAGTTCTTGTGCTTTTTTGGTGCTCACTACATACCTTAACGTGGTCATAAGCCTTTTACTGATTTTCCTTGTCCGTGACTTTAAGACTTTGTGTTTAAGGGATTCTTTAACGCATCACAGCAATGTAGGGACCCACAAAAAAAGATTAAAAAACAGTGATTCACTGAAAGATTAAACCACACTGTAGGGAACAAACACTTCAGTTCTGCAAAAGCCTTGTGACCACTGAAAAGATGGCCCAAAAGGCTCATATCGAATGATGCCCTACAGTATGTCCTTTAGTCTGACAAAAACATCTAAAATAGAATTAATGTGTTACAACAGAATCCTCCATGTTTCCCTTGTATGTAATAAAATTTCTGAGACAGGAGTTTCACAATTTAATGGCGGATATTCTTCTTCCTATAACTTCCAAAGCTCAAAGTCTGGTGTTTGTTAGATCTAAGAGAACCCTTAAGCATAAATCTGTCAAATCGTAGGCAATTCTAATGATTACTTACACTATTTGAATTTAAAAGTTTAAGAACAGCTGTGGTTTAAGACAATAATGCAATGTGAGCCACCTTTACCATATAAAACACTGATGATGTACTGATTTACATTGCTAATCACTGTGTAGGAGGTCCACCAACAAGTACTTCATCTGAATCCCACGCACCATCACCATGAGTCAGTATGTTCGTCAACAAAAGCCCCTGTGCTAGAAATGGGTGGATAATTTATTTCCTGTGACGATAAACAGTATGTTAGAACAATTACAAAATCTTGCTGCATTTTTTGCTGCATTTTGAACTTTTCAATATTTTATACAGGCATTTATTATTCATATTATTGTATATTCTGTTTTATGATGGACCATGTTAAGATTAAGATCTGTCTAATAGAACTGAACCTGTTACTCTGTTCCATAATTCTGGGTAGGATAAGTTTTACATAATGAAAATTAATTACTCAACAAACTGTAGGTGGCCATAAAGCATGGCGTTACTTCTCTGATTGTTTTGTGGTGCATAATTTGAATGGAAATCTGACCCTAGTTCCGCATTGAAGCCAGAACGTTCTGTAAACTGAATACTGGCATTTGGCTGAGATGAGCAAACATTTGCAGCAAACAGCACTGATTAATATGATTGAGCATACCAAAGTTGTCATGGTTCGTGGGTTTTTATTTTATTTTCCGTTGTGGTTCTCGTCCTTATTTCCCTATTGAGAATCCATCGAATTTTTTCCACGTTCCGTTCCGGGGTTTGCTTTCCGTTTCCCGGGGTTTGCCGCTACCTGCGGGGTATTTAAGTTCCTCACTTCTGCTTCCCCAGTGCTTCGTCATTCGACATTGCATTGAGCCAGGTATAGCCAGGTACTAGTGACCTTGTGATATTAAACGCTGTTTATGTTCACGGGGGACTTGCTATTAGCTTTTTAGTTCATGTATAGGTATTATTCCTCCTGTTAGCATTCTGTGCTATTTATTTTATTCTTTACAGTTCTCTCTGAGACAGTTTTCTTTCTTTGTTTTGTTTGTTTTACACTCTTCTGGCCGTCTGAACTTATGTGCCGAAGGTGTTCCTTACTTTGCTAAGTTTCCCGTTTTGGCTCCAGTATTGAGCTCGGGAGATTTCGTTTGTGTTTCACTCGTTATTCGAGTTCGCCCTATTTTAGTGGGTTGATTTTCGTTTGGCTGTTTAGCCACAAATAATTAATTTGCTGTCTTTTCTTTCTTTGCATTTATTTTGTTATTCCCTTTATTGGTCCTCACTGCGTGAGTGACTTGTTTCTGATCCCCCTACCTGATCCCACTAAAATCCATTACAAAAGTGGGAAGGAAAAACCATGACTTTTTTAAATATAGCATCATGATAAAGACCTGGAGGAAATACTTTAGTACACTGAATTATAGAAATCCCAACTGAAAGAAATGTGCTCAAGAACTTGCCATCCAATTTGAAGAACATTTGAAAGTGAGTGCAAATTATTCTTAGATTAGCGAGCGAGCTAATTAACAGTTAAGAGAAAATTGCACTGACTCTCTAATTATCTAAGAAACCAGCTGGACATTCAAAATCTAAGGAACAGTGGTCTTTAACATGCAAGTCAGCCATTTAGCTATATATCTTTGTTCCTCAATGTTAACTAGCTAGACTGCAAAGTTATCTCACTCATATACCACCCTTGTTGCTAACGTGCCATCTAATGTGCCATCTATCCTGCTAATTGACAAAATAGGTTATAGGACAATGTCTAATAATGTTTGAATGTGTGACTATTGACTTTGAAACTGCTTTTTAAGTACTTTATCATATCATATTACTCGGCGTAAGTAATGTTTTTTTTCTGACTACTAGATTGAAGGCTGCCATCTTCAAACTACCTTGGTTACATTGGTTAACTTTTTCACTATAGGTACTTACGTAAGTACATTTTAAATTAAATATTTTAAGACTTCAAAGAATCTGTAAGAAACTCAAGTAAACATTATTAGTATTATTCCACCACTGGTCTGAATAAATTTCCTTCAGCCTTCTAGCCTTTGTATTTCATGCAGTGAATCAACCGAGTTGCCCATCTTTTACAGTGCCCTCCGTAATGTTTGGGACAAAGATATTTTTTCTTGATTTGGCTCTGTGCTCCACAAATCTAGATTTGTGACCAAACAATTCACATCTGATGAAAGTGCTGTTCTCAGCTTTTATTAAAGGGTATTTTTTATACCTTCTGTTTTCATTACAGCAATTTTTATACAGAACCCCAAGAACTAAGCTCCGCACTATTGGTGATCGGGTTTTCTGCTGGACTGCCCCCCGCCTTTGGAATGCCGTTCCTGACCATATGAGGACACCACAGACTCTGGGCTCCTTTAAAGCGAGCCTAAATACTTTTTTATACAGGAGAGCTTTCTGTTAGTTCTGTTGGTGGTGTTTGTTTGTTTATGCCCCTTTGCAGCACTTATGTCTTTCTTTGAAGCGTTTGTCCTCATCTATGTTTTATTTATCTTATTTTAATGCACTCCTGTAAATAGCACTTTGGGATTGTTTCTTACGATGAAAAGCGCTTTATAAATAAAATGTATTATTATTTATTTATAACCCCCCATTTCAGGGCACTATAATGTTTGCAATCAGGTGTGTTCAAATGCTTCCTTGGTGCAGGTGTAAGAGAGCTCTCAGTATCATGCCTTGATTCTAGGCTTTTGATCACATTTGGAGTCTGTTATTGGACCAGAGTTGTGAAAGTCTAGGAAGCCTCACAAATACATCTCATTTATATCTAGAAATGAATGGCACACATATCAAACATTGTAACAAAACAATATAAGCAAGAGAAGCCCACATTTGGAAAATTCCCCGTTGACCCCAATGCATTCAGACCAGCTTCTTGTCTGCTTATTTTCTTCCCGCGGTTTGCTTCACAGCCCCGTTCAGGCCCCGCCCACGACATGTTTTAGCTCAGAGTGACCCCTCTCCGTCTCAATACCCTGTCTGGTATTAACGCAAAACCGACATTTACGTGATTTTAACGTCACTTTTTATTCATCTTCCCAGACGTCCTCAAAAACACAGAGCCAGTGGTTTTGACCCGCAATGAACAAATTTACCTGGCTCAGACATAATGAGGAGGGCATGACATGTTACCTATGCCAAAAGCATTGTGCCCCCACACTGCAGCTTGCTGCTGGCTTTGTGCCCCTGTGAACTGTAAATGAAAACATTAGCTTATGTTATATTTGATTTGCTGTTTGTTAACTGTGTAAATCAACACATTAGCTTTTATGCTGTACTTAATTTAATGTTGAACAGAGCACCTTTATTTTCTTAAAATAAAATATGCTTTAATGTTATAATTGTCATTTTCTTCAATCATATAATTATTAGAACTCCTAAAATACATTGCTTGTAGACAGGGATAATGCCACTGAGGACAGTGACACCGCTGCTGCCAGCCAGACCAGCCGGCAGCATGGTAGCTTGATTTTCAATGTACAGTATGCAAATGTTTGGGAAGGAGAGCAAAACATTTTGCCACTCTGGTACCACCTCCGCCTCATTTTGAGCCAGGAAAAACATTGGAAGGAATATAGCTCATCTTTAATATACTTGTTTCCATATACTTCCATTAGATAATGATTTGGTATTATTGGGCATAAATAAAGTTGTCCTCCTATAAGATGAGGGTGGGTGGAGATGGGTTTAAAATGTAATTAAATTATTGTATCCACTAATATACTGATTAGCCTATGCTTTAGCTTTATATGAAAGCATCTCAAATCTCATCTAGGGCTTTGAAAGAAAAAAAAAAATCTTCAAAATGTTAATAAATGAAACATTTTATTTTAGAAAATGCCCTGTATGAGGTTGTGTATAAATGCAGAAAATTAGTTTTAAAAGGCTAAAATTTTTCTGGGGGAGGACCCCTAGACCCCCCGCTACTTCGTCCCCCCCTTGTGCCCCACCAACATCTCTTCATGCCCTCCCAATCAAAGCAGTCTAGAAACACCCTATGCTATGTATAAATGTGCTGTAATTTCTACAAAAAAGCTATAAAAATATCCGTTAATAAAAGCTGAAAATCTGCACTTTAACCAATTGTTTGATTACAAATCGAAAATTGTAGAGTACATAGCAAAATCAAGAAAAAATGTTTTTGTCCCAAACAGTATGGAGGGCACTGCATATCTTGCTTCTAGTGTGATGCCCAGAACTATACATAACACTCAGAGTCCCTGTTTACATTGTTTTTTTGCAGCATACATCAAATTTTTGGAGAAATCTGATCCGTGCAGCATGTGTTGATTGTGATCTAAACACAAGAGAAAATGCAACAACTAAGATAAAATCTGTCTAAATGCACTGAATCGGTTGAGGAATCAAGTTTAAACACAACCACATATATCAGATATACAGAAATCTGATATGTCAACAGCATCAGATATGACTGTAAACAAGGCCTCAATATGACAAAAGCATGGTATAAAATCAGTATTTGTCAATTACTCAATCATGCTGTATATATTCTTTGTACTTATTTATCCTGTATTTATCCATGAAAGCCTTGGGATTGATGGGGATATGGCCAACAAATCAGCATACATAAATATTCCAGCATCATTGTTTTATAACTGATACAGTACAATCCCTGCATTCTTATAGTCTTCAACCCCCAGTCATTTTCAAATTGAACACATTCAAATGTTGCCCCTCCCATACATAATCACATCTTATTTTTAGTTCCCCCATTGAATAATGAATCCCTTATTTTTCCATAGAGCTCAATAGGAAAATTAGTCAGGATAAACAACCCTTAAAGTGATCCATCCATATCTACTGGATATCTGGCAGCAGCAGTGATGGTTTGAGGCTAATTTGATACCTCAGACCCTTTATGACTTACAGCCATTTAGCCAACCATGTGTTCCATACTGTTCCAGCATAATTTACAGCTCAATCTAGTGAGAGGTTATAGTACAGTATCGCTTGTAAGAGTACCTGAAAATAAGATATCAAGAATATTTTGATGTAGTTGGGTCAGACATTAAGAAGCCATGGCATGCAAAGGATATGCAACTAAACATTAAATATGATGACTTTATTTAAGTTTATGATAATGACTTTTCATCCCATTAAATGGGGGGACTGTGTATAAAAAGGGCTACAATTGCTACATGGTTCACCTGATATAGATGTAAAAACCCTCAAATTAAAGCTGAAGGTCTGCACTTTGACCTCATAGTCACTGTTCCATTTCAAATCCAATGTGCTAGAGTACAGAGCCAAAACAACAAAAAATGTGTCACTGTCCAAATATTTACGGACTGCACCGTATGTCATTGGTTCCAACATGGACAATGAATACTGTATCCACGCCCATCTCTAATCTGGACACCGGGCAACAAACTATACAAAATATTTTGTTATGTGAATGCTATATATTATATATATCTCATTTATTGAGATCCCCACTCTGACAAACTACTACTTTTCTTGGAAAATGTAGCCACCTGGGTGCCCTGGGGCTCATCAATCTTCCTACTCTCAGGAGCCATAAGGAAGATTTTTCAGCCTTTTCTTGCAAGGCCTGAAATTTTTTGGACACCATGATCTCTGGAGATGCTGTTTTGTATGATATGCACTCCCTTTTCTATGCCTATGTCTTAGCATCACCCAGTTATTTCTACCTGCCTGCCCTTTACACGCCCCCATTCCCTGCTTTGGCATGCATACTATCTTTTTAAAAGGCATGCTGACCCATTAATGGAACAGTTCTGCAGGTAAGTTGATCCTTATAACCATGAATCTTGCCCTTGAGCTCCTGAATGAGCTCGCAACGGTCGCAGACAAACACCTTGTGAAATGATCCCTCCAGAAATACAATAATTTTGCAACTCTTGAACTGCACTAGCTACATTTTAACCATAAACTATAACTGTTGATTGCTACTGGGTCAGATGAGACCAAAATTATTTTTTTTGCCACACATACCAGCAGTGGGTTCGGCATCAGAAGGACACTTATGTTGAAAAGGATGTCATACCTACAATGGAATATGGTGGTGCATACCAGTGATATTGTGTCTTTGTCTTGATTTTGTATTATATCTTGTATATTGTATTGTAGATTTGTTATATTTATTGTTTAACCCCTTCGCGCAGATCCCCTAGTGGCCATCAAGATTTTGCTCAACTCCGATATTCATTTCTCTTGCAACCAAACTATGAGTGGAAATGACAAACTCTGTGTTTTAGAGTTATTAGTACATGATTATGTGTAACTCTGCCAAATACGGAGTTCCTAAGTGTCACTATTGTCCCATAGCAAGTAACCCCACCCAGTCTCGCCTGCAACTATACCTACCCATGCGTGACCTAGTGGACAATAGCATCTATGTTTGACTTCATAAATATATTTCTTCATCACATAAAATGTGTATTCCATCATAGCAACAAGATAAACCCAACAATAGCCCAATTGTATGCCAAAAAAAGCAGTGAGAAGCCCTGGTCACTCAAATGCAAAATAAACATGTGTAATAGTTGTTTCCTGTTATCTTCGCATGCTTTTACTAATTTACTAACTCGTCAGCAAGGCAAGAGAAA
Organism: Ilyophis sp. 1 JC-2022; assembly: GCA_022702515.1. Taxonomy (NCBI): domain Eukaryota; kingdom Metazoa; phylum Chordata; class Actinopteri; order Anguilliformes; family Synaphobranchidae; genus Ilyophis; species Ilyophis sp. 1 JC-2022. Next base: position 120,636,133 of record CM040395.1, on the reverse strand, counting down.
ATCCTCGCCTGCTTACATGGATTTTGGGAGTGGTTATGCCTTATGTCCGATATTGTTTTGGTTTTTTTACATCTTGAGTCCATTTCACTTACTGTCGTGTAAGCATTCATAGGTGGCTCAGTCATGTTGTATGTTTGATTTGCCCTGAAGCTAGAACATTTTCCAGCATTTTCCTGATGGTGAAATATTATTTTATTGTAATCGTATCGTACATAATATACACTGTGATAGCGTAGTATCCTCCTGGGCAATACTTGTCACTCAGGGAATGGAAAATACTAATTATTATTTTACTTGGAATGAGTATGAATGTGTATGCTTTATAATGGACACAAAATATATTCTTAATTTCATGACAGGTTTTGGATAGGTGTTTAGACCCATAGATATGTATCCCCCTATACTGATGAAAAGATAATAATCCTCACTTGAAAATTATACAAAAGTGAATTTTTTGAACCAAGACAGTTGATTTGTAGGTAAATATATCATTATTTTATGATTTACAGCAGTGGACAATTTAGCCATTTTGGATTTGGAGACGCTAAAAGACAGCAGGGTACACTGCCTATGTATTGCATCTTCGATCTGTAGTAGTTCTGCATATCACCTTCAGATTTGTGGACACAGAGCTTATGATCCAGGAAATGTATAGTTTTACCTGTTTCACATTTGTAGCTCTCAGTATTTCAGTGCAAACTAAAGAAAACTTTCCAGATATCTTTGCATTTGTGACACTTTATTTTTTACTTAAATTATGAAAATAAACAAACAAAGTTTGTATTATAAGTGGTACAACTGTCTTGCTTCATTTACGCCATGTTCCAAGTCTCTGTGATGCCCACATCTGGAGTTATAAAGCCTTAAATAGAACACCCCTTAAATAGGTGAGAATTGACCAAATTTGGCATCTGTGGGAAGGGGTTAATGATGTTTATGTTTATGTCATATTTTATTGATTTCAATCTAAAATCTAGAAAAAAGGCAGCAGTGTAACATCTAATACTGATTGAAATGTGAAAGCATGTTCTTCACTTATTTGAAAACGGACTGTGATATCTTGGTTAAATTAGGGAGAAAAAGGCTTCTAGCTTGCAACCAATGTTAGCAATCACATGGACATTTTCTTGGCTGGCTGAGTGTATGCTTATAATGACATCACATAATAAAATAGAGATAAAGTTCTGCATGGTGTAGTCAAACAAAGCTGTTTACCCATTAAAAACACTTTTTTTACATTGCCACCTATCTTGTTAGAGACATTTTTAATCCCTTATTTTTCTAATCTATTCCATATAATAGGCATTAGCACGCGTCTCGCCAATAAAAACTCCTAGAGCTTTATAGCCATATAGCTGTTTGCCAATGTCAGTGTGTATTTCTGTAATAGAAAACAATGACTTGCAATATGCATTTCTTCCTTCCACTTGAGTACAATTGATATCAGTTAAAATAAATTAGTTATCACCACAGCTGTTTCATACACACACTACAACTACAGCCTGGCAACCGAGAAAGAACCAGCAATTCAATAAAATTCCCTGAATTTTTCTCCGCTGTACATAAATCCTATTATCACATCAAACAGGTGGCAGTGTTGTACAGTGTAAGGAACTGGACTTTAATTAAATTCCCAGGTGGGTCACTGCCCTTGTACCCTTGAGCAAGGCTCTTCACCTGAATTACTTCAGTAAAAATCAAGCTGTATACATTTATAAATGCTGTAAAATGCGAGCCATATACTGTAAATAAATCTGGGTGTCTGCCAAGAAAATTACATATCAAATGCAAACCCAAATTGGGAGACCTTACCCTTTGATCCAACCTTCCTTGAACTGTGGTAAAACGTTATTTTATGTAGTACCCTTGGGCTGTAAGTAATAGTAATTTAGCAGTTTTGAAAAATGGAATGTGGTTTTGTGTTGGCAGAGAAGAGCATTAATCTCATCAATACACTGTTATCATGTGTGGCTGTACAGTCCCACCGCACAAGCATGTGATGAGAGCCATTGCTGAGATTCCACCTCCTTGCTCTCACCTGAAATTGGGGCGCATTTAATTGGCAAGCTTATGTACTGTACTGTCACAATTGCATATTTTCTTGGCAAACAGCCTTATCCAAAGGTGACTTGCATAGCTTTCAATGGTATAGGTTTTTTTTTAAATTGTACAGAGTTTTACATAACCACACAACAGGCTAAGTAATTTTTCTTAATCATACAGTAGTCAACCATCTATGATTTAAGCACATAACCTTCTGGGAGCAAATGCCAATTATTCACCACTACTCCACACTAAAAACACACATCTCTCTTAGAACTGGATTCTCACAATATTTGTCCTTAATATTGGCTCAAAAATAAGTGTTTGTTTTCTTCACAAAAACAGTTTGGCGGGTTCAACAATCTTCAAAAACTTGGCAACCATGAAGTTAAGTTTAAGGATAAATGCTGATTGAACCTAGGCCTTCGTCTCATTAACTTAGACAAGCGCATTAGCACCAGTCACTGCAGTACATTTATTCTTGGTGGCTTTTTCATTTGGCCAAGGTTCGCTCACACACGGAGGCCAGGGGAAATGAAGACGGTGACCTGGCAGGCTGTCAGGTCCAATGCCCTGCCCGACAAGAATTCTCAGCTCAGCTCGCTCACCACCAACACTGAGCTGCAGTGAAGGCTGTGCCAACCATCCACTACTGCCAGATGGTGACCTGAACCTGATGCAGGAACAACAAAACAAATGGAAAAATATACATAATTCCTGTCCCTCTGACGAGGACCTTGCACAATTTGAATTGAGCCAGAATGTCTCAAGATGATGACTGACAGTTATTGAGTCTTGAGTCAATGTGGGACCTTGAGTCAATGTACGTTCGACCGTATCTTTAATGCGGACTAATGGTTCCTGGTAACTTGCTTCCAGAAGAAGGTAGAAGGTAGGTGTAGACAAATGACTGGGACAAATAGGGAGTGTATGCATTGTTATGCATTGTTATGTTATATCACACATGCATTGTTATGCTAGACATCATCTGCCCATGTGGACAATGTTAAAGTAGCAATATAAAAATAAAGTATAATTGTGCTTATGTGAAAGTATTTCAGGGATGCAAAAGCCCATTTTGCTAGGTATCAGACTTTTTTGGGGGAATGTAATGTTAATTTGGGGCTTTGTGAACTGCCTCTTAGCAATAGACCTTTATTGAACTGTATGCCAGAGTACGTGTAGATCTGTAGAGAATTTGAGTGAAATTCTAAACCTGAAGTGGAAAAATGAGAGGATCAATAGAGTGGAATAAAGTAGAAGATCAGTAGCCATGTGGCCTATGTTTTGACAGAGCATACATAATGCAGTAGGCTTGTCAGATATTATCTGTCAGACAACAAGAGGAAGACAAGACAACATAAACACAGTATGTTCTCTGAATGTTCAATGCAATGTTCAATACAATGGTATATCATAAAACCATGATGTTATTACATTAAATGATTGTTTATTTATCCCCTTAAACTAGCACACGCCCATGTTCTGGCTCGGAGGTGGTTTAGTTTATTTGCATTCATTGCATTTTTAAATAATCTGTTCACACGATATACATTTTTTGAAAGTGTTAAAACTCACAATTCTATATGTATGAATGGAATGTCTTGGACATCATTTTGCCATTTTTATGACTCATTTAAAGCAAAATCTGATTTTTAATGTTTTCCAAAGAGCACCTTTTTTCTTTATCACCTGTTGACTCCGCAGTGCTCTGAACAAGAACTATTGTTGCCTCGCTGCTCATTGCATGCAATGTCGCTGCCTCACCACTGGGAAAAAGTGTACGCCAAGTCAAGAGCTGTCGTGAGATATCATCGTATCGTACACCCAAAAAATGGTCGTACGCACACTTTACGATCAGATTTGAATGTATGCATGAATGATAAATGAGGCCCACTGACTGAAAAAACCCTAAACGGATATGATCCTTGACAACATTTTACCAAAATACTGTACATTTAAAATATAAATACACATATAAACAGAATGATAAGAGCAGCAAATTTCCCACTACCAAATGGCTAATTTGGTAAAGTAGCTTACAATGAGTGTATAATGTGCCCAATAGATCAAACTGTTAGTATGACTGTGGTCTATGGCATTAGTGTACATAGTGGTCGGGCACAGTTGACTGCCATTGGGGTTGTATGGGCTTAACTTTACCAAGGTTTTTTTCTCAAAAAAATACAGGTGTCCATTTTTATCAGTGAGAAATGTGCCTCTAAAGCAATTACACCTCTCACAGTATTGTTTTTAGTGTGCAAAGAAGTCACTTGAGTCTCTCAGCATCTTCCCTTAAGTTTAACTTAAGTTTTATGTTGTATTTGCAGTTCTGTCATCATTATAATTCCAAAACTGTGTTTACAAATTTAAAAAAGAACACTTGCATTAAAAAAAGGCCACCATCTCACTGAATGATCAAATCAGCGTAGGGCATAACAATGGACATTCAAGAGTCTCGCACATACCTGGTGTTTCACACACCTGGTGAGAAAAAGGGGCTGGGGTTACATTTAAAACAACACACTTCATATCATTCCCTCAACAAATATCATCCAGGATGTGTCCCATTGAAGCACAGTCTCATTAAATGTTGCCAAAATGCTGGCACCATGTCCTTAATGGCAAAAAGGCGAAAATAATTTACCTCGGTCTCTGGGCTTTGAGTCTCTGTAGGCATCTGCCGATAGGACAGAGCAATTAATAACAGTCAGTGCTACTGCGCCATGGTCATGTAGCACGGCTCAGAGGAGAATGCGAGTCTGTTACAGAGGCCAACGTCACCCCCCTAGAGTGAGCAGAATGCGATTGGTTCCCTTGACTCAGGACCTGGGTCTTTAGTGCAGCGAGCTAATTGCATCTTGTGTATTGTACTGCAGATGGCAAGGGCTGCAAGTTGAAACTCACAACAGAGCTCCATCCCTCATTTTTCATAAACAAAACCCCTTCTGACTGACTCATCTGCAATGATCAGAGCTAATTATATTTAATGTATGCACTGCCAGTCATTTCAAGTAGGTCTGAATTGACGGAACATTCAGAAGTAATAGATACTGTTTTGTTGCCATTGCGGTTTCTGAGGTTGTTTTTACACTTTGTCGTTTCGACCAACCTTTCCAAACCCGACACGGATAATTAAAATGGGAAGTGTGAATTCTCTGAAAGCCCTCTGGCCTGCTGGATTGTTTGCTTAAATAAGTCTAAATTTAGGTATTCTCCTGGTCTCAGAATGGTTTGGTAGAGAGTAAACTTCTATATTTCTCAGTGCAATGTGAGGCTTAGAGAACACTGTGTGAATAGCACACATGTACTTTGCACTTGTGGCCAGATATGCAAGATAAACTAAACTACTGAATATGCTAAATAAACTTTAAAAGTTACTGTTTTGCATGATAGTTAATAGGGTTGGGACATACTTGAGTAAACCAGCACCCCCCAAAAAAGAGTACTTGCATAATCGCTAGGACAAGAAGAATATCATAAAGTGAGCCACCCCTAATAGTTAACTATCACTGGTACAGCAAAATTTACCATGCATCTAACAGCCAACAAAATAGTCTACTATTAAATACATTACATAATGCTAAATTGTATATAACATGCTGCAGTTCATGAATAGCATAATGGGTTGAGAATTGGCCTTGTGAGCAAGTACTTAACCGGACTTTATAGATTCAGTATATATCCAGCTACATCAATACCTAAATGTAATGAATGATGCTTTTTTTACTGCTAATACAGAGCTTATCCAATATACACAGGATAACTTAAGAAAAAATGTTATTTCATATTGTTTCACTAGCAGATTTCATTCAAATGAAAATAAATGGAAATAGATTTAGATTTATTAGACATGTGTTTGTGTTATATAATTATGTAATATGTATTGTACATAATTGCACTACAATACAATACGAATTCTCTGTACAAAGTCATTTCATTACAATTCCTAATTCCACAGTGCATTGCTCTGACGATATTTGGCCGACAGAAATACATATTTTTGACCTCATGCAGAACAGCACATGCAAATCGGAAGTAGCAGTGCAAATACTACACAATAACTATTATTTCCTCTAGATAATTACATTAATTCAAATAATGCATTCATCCCAAAAAGATAATGGGAAATCAAATAAAATAAATACATTTCACAAACATCCCCCACTAAACTAGCTCTTTCAACCAGCCGTAGATGACATTTCCACTAGTTCTGACCTTCAGTGCAATTCTTGTCTACAGTTTCTCAAAAGCAATTGAGAATAAGAGAGCTTTACCATATATGGCCACGTTGGCCAGTGCTCCATGTGAATGTGAAATTCTGGCCTAATTTACCCAACATATAGACCCATGTCTAATCCTGCTTTTTTGGCTAAAATTGTTGATTGGGGTGGTCGCATCCTAGATGAAATGACCTCATATGAACTTCATGAGCTTTTTCAATCTGGACTTCACACTAAGCACAGTACAGAGACTGCCCTTGATAAGATGGTCAATGACTTACAGCTGTCCGCTAGCTGAACATCCTAACACTAATACTAATACCCTAGTGCTGCTTTTTACACGTCTCATCATAACATCCTCCTCTCACACCTTGCAAATACAATTGCCACCCCTGACACTACACTCTCTTGATGTAAACCTGACATCACCAACAGACAGCACTGTGACAGCATCGTTGGCTCCTCTTGGCCCTATTTATTCATATCCATTTGCCACGCCTTGGGAAAATAATTTGGCAGCATGGATTTCACCTTCGATTGCTATGTTGATGATATTATTATTTCTTCTGTTAAGAATTTCATTTCTGTAGCAATTTCAAGGATTAGAGCATAGGATAAAATCTAATTTATTCAAGTCATGAATTCAGCAAGTACTGAACTGTCATAGATGATAATTAATAGTAAGGGTCCATAGAGAAGCGACAGGGCTGCACGGGCCATATTCTCTCACTCCGTGTTGATCATGTTGAAGTTAAACGAGACGCATTTGTAATGTTGTGCTTGTGACCATTCAGTCTGCTTTAAACTATTTTAACGAAGCGTGTCAGTAATTCAAAATACACAAACATTACTGAAAGATTTCTGTTTGGAATTTAAAAGTTAACAAGTTTCTTAAACTTATTTTTGTCACAAACTGAATTATGGCAGATGTATCAATAAAATTTCAACAGCTGTTGGTGGTTTATATTACAATGTATTCATGTGAAATGGATTACTAATCTCTGAGTAATAATGTGTTAGAATTTTAACAGCAAGCTTTAAACTGTGCCAATATTATATAGGCCTTAAAGCACATTAATTTTACAAGGGGACTTGGCAGATAACTGATAATCAAGTATCAAATCTAGATCAGCATTCAATTAACATGCAAATCAATACTAATTACTTAACCTCTGATTGGTCCAAAGCCAGCGCAGTGTACACTGCGAGTCGCCAGGGCAGGAATTGAGGTTCTGTTCGTGGAAGCGTATGATAGGATCATTGATCACAAAGATAACAGCTCTGCGAACCATTGCCTTCACATCCTCAAGTGAAGGGGAAAAGCTAAGGAGTCAATGATGATTCACCACAACACCAATCTCCCTTCCATCTCATACCAATACCAATACCAACCACTCGTGGAACTATTGTTGCTTTGTGGCACGCAAGAATCACAGGGTTCTCTGTGTCAAGGTTCCCGGCGATGTCACAGAAGCCTTTGTTTGTCCATTCCCTTTATCCTGCATTCTGAGAGCTGACTCGTGAGGCATGGGGATGCAAAGACGAAAAAGAGCTGACAAAAAAAAAGCAAAGAGGAGAATTCTGATAGATTACTCTGGCCTTCCGAGGCTGATGATTGCTCTGGGGCTGGCTGTCATGGAATTCATCACTAAGCGATTGAAAGGGCTGTGGAGTCTGTTTGGAAAAAGCAAGAGCAAGTCACCATCCAGTACAACTCCAGATGTGAACCACGTGTGAAAATCCTTTTTATCATTTGAAATGCTTTCTGTCGTATGTCTGGGTCTTAACGTTGAAGCAATAATTTTGATATGGGAGCAGTGTGAAAACAACAGCCAGCACAACAGAACCATGGAAATGTTTGAAGTAATTTTTTTAGTGTCTATCTTCTTGACCGGCAGATGTCTTTATTCTGCAGGACTGCGAGCTTCCTGAACATGAACACTGAACAAAAACTGTTTAAGGATTTGACTGTATGGTACACCGATGGTGCCTACACAGGCAATAACACCTACGGCATATCCGTCTGTTTACGAGCCCGGTTTGTAAACGACCGCATCATACTGCATTGCCACCTTAATCTTCATAACAAGACCCAGTGTGTGTCATTTTGCTCGGTTTTGGAAGAACAAGGTTCATTGAACTGTTCCCATGCATGTCCTTGCCAGAGAGAACTGACATCTGCATGGCGCACCACCCTCCCCCCCCCCCACCCCCCGCCCAGCCCCCATAACACTGCTGATACCGCTCTGAGAGAGAATTTATTTTGTATTCTCAAAAGCCGATGCCCAGACAGGGATTTCACAACAGCCACTTCAGTGTCGCCTGTCTGGCACCTGCCAATGCGATTGTGCGCATAATCCAAATGGCTTGGATCTCTCTCAGAAGCGGGGTGCCTCCAAGTGTTCTGAAGGTGGTCCCAGATCCTAAAGCCTACAGATGGTGCTTTTTCCCATGAATCTTCCGCCCTTCTCATCCTCGGCGTTATCGGGGGAACAAAACGAAAATGCCTTGTTGGCACGCCGTTTATTGTGTTAAATATGGAGTTACATATGAGCAGTGAAGTCATGGTGTCGACGGACCATCTGGCTTTCGACTGGGGGTAGGATTAGTGCATTCACACAACAACAGTTTCGTCAATTCATGCAGGATGTGTCATCACTCAGTAAAAGAGACCAAACCTAACTTATTTATAAAAGTGAACCCCTGTTCAACGGCTGTATATGGAGCCAGATCACCGTGAAACAAAATGCTGAATGTTAAGTCTTTATAGTTTTTTTTGTAATTTTGGTTCAGAGTAACTAAAAGACAGAAATCAATGCAGAAAATGGGGGAGGAGTGCAACAGAATCAACCCTTAAAATCTGAGTGTCTCCGATCAAACCAAGCAATATTTATGAATGTCAATTAATAATATGATACAACCATAATTATGGACAAGATCAAAATACTCCACTGAAAAACTTTGACAAGGGCTCTAAGACACTATGTGGAAAACTATGGGCTCTGTTTCTCTATGGCATAATAATTAAAATAGTGTGTCAGTAGAAATGTTCATTACTCTGACATAAATGTAAAAAAGTCTCATCCTCTTTCCTACTTAGCAAATCCTTCATGGCCCTTTTTAATACAATGCACAGTATTGCTCAAGTGCATACTGTCAGATTACTACCAAAGACAAAGTATTCATTCATTGTCAGGGGCTCTTATTTTAAGAACAGTACACCTGTACCTAAGCTGTTCAGGCTTACCCCCCCCCCACATACTCTTAAGATAATAATGAATAATTAATTGAATTTATACAGCACCTCTGATCTCAAGATCTCAAAACACTTAACAGAAACTCAACTTAACTGCCAGCAATGTGTAATAGCCACCTGGGTGAAGCACGTCTGCCTATTTGTGCCAGAACACTCACAAACACACGGAGGGAGATGTACTGGTAACCCATATACTAGAGCTGATTATACCACTAACGGTGATGGGAGTTTTCCAGGAAACCAACTCTGTGATAAGTGCCATGGGATCTGAAATAACTACAGTGAGTCTGGACCTCAGTGAGGCGAAAAAGACAGAACCTGCTGCTTCAGCACAGTGTCCCATCACCGCACTAGGTTCTGCTTGGTCCAGAGGGAAGACTGCCCTCTACCAGAAAGTCCCAGGATATTTCCCTTCCCAGTACTAAAGGAGTCCAGCCCAACTCATCATCAGCTATGAGAAAAGAACAAGTTACAGGGTTAGCATCACAGCTCATTCTAAGAATAATACAATGTGGCGTTTGAAAGTCGATGACACCGACAGATTTATCTCCAGTCATTTTCAGCAATACTGATTTGTCGAGTTGAGGGTCGATCCACAACTGGAGTTATGGGTTATAGCTAGCCAGTGCAGCAGTAAAGGCTGGATCTAAATGATACCATGAAAACATCTGTCACTGTTTGCTTCCACGTACCTTGGTCTAACGCGCTACATAGTGTACGTAGCGCTAGGTCTTACAAGAGGCGGTAATTGCTTTTGCAAGCACCTCAATCCATAAACTGGACTGCATTGATCTTCCTAATCCATGACTGAACGAACCAGCTAATGACAAATGACCACTGAACAATATACTGTGAAGCAGTGTTAATAAAGTATGCATTTGTGTTTGTGTGTATATGAATTATGTCCTAGACAGCACCTCCTAGCAACATGCTTCATCAATACTGCACAGAGAACCAGCACTTTCACTGGACAAGCCACCCAAGAGACTATGAAGATAGATACAGGAATGTTCTTCGCTGGATTTCAGATTAAGAAAATTGAGATTTTTATTCACCTTTCAAGTAGCTGACTTCTAGAGCAACTCAATCTAAGTGTTAAAGCAAAACAAAGCAAATAGTTAACTCCCTTATGTTAAACACATTTGATTGAGCCATGTTTCTCCATTAAGCGCCCGCGACGTTTCCCCTTCGATCGCATCTACACTAATGGATTTTAACAAAGGGAGCTTTGGGAACAAGGACTGAATTAAACATTGGGTTGACAGATGTTTCAGTTCGCTAAGAAAGGAGAGAAGCGCTACCCTTGGAGAACTACCGTGTAATGCCGGAATGTAAAAAAAAACGTACGCCAGAGCTTTCCGCCTCTTCACTGTGTCAGAAGAGTACAGCACAGCACATGTAAAACATTTTAATTGAGATATAATAGAAAATATAATAGATAATAGAAAAATATAATGGAAAAATGACCCACGGGGATTACTTATCTGACACCGGCTCTGGACTAAACAGCACAATATGCTAGATTATAAAATGATGACTACCAAATTATGATTGAAGCGATTCATTACCACGGGTGCACATGTTAAAAAGGCAGCTTGAACCCATTTTGCATCTGCAGTGAAAAAAAGTCGAATTCAATGGACTTTGTTGAACATGAGTATATTGCATATGTCTCATAGTGGAGAAGACTGGTACACATCTTTGACTGGCAGAAGTCGTCAATTCCAATTTGTCACACTGTTGAAGATCAGTTAAAATAATTGCTCCCTTTGCTCCATGCAAATAATAAAATGTGTGATTAAAAGAGGGAGGTTCGTGAACTGAAGCACTGGGTAATTGGCAGGTCATTCACATGTAGCTTTCAATTTGGACCCAGAGGAAGAATGGTATATAAATCTATCCATCATTTTTCCCAAAAGAAGAACTGCTTCTTAGCCAAATGTCACAAGGCATCTAATGCCCCCCCCCCTGTATTTAGCAGAGTTTAATTTTTTAAATAAGTACAAGTGCAGACAAATGTCAAATTCATAAATTATAAATATGGTAACAGCTTATTAAGTCATGTAGGGCCAAGACCCTGGTGCTGAACCCTTTAAAAGGAAGCTCATCTGAATAATACATAATAAATATAAATATAAATAATATCCTGAATAATTGAATAATAAATATTCAATGACGCATCTGTACTACAAAATATTTAAATTTAAGTGTTATCATACAATAGCAATGAAAGCATCAGGTAATAAAAAAGCCTTGCTTCCTCTAATGTCCAGTCTAAAAAGTATGTAAAACGCAAATGCTTGTTTTCACGAGCGCTACATTTTTCTGCAATCCAAACAGCGCACTAATATCCTTGCAAAACACCCAGGCTGAGACCTTTACCGTCACTGATATCACGCTGCTTAACACTGGGCCTTTGTATTTTATCACCATCGCCAGTTCCACAGTTTGAGGGCTTGGAGTTGAGCCCCAGGTTTTCAGAGGGAAAAAAAGTGACTGGAAGCAGGGCGATTGATGTAAACACAGTCGAGGCTCTCTGTGCCCATTACCATGTCAAGGTGACTCCTGCACATGCTACAACTTTCTACCACGCCCGCTCTCAGTGGAAGTAAGTCACTCAAACTAATGGCTGTTTTTCCATTTCGTTTTTGTTTAGCTCCCTCTTCAAGTACATTATTTGGCATCAGATTTGACAAAATATGGTCTTGCTTCTCCAAAAAATATTGCCATGAGAATAATGCCATTTTGTTTCTGTTCAATTAACTACCCATTTACCATTAACTGTAAATAAAGCAATTTGGCATTTCAACTGCTTTGTCTGTCATGATAAAAAAACAAGAGGTACACATATAAGACACATCAATATAAGCATTCAGATTAAATAGGCATAACATTTATTCTCTTGATGGGTAAAGTGGGTATATTTTGTTATATTTTGTGAGAAAAATTGCTTGCAGTATAAATGGATTAAAATGAATGATATGCACTTGTATAAATTACATAGTCAAAGAGGCTGAGGTGCCCATGAACATGAACTAAGTATTGTTAAAGGTGAAATATGCAACTTATATATATATACATTTCAATTTAATATCGCTAATTGACCATGAAAAACCAAATCTAAAATCTCTGTAGCTAACATTCAGTGGGAAAACTTCAGCACCTCAGATCATGTTGATGTCCTCTAAATTCACATTTTGAATGGCTCTTTGTGTAAACGTGAGCCAGTGACCTACTCCCACAGAACCACTGGCATCCTCAGCGTCTGAGCAGAAAAGGAATTTGCGAATGACAATCCGACACAAAATCTAAAATAAAATTACAAAAAAGTCATGACAATGGATTATAACAATAATCGGTTGTATAAAAAAACATAACTTTGACAGATGGAAGTCAATGTAACGACTGAATGAAATTTGTTCTTCCATTGTTTGTTAAATTAACTTACATTTAATAAAAATGTGTTACGTTACCTGGACAGCAAAAACGTTATTTCTGATATTTCTACTTTCGAAATCCATGGTCTGATAGCCTTCCTTGGAAATTCAGGAAGAGGCTATCAGACTGTTCTGCATCTATATCACTCACTCACTCCACCAGCTTTCCCTGCCTTACCAGCTTTTGTCTGATATTTACCGTTTGTCTGATAGCTTTTGTCTGATATTTACCTTTGGTCATTCTTTTCTCTCAGATTTGATGACAGTTGCATTTGTGCTCCGAGTTAGACCTGTGCCACTTACAGCCACGCAAGGAATGCATCAGTGTGGGCAGTCCTCCGATGCACTCAGCTGTGAGCTAGTGAGTGATTTACACCACATAAGCCACGAAGCACTATAGGATAGCCAGCTACATATGGATGCAAGGTATGTCTCTCAATAATGATGACTGATATGCTGTGGGCACTAGGTACATCACTGGGGGCACTAATGCAGTGTGCGATGAGAGCCTTTCAGGCTAACCCTAACCCTACCCAATAACAATGCTGAATATTGATTCTAATTAAATAACACTGTGTCTGTTCTGGCTATGCATAGTATAGTATTTATGTGTAATGCATACATGTACGTTATCTGAAAAAAATAATCTGCAAATGCCACTTGGAGCTGGGATCCGAGCCAGACCTGCCTTGTTGAACGGATTGCGGTGCTGTGATTGGAATTACTCAAAGCTGCTGACACCGGCGCTGCCAAACAAAGCATTAGCACGCTCCTTTTCTCTTTCTCCTGCATTATCAGACTTCAAACACGCAAGACAAGTACATATTTTAACTCCTTTATTTTCTGCTTATATTATTTGGAAAGGCTTAAGCAAGAAATGCGAGTGACCAAATGTAGTCTTCAGCCCGTGTAAAATGACCTAAAACCCAACTATCACTAAGAGCGCCATATGTTACCCTGCTCTCAAAAACCCAGGAAGCCAGTATTCAAGTAAGGAATAGTTAAAATAGTCTGATTTAACAGAACATTTCTGTTTTCCTTACAAATTCTTTGGGTGTTTTGAATCAGCATCTGCGTCTAATACCACGCAAACTGTGACCATGGTCATTTCTGCGTAAAGAGCAAGTAAGAAGTAACGTCATGTCTGCGACTGTACCGGAACACAGCTGACAACCAAGTGCTTCTGAAAAAGCTTATTTTTATTCCTTAGTGATTCTCATCATTTCTCCCACAAATATTTAACAGCTAAAAGCACTCGATACAGCGTATTATCTTTTCAATAGCTGTCGGAATGCTGACTTGACCTGTTGTTTTGTCCCCATTCCGACCCTCAAATTGAATCCACCGTGATGAAACTGTACAAATGTTCCCCAGTTAGTTTCCATGTGAGGAAACCGGACAATGCACCGACGTAGACAGCTTAACCACAGGTCCAGGTGTATACATAGATAACGTTTGAAAAGACTCCTGCAGAAACCTTCACAATTTTCAATCAATGAATACCACTATCCCAAACCCATCATCTGAAGGATGACTTTTGTTCTGAATAATAGTACACACACACGCCCGCTCAGTGCCCTCCACAATTATTGGCGCCCCTGGTAAAGATGAGTAAAAAGGGTTATAAAAAATAAAAAAAATTATTTCTTAATGAGGGATTTTTTTTTCTCAGAATAAATTTACTTCAATTCAAGGTTGGATTTTTCTAATTTTTTCAGTGTGCCAATAATTGTGGAGGGCACTATATATATATATATATATATATATATAATAAATGTTTTAATATACATGGTGTCTGTATTTAAAGTAATTTCTAAATAAGTATTTGACCCAAGTCTATGCAACACGCAACCCTACAGACACACACACACACACACACACACACACGTATGCACACACGCACCGTATTTCTCATCCCCGTTCTACAGATTCTCTCCCACGGGAGGTGCAGTGAGATGGAAACTTATTGGAGCTGTAAAATCTATTTCAACCTCCTCAATGTGAGTCGTACAACACAGACCCATCTCTCAGGAGCCACAAAACTAGGCCACAGCTCCCAGATTTCAGGAGAGCAACATTTCTTCACAGAAGCTATTGACAGATTTGTCATCCTCTCCTAGTGGATTTCTCCCTGATCCCTGTCTTATTGCTATTGCATGTGTCATACCCAAATAGTATTGAAAGTGACGGTATTAAAAACCTGCAGTCACACAGTCGTATAAGCGGCATTATTGATCCACTCAATATTCTGACTTCTTTCCACAACTGAGCAACATTGTTTACTAGAGCAGAAGTACGTACTTGACTTATAGTACAATAATGCTGTTTATCTGCACAAAAAGGTTATCTCTCTAAAAATAGCTGGAAGGTTTATATTTGCTATGTTAGAAATAAGCTGTGTTCATGACAGGAATGGAAGTCTGCGTGAAAATATATCAACAGGCAAGCCGCACGTAACGCAAAAATAACAACAAACATTTACGCGCCAGGGCTATAGAACAGATCCTTTTTGTCAGTACGACTGGAAGCTTGATGTACAATACATTCATAATAATGTTTGTCTGAGAAAGTGTCTATGAAAGTCAAAGCTCAGAATCACTACTCATAACATGGAACACAAAACAAATTGTGCACATGGATGTAGCATCAACTGAATTATGAGTCCTTTTTTTCACAACAGAATTTATACAATAAGTCCTACATAAGAAATCGGGAATAAACAATTATTCACACATACACGTGCGATTGCTAGTCATTTGTAAGAAATATTCATTAAATTTCTTCTCCTCCGCATTTTATGCATCTATTTGCATAAAAATTATTAAAGAGGGATAATTTACAACTGCGGAAAAACAGTGTGTTTTGACTTCTATTCATAAGCTTCAAGACTGATATTTTCCCCTGTAACATAATCATTGCACTTTGGATTTTCAAAGCAATGGAACACACTGCCGTGATTAATTTCACTTCAGCTTTAGCGCTTGCTTTCTCAAGACGCTGCAGTAATCCTTAAACCGCCCAACCAAGCAAACCAAACTAGTGAAAAAAATTTTACAGAAAAAAAAATAGTAATTTCAAAAAAAGGCATTTCATTAACTGGCACTGACTGTGACACGTTAAAATTGCACGCATCTACACATAAGACTATTTTTGGCTCTCTACAAACGCTTGAATTTTCATAAGTCCCCCTCGCCGACCTTTAAAGTGGTGACAATCTTTCTGAAATGAAGCCTCACGTGGGAATCCTTGAAGCCCAGTCTAAGTTGGAAAATGCTCACACGACAGAGGATGAATAAGAGTGGCGTGGTGCCTCAGCTTGAATTTATCCGCATTGTCCATAGCTGTTAAGGTACCTTATACAGGTGCAGCTCAAAAAATTAGAATATCATGAAAAAGTTCAAAAAAAATTTGTCACTCATTTCAGAAAATGAAACTCATATATTATATAGATTCATTACACATAGAGTGAAATATTTCAAGCCTTTATTTCTTGCAATTTTGATGATTATGGCTTACAGCTAATGGAACCCAAAATTCAGTGTCTCAGAAAATTAGAATATTTTGCTTTAACATATTTTTAAAGTATCATATTTAATATTTGGTCGCATATCCTTTGCATGCTGTTACTTCCTGAAGTCTGTGACCAATCAACATCAAAAGACTCTCGATATCTTATTTTTAGGTACTGTTACAAAGCGATATACTATCTCCTCTGCATTTGATGATCTCTATGAGAAGAATGGGGGGGGGAGATACTTTTTTCTGCTGTAAACGGTACAGTACACAATGGAACACACTGACTGGGCGAAATGGCGTACGTCAATCAAGTCTCTAAGGTAAAAAACGCCCCCCAAAACCATCACTGCAGCCAGATATGGATGGATGGATGGATCCCTTTAAGGTTTTTTTTTTCTCTTTTTTTTCCCCCCATATTTTTTTTGAAGGAAAGTGAGTCAGGAGAAATAGCAGCAGAGTGATCCATCACACTCCTACCATATACTGGCACACAGAGATGGGGTTTGGGGCGTTCGATAGCTCGCTCAGACCCTGACTTACAGCCAGCCAGCCAGCCAGCATGTGTCAGTGTAGTGTACAGTGTAGTTTACAGCTGAATCTAGTCTCACCCCCCCCCCCCCCATAGATCAGTGTTCAAAGCAGAGATTATTAGAGAGGTTGTAAATAAACAGTACCTGAAAATAACATATCGAGAGTGTTTTGATGTTTGATGTTTGGAAGTAACAGACAGGAAAGAAGTGCATGAAAATATAAAATAATTTAATAAAAAAAAAAAAAAAAATGAAATTAAAAAAATATTTAAAAATTAAAATTCTATTTTTTTTTTTTTAATGATATTTTATAAGTTCATTAAATCAATCAAAATTAAAAAAAATAATGAAAAAAAATATTGAACTTTTTCACGATATTCTAATTTTTTGAGCTGCATCTGTATATGGCTTTAGTCAAGAAAAAATGCTAATGTGAGCAATTAAACTTTCCCTGGACAAGGGGCAGGTGAGAGACATTAGAGGGCGGTAGCATGATACTGTTTACAATACTTCATTATGTGTTTTTCAGATAAAAGCTCTGCAGGTATTGTAAAGACTTGCTGTTCTTTATTCAATGTGCATGGGCTCATTTGGTGGGGTTGGTGAACACCATCCAGGTAATCTGCATAGCAATGATAAAACAATAGCTGCTTAACACAGAAATGTTAATTGACATGCTTTTGCTCTCACAGATGATAGGCACAGCATATGATAGTCCAGGGTCTTCAACCTGTGTATGTTGGCTTTTGTTCCTAGAATAATTGCAACCTCTAATGAGCTATTAATTGTTCTTAATCAGACATGTAATGTCTAGAGAAGCCTGCCCTACCCCCAGAATCAGAAATATCAGAAATAGCTATGTATGCTTTGAAGAATAAATATTCCACAATCACACCCTAGGACTATTAATCAGTCAGATCATCTCATGCTTTAATTTCCTGTAATTTGCTGTATGACAAATGAATCCTATCGAAAGGGGTAACATTTTTCATTTTTTTCAATTATAGACTGAGAGGTAAAATCATTGGTGTCCTAAATTGTAAAAGTGTGGTCACCTGGTCCCTGAAGCAAAACATTAAGAGTTCAATGACAGAGCAAATGCCTATGAGCCAAACCTGCAAAAATTATGTTATAACTTAAACACCTTTTCAACCGGCATAATTGATGAAGATATCGGCTGTGACAAACACCAACAGGCACAGTGAGCCTCCAGTGCCAAGTTTGAAACCACTAAGCCAGTTAATCAGACAAAGAGATACTTTACTAATCTCTAAAAAATTATTTATGAAGGGATAAGTCTGGACTAGCTCACAGATATTCAGCTTTATTGCAGAGAAATTGCAAACAAGACCAACGTTTTGACAGCAACCGTGTCTTCATCAGTCAAAACTGATGGCTTTTGACTATGATGAAGACACGGTTGTTGTAGAAACATTAATCTTGTTTGCAGTTTGTTCGCAATAAAGCTGAATATCACTGAGCTCCAGACTTATTCCTTCATCTCAGTGCACCGTCCCATTTCTGAGAAGCACCGGATCAGCGTTCTATTTGGCAGATGCTCTTGTGATCTCCTTTCAGGAAATTTTTTATATACTTTATTAATCCCTGAAGGGAAATTATTTAATCACTTGGCCACAATAAACAGTTAAAACTGTCCATATTGGGACACCTGGTCAACAACAGCAACTGAGTGCTTTTAGAGTACGTCCAGAATAGAAGCGTTTCAGATAAAATAAAAGTCTGAAACATAATGGCCCTGCAGTAAACACTGTGCATCTAATCAAGTGTGCTATCATTATGACTTCACTGTTCCCCATGGCCCCACTCTCGGACCCCTTCCTAAAATATTACTCCACCTTCGAGAAAAGCAATAATTTGATGAAACTGTGATCAATACAGCCAGGTGGGACCAACGGAACAGAGGTGTCATTCCGCATTAATTTAAACTCTGGAAGTTCAACATTTTTTAGTTTAATCTGAATTCATTGCCCACCTGCAGATTGCTTCTCACAGCCCACTGCAGTGACTTGAAATCCATCTGACCTGTGACTGCAGAACCTCACCTCAGTCACACCGGCTCCTCTGAGACACAACGGCATGCATACATACCTCCTTTTCTACATATTTTCTTGCCCGGTTTCCTGGCACATTCCTTGGATATTCTTTTTACTGAAAAATGAATAGAAGACTAAAAAATAACATGGGGCTCCATCACAGAATGTTTGGACCATGCAACAACACCAGCTAATTCAATATCAATCATGTAAAATAAAAAATGTTGTTGTTCCTTGTCAATTGTCATCAGCCATCAACATCATGTACCACTATGAGCCCAACTCTCTGGATTAGACGATGGTTTGTTGGCCATATATTGTAGAAGAGGGAAGTTTCACTTGGGTCTGTGTATCATAAGGATAGGAGGCAGGGGGGTGTAAGTAGTATGGGAAGTTAGTTCACACAAACACAAAAAACCAGCATCATGCAAGTATAGAACAAAAAACATGCGCAGGTCATGCTTTTGAAAAGTGAATTAAATTGAATTGAAATACAATCCACAAGTTGAAAAATGCACATTATGTTTTATGGGGATTTTTCAAATTTTTGAATTTCAATTCATTTCCTGTATTGATTGAACTGAAATGCAACCGACCACAAAACCCCTAAAAACTCCATTGTTACTACCATTAACTCACCATCCTCTGTGGGAACGTATATGTTTAAGTAAAGGCAGTCTTCACTCTGGTCCTGGACGTACGAAGACACAATTTCCATGCTGTTGGTAAACCACACAGGCAGCATGACCTCTGGAAGCCTCCCCTCTTGGATGGTCTGGGGGCAGACCGGCGCAAACTGGGTGGCGTTGCGGGTGTCAGGCCATGAGTTGGGTGGCTCCGGGGGCTGGAATCGTCTGTCTCCAATAGGGGGCGCCGCATAGGGCACGCCTAAAAAATGCACAACTGGCCCCAGAATCTCGTTATGCAGCTCCTTCTTATACCCTCGCAGCTTCCCGTAGACGGTGGTCACCACGGGATCCGCGTCGTCCACCTTCTCCAGGGCCGCTGCAAAGCCCTGCAGTACCACGCCCAGTGCCCACAGCTGAAGGAGGAGCCCCAGCCCCGCCTGAAGCCCTGCCCACGTCTGCGCTCCGGGCTCCATGCTCGTACCGCCTCCTCCCGGCCAGAGGAGGCGCTCTCCGCTGCAGCGGCACTTAGAAAGCAATTCTGGTCTATATCCACTTGTGGCGCGCAGGAAGATCTAACCTCCGGATTGCTCAGCTGTCAAAGGCTCTCTCACATGGCAAGTATTTCCCATCGATTTCACGTTCACGGTGGCAGCATCCTCACTGAGCACTATTCATCAGGCGCATCCTACCGGCGATTACGTTTCCATTCTGGTGCTATGAAAAGCACAGCCGTTTGCAGCGGGGGCTTGGCTGATAAATCAAATCCAGTTTAGCCGCAGGACCACATCCTGTGAGGGAAAGAATGAAATGACTAATTAGATACAATATATGGGCCGGACAAGGTTCATTAGCTCCGGGAACATTCAGACACTTGCGTGACAGCCTATCAATCAGTCACTGGCTTACATAACTATTTACGCATTTGTGAAGAACCACATTCCTCCAGGGCAGAGGGAGAATTAGACATCAGACATTTCATACGGGACAAACTATCCAATTAAAGTCTAATGTGACAAACAGGCTAAATTCAAATAGGTGTGGAAATGTTGGTACTTGATGTCGTGGAACGATGCAAGAATCATTACAAAATCGAGTAAGAACAAATTCAGGGGCCAATGACCCTTTCAAACACAGTGTTTTCAGGCTGCTTATATCTTATACAGCAGGGGCCGTCACAACCGCATTCCTTACTCTAATACCCACAATGCACTTTTGTATGATCTTCTATTGTAGCGTATATGTATAAAAGTTAAATTAGTATCATATACTAAAAAAAGAACACAGTAACAACTGAATTCTAAACCCTAGTGGTTTATAAATATCACATTAACCATAAAACAACACACTCAAGTTGGTCTTCTCCACAGTGGAAAAACAAGTGCAAAGCAGTACGTTCAAATAATTAAAGACAACAGCCAGAAACAAAACAAATGACAGTGAAATTCTTCGTCAAATCTGATGCATCTTTAGGGGACATGAGTAAGATGAAAGTGACTAATAAATCAGCAGGAATATTGCATGTGACATTGACCTGTATTTGTTTCTTTTTAGCTTGTGCATGTGTGATGTCAAATTTTACCCAATGTCAATTTGCTTCAGTGTTACCAGTTTCCTGAAGCAGCGCTAAAAATACACTCTAGCTCATTGGGTTCTTGAATCAAGTGTTACATTTATTGCTAAGCGGATTCATTCATTCAGATAAGCGGATGTTCCTGCAGTACATTACAAACTACATCCTTATCAAGGCTCTTAACCATGATGGCTGTGGTAAATATCTAGACAAAAGTGATAATATTTTAAAAGGCAAGCCATGTCAGGCTCACTGGTAAGTGAATCTGCCTGAAAACAGTCATTTTTATCATTTTAAAATATTTTTTTATATTTCAATTATAAATGCCAGTTAATCAGTTAAATTTCATCATTGCTTTAAATTGTGAAGTAATGTTTCACATCTTCTCTACAGTAAAATTGCATGCTGCAGGCATCCATAGCCCTTGTCTATGATGGTTGCAAGGCCACCTTATTTATTCCAGAGTGTGGGCCACGATTAAGCCGCCAAATCAAACGACTAATTCAGCCTATTGTACAATGAACCACTGAGCTGGAATGAGACCCACTCGCCGCCCAACCCAACAGGACTGGAGATTAGCACCTTTAACCTACATACCCCTTATGTATGCATTATGCTGAAATGCAACAGCTGAGGATTCGTGGCATTCATAATGGGTCAAATCACAGCAAGAATGCTTAAATCAGTGCTCAATCCAGTCTATTGTCAGGTTTGTCTGGTGTGCATAATAGCAAATAAAACAAGTAAAAAATGTGCTTGCAGTAGTTTTGTATTGATGTTTTATTAGACCTATAATTTTATATTTAACCAGTCTGCCCATTTTTCATAACACATTTTTTAAAATGTCAATACTACCATTGCAAGCGAGTGCAGATTTTCTGGAACAAGTTAATAATTGTAAGTGCCACTGCCCTCTGTTGGCACTATGACAAAAAGCACAGGGTTGATGTGTTTCAACCGTAGGGAAAACCTACTCATTTCACTCTGTCACACATGCAGACACATACACACACACACACACACACACACACACACACACACACACACACACAAACATAACACACACACACACACACACACACACACATGCACGCTTAATATGGTGCCAAATGAGAGAGATGGTGTTATATGCAATGGCACAAAACATAATGTTTAGTTCATTGGTGCATTCGATCTCTGGTTACAAAAACAGAGCATCCTTGGGGACTGCTTATTGCAATCCCTGTATAAAACCATCAGAGAATATCACTTATATCCTATCGAACGACTAAGGGTACAGAGCATAATACAACAAGAAATAAAGGCTAAGTGGACAGTCTGTCAGAAACTCCACTACATTCATCAACAGTTATCCAATTAAAGCATAAGCCTTCAATGTAATCATGAGATGAAATTCATTGCTTTTAGTTTTTGCATTTTGTCCTTTTTCAATGGCATTCAGGTAAATATCCCTGTATGGCAGAGTGTACGTGTTACACAGAACACTTCAATGTATAAGCTAATTCTATTTCAATATCTATTGGTGCCGTGCTTCTCTTTTCACTTGTAAAGTAAATGACATTGAATCAAGCTCTAAACTTGCTTCACAAGAAGAGGACTCTGTAGTTATCCTTGATAAATTACCCTTGATAGAAAATGAGTTATTTTTGCCGTATTCTCAGGTTCATGTGAAAAACTTCTTGAACTGCTGTGTTAGATGCAATTAAACGATGGATATAAATAACCTTTTTCACAATGCAGGTGTAAAGAAAAAATTTCACACCTGGTATGCATATTTAACACCCTCCAAAAACAGCACTGTAATAAGCTTAAAGGATGAGACGCCGTAATTCTATGAGCTCAGACGTTCTTGACATTTGCCAACAGAATTACTGATTTTGTGTTTTATGAAAAAATGAATCAGGTTTTCTTTCTCCTCGAAAAAATCTGCATTGCACAGAATATTAAGGCCGCATTACTCAACAAGACCAAGGGCTTCAGTTCAAGCTGTTACCTATTAAATAAAGCAAGAATACAAAGAGAACATATTAAACTGTTAAAACGTGATTCATATTTTTTGAACATATACTGTCACAGGGAACAAAACTATTTTTAGTTTATGTTTATATGCCATCTTGCACGTGTGTATCATTGAAATGATACTACCATAGGGACCGCAACATCTGTGGTCTGGATGTGTAATGCCGCACCAGATTATAATCGATGTACAGCAAGTGCATGACAATCAACCATCGCTTATTTTTTAAAATGCATGTTGTTTAAGCAGCCCTCTGTAAAACTTTCAAGGGTTCTGCAACAGGCTTCAACTTAGGGAACTCCAAAGAGGGCTTTCTAAAAATCACTGACGAATCTACTACATTAAACTGTAAATTCAATCAACATTAG
Organism: Ilyophis sp. 1 JC-2022; assembly: GCA_022702515.1. Taxonomy (NCBI): domain Eukaryota; kingdom Metazoa; phylum Chordata; class Actinopteri; order Anguilliformes; family Synaphobranchidae; genus Ilyophis; species Ilyophis sp. 1 JC-2022. Next base: position 120,612,490 of record CM040395.1, on the reverse strand, counting down.
ACTACATATTCTGGAACTTTCTGACCACAACCAATAGTGCATTTGTATATAGGATATCTATACATTTGTACATAGGATAGTACTTTCCCAGGGAGCATTGTTTTTAAATGCATGCTACATACATAAAATGTATATTTTCATATCTGGAGGATGTTCACTTTAAAGGCTATAGATACATTTTTTTTATGTAGATGAAGAATTAAAAATAAATAATACATCCACAGAGCTTGCTGAAAGGTGCAGAATAAAAGTAAGCTAACACATTAGCTAGCAAGCAAATTGTCAGATATATGATATAACATTAGCTATTTTCTTTCTTGTTCGGATCGAATTCGGATCGTAAAACAGGTGAGAAAGTTAGCCTCCTTCCTCAGTTTTGAACAGCTACTAGCTTCGAGCAACAGCCAGGGTTTCCAGATCTTGCAAGACTTTCCATCTAAATGGCGACTCAAAACTAGCACAAAATATATTTTTAACCGAAACCAACGTATTTTAAATAGAAATCAACAAATATTTTTTTTGTTACTTTTTAGAAGTGTGTGCTTTGCGACTTTTCATTTTTACCCGCGACTGCACTTTGAAAGTAGTCCACTTTGGCTGTAAAACCGCGGACATGGCAACACTGGCACAGCAGTTAGGCATTTGTTGTTATGAAATGCAATCTCCATATGAGACACTAGATGGGGTAAAAAGCTGTATATATAGCCTTTAAAGATAAACTGCCTGCAGTAGAATAATACTTAGCTGCACCCATCAGGCAGGAGTAAGGTACAGGGTAGTGCAGCTGCAGCATTAAATCAACCCAGTGACCACAAAGGGAAGAAGATCCAAGATAGCTGCAGCAGGGAGGGGGCTGTTTCTACTCAAGACAAAACAAGGGTCAAGTCAATTCTCAGTTAGCTTTCCTATTTATGCTGCTCTGTTTACTTAATTTGTGTGCTCCTGAGAAAAGGACCAACAATTATTCTCTTAGTTTCAAAGTATTTGTTAACCGCAAATAGGAGACAGGGAACTTCTATGTCCAAATATATCTTGGCATTAACAAGCCTACCAATGTAACAGAGGATTACTATTAGCTTGATTGTATCTACTGTGTTAGCTCTGCCTTTGGCTTTAACTAACAGTCATTTTAGCTAAGAACAAAAGATGTTTTGATAATTATTACAGATTCTCAAAAATACACATTTTAGCCCATACTCAAAATGATTTACTGAACAGTCAGGTCACAGTTTCATTTGTTTTTGATGAGGTACCAACCATTGGCCGTCCAACCAGAGAATACACTTCTACTAATCTCCGCTCAATGGGTGACCAGGCCTTTTGCTTTGTGGCCCCCAGGCTCTGGAATGCCCTTCCTGTTGAGGTTTATACCTTTAAAGTGAAATTAAAAACACATCTGTTTAAACGGGCTTATAATGCAGACTAAACTTTTCTGACCTGTTGTAACTCGTCTTTCTGTGTACGTCCTTTCATTGCCAATGACGTAACATGTCACACTTCTGTATAGTTGTTCTTGTCCCATGTATATGTGGTTTGCTTATGTGTACTTATTCCCTTTTTTTTTCTTTTTTTTACTTGTAGTGCTGTATGGCGCTTTGAGTGTGGGAAAAGCACTCTATAAATAAAATGTATTATTATTATTATTCCATTATAGGCTTAAATTAAATCTCATGAAAGTGATTCACAGATGGTCCTTTGAACAGATAAGCCAATGTTCAGACCTCACCAACCACTGCTCTTACAACAGAGAGACAATTACATTTAACAATCAGATAATCAGGTGTATTATTTTACTAACCTAGTCTCTCAATGCATTTATACATGACCATAATCAACCTTTTAAATGAGATGCTTGATGGCCTTTTCAGCTGCTAGGAACAGAATATGTCTGAGCAGACAATGGACTCATAACTAATAAGAGTGTACATTCCCTAATAACATTCCCTGGGATAATACCTCAAAATGACAGGTGTGGGTAGAGATCAAAAAGATGCCAGAAGCCCAAAAGTAACATGAATCAACATCATTAGTTAGAACAAATACAATATAAAAGGGCACGGGACTTCGTTCAATTGATGTGGGTGGTTGCAACTTGGCCTGTGGTCCATTGCTCTGTAGTCGCAATGTCCAGGTGAGACACTAATGTCATACGCACAGGCAAGCCACAATTTCAGCAAACATCCAGCTGTGTAAACAGACAGCATGTATAAAAAGCTGAGTCAATTAGCAGGATAAGCAAATCAATAACTACTCGACGACACAACACTATTCTACCAATATGTATTTCAGTTGTCAATTCTTACTTGTCACTTTATTCAATATAAATCAAGAAGGAAAAACAATGTAGAGTAGTATGTTTATCATGTACATTATCTCAGCTGCACAAATCCATTAAGTCTGAAGGTTAGGCTTCAGAGCATGCTGTACAGGAGATCGAAAATGCTCTGTTTTCAACAATCTCTGGACTTTCACTGGTGCTAGGTATAGAGGACATAACAGTAATGTATAGAAGCAAGCAACATTAGTCATGGTTGGTGCTCGAAATCTGTTGCTGTTACTAAAAAATGACCGTGGAGATTTTATTAATATTGAAAAAATAAGATTAGTCAGTATACAGTAATAATCTTTTATAGGTTCTATGCTAAATCGTACAAAACTCCTAGGCTACTAAGCTAGGCTACTTCACAACGTTGACTTTTCATCTTTTTCTGGATATAGACTAGCCTACACATAACTACCATCTCCAGTCGACCTTCTCAAGCGTATTTTTATTTATTTTTTACAAATTTTTATTCAACTTAACATGCCCATATATCACCAATACACCGTTTGGGATTTGTCGGTATGAATCACCAATTTACCTAGTAGGCTAATATGAAGAATATATGGCAGTAAATGTTAATTAAATTCAGCGTTTTAGTAGAATATTCGTTACGCTTCCCCTTTAAACATCAAGTTATGTAGCCTATCGTTTCCAAATTATTTGGTTTCATGATGCAAATGTTAATTATTATATACAAAGTTAATTAAAACTCATTGTAGCCTAAATGACTCGCTGACAGCAATGAATGACTGATTAAACGTTTCCCCCAGTCGCCTTCCATAGGCTACTGGTATATTTCGGTATCTGCTGGCATCAAGTAAGGTTATGGCGCATGTGAACTTTCACTCTGCAACACGCTTTTTGAACCACATTATGTTCTAAAAGGATATACATTTATATCATGAATGCTATGCACAGGAGTCGTGTTTTTCATATAAGCTTCAGACGGTGGAGTTTCTTTATAAATAAAACAGTGATAATTTATAAATAAAATAAACCTACTTTACCTCAAGATTGCTGCCGTGAGCACCATCGGAAATCCCGATTTAGATTTCTTAGTGCTGGAAGAATGAGTTTAGAATCCGTCAGGTGTTTAACATAGCCAATAATATTTCCCAATCCACATGATTAAAGGAAAGGGAGTTTTTGATTGATTTTCTTGTATTTCGAATTTTACCAAAATAACCCTTCAACAGCCAGGATGGTAATTAAATAAGCATGAAATATTCCGATTAATTCAGGCAATAAATGCGCATGTCTGAAATACACTGACAAACTTCCGTTAATGAAGAAATCCTGACACGTTTATCATAAAAAAACTTGACGCTCAACTGTTCCCTCTGACATTTCTTCTTGCCATGGCATGATGCATTAAAAGTGTATCCATTCTCTAGACGCAAAACCACGAACGCATCTGACATCAAGAAGTAAAGAGATGGGCTGTAACCTTAAACTTTCAACAGCAGAGCTTGCTCATAGCCTTTGCGTAATTCAGACAGCAAGCTCTACCATATAAAAATAAAACAAATTATTACTCCTGTTGGTATGATGCGCTGAATCAAGGTGGCACCAATCCACAATGTCTCCATTAGTGGTAGTCCAGAGCGCACAACTATCCGATGCTCCGTTAAATGATAATGATTCTTTATTTCTCCCACATCTCCCGATGCGTTGCCCTGTATCCTACAGTAAAACACCTATATTCGCTTTGCCAGCAGTACAGAGTGGGAGAACCTATCAAAACGGACTGAAGCTGCACCTAGTGGTCTACCAAAGAACTTCAGCACAACAATGTTTTAAAGCGACCAACATTGTAATTTCTTTGCAAATTTGAAATTTGTAATGGTATTGATCTGCCACATGGCCACATCCGATTTTATGCTGCTTCTAATGATATATAAATATATATCCAATGCACTTTAAAACTAACTAAGACTAAGTAACAGGACTAATTTGTCGTCTTTTTTTCTCTAGTAGTGGGTCTTATAGTTTCACCATGTTGGAAAAATGATGTGTCTGTGTGTGTGTGTGTGCATGTATGTGTGCGTGGTATCTGACCACTAGGCCCCTGGGTGCTTATAGCATGAGCTAACCTCTAGGGCTTCTGTACAACTGAGCCACTGGTTGGCACGCTACAATATGCTGTGACATGATACAATATTCACTAACAAATCAGTTCATTCTGCATAACAGGACAGTTTGAAGGGCGTCATATTATGGCAAGCCGCAAGCTGTTTGTTATTTGACTTACCATAACTAGCGATCCCTTTATTTTAGCTAGCTGCCCATTTTCCTTGGTTAGCTGCCCATATGATTCAGCTAGTTAACAGAAATTAGTTAGCTAGCTGCCATTTTTGCCAGCTAGCTGCCCTTACAACCAAATTAGCTGCACTAAAACACCAGCTAGTTAAACTAGCTATCGAGCTAAAACTCAGCTGTCTAACTAGTAGGTGGCACACAACTTAACTAGTTAGTTAGGTACTTTTTTTTTGCGAGTTGGCTGTGTGAAAGGGGTATAAGATAAAAGGGTAGCTAGCTACAGTGGGTTGAATAAATGTTAAAACAGCGTGCCATAGTCATGATTCTTAAATCCAAGCTACAAGCTAGCTAACTATTAGTGCTATTAGTTCAAAACTACTATTAGTTCAAAACATGGGATGCTGTGGCCGTGGGAATAAAAACCTAATTGAGAGCTTATTAGCTAGAGGTTGAATGTGAAATTAAAAACATATGCCAAAAGCTATATTTTTTAATACGCTAACGCATATATGAGACCCAATCCATCCTTAAATATTAAGGAAAACCCCATTAATTGTTTCTATAGACCACAGGTGTCAAACTCCCGGCCCGCCACGTAATTTTTTGTGGCCCGCGAGAATTTAATAATCTGATGCGGAATCCGCCCCGCCACGTCATTTTAAATTCAGCGTTTTAGTAGAATATTCGTTACGCTTCCCCTTTAAACATCAAGTTATGTAGCCTATCGTTTCCAAATTATTTGGTTTCATGATGCAAATGTTAATTATTATATACAAAGTTAATTAAAACTCATTGTAGCCTAAATGACCCGCTGACAGCCATTAATGACTGATTAGACGTTTCCCACAGTCGCCTTCCATAGGCTACTGGTATATTTCGGTATCTGCTGGCATCAGGTAAGGTTATGGCGCATGTGAACTTTCACTCTGCAACACGCTTTTTGAACCACATTATGTTCTAAAAGGATATACATTTATATCATGAATGCTATGCACAGGAGTCGTGTTTTTCATATAAGCTTCAGACGGTGGAGTTTCTTTATAAATAAAACAGTGATAATTTATAAATAAAATAAACCTACTTTACCTCAAGATTGCTGCCGTGAGCACCATCGGAAATCCCGATTTAGATTTCTTAGTGCTGGAAGAATGAGTTTAGAATCCGTCAGGTGTTTAACATAGCCAATAATATTTCCCAATCCACATGATTAAAGGAAAGGGAGTTTTTGATTGATTTTCTTGTATTTCGAATTTTACCAAAATAACCCTTCAACAGCCAGGATGGTAATTAAATAAGCATGAAATATTCCGATTAATTCAGGCAATAAATGCGCATGTCTGAAATACACTGACAAACTTCCGTTAATGAAGAAATCCTGACACGTTTATCATAAAAAAACTTGACGCTCAACTGTTCCCCCTGACATTTCTTCTTGCCATGGCATGATGCATTAAAAGTGTATCCATTCTCTAGACGCAAAACCACGAACGCATCTGACATCAAGAAGTAAAGAGATGGGCTGTAACCTTAAACTTTCAACAGCAGAGCTTGCTCATAGCCTTTGCGTAATTCAGACAGCAAGCTCTACCATATAAAAATAAAACAAATTATTACTCCTGTTGGTATGATGCGCTGAATCAAGGTGGCACCAATCCATAATGTCTCCATTAGTGGTAGTCCAGAGCGCACAACTATCCGATGCTCTGTTAAATGATTCTTTATTTCTCCCACATCTCCCGATGCGTTGCCCTGTATCCTACAGTAAAACACCAATATTCCCTTTGCCAGCAGTACAGAGTGGGAGAACCTATCAAGACCGAAGCTGCACCTAGTGGTCTACCAAAGAACGTCAGCACAACAATGTTTTAAAGCGACCAACATTGTAATTTCTTTGCAAATTTGAAATTTGTAATGGTATTGATCTGCCACATGGCCACATCAGATTTTATGCTGCTTCTAATGATATATATATATATATATATATATATATCCAATGCACTTTAAAACTAACTAAGACTAAGTAACAGGACTAATTTGTAGTCTTTTTTTCTCTAGTAGTGGGTCTTATAGTTTCACCATGTTGGAAAAATGATGTGTCTGTGTGTGTGTGTGTGCATGTATGTGTGCGTGGTATCTGACCACTAGGCCCCTGGGTGCTTATAGCATGAGCTAACCTCTAGGGCCCCCCAGACCCCTCAGCGCTTACAATGTAAGGGCCCCCGGGCCCTTTGGTGTTTAAAATGTGAGCTTGCCACTAGAGCCCCCCAAACCCCTCAGCGCTCACTTGTGTGGGGCCCCCCCCCCCCATGGCATTTAAAGAGAGAGCTGACCCACTAGCCCCCCTGGGCACTACACTGTGAGGGGTGAGGGTCCCCCTCCATACTAAAGCATGAGCTGAGCACTAGGCCCCCCCCCCCCCCCCACATACACATCGACATAACACCTGGCCCTGGGCCCCACACACACACAGTTAAAAACGAAAGCTTCTGAGCTGCTTCTGTACAACTAAGCCACTGGTTAGCACGCTACAATATGCTGTGACATGATACAATATTCACTAACAAGTCAGTTCATTCTGCATAACAGGACAGTTTGAAGGGCGTCATATTATGGCAAGCCGCAAGCTGTTTGTTATTTGACTTACCATAACTAGCGATCCCTTTATTTTAGCTAGCTGCCCATTTACAACCAAATTAGCTGCACTAAAACACCAGCTAGTTAAACTAGCTATCGAGCTAAAACTCAGCTGTCTAACTAGTTAGGTGGCACACAACTTAACTAGTTAGTTAGGTACTATTTGTTTGCGAGTTGTCTGTGTGAAAGGGGTATAAGATAAAAGGGTAGCTAGCTACAGTGGGTTGAATAAATGTTAAAACAGCGTGCCATAGTCATGATTCTTAAATCCAAGCTACAAGCTAGCTAACTATTAGTGCTATTAGTTCAAAACTACTATTAGTTCAAAACATGGGATGCTGTGGCCGTGGGAATAAAAACCTCATTGAGAGCTTATTAGCTAGAGGTTGAATGTGAAATTTAAAAAATATGGCAAAAGCTATATTTTTTTAATACGCTAACGCATATATGAGACCCAATCCATCCTTAAATATTAAGGAAAACCCCATTAATTGTTTCTATAGACCACAGGTGTCAAACTCCCGGCCCGCCACGTCATTTTTTGTGGCCCGCGAGAATTTAATAATCTGATGCGGAATCCGCCCCGCCACGTCATTTTATGCGGCCCGCGAGAACTTAAGTATCTGACGCGTGTATCTACGTGGCTGGTTAACGGGGATTTACGCGGACGCACACCCGCGGTACATACGTTAAATAAAACGTTAAATGAAGTTTGTATAAAAAAAATTTTTAAAAGGCGATCACACCCACCGCCAACAAAAATTCTTGATTGCTCCCCCCCCCTCCCTGTCAACAATTACAATCGAGGTCCGCGAAAATACTTGATTGCAGTTACAACCGGCCCTTTGACGGCAACCATAATGCTGATGTGGCCCGGGGTGAAAATGAGTTTGACACCACTGCTATAGACCGTCTGTTTTTTGATCCATGGAAGTAGATAATGCCAACGTTGACATGCAAATTGTCGACAGCTCTTACGAGGTATTTTTTTCCCCTCTCCATCGATAATGTGTGGCCTATGTGCATAGTGTCCACCAAGTCATTTCACTGACTTATCAGAAACCTTTATTAGTTGTTCAGCCAATTAAAATTTCAAGCAACATAATTATATATAATATAATTATATTCAGATACTTTTTTCATCTTTTTCTAAAACAACAGCCCTTTTAAAGGCTATTTCAACAATCCCTCCTAAGGGCTATTTTCTAACAGCCATTTTAAAGGGTTAGGGTTATTTTCTTTTATGTGCTTTTCTATTTATTTTTTAATCTACTCAAAGCTGCCTTCTACAAGTAGACTATAATATACTACAATTTGATTGCATTTTCCAATAACAGTATTTGAAAGGTGTTGTCATTATTAATATATATATATTAATTCAATTATTATTTAATAAGTATTGAGATATGCTATAAATTATAGATATGCTATATATTCATATAAATAGCATACTAGTTCTGAAATATGGACCACAAACATTGGAATAGTGGCGATTCCAAAAGGAAAGCCAAAAAAGAAAAGGAGGCAAGAGAGGCAGTTTTGCTTCAAAGTGTTCCACTCATTCATGCAAAGTTCTTTCAAAAACCCTCTGATAATAATAACGATGACAGCAGTCCTATTGTCAGCTGTGAGGCAGGAACTAGCACTAATTCAGTTTCCAGTAATGTTGTCACTCGCCCAGAGCCATCCTTTGAAGGCGAACCCTCAACAGCTAATGGTATACAAGAACCATAATTTCCACCTCAGGAGCAGTTGGGCAGTTCACAAGAATCAAATCAGCAACTAAGCCATTACTGGTGCTATGAGGTCACTGGCCCTGCATTATGGCAAAGCACTTCCAGTGACATTGTTAAGTCAGTGCTTATTGAAAGATGAGCAGTCCCCTTCCAAAACCGCAGTGAAAAATACCCAGCTTCAGTCCAAGATGGAGCGCTTGGTGGAAAGACAAAAAGTTTCAACAATTAACTTTTGAACTATATATTTCTAAATGGGCAGAATGTTTCTAGACAGTGGCTACTGTACTCACCCTCAACAGGTTGTGTGTACTGTTCTGCATGCAAACTGTTCTCCAGCAAGCTCGGTGGCTTTAGTCAGGGGTTTAGTGACTGGAAGAATAGGGGAACACGAAAAAAGTTCAGAACACAGATCATGCATGCTTGCCTTGCAGCAGCGGACAAAGGTCAGTGCTATAGATGCAGATCTCATGCAGCAACCTGATGGGGAACGTAAATACTGGAGGGACATTTTTGTAGCAATGATCAAGTTCTTGGGTGAAAGAGGACTTGCGTTTAAGGGAGATGATGAATGGTTTGGGTCAATCCATAACGGTAATCTCCTTGGCATCCTAGAATTGATTCACAATTTGACCCATTCTTAGCTGAACATATAAAAAAAGTGGGCGAAAAAAAGAGGCACAGTGTCCTATTTGTCATCGACAATATGTGAAAAAAAGATTGAGCTGAGCTAACAGAAACTCGCCAAACAATACCAGATGAGATTCTGGATGCCAAATATTTTTCAATAATTGTTGACTCCACCCCAGACCTGTCACATGTGGACCAATTGATGTTCATATTCCGGTTTGTTAACAGCAGCGGGAATGTGGTGGAGTGATTCCAGGGCTTTGAGACAATTTAGAGCCACACTGGTAAAAGTTTAGCAGACTGTGTGACTTTGATAGTGGAGGGCCTAGGGTTAGACCTCTCAAAGTGTAGAGGTCAGTCATGTGACAATGCAAGTAACATTTCAGGAAAATACAATGGGCTACAGGCCCACCTGAAATAAAAAAACCCTCTGATAGAGTATGTGCCTTGCGCAGCGCATTCACTTAACATGGTGTTAACACCTTAGACGGCAGTAGCCCAGAGGCTGACGAGTTTTTTAAACATGTTGCAGTCACTGTATGCATTTTGCTCTGCCTTTTCATCCACACACAGATGGGGGAAAGTCTTTCGGAAGACAGATGTCAGGCTGATGTTAAAATCGCTGTCCAGTACTTGGTGGAGTGCTCGGGCAGAGTCAACCAAGGCACTGTGAAGAAATTACACCCATATTAGAGAGACCTTTGGTGGTATGTGCAATGGTGATAATGAGAAAAAATACTCAAATTGAGGCCGCTGGACTATGTGCTAAATTGGACTTAGAGATGGTGTTCATGGCACATTTCTGGGACGTCATACTTGACCGGTTCCATGCTACAAGCATGCACCTACAGAAAAGTGACATTGACATCTCTGTAGCAGCACAGCTTTTGTTTCCGTTGAGGGATTTTGTGGCGGGACAGCAAGACCAGTTTGAAGCTTTTGAAAGGGCGGCCTTAAATGTGACAGGTGTCTCTCAGTCATACAAGCACAATCTTCAGCGAAAGAGGAAAAGCAAAACATTTGCAGATGAAACTCAGAGCCAGGTGTGACACTTGAAGGGAGGGAGAAGTTCAGAATAGAAACATTTTATGCGGTCATTGATAAACTAGTGACATGCCTTGAACATCACTTGGATGCTTACAAGCGTTTGACTAGTCTCTTTGTAGTTCTGTTTATCTCAGATCAGGTGTCTAACAGTGATGTCATAGTGGAAAAGGTAAATGCACTCTCCGCTGCATATCCATCAGACCTGGACATGAACTTTGCCAACAAACTCATCCAATTAAAAGTATTTTATGTCTGACTCTGAGGGTGAGAAGTGCCCAACTAAATTGCTTGAGACGTTGCAGGCACTTAAAGGAGAAGTTTGGTATTTTGCATTTTAAGCCCTGTTATAATGTTATTTACAATTATATACAATGGTCCACATCAACATTTTGACAAACTGTGCAGTCTTGAGATATATTGCTCATTGCTCATGTCACAGCTAACTTACACAATGCATCTGGATGGGCATATAGAAAATCCTTCAAAAAACACCATAAACTCTAATTTTCAAAGACGGGAAACTCACCAGATACGACGTGTGTTCATAGTCTGTTCTTGAGTCATTTGGACCCGTTATTTAGTTGGATCTCTGATATTTCACCATTGGCTGACGTGAAAATACAAAACAAAATGACTAGATTCTTCAGAAAAAATGGCCTACTTAAAGGGGTAAATCAGCCCCATTCCCATTAAACATGACAAAATTTTTACTTACTCCAGAGGCTATAGAGCAGTGGTGCCCAATCATGTGCCATGGAGGACCGAGAGTATGCAGGTCTTCATTCCAACCAATCACTACACCTGCTGATTTCACTAATTAACATGCCTTCAACCAGAGGGGAGAGAATTAATTAGTGAAATCAGCAGGTGTAGTGATTGGTTGGAATGAAAACCTGCATACTCTCGGCCCGTCCATGGCACATGATTGGGCACCACTGCTCTAGAGGATGCTGTACTTTTCAATGCATCAGATTATTCTGCAGTACACCAAGATCAAGATTTACTCAAGCAGTGATTTTTATTTCAAGCTTTTAAAAGCAGTTTCACCATCACCTTGATCATTTCATCCCTGAGAAATGGTCCATTGGAATAAATATCACACGTGTACCTTTCTTCGTTGTTATCATCTCTCAATTCATTAAAGATATTAGATATATTCATATCCATACAGGTTTGTACTCAAGTGAATGTTTTTGTGTTCCTTTTTCATAAGAGCACTCACAGGATGGTCCTGGACAATCAGTGGGATTCAGTCTAACACATTTAGTCAGTTTAAGGGCATGTGCAGTTCAATCAAACCACCACAAAACTTACAGCCCTTATGGAAATGTAATATACTGCAGTAAATATATTGTGACGATAATTTTGATATATATACAATATACTGCAGTATATTTTTTCCATAAGGGTGGATTAGGCTGGCGCCGTATTTAATAAAGTCTGCTTTCCTTGCCAAATAGCAGATGGAAATAAGAAGTTATTGCCGACGAAAATTGATTTTTACCGTGTTTGACAACTAAAAGTTTGATTGATTGGTCAGACACAACCAAGGTAACAAAAGTAACAAAAAATGTTGTGCTAAGTCTGTTTGAGTCGCACATTTCTAGCATGCTAAATTCAGCTCACTGATAACATCTTTGTTCCACAGCATTAGGAAGCTATCAAGCCATGGTAAAACAGATTGTTGCTACTTCAAAATGACTTCCTACCCGCCTGGTAATGTAATTAAAAAAGAGTTGAATAAATTAAGAAGTAATAATACACTTTGTGATTCTGTTCTTCTTGTTGTGTTAACTGCAGTATATAGCGGTTTCATGGTTTTTTTTTTTTAAGAGGAGAAAATATATGAATGGTATTTTGTATCAGTGAAATAATTTGGTTTCATTTGTGGGTACATAAAGCATTCCCAGGATGTTAACTCCATTTGTGTTAATTATAAATATAGCCTAATGTTTAAATCAACTATGGCTGAAAGAGGTTCGTATTTGGACATTATTGCTACAACTTGTGCAGTTAATTTAAGCGGTTTCATTAGACCTGCCCGGTAGCTATTTTATTAGTGACTGATGTGTATGTTAACTAGGCTGATTTGGAGATGCACAACCTCATTCAGGTATGAAAAGACAGCAAAACCATGCACTGATAATTGAAGTTTAGATAATTGATGCACTAAGTTCAGTTTTGATAAACCATATTTTTCAAGTTGGGTGTCATTTTTTTTTTTTAATATAATAGCTATTTGCTTTTTTTTTTTTTTTTTTTATTTATTTATTTTATAAGTAAAAAAAATATATATTTTTGTTATGCAAAAAAAAAAAAAAAAAAAAAAAAATAAAAAAAAAAAAAAAAAAAAAAAAAAAAAAAAAAAAAATGAAAGTGAGTTTTGTAGAAACCCTCTTAAATTTGGTTATCTGCACTTTTCCTATTGCAGTAGCTGCTCTTGTCAAACAGACATGACCCATGTTGTAGAGAAAGTATTTGTAATTACAATGAAACCCAGTTACGGTTGTCAAAGTGTTGGTCTTGAAAGTAGAGGTGGGTAGGCCAAAAGTAGAGTGAAACTGGACATTTTGTCCCTAATTTCTATAATGATGGTTTGTGTTTTTCTTCTCATAGGTATACCAATGGTCATTACTCCAAGGGTACATTATGGGTGTCAAATATCAAAAGGATCCGAGAGATCAGGATTAAAAAGGAGCCACCCCCCCACAGAATTACCCTCATGTGAGTCTTACACCAAGGTGGAGTGAGTTGCTATTGTATTCATTTCTGAGTTCTCCCTAATTACACGAAAAGGTACAGTTTTATGCACACATTTCTGCTGTTCACACCTTTGTAAATGCTGTAAGGATGATTCCTCCACCCAAGGACTGGTTCTGTTTTCTTTTCTTTATTTGGATTTTTATATTCGTCCCAATCTCCAAAGAGACACACCCCATTAATATAATCTCCAACAAACGACCGAATTTGAGTTTCGATATTTGTCATGTGCTGCTTCTCATTAATCTCATGCCCGCAAACCAGCAAAGCTGGAAGAATTTCACAACTTTCCAAACTCATTGTCTCGCTAAAAGTGCATTATTAAAGTTTTGCAGTTTTTAAAAATACTTTCTGATTGATCTGACGAGTCCACTGACACTCATAAGAGGTTATGATGGGGGTTCCTACAATACTAAAGCAATAGATCTAATTATACTCGTGCTTTTAATATGACAGAATATTAAATAAAATCCTGAGCTGGATCCTGGTTTTAGTTGTTTGTGCACATCGTCTGAATTTGTTGAGTAATGGTTTAGTTTTTTTTACACATGAATATATGAAGTATTGTTTCTAAATTGGATTTAATTCATTAAGTCTGGATTCACTCTGGCCTTTATGTTTTGGTTTCATCTGAAACCTGGCTGAATAAATCTGTCTCCGATAATTTAATAACCGTAGTGGCTATATCGTGTATAAATCAGTGAAAAAGAGGCATAGCACAACAGTAACTAAATCAACTAAAGTACAAGTCATTTGAGTTCTTGGCAGTAAAGATTTTGTATTGCTAATAACTATCCATGATTCGAGTTATTGTAATCCTGATAAAATTCATCTGAGCTGTGGAAGCTGCCTGTGAGATGGAATTCGCGGAATCACCAACTCCAGTTGGAGCACCACCTACGTGAGATTGTGATTCATCCGAGGTAGCTCATTGGTTTATTAGCAAGAGGTATAGTACCACCAGTGCTGCACCCAGGATATGATCCTGAAAACTAGCCACAAGTCCTAAACTACACTATTCTGCCACCAATACTTGACAGAAATATCCATACTACTAATTTTTTGTCTTGACATCAGAAATTTCATGACTACTGTGTCTGCACACTACATGTAGCATTGCCGTCTGTCTAGAGCAGTTCCATGCAGTTCTTGCAACTGCACATTCGAAGCAGAAACACCACATAGCACCACTGCACAAAACAGAGCATTCCCAAGCCTAATGCAAGCTGACGCAATACCCCACACCAGCCACTTTAGCCTGCGCGTGTTGTGTTTTTCCAATCGTGATCGAACATTGCCCTTTTGAAGAGCGTAGCTGAGAAAAACATCTTAAAGGTATGCTTGACATTTAGAAAAGATGCCGCGGGGAAAAAAACAAAAACACTCCGATATTCTCTTGTTAATAGCGCTGATGTTCAAAGCTGTCACAGTATAAATTGGTGATTTTTTTACGACTAAAATTGGGGTGAAAGTGCCGGCAGATGTTTTGGGAGATGCGCGGGAGCTTGGATGGGAAGGCGACTGTGGCGAAATCGTAGCCCGAAGTCAAAACACCCCCTATGCCGAGCAGACGGCGCAGTAATAACTGCCACTGCTCCCGGGCTTGGGGGAAATGCCTCCTGGGAGCCGTTGCAGCTGTAAATTCCCTAGTCCTCCATAGCAGCCCGGTGCTAGTCCTATCCAGCCAAGGCATGGCTATAAATAACCCTCCCTGCTGCATGGACTAGCGGCTATTTGCCAACCTATCCGGTCTGCATGTACCTGCTGTAATGCTACTATTGAACCCCCAAGGCATGGTGTGGCTGCTGAGCACAAAAGCTTCCCTCTGCTCAGGAAATACATCACATTTCCTCATGGACTATAAAAAGAGGCTGGATTGGATTTAAAATTATGCATCCTCATCAGCTCAAGTATAAGCAGACCTGCAGATGCCATGATAAATTACTGCCAAAGGCACACTGTGTGATTAGCAGTTGTGTCCGGGGTCCAAGCTAATCCAAAATATAATAAAAATTGACATTCACTAACTGACATTGCAGAAAGCCTGTCGCAACGGGTGAGGCGATGGATTCCTTTCCGAGTTTTAAAAAAAAGTATTAGGAACTAGGTGTATAGGCGCAAATATTTTCTCTTTCATTTGGCATGCTATTCATGTCAAACGGCCTAGGAGGGGCAGTCCCTTCATGTAGTTTGGTCTGATCTACAACATTTGCTTTCAGTTAGACATATCTCTGTATATATAAGCAAGGCCTTGCTGAGCCTTCCATTAAGTTAGAAGTGCACAGCAAGGGCAAATCTATTCTGGGATTGCATGCCAACTTCTCTAAAGCCCAGAGCTGCAGCTGCATACTGCACATGTAGCTTTTGTTGAAAATGTTTTACAGCGATCTGATAGGAGAGAAACAGCGTTGGTGCTTACAGCTTTTTAGAAAAATAAGATAGAATAATTGGTTGGCACAAAATCCAGCATACACACCAGCCCTCCTGAAATGGTGTTGCGCACCCCTGCTGAACTTTTGGAATCCTACTGTACTGTATATAGCCGTGCTCATGCTCCAATTTCCGCAGCCGGTGAGGAAGTGTAGACAAACATGTGATTCTCCTTTGAAGCACATGATGTTGGCAGCTGCTTCTTTTCATAACGCAGTGCAAACTTGCACAGACATGAGTTGAAGGAAGATGCTTCATTTGCAGTTTTAGCAAGTAGACCATGGGTGCACGATTGACCAGCAGGGGTCACTAGAGGGCGATGAGAAGCAGATCCCAGCTGACTGAAACCCCCCTAACCCTAGGCAACCAGCCAGTCAGCACTGGCATGGTCAGGATTTGATCCTGGATCCTGGGGCCCATCCATGTGTTATAACAGTGGCTTAACAGGATGAGCCACCCTCCACCCCCTTGGTAGCACAGTGCAGAGCCATTTCCTACAGTCCTTTTTACAGTCCTGCCAAAACATTTATTACTGCATATTTTACACAGTTTCAGCTGAAAAATTGGGTTTCAACATAAACATATCATGTTTGTCAAATCAAACATTTTATATCTACTTACGATTGCATCTCGTTTACCATCATGACTCGTAAATTGTTTAATACCCTGGATAAAAGTGCATGCCAAATTATCTGTCTTTGACTCAACCGAGGGCCCAATTCATCCATAAATCATTCAAGTACCTGCATGACTTAAAATAGACTTTTTTTTAATCAAGTCAGGCTTTAAAACTAAAGATGTCCATGGAAACAGAAAATGAATACTTATTGTTTAAGTATTAAACTACTCATTGTTATTCATTCATATGAATAATCTTCATATGACATGGTATTCAAATACTTTTGTATCTACCAAGTAGTAAGGATCTTTACGGAATATCACAGAGCTGAAACTAGATGGTGTACAAATGTAAAATCCAAGAAATCTGTTTTACACTGATTCACATAATTTCAATGTGTTACATTGTGCCACCCCTGAGTAGGAAAGGGGCTCTGGTGCTTGAAGAGTGGTGAACATGCACAGATGTCCACAAAACCAGCATGTGCATTGGCTTAGGACTCAATTTATGTGAAAGGGATGACACAATATGTCATTTGAACCGCAGGCCACAACATTTAACAACAAAGCTAACCGTCTGCCCATCCATCTACCTTATGTGCTCTATTCAATCTATCCACTGTAGGCATGGTCTTTGTATTGCAAAATTAAGGACCAAACAGCAAGGACGGTTAGATTGAGTACACTCCGATGAAAATGTCTCATTACAAGGGAATCCAAATAAAAGTCGAGCATTGTTGGCCGGTTTGCGAAATCCCTGCGAAACCTGATTAAGGAAAAGGGAGAGACGACGGTGAGTTTTCTAGCCCCGGGCTCCTTTGCAATTACATCAGGATCGTGATGAGCCGGGTGCTCTCTGCCACGTATTGACCGCCCACTAAATCTTGTTTATTTCTGGCCAGGGAGAGCGAACAAGTGCGCGGCGTAACCCACTCCTGGTGAAACGGGCTTGACAGCTGGAGAGTTACACAGCGTGCTTCTGCCCGGAGCCGTCCGGCGCGCTGAAGTATCACATGCCACTTGAAGCAGATGCTGTGACAGTGTTGGGGTTTTGCAGCGCTGCCAGGTTAATAATTCAAGAGCTCTGGACCACGCTGAAGAAATAACAAAAAACCTTACAGATTGAACCTCTGGATTTATAGACAATAATCGCAAACCGCCTGGACAGACACGCCATTTTTGTTTGCGGATCTATGTTCCTATTCTTCGCTCCCTCGCCATCCGTTCCGGCGCTAAACGGATGCTGTTAAATTACATATCATCTGAGTCCGTTCTTAACGTGACCGCGCTTTTCTTTCACTCGTGGGCTTTCAATGAGTTCGAGTGAGTTTTAGCACTTCTCAAATGTTCATGATGATACTCAAAAAAATATATCATTTTTAGTTATTGTTTGGTCATCGACATTTTACTTCTGGTCAGTCATATTGCAGAGCCATTGTCTTTAGGAAAGGCCAGTTCAGTAATGAAACTTTGTCACAGCCGCTTTGTAATTTCAGCAATAATCTTGTGTGAAATGTTTTTTGTTGATGCTTATTTGCTTATTGCCACCTTTAATCACTAATCATTATTATCGATCATCCATATCATCATCGTGATTCTCCTCATCATTTATGTTTAAACACTGTATGGTAAGAAATTCTTAAAGCAAGAATCCATTAACGTAAAAGCAACTTTGTGAGTATTAGGAAATCCTGTAACATTTCAGAATACCCACATTCATTTTGTCTCGTCCTTCTGGTCAGACTTGAAATCAGGGCACGTTCACCAACCGAGAGCTTTTTCAACCATTGAGGTAGTTCCAAATTATAACACTTTCAAGGTCTGCTTCAATAAAGCCGCCACGAATGCCACATGGCCTTTACACTCGAGGATAGCGCTGGGTTCAAAAGCTGACCTTATTTTAAAAAGCACGATGCACCGAAATTGTGTGTGGAAGGGAAGGTTGGTGGGAATTAACCCATTAAGTGGGACATTTAAATAAAATGGAAGTGAAGGTTAAAAAAGAAAACTGTGGTAATTACAAGAATAAAACAGCTTTGACAGAAGCACCTACTGAGAAATGACAAGTTATTCAAAGACACTGCAACATTCGGCCCACATTTGCCCTACAGCCTGCTGTGGCTGAGAATGTTTCACTTACGGCCGAATACAGTCTACAAATCTACATGATGATCACTGTGGAATTCAAAATGTCTGGTACAAAAAACAGTTTGGGGTCCCACCGCAAATCTCACAGGCTGCTCACGTTGTCAAATCCTGTTTTCCTTTCGCGAGACCCTCTTGCACAAAACTCTAGTTATTAAATCCATTTCCGCGTATTATAATTTATTTATATTCAGATAGAGTCCTTTATCTTTGTAATGCCCTATCCCAATGCAAGCATTAACATCTCATGAATTGGCTTCTTTCTCTGGTTACAGAATGAACGGGTAAATACAAACATTCATGCCTTTACTACATTTGCTTGCCACTCCCATCTCCCAGCTGTTCTCCCACATCTAATTCTAACACATCTAACCCATCCCACATCAAACACAACCCACAGGCTTCTGATATTTGGGTATAAAATATCCTGTCGATAATGCTAAGGATTAATATCTCCCCCATATAAATATGTAGTATAATGGTTAAGGAACTGCAGTTGTAACCGAAAGGTTGCAGGTTCGATTCCCAGGTAGGACACTGCCGTTGTACCCTTGAGCAAGGTACTTAACCTGAATTGCTTCAGTATATATCCAGATGTATAGGAATGGATAAATGTAAGAAGTTGTGTAAGTCGCTCTGGATAAGAGCGTCTGCTAAATGCCTGTAATGTAATGTAATATGAATCTTTCTTCCCTATTAGAGCCAGACCGATTTATCGGAAGGCCGATATTATTGGCCGATCAGAGATATATTGTTATCGGTGTTTCCTTTGGCCGATAACCAAAAAACAAACTGAGCAGCACGTCATGTCATATACTACTAAGTGTCATTACATAGTTTGGCCAACTAAGAGTGCCTGTAGTCAGTGTTTAAACTTTAAATAGCTCTGCTGCTGCATTTGTTTGGCAGAGCACATCTGAAGAAGAGAAGTATTACCACAGCTAAGCAGACAATGGTGAATCAGATGTCACAATCAGTGCATCTTTCTCACAATTCTCTTTGATAAACCAAACCTGAAAGATTTATGCAAAATAAGTTTATGCAAAATTTCAGAATCGGACCCAAAAATCGGTCACGCTCTAATATATATACAGTGCCCTCCACTATTATTGGCACCCCTAGTAAAGATGAGTAAAACGGGTTGTAAAAAATTCACCGTTTGGTGAATTAGCTTAATCTCACACTGAAAAAATTTAACTAAATGTATTCTGAGAAAAAAAAAATCCCTCATCAAGAAATAATTATTTTTAACAAAACCACGTGTGCCACAATTATTGGCACCCCTGCATTTATATATAGAATAAAGTAATCATTTTTAATATTTGGTGGCATATCCTTTGCATGCCATGACTTCCTGATGTCTGTGACCCAACAACATCAAAAGACTCTTGATATCTTATTTTCTGGTACTCTTACAAGTGATACTATAACGTATCTGCATTTGAATGGATCTCTGTGGGAATTGGGGGGGGTGGGACTAGATTTAGCTGTAAATTATGCTGGAACAGTATGGAATACATGGTTGGTAAAATGGCTGTAAGTCATCAAGGGTCTGAGGTATCAAAGGAGCCTCAAACCATCATTCTGCTGCCAGATATGCAGTAGATATGGATGGATCACTAAGGGTTGTTTCTCCTGACAAATTTTCCTATTGAACTCTATGGAAAGATAAGTCAGAAGAAGAAACCTTTCAAGTTATCCATATATATATATATATATATATATATATATATATATAGACGGGTGTCAAATTAAAGGAACAACCAACATAAAGTGTCTTAGTAAGGTGTTTGGCAAGCCGCCAGAACAACTTCAATGTGCTTTGGCATAGATTCTACCTCTAGTCTTGCATAGATTCTAGTCTCTGGAACTATACTGGAGGGTTGGAACACCATTCTTCTAAAATATATTCCCCTCATTTGGTGTTTTGATGATGGTGGAGGAGAGCACTGTCTAACACATTGGTCCAAAATCTCCCATAGGTGTTCAATTGGGTTGAGATCTGGTGACTGCGAAGGCCATAGCAGATGATTCACATCATTTTCATACTCATCAAACCATTCAGTGACCCCTCGTGCCCTGCGGATGGGGGCATCGTCATCCTGAAAAAGCCCACTCCCATCAGAATAGAAACACAGGACACCTTCCCTCTGTATGGGATTTACCATTACTACTTAACTATAAAAATGGAAGGAAGCAATTGTGTATGGACAAATGGTCCAAACATGTTGATGCACGGTGCATTGAGTCAGTTCAAAATGCAAGTGATATACTGGGTGGTGTGCACAACTTATTTCTGAATCGCAGGCTTCGTTTCAATTTGTTGCACAATATGTGGAAAATAACTTGGCTCCGAAATATAATTTTTGCCCTTGAGATCTCTGGCTGCATGGCCTCAATGCAGCTATAATGAGCTGAAAGAGTTCCTGGAGCTGTTTAGCATCCCCTTTAGAAAGATTATGGACTGATGGAAAGATTATGGACTGATGGGAGGATTATGGACTGATGAGAGGACAGGGGTCTTTGAAAGTATCAGAGAGAGTTAGTTCAGATACAGACGGCCACAATTCCAGTAAATGAGAGGGGAAACTGCATTGAACAATGCAATCTCAAAATCATAGGTATAGGGGTTAGCATGTACTGGTTTGAAAATAGGCGCTGAGAATTCTCCTTTGTGAAATTGAACTGATAGACTAAATATTGCATTATGGCATTTTAGACCTTATAATTGGTATACCGTATTAATATATGGACCAAGTTTCATTTTGAGCTGAATTAAAATTTAACGTTTCATCTGTGTGAAATTTCATGTTTCACGGTGCCTTAAAATGAAATGATACACTTCCCTGAGAAAATAGTAGACCACAGGGAAATCATTAGTTTGAACAAATCAAGCATTTGTAAATTGCCTTTGTAGTGATCACTGAACTGACACTTAATTGGTATGTCAGATGAAATACCTGATCCCTGTAGTTCATTTTTAAATACTAATCTACTTTTTCCAGAAATTTTTAATTGACTATCAGTCACCTGTTAATGAGTTTGTTAAGCCGTCACATTTACGGTGAGGTGCTGATATTTTAAGCAAGCATGCACTCTTGGCCCTGTGCCTTTTCATTTAGCCATTTTAGGCTTTCTTAGGGTGGGACCAGATCATCATTTGAAGCAGCACAGCATTGCAAATTTCTATTAGAAATGTTTGCAATAGTTAAACTTTCTCCTTGATGTAAAAAATCAACAAGCTGTGGGCACACTGTGGAAAATGACCCATTTTCTGTTTCCTCTCCAGCCAGCCTTTGGCAGCCTTGTGTTTATCTTATGAGCCCCCGCCTCAGAAGGTCACGGGTTACATCTTCAGCTGAGTCATTAAAAGGCATTTTAGAAATGGCCTTGCTGCCTGACATTCAGCAGCACTGGAGATAATGGCACTGGGATGGATGCGCGTCCGGGCTACGGGTGCGCGTCGATGTCAATTGATCGCCACTCAATGAAAATCAAAATAAGCTCTGAGTTCTTTCAGCCAGTCAGGCCGGCACAGGGCTTACCGTCTTACTTCCTCCCACGGACGGACCTTTGAAGGCATTTTATCCTCGCGTGAAATCTTTATAATCTATATTAATGGCCTTAGTTTGTTTTGACACGGCTTCTTCTCTTCTGAAAAACGCCTCGAAGAAATTACTCCGCATCCCACACACATATTGCTGTACAATAACTATGTATATAGGATGGAAAAAATGATGTATGTGAAATATGGTGAGTTAAATAACTCTACTGAGTGCATACTGTAAGACATTACAGTAGGACGCTGCCTTAGCGTGAATTCCGATCAGACATAATCTGATTAGGAAGGATGCAGCACTCAACGGCTTAATTATCACAGTTACAAAAGAAAAGAAAAAAGGATGTCTCTACATTTGGCTACAAAGAAATGGATGATTGAGTCATGGAGCGACGACCATCAATCACAGGACGGGAGCGGGTGCGGGCGACTGAGTACTGCCTCAGACAACAATGTGTATTGATTACATCGGGAGTGGAACTTCATTCACGTCGCAAGCACAACTTAATTGGCGGAAAACTGTAAAATTGTAGAGTTTTCGGGATGCTCGGGGGTTCACACTGACTCAGCTGAACCCACGTATCTCTGGCAACTGCCGCTCATCTTTTCCACAAACATCAGAATTGTGCCTTTTTTCCTTGCAATGTTGTGTACTGTATAAGCCGGTAATGGAAAACACACCTTTCAGACTCCACCTGGACTGATGCTTATCTAGGACCTCATGGTACTTGTTGAACTGTGTATTGAAGTTTATAATATTTAGAATATAATTGTAGTAGAGCTGATTAACCCAGTTTACTGTGAACTGCATGCAGTGTTCATTACTAGGGATAGCTGCTACTTTATGGGAAGAATGTGCTTTATCTTATCTGTTCTGTAGTTACTTCGATGACGTTTCTGCATGCACTTACTGCATGTCGCTTTGGATAAAAGCATCTGCTAAATGACTGTAATGTAATGTAATGCGTGAGAAGCGAACCCTCTCTCTTCCAGGCAATGTTACAACCAATTGTGCGCCACACTGAAGAGCTGCTATCCACAGAGGCTATTCCCGCAGTCTGGATTTGATAAAACTGTGGGGCCCAGCAACACACTAGAACAGTTACTGTCTTAGCAGGATGTAGTACCCAGCTTTTTTATATTAATGTAACGTATTTATTTTCAATGGCAGGGTAATGGCAGGCCACCATTAGGTCGTTCTATTTGTTCTCTCACAAGTATTACTATACCCCACAGCTGCTTCCTCTCGTGACTGCAGCAAGTGGATGCCTAGAGGGCAGCATCCTCAAAACCTCATTTCGGTGGTCAATGGCAATTCCCTCAGTCGTCTTAAAGCCAAACATGCAGTTAACCATAGCTTTACTTCACATCAACCACTTTTTCGCTCCAATAAATGACGGTCGTTCACGTGAACAATGTACGCAAATAAAACCCCTTGCACTCAGAAAGAACTGGGCGACTATGATGTCATTGAGGGATTGGTGTCCTTTTATTTTTCTTGTAAAATTTATTTTCTGATTTTTCTCACAATTTGGTAGCCAATTGGACCCTATGGAATTCAATTCCCCCCCCCGTGTAGCAACCGCTAGAAAATCGCCGCTGCAACCCCGTCAGCCGGTAGTAGGAAAGAGGGCGCGACTCCTCAAGCTCCTGACTCACCCAGGGCTGTGACGATTCTCTCAGAGTCCCTCCCCCCAGCCCGGGAGCGGCCGCCAATTGCCCCTCCCTCAAGGTACTGGCCATACTCGGATCTGGCAGGACCGGGGATCGAGCCCCCGATCCTTGGGACGCAACTGCACAAACTGAAAGTCTGCGCTTTTACCACTACACCTCCGCGGGCGGCCCGGATTGGTGTCCTTTTGTCGGAAATGTTTTGCTAATTCTGCATGCCAGAACCGAAAAACAGAAATGATGCCAGGGTAGAACTCTACATATCCTCTATTGAGCAGCTAGAATACGACAGACTTTACCATGTGGCTGAATATTCAGTAATTATCAACATAAACATTAGCCAGAAAGCCAGCAGGAGTTGATGCTGTTCGAAGATTAGGGAAATGTTATTTTGTGAAACATTTAAGATGCACAAACATACTGATAAAGATTTGATGCATTCAACTTTATCCATAGAAAAATATAAAATGTAAACTCGTCAGGTCGTGAAATCAGATCACGAAACGTTCCGCGTGCTCCCTATGTTGAGAGAAAGTTTACCCTGAATGGTTTGCTATGTTTTCGCAGCACACCTCTGGAGATGTTCTGTGGGTGCATCATGGGGGGAGGGGACATTGGCTCCGCTGGGTGGATGAAAATATGCAACATGTTAAAGTACTTAATTTGTACTTTAATTTGTTTTTTATAAAGAGCCAACTTAGTATGATTTGATTGCTCTCTCATTTGCCCTACCTGCTACATTCTACAACCAGACATTCAGGTCAATCCCGTTTCTACTTTAAAATGTTCACATTATGTTTTGGTGCCCTTGAATATGCCCTTCATTGCTTTGGGGTTTTGCACCTTTAATTGCTAAACTCCCCTGTGTGGGAGCAGCAGAGCTGTTCAGGCCAGAGATGGCTGTTCAGTACATCCTCTGAAGCAAATCCCTTCATGTGCGGGGGGTGGGGGCTCAACTTAGTACTTGTGCCACATTATTAAGGTCATGAGTTTCTCAACCTTCTTTCCTGAGATGAGTTTGATTGTCCACCAGGCATATATACATGGATTAAGAAGTAATAATCAACTCTGCGCCATGTAACTAGCTGGACAATTAATAATGATTTCAAAGATTCCTATTCACATAGTGACCATCAAACAGTGGATGTGTAACCAAGTGGGCACACCCTCCAGATATCTAAGGGCTATATGGAACTGACGGAACAGTACCGTATCCTCGTTTAGCAGAAATAAAAACCGGCAGGCCCTCAAATCTGCTAATTTCAGTATTGACGCCCTCCCCCAGCCACCTCCTATCTCCTAGTATAATTGCAGCCTGTTCTGTTGTCTAACTCGTTATGCTGCGGTTTCCTTTCCCGCGCCAAGCCAGAGGGGCAGAGCAGTTGCTGTCTCTCTTAGATTCAGACAGCAGTGAGTTCAGGAGTACATCGCCCCACTCCTATGTAATTTATTCCCAGCCGTGATTTGACAGATGTTGTTTTGGTGTTTTGGTCTGCAAAGGAACTCCCAGCGCCATTTGAAAGGCTGGGGTGCTTTTGTCCCTGTATCACAAATGACCCACACAGTTTCTGTCTGTGCCAGGGCGGGAGGAGCCACGACAAAGGCAGAAAGCCAATCGCTGCCACGCAGTTGGACTAACGATAGACAAGACTGGCGCTACTGTATTTATACAGCCATCGGCCCTTTTTCAAAGACTGCCAAGGGATGACAAGACATGGATTCATCGCTGAGAGCCGGCGGCCTCCCTGAAAAAGAAGGGGGAAAAAATACACCTCTTTCCTCCTCCCTCTGCTCGCTCCTGAGGATCCTCTGTTCTGGATTCATGCATGTTTAATAGTCAGTGTGTGTATGTGTGTGGCTTGGGATGGGTGGCTCATGCTGTCCATTTTCAAATGGACTTCTGCCAGTGCAAAGAGGACTGTGCCATTAGAGACGAACGCTCTCTCAACCTCAGCTGTGTAAAAGCTTTTTGGAAAGTTTCTTCACCAGGGATCGGTCCCTATACGCTTCTAATGGACTCTCCCAATCTGTGCCACATCCTGTGCTACATAGAGTAGTCTATCAACACCACAACATTAGATCTGTTCCATTAATGCCCTATGCACTGCAATATCTCCCCCCTTAGAAGGAAGGCAGTTCACCCAGAATGTATAATACACAGTTTTGCATGTTCATACCTTGCCTGTCCAACCTTATCCATTATGAGCTAAAAGGCAAACAGATCCTAGATGAGCACTCCTAGTGAAGAGTGACATGTTACATTTAATATAATTAATTTCTGCTTACGCAATTATGGGCCATTTACTAAGGAAACGGTCACAGCGCAAAAACATTCGCTATATTGCGACTGTGTTGCAGTCACCAATCACGACACATTAACGGCCAATACACCAAGGCTTATTCTAATTACGCTTTCAAATAAATTAAACGCCCATTCACAATTTTGTAGTAGGAAACGCCCTATAAAAGGGTCAGAAAGAGTACGGCACGCTTAAATGTCCAGATTACATGGCGGTAAGAAATACAGTCAAGCCGGAAAGTCTGCCCACCCCTTTCACCTTCTCCACATTTTATTACATTACAGACATATTCTACAATTGAGTTCATTTTTTGTCTCAAAATTCTACACAATATAGCCCATAATGACAAAGTGAAAACATGTTTTTAGACATTTTTGCAAATGTATTACAAATCAAAAACTGAAAGTATTCATACCCTTTGCTTTAACATATTTTTAAAGTATCATATTTAATATTTGGTCGCATATCCTTTGCATGCTGTTACTTCCTGAAGTCTGGGACCCTTCAACATCAAAAGACTTGTTTAGCTTCTAAACCGCAATACCCTTCACTTTACCCTTGTTCTTCTTTTGAAGCAATATACATTTTCAAAGAGAGTGAATATTTGTGAGTGCTCCCGCTAAGGGGGTTCATTTCACGGCAGTGGTGCATCCCACAGCACAAATTCGGCAGCCACACTTGACCATACCATTCTGAACAAGATCAGTGGATGAAGAATAACTGAAAATATTAGACTGCACGAGAGTCAGTCTCTCAGTCTCTCTCTTAAGAAAGAAGTTTATTTTTATGGTCAATTTAAGATATACTTAAGTATACACAAGGTACTGAAGTAATCATGTCCATGTGTGCAATGAGGCGAAACATCCTAGGGCTGGCCAATGGCATCCAGCTTTTTGAGCGCTGACCAGAAGTGTGAGCTACAGGCTGTATCAGTGCATAAATATTACCGCCTCCTTTAGAAAAATTCTCACACAAAAAGAAGAGTCACAATTAAAGCTGCAGTAGGCAAGTTTGAAAGTATACAAGGCAAAAAGACTTCCCCCTTTTGCTCTCCTCCCTCCTATCTCTCTCCTACCTAAGCCCCTCCCACGAAAAAATGCTCCAGCTAGCCCTGATTGGTCCGTTTTTGTAAGACCGGGGTGAGATTTTTTAACAGCCTAATACACAGCCCTGGACACGCACAGAAACCAGATTTTTTCCCAGAACACTTGATGTATTGATAGCTGCTGGAATCTAATGAGAAAATGTAATAATTTCACCAATTTCCTACTGCAGCTTTAATGCATGCTTTAATAAATTAGACAGAATACTTAATTTGACTAATTTACATAATTTCCACCCTTGTTCTAGCATGTTCACTACAGGTACACATATGCATAAAAACATTTAACTATGTATAAAAAGGAAAGTCGCAGAGTGACGTAATCCCCGCAAATGACATCCCAATAGTGATTTTGATCGATTCTGACTGTTGGCACCTCTCCTTCTTCACTCTGGGACCATTTCTGCCCATTCCTCCCAGGAAGCTTCTGTGCTTTACAAGGACTCATGTCCGATTCCCTTTGGGCCTTCAGGCCCCTGTGCATAACCTCCCATTCTGAGAAGCAACAACCTCGTCGCGGACGTGACGCGCGGCGAAACGCGAAGCGATCACAAGGCTGGTGGCCCACCGGTCTCCGGTCACCTGAGGGCCCCTTCAGAGCACATTAAACGCCGCTTCCTCCAGTTTCCAGAGCTGTCGCCCCGATGAGGAGAACGTCATCGCGGCGAACCGAGGCGGCCGCGCACTCGAGGGTTCACGTGGCTCGCCTCACGTGGCTGCGTGGCCGCCGCTCCCCTCTCAGGGCCCACCAGGACAGAATGGGACAGAACGTGACACCTCTGTCTCCGTGTATTTATATCCCGCTCTGTTGCAATGCAGACAAAGACAGTTGCATATTCAGAGTGCTGTCTGCGCGCGACACGGATACCTTTTGATATCGCGTACAAGCCCCCGCAGCGTCAAAGCAGCATGATTTCTCCTTTCCTTGCGGCTCATTTTCAGATCCCCCCGCTCTATTCCCACCCCCAACCTTGCCCCTACTTGTCAAACTTTATGCATTTGGATGGCTGACTTGTATGAACCTTCACTTTACAAGAGCTTGTATCTTGCTGTATCTTACGACCTCTGCTCAAGTAATCACCTTGACACTGTCTGTTTTCTACTCCCATTTCCATACGTTTCTTGAATACATTAAGGATTTGACCTACCTCTTTGTTTCATCTGTGAGCATTACCTTTTCTGCACATTTTTCACTTCACTTTTTGTGTATACTGAAAATACACTGACTTTTTTAGACAGTAGCACTCTAGAACTCACGATTTATATATACATGTATATACAGTATAGATAGATAGATAAATAGATGCAGTAACAATGACAAAGAAATGCATTCATGTACTGCTTGCCCCTTTTTTCCTATACTTCTTTATATCCTACTAGCAATAGTAGCAGTAGCCTTTGCACTGGTTTTTACAAACCCACATCAGTGAAAGATAATTTTTCTGTCATCCATGTGTCCTTATAGCTGTAGCAATTCTACGGGTAAATTACACCTCGGGGTTGCAATTGTTATTTAATATGCATATCCAATTGAAATTTAGCTTGAAATTTGCTATTTTCATTTAAATTTCCCAAAATTCAAATACTGAAAACCAAGTACACTAATTAACTTTTGCCTGGAGTTGATGTCCATCGTGTCTGGGTTTATCAGTTTGCTGCTTTTGAAGTTCTTGGAATTTGTTTTGCAAAAATGACCCGTCCCTGGGGGATCTGTTTCACCTACTGCCCCAAACACTCTTAAAAAAGACTTGTTTAAAAACGCTTGCCTTGTCCATCCTGGTACTAACCTGGGTTTGAATTCCTCTATGCTCCACAAGGTATTGTGTGTTGCCAGGTTACCAACAAATTCTGACATTTTTATAATATTAGAACAGCAGTTCTATTACATTATAAAATATACAAATATAAAGGGTCCCTGCAATAAATTTTAATGTTAATATGTCCTTGAGGCTGTGGTTTATTAAAGAGATGTGGCTCGTTCCTGCAATGCTCTCAACAAATGAAACAAAAAAATCAATTGCAAAGCGAAAAACACAAACGATGTTCATATTAAAGAA
The DNA here is from genome assembly GCA_022702515.1 of Ilyophis sp. 1 JC-2022. NCBI lineage: Eukaryota > Metazoa > Chordata > Actinopteri > Anguilliformes > Synaphobranchidae > Ilyophis > Ilyophis sp. 1 JC-2022. The sequence continues at coordinate 120,583,222 of CM040395.1, read as the reverse complement.
CTGCAGAAAAAGATATGGAAGGTACTAGGATACACGATTTAAGTGTTTATTATATGCAATTTTCTCCACTTCACAATATTCTTTGGCACTTACTGTGACTGATCTTAGCTGCACGTTTTAGTATTCCTATGATCACAGGGCCCTGTCAAGTCTGGGCACAGTGCAACCTTAGTGAATCACTCTGTAACCCTGGTTGTGTTGGCAGTGTCCTGCCTGGCGCGCTCTCTCCATTCGCTGGCTGAAGGCCACTAATTGAAGGCCTCTGTCTGAAAACAAGGGCCCAGGAAGTACAGTCAAAGGCTATGGCATTCATCCCCAGTCCCCACTGCATTGGTTCAGGCAAAAATAAAGAATACACAGCAATATAAAGGTCACATTCTAATACCGGAATCACGAATAAACCTGATAAGATGCAAACCGAGCACAGAGAGCACTGCAAGTGCCAGTCAGTCTTGCCATGGGAACCATTCACTGCATTTCTGCTCTCCGTCTAATATACGGTTAGTAAGGAGGTGTCTGTGGATAACCAGTGAGCATCCCTGCCTGAACTTAATATATCTAGAAATTACTTTGCAATTTAGCAACAGCTTTGTCAAAAATTTGATGATTTCCTAGTGATTGGCCCATCATTTTTAAGCTTGACATTTTGATTTAATATAAAAATTCCAATTTCACATTTTTGCACACTCATTTTGACAGCGCTGGTAAGTAGTAACCAACTTGAATTACTGACAGCTTTTAAAATACATTTTTAATGAATAAAGAAAATAGGCCCCGATAACAGACACAGACCTAGAATTAGTGTGACTAATTGCTAACTATTTAACAAACAATCCTCCTTTTTGTGTATCCTAGACATACATGGTCACGTACAAAAGTACAGTGCCCTCCAAATCTTTCACGTTTTCCAGTTAGATTTTAGGAATTTAGCTGATGCTCTTATCAAGAGCAACTTACAATTAGTGCACAAAGAAAAGGCCTAGATTTGTAAATCACCAACATTAATTAGCAATTAATGCAATGGTCGTGCCATAACACACCGGCGATAGGTAATCCTTCGTCACTAGAATTAACATGTGGAAGGGAAGGTAGGGAGGTTATTTTTTGGGGCTCAGGGGAGGGGTAAGAAAATGTATCAATTGATTTCATGTCTGGAGATGGAGATGGCCATTGCAGAGATGGAGATGGTAATTAATTTTGCAGTCAGCTCATTATTTCCTGGATGATTCTGAGGTATGCCTGGGATCACTGCCTTGCTGAACAATTAATTTGCAGCCAAGTTTGGATATTGGTAACAATCACATTCGTTTAGGCCATCATCTTTTCCTGCTGTGGTGAATAAATAGCATGTGCTGTCCAAAGGTTCTTGCTCAAAGTAGTCACAATCTACAAAAAAACTAATCAAAATACTTTTGAGTTAGGCTACTAAAATAGATAACACACTGGCATCAATTTAAAAAATGCAAACATCTTATGAACCTCTGCTTAATGGACACAATACATGCAATAGTAGTTTCATGCTGAAAAACGAAAGTTGAAGTGTTTTAAAAGCTAAACTCGTCTAAAAATAATGTTTGTTTACTGTTCACAATGTGGGTCGCGGTGTGAGCTGCCATGATGACGTGATGTCAAGTTCTTATTCGGGAGGTCGGGGTTGATTTCCCGAACCCTGATTTCCGACATGGAACTCCTAGTTGAAAGGGCATTTCCTATCGTTTCCCTAGTTGGATATCGGGAGTCCTAGTTGGAAATGAATAAACGAATGCAGCATTAGCATCAATCACAAATACGCTTTGCTGTTAAGTCTCGTTTTGTTTATTTTCCTACGTCACCCTCGTCGTAGCAACGTTGAACTTAACCAATTTAACCAAGAAAAAATAAATTCACTTACCATGTAACATACACATATAGCCTACGAGCGTATAAGCTAGCATGTAGCAACAGCAGCGACCGCAGAAACAGGCAATTCATATTTTATTTGAAAATGAAAGCACACCTGAACCTGATTAATCTGATCAAAAATCTATGTTATTCATCAGTATGATGACTTTGGTTGCTATTGTTACATTGATACAATGTTTCCATTTCAACCTAATACATCAGTGACCATTACCATCAGAAAGTTGATTCGACCATTGAAAATTGGTTGATGACCGATACTGATGCTTATAACACAATATCAATGTTGATTCAATACTTCCTTGCTATCTGGGCATGTAGTTGGCCAATGTTGATAATGCACTAACCCAAAAGGGCTGGAGTACTGTACATTTAAATATAAGCAGTGGTTCTCTGCCTTTTTCTAAACTGTCAAATGGACTATCCCAAATACTACGTAGCCCAAACCCACTAGCAAAAGCCCACATGACCACAACGTAGGCATACATACAGCCCCAAGGGAAAAAAGAGGTGGGTATACGCAGCCCCTACATCAGAAAGGGGTGGGTATGTTGACGCCAACCAATAGCATGGAAGCCTTAAGATCCTAACGCCTTAAGACAAACAAATTTGACGTCCTAAAACGAACAATTTTGACGCCTTTTCGGCCCAAAGGGAGTTCCGTACAGCAGTACGGTCTCAATAACTGAAGCGCAAACGTTAACGTTACTTTGTGAGCAGCACTGGTACATTTACATAAGTTAGCTAACGTTAAGTTAGCACAAATGCATTTGTCGCTGGTTTTGGGTTTCGGAAAAGGGACAAAAATGTCTCCTCCCTCCAATCTTTCAGGGTAGGTATTACAGGTTCCCCAAGCAAATCTTTTCACCATCCTGTCTGACTCAATTAATGTTTTTTTTAAAATGATTTTCAGTGAGCTGCTGCAATCTTTCCATTGGTTTCAGTGCACCTGTCCTTGACCAAACCGCTTGACCGAGGTTAGAACGTGTAGTAACGGTTGTTAAAGTATGATCGGACAATTTCTGGTTTGGGGAGGAGCCTAGTGACAGGTCAATTGAGTTTTAAATAATCGATTATTGAGTTTTCTGCATCGAGCCATAATCTTTCAAGAGAGAATCGCGATGCATCTCAGAATCGATTCCCCCCCCCACCCCAAATCCATATGCCATATAAAACTATCTTTCAGCACCATGGCATTGTCCACTAGCGTACTATTGGCTGAGATTCTTCAATATCAATAACAACAAACTTTTTCAAAGACGTTTTATTAATAAAAGCAACATATTTTCTGTACAAAATGATGGCTGCTTTGGAACTTCAGACATCTAAACAAAGGCTATAGGGCTATTAGGCCTACCGGAACAGTGAGAAGTATTAATGCTGGCTATAACTGTTCACGACAAAAAGGCTTTAGGTCTACAGGCAAACAGCCAGTGTTTAAGGAACAGGACTATACCCGCCCCCTTCAAAAAAAATTATGCTTACACATTTTTACCCTCTTCTTTGAAATGTCGAAGGTTTCGGCAGTGAATGCCCAAAACTGAGAAATCTGGAAATAAAGTAACGTGTGTTATGCAGAAATTTCTCACGTTTATAACAAGCCAATAAAAAAATAAAACCTAAATAAAAAATCTAGGTTTTTGTTGCAAGAACTGAGAATGTGAGTAATAGGCCTACATTATATAGCCAAAGTAAATGTTATGGCATAAATACAATAACTTAATATGATGGCATAAATACAATATCTCCATCAAGACACATCAGCAAATATACGCTAACCTACCGTTGTGAAATGAGGGACGTTTATCCGTAGGCTACGAGTTTGTAAGAAAAGCAAAGATATCTAATATACTTGCAACTTGCTCTAAGAATTCCAGCTCGTTTTGTAATTATAACTGGGCTATATTTCTCCAGAATCCGATGTCCTGGAATAACAAAACTATGGATTTGCGTCCGTTCCAAAATTTTGAGTACGTTGCTTGACATGATTTTTCTCTCCACGTTTGCAGCAGGTATATTGAACTTCTAGTTCATGTGCGTGCGCTAGCAATGTTCAAGTGCAATCAGTTACCGAGTTTTCGCTTGTCAATAAGCAGTCATGAGTAGGCGTGAGTTTTTTCAAATGATGGATACTACATTTTGGAAATAAACTTCATATTTTGATTATTTTATTGTACTTACTTAGGCCAAATATAATGCAAGAGTTATTTATCTGCATTGCCCATGTTAAATTTCCCGGTTTCCCGATTGGGAACGGGAAGGAATTGTGATGGGAAATACCGAGACCCTGGGAACCGGGATTAATCACTATTCCCAATACATGCTTGGAAATATTTCTGAAGAATGCTCATCAGCAATTTTATTAGAGCTCTCAGAGAAAGAATGCAAGCCAGCTGCTGCTCCATCATACAATGTATTTGGCTTTGGTACAGTCCCAGATAATAATCATTCAAGAATGCACTTCAGACTAAGAGTACCGACAATCGAATAAAGGACACAACATTTTTCAGTAAATGTGTTCACTAATACCAAGCTTGATAACCAAATTAAATGTCAACACACCAAACTGTGTTGACACCATTGAACCGAATCACCACTTTGCCACCTATTCACCCGCCCACCCACACAACGGTGAGCATTTCACACTAGGCCACAAAGTACTGCAGGAGATCCGACACTGACTGGAGAAGAGGTGCATCTCTTTGATGACAACTGATAGTCTGTGGGCACCTGGCACGTTGTTAGCTGGAGCTCAGGCATGAACTGTGTTCAACTTAAATGTCTCTATAAAAGTGCAGTAAGCGACTTTTTTCAATCACATATCTCTAAATGGCCATGATAAATCTGTAGGAAATCCAGAACCTCAAATAGTGATCTCCTCTAAATTTTATTTCAATTGTTCCGTTTGGGCCATAATCAATGTCTATAAACAAAATGACATCACAAAAATGTAGGGACGTTCCCAAAGCCTCTCAAATCTTGCTGGGATAATGTAATATTTTCCTGCAGCTTAGCAATAAAAACATATTGAATCATGCTCCAATATTATGCACCATTTCCCCACAGCAACTTTTCTAATGGACTTTGACTCTCTGCTAAGGACAGAGTTCACACAAACAGGAGAGGTGGTGATCATTTTTATTCCTTTGTGCCCAATGCTCAATAAATGTGAAGTAGCTTCTTGCCTTGAACAACCCAAGATAATTGCCTTGAGGGCAGCCACTGAGTCTGGGAGTCAAGCATCTACTTACATAAACATGCTTGGGTTGAACAGAGCTCAGGGGGCAGAAATTAAATAAATACACATGAAAGGAGAAAAGTGGCAGCAATGCTCCAGTCGAGAAGAGAGATTCATTCACTTAGAATATGGGCTGTTTACTTTCCTGGATAATTACTATCCAAACAATTAGAATAATTACACGCCTCACCGTGGCACTGTTCCCGAATGCAACCGATAAAACCTTAGCTCCTCAATTTAACTTGAGTGTATATTTCCAATAGTACAATGGATAATATGTCTAAGTGTAGATGTTCTTAAAATGCTGTCTCAGTGCCTGTATCAAAGTATCAGTGCCCGGATTTTATTTATGAAAGCACTAACCTGTAGCATGTCTTTGAAAATCCTTTTGATAAATAGCCCCACTGCACCCACTGCTTGTAGTTCAATTATCTTTTTGCAGACAATCTGGCCAGATGAATGTCACTTGAACCTTTGGAAATCCATATTTTGTTCTGCGCTTTATCAAGCCATATTAAGCCTAACTTACATGTTAGCTACCAGCTACTTGGTACTTACTGAATAGAGTAGAATAGAATAACTTTTATTTTCCCGTTAAGGAACTTCAGTTGTAGTTTCCAGCAGTAAAAAAGACATAGGCAGTGGGGCAGACCCACAAACACAAACAAACATGTTAAATAAAGATTCAATTGAATCAGATGTTTCACATTATAGTGTGATTAATGATTTATGATTAAAATTAGTATTATTATTCGTATTATGATCAAAATTATATTATATTAAATTAATTCAATATTAATTATGATGAAAAATTGAGCATAAAAGCAAAAGCAGTTCCTCATCTGCCTTTACGCCTTTACTTGTCTTGTCCAATGTCATTAAGCAGTCTAACAGCTGTAGGGACAAAGCTATTTCGGGCTCTTTTTGGTTTAAGGGGCAAGGACCTTATCCGTTTGTCCAGGAGCTTATCTGTATTTTTCGGTCCTGACCAATCAGGAGCCAGTACCAGTTTAAAACCGGTTCTCGATATCCATCCCTAATAATGAGTGAATCTACCACAGTGTATGCCACGGTGTCAGAATACAGACTTGGAGGGCCACTGTGTCTCATGGGTTGTGAAGCAAAAAAAATATTGTCTAAAGGTTGGCTAAAGATTTAACACATTTTTCTCAAGGCATTAGCTAGTTGCTAATTGAAAGGTAACCATAAATACTACATAGACTGCAGTTTGACACCCCTGCTGTATGCTGACTACTAAGCAATCACATGCAATTAAAACTGCTTTCCACTTCGAAATGGCACTATTGGTTAAAATTATCACTGATAACCGATGGTAGTGATGCCACCTCACTCTCCATCACTAGTTTTTGCCAGTAGTAGAAAGTGGTGGCTTTCAATGTATTTTTAAGTGCACAGGACTTTTAACTAAGCTACCCTTTAAAGGCAGGGAGGGTGGTTTCTAGCTTTCTTTGCAGCTCAAAATTACAGGCAAACTTCAAAGTGGGGAACAGACTAGCCTGCATGGGTGTAGTTGGCACAGTTTTAAAAAGAACAACGCAACAGCCAATTCCTAATATACGTGTGTGTGTGTGTGTGTGTGTGTGTGTGTGTGTGTGTGTGTGCATTTGACAGCTGATAATCTGCCTGTGTCAGTAGTACACACTCATGTACAGATATGACATATGTCAATATTTTAATTAAATCACCACAAAGTAAGACACAAACTAGATTAGCATGCAAAGATTGACTACATATTATATCTTTGTAGTCGGTAGTTATGCATTTATGCAATTTTGCTGCATCTGTTGTCTTTGAATGATAGCTAAGTAGCCTGGAATGGGTTGTGAAACTTCAAAATGTCAAATCATCTAATGTTCCATTACTAAAAAAGTAAGACGCCAGTGTACCTACCTACAGTGCTAAAGGGTAAGGAACAATGTTAAATATGAGTATTGTCTTTACCCTTTATAAACAACTTCCTAATGATCGACTGCAACATCCTCGGGATCCAAGAAACATTATTGAAGGTTGCAGACATACAGAATCCATCAATACCAATGGTCTCACTTAACTCTGATGCTGTGTACCACATGAACTACAACAAATAAAATACCATTCTTTGCCCTGTGTGTAGACAATATCAGTCCGTATGTTCCCAATGAAGAACAACGAGTATTAGCCTTCGTATAGTGATGCCTTTTGACCAGCATGTAGAAATGGCACACACGTAGTTGGCTCTGGCTCTATCATAAATAAATAAATAAATAACATTTAAAAATTGTTACTGGGGAAACTCAAGGGGCATGTCTATTTCTTAACAATTATTTAACCAGACAGGTCAACTGAAAACTAAGTTCCCTGGGAAATCAAAAGTGGCAGGACTGCATAGCCAATCAGTTATAGGGGCCAGACATAGAACCAGTTTTTGTAGGAATGTGGTCAGGACACATCCATGGAATCTTTAATGACCACAGTGAGTCAGGACACAGGTTTACCATCTCATCCAACAGCACGGTTCTCCCATAACTCAGCCAGGCATTGTATTTTTGTTTGATCCAAAAGGAGGGGTGTCATCTACAGGCCCAGTGATTTTCAACCACTGTGCCGCGGCACACTATTGTGCCGTGAGAGATCGTCAGGTGTGCCGTGGGAAATTATCCAACTTCACTTAATTAGTAACACTTTTGGTTGGTGGTGTGACTCAGGATCTTTTTAATGTAAAAAATGTGCCTTGGCTCAAAAAAGGTTGAAAAACACTGTACTGGCCCACCAGCACCTCTTCCAGTGGCACCCTAGTTTTCAGAAGAAGTCTCTCATCCAAATCCTAACCTGCTTAACATCAGCAGTTAGCTATGAGAAGGGGACAGGGTTGCATGGCTGCCCTTATATATACAGTCCTATGAAAAAGTTTTTGCCCCCTTCCTGATTTCCTCTATTGTTGCATATTTCTCATACTGGATGTTTTCAGATCTTTAGACAAAATATAATATTGATTTTAGGGAACCTGAGTGAACAAATTACACATTTGTTTTTTACTCATTTCATTTATTTAATGAACAAAAAATCCCAACACCCATTTCCGTTTGTGTGAAAAAGTAATTGCCCCCTTACACCTAACTGCAGCCAATGTAGAATAAAGTAATCCTTTTAAATATTTGGTCGCATATCCTTTGCAAGCCATGACTTCCTGATGTCTGTGACCCAACAATATCAAAAGACTCTTGATATCTTATTTTCTGGTACTCCTACAAGCGATACAACCTCTCTGCATTTGAATGGATCTCGGAATTAGGGGGTGGGACTAGACTTAGCTGTAAATTATGCTGGAACAGTATGGAATACATGGTTGGTAAAATGGCTCTAAGTCATCAAGGGTCTGATGTATCAAACGAGTCTCAAATCATCACTCTGCTGCCAGATATGCAGTAGATATGGATGGATCACTTTAAGGGTTGTTTCTCCTGACAAATTTTCCGATTGAACTCTTTGGAAAAATAAGTCAGGAGAAGAAACCCTTCAAGTTATCCATCCATATCTACTGTATTTCTGGCAGCAGAGTGATGGTTTAAGTTTTAGCTAAAAGTCAGACTTATTCTTCACTTAGTGGTTTTAATGATTTTTGCATCGTTGAGATGTGCTGTAAATTAAAAATGGTGAAATCTATGCTTGATGGTTTATCAAGAGAAGCTTGAGAATAAAAACATTGCCTTCTCAAAAATGCAAACAGCTGCATCAATGAGTGTGAAATATATTATGAGCAAGGATAACTAGGTCAGGGTTTTTCCTGCATTAAAATACACTATGTGGCTAAAAGTACCCTTGGTCTAGGCTGTTTTTCATGGTTTCAAGGCTCCTTAGTTCTAGTGAAGGAAAATCTTACGCTACAGCATACAATGACATTCTAGACGATTCTGTGCTTCCAACTTTGTGGCAACAGTTTAGGGAAGGCCCTTTCCTGTTTCAGGATGACAATGCCCCCATGCACAAAAGTGAGGTCCATACAGAAATGGTTTGTCGAGATCAAAGTGGAAAAACTTGACTGGCCAACACAGAGCCCTGACATCAACCCCATCAAATGCCTTTGGGATCAATTGGAAAGCCGGCTACGAGCCAGGCTTAATCGCCCAACATCAGTGCCCGACCTCACTAATGCTCTTCTGGCTGAATGGAATTAAAGCAACCCCAGATCATAACACTGCCTCCAGAGGCTTGTACAGTGGGCACTATGCATGACGGGTGCAACGGCAACCTTTTTTTTGGCCAGGCAGTGTAGTTGCTTTTACAGTATACAATGTACCACATTGCGGTACGCGTCGAGACATTCATTAACAATTAATATTTAATTAGTATGAAATCAGCAACATTAGATTATGACAAAAATATCAATTTCCGGGGCACTGAGAAGAGGAGGTGGTAGTGGATAAAAGTAGGATGCATTTTTCGAGTATTGAGACACACCTAGAGAGTCGTAAGAGAAACCACAGCGGGGGAAATTGTGATTGGAAGTGGAAGAAAAATGGCAGCAAGACGGAGCGGCGAAGTGTAGCGTTATTTTACTCAAAATAATAATGCGCTTTGTGGAGCAGCCAGCTTTACGTCTCTGCATTCGAGAGAAACTAAGAGTTGGAGCTACATTGGAATTTGCAACCTGGCACCTATCGGAGAAGCGGCTACTGCTGCCGACACACTGCAAAAAACAAATCTTATATTTAGACTTTAGAATCTTATTTCTGTTACTTATTATTTCTGTTACTGCTAAATAAGACAAACTATCTACTCATTTCAAGATTCGCCAGTGGGTTAAGGTAATTTCAATTGTCAAGCAAAAAGTAACTTAAACAAGACTAAAACACTTGTTAAGACATTTTTTGCAGTGCAGCAAGGAAGTTGGAGAAGATGAGGCAGAGGTTGATCGCGCAAACACCTGATTAGAATAGAATAGAATAGAATAACTTTTATTTTCCCGTGAGGGAACTTCAGTTGTAGCCACCAGCAACAACAGAAAAAAGACAGACCCACAACACACAAACAAACATATCAAATAAAGACATTCAATAGAATCAAACAAATTAAGTGAAATAAAGTGAAGGTATGAGTCATGATTAAAAACTGAGCATGAAAAACAACAGCTCCCCATCCGCCCCCACTGTCAAGCAGTCCAACAGCTGTAGGAACAAAGCTGTCGACGTAAGCTACACAAACTCTGTCTGCATTCATCCGCGACTTTCCTCCATACAAGCAGTTTCTGTCCGCTGTCCAGTCGAAACGGAGCACTGAACTGCCTCAACTTCTCCACTACCCAGTCGTCACTCACTCCTCCCTCGCATTCTCTTCTCCTTCCCTTCCCTGGTGGCATTTTCAGGATTGCCTGCAGTCCTGGATCAGCCTTGATATCTTCAACTCCGGTGAAGAATGATGGTAACTTAGTAGCTGCTCGATTATGTTGTGAATGCGTCTCCATGGTGACGACCATAAACAAAATTATCCGGACTGGATAATTCTGCAATATTATCAAAACGAGCAACAGGAGTGCCCTGAGAAATCTCCAGCCCACTTCCCCATCCCACAACAGACACGCAGCGCATGAAAAAACAAAAGACAAAAGCCAGACACAACAAAACACATTCAAATGAACAAACACAAAAACGAGAGACAGCTGGACTACATGCCGCCATTACAGCGCCACATATTACATGTCGTATTACAGTGCCGAGGACGCAGAACATGACGAAATGGATCACTACTTTAACGAGCCATGCATCTCACCTGATAGCAATCCTCTGTTATGGTGGCAAAACAATGAATCCCGCTTCAAAAAGCGTTTGCATCTTTGCAAAGCAGTACCTGGCCATACCAGCAACCACCGTTCCTGTCATGGTTTTCTGCCTGTTCAGCTTTGTTTTTGGGCGTCGCCTCTCGGGGTCGCGAGAGGGCGCTTAGTTCTCATTCTTGGGACTAATTAATTATTCCCTTCAGATGCGCCCTGCACTACTTAAGCTCTGTTCACTCGTTCGGGGCTTTGGTGTCTTTCTTGCCACATCACAAAGCCAGGTAACAGGTATAGCCGAAGAGTGTTTTTCTTTTGCTCTAAAAAAAAAATGCAGGAACTTCTTTTAGCTTAGAGTTTAGGATTTGACTCTTTGCTTTGTTCCTGGATTGAATATTGCAGTCTATTAATATGAATTAATAAAGTGTATATCTAAATGTATAATTCATTGTATATTATATGAGGATATGTGGGTGCAAATGTGTGTATGTTCAGAAATATAGAGGTGCATGTAAAAATATCTTCATGTTTTTTCCAATATGCATCTGTGTGTGTATATAGATGTACAAGTACTTAGAAATTATCACAAATGCACATGTATGTGAATTAATGATTATGCACTTGAATTTAAATATTGAATTACTTAAAAAATGCTAGTTGTTACTGTAGGGGATCTCTATACCAGAGACACGGAGGAAATATTGGAGATCCAGGTGCGACAGATAAGGACTCTTAAAGTGTTCAACGAACACCACTAAGACGGACAATAATAGACGGACAACAATAATCCGTAGTGGATGGGGAAAATAAGGAGAACACAAATAACCTCGCGATAAAAAGCGAGGAGCTCGATATCCGAGTAAAACAAAAGAAATAAGCAGTCACGCTTATCTAACTCCCGTTGTGGAGTGAACAAAAAGAAAAGAAGGAGAAAAATAAAAATAACCCTAAACCTTAGGGTGAGAACACTCGTAGGTTTTGAGAGGAAAACAAAGAAACCAAAACCTCTGCTCTGAAATAAAAGAGCGAAAGAGCAAACTTTACATTTTCTAAATTGTACTGCTAACAAGAACCACGTAGAGAAGCAAAGCGGTCGATAGCACGCACAACTCCTATACCTTAACCGCTAGAAAGTAACACTTATCTAACTCCCGTATTGGAGTGAACAAAAAAAAGGAAGGAGAAAAACAAAATAACACTTGTAGGTTTGAGTGGGAAACAAAGAAACAAAAACCTCTGCTCTGAAATAAAAGAGTGACAAAGCACACTAAACTTTTTCTAAATTGTACTGCTAAGTCCCACGTTGAGAAGCAAAGCGGTCGATAGCAGTACAACTTCCGATACCTTTACCGGCTAGAATGTTACGTGAAATAACATGGAAGCGATGAGAAAAGGAGGAAGCGGGGTATAAGTAGTGAGAGGAAATGCAGGACAGGTGAACTCACAAATCACGAGGCGAAAGCAAAACCCGTAGCGGAACACAGAAAAATCCGATAGATTTACAGGTAGATGAAAAAACGGAATACTAAGCGCGGAGATAAGGGAAGGAAGGCGCGATCCATGACAGTTACTACCAATTACTTGGATCTAAGCTGCCGCCATGTAATTTTCCATGTACTCTAATGTCATTATATTCTTTATTTCTCTTTTGCCTTATTTCACACTTTTCTATCTTTAAACTTACTTACAAAGTTGTTACACATTTCATAGACTTAAAAAATTTATTACATTATTGTCAATTCGCCTGACATAGACAATGTTTCGACAAATTAAATGTAAAAAAAGTATACTCTATGATAACATAACGTATTAGGGTTGTGACAATGACCGATGACATCGGACATCGATGATGTGCTGTGCCAATGACAATGTGACTTTTACGTTAGGCCAACATCGCCAAAATTATAGTTTTTTGTTCGTTTTTTTTCGCAGCATGACTCCCCAAAACACCTTTCCACATTTTCCAGCTTATATATGACTACAAACATTAACACTATAGGGCTCAATTGTGTTCAGTTTGTTTGTAGTCTAGCCTTATACTTTGCAAATAGAAAAACAATAATACGTTGCGCGCGGTGCCTGGGGTGCCTCGTTGATGTTCACCTGGTTTATTTTTATTTATTTTACCAGGGGGTGCCCTAAAAATGCAGCCACAGGCAAAACACAAATTTTTTAAAATCTTAGTTAAGCGCGTAAGCATAATATTTCAGAATATTTTGTTTTCCATTATCATCCAGTTTGTCATTGCATAGGAAACACAACCAGTCAAAAACCGACTTTTCCTGTTGAAAACCAATGTTTTGGGTTAGATTATGATCATACACGGGCTACAAATAATTGGCGATGCTTTGCTGAACTAATTATATTGCAATAGCCTAATAAAAAAGCACCCCATCGCAAGCAGCCAATGACATCAGACATCGGCGATGTTTGATTGGCCGATGTGACGATGTGAAATTTGTTGACATCGAACAACCCTATAATGTATATTTATAATTGGTATACCTAAAGCTGGAGTACGCAACTTTTTTTAAATATAAATTGGGGAACGGTCATGCTTAGTTGGTAGCACTCATAGAAAGAACTGTTCTGTGAGAAATCCAGCACCATACACTGTGTTTATATCCTCAAATTCTAAAATTCTAAAAGGTAGGTCAAAAGTTTCAACATTACCGTAATTTATCTGCTTGCCAGCCTATTGTAAATTTAAGTAGGCTATGCTAACTTGTTAGATATGCTGGCTATGTAGCTAACGTTAACCATGATTTAAAGTGGGCTAACATTAGTTAACACTAACGTTATTTATTTATGTAACATTAATGTTAATGTTGGCTAATATAGCCTAACGTGTTATAGCTATTCACATCTCTATATCTTCACCAGATTTGGCCCACGGGCCAGAGTTTGACACCCCTGGGTTATAGTATCGCTTGTAACAGTACCTGAAAATAAGATATTGAGTCTTTTGATGTTGATTGGTCACAGACTTCAGGAAGTAACAGCATGCAAAGGATATGCGACCAAATATTAAATATGATACTTTAAAAATATGTTTTAAGCAAAATATTCTAATTTTCTGAGACACTGAATTTTGAGTTTCATTAGCTGTAAGGCATAATCATCAAAATTACAAAAAATAAAGGCTTGAAATATTTCACTCTATGTGTAATGAATCTATATAATATATGAGTTTCACTTTCTGAAATGAGTGACAAAAAATATTGAACTTTTTCACAAAATTCAAATTTTTTGAGCTGCACCTGTACATGTATTTGGCTGAGAAACCTATAGCTGTAAACACATTTTCTATTAAGAAAAAGATGTTGTATGAACCAAGTCCCTCCCTATCATACCAGTCTCCACAGTTGCCAAAATGCGTGAGTGTTTTTGCTGACTAGTTCGTGAAGTGGTCTATTGGTCTCTGAAAAATCAAATGAGGAAGAAATAATGACGTTAGTTTCTGCCTTGGTAATGCAGACTTTTGGCTACTCTCATTGGTACCTTTTGGGGCCACTTTAGGAATACTTTAAAGGCTAAAGAATATTTATACATAGCTCTCACTCTTGTTTCAAGGATTGTGAGTACAAGTCTAAGAATTCTTTCTCACTTAAGAGTACATTTTCAGACTGAGAAGCTTTATAGACATGGCCCCAGACTGCGGCTATCTGGAGAGGGGCTCGAAATTGCTCTGTGGCAGACGTGAGCACAAGTGCAACTTATGGCTTAACAACTCACAGAAAGGAAAGCATCCTTAGTGTTTAATTTGTTCCAGACCCAATATGCTTTTATTTACTGAACAGTGGCACCATTGCATCATAGCATATAATTCCATCACTCAGAAAAAGTCATTTAGCTTACATGTTAAATTACTTTGCTAGCTTTACAACTGAACTGAGCATTTCCCAACCTGCTCTATGCGCACAAATGGATGCAGTTTTTTTTGTGCTTGTTTATTTGTTTAGTTTTAACCGAAATTACGCTAGTAATGTAGGCTTGATTGTAAAACTTCATGACACAAGTGGTGTATTGCTATTATTTTCTGAAAAATGATTTCCCAAAATTATTGCAAAACAGGTGGCTGTGTTAGAAAACCTGTTGTGGGGTAGCTTGGGATAGGAAACGTTAATATTGTAGAAGCAGTCAAATATGTTGTCTAAAAGTGGAGAAGACAGGAACAAAAGTCATGTGTATGATCTTGATTAAAACAGAGGCTCTTTAGTGAAGAGGCTGGCAAGAAATCTACCATGGCTACCAATGCTACGTATAGCAAGATTTCACTCAAAGCCAACATGGCCCATCGGCTAAAATACACTGTTATTTAGATTTAACAAGTCAGCAACACTCGAACACAGCACTTGTATTATAAGTGACAGCATATTGGAACTTAAAGACAGTAAAACCTTAGATATGTGAACCTCAGAGACACTGTCCTTGTTATTGCTATTATCACTGATACAAAACTGCAGCCAGTGGGAATGGCGCACACTTTCCATAGATAAAAAACGGGAAATACGCCTCTCTATCTTTAACTGCGTTTTGGGTCCACTGTTTATACACAGCCCCCCAGGGCACTATATTGTTTGGGAAAAATGGCTTCACAAGTGTTTTTGATTAGTCAGATAGTGTGCAATTGCTTCCTTAGTACATGAATAACAGAACTTTCAGTATCTAGTCTTCATTCCAGGCTTTTGATTGCCTTTGGAGTCTGTTATTGGCATTCGTCAACATAATGAGTTGTGCCAATGAAAGTCAAGGAGGCCATTATGAGGCTGCCAAATTATGGAAAAAAAACTAGTCAGAGACATAGGCCAAACCATAGGCCACCAAAATCATCTGTTTGGAACACCATTAAGAAGAAAGAGAGCACTGGTGAGCTCAGTAATGGCAAAGGGCCCGGTAGGCCAAGGAAGACTTCTACATTGACGACCAATTCATTCTCACCATAATGAAGAAAAACCCCCCAAACACATCTGACAGATGAGAAACACTCTTCAGGAGGCAGGCACGGATGTGTCAGCGACTACTGTCCGCAGAAAACTTCATGAACAGAACTAAAGAGCATAACTAAAGAGCATTGCAAGATGAAAACCACTACTTGCCGCAAAAACAGGATGGCCAGGTTATAGTTTGCTAAGAGGTACCTAAAAGAGCCTGCAAAGTTCTGGAAAAAGGTCTTTGTGAAGAGAGGAGACCAAGTCTCACTTGTATCAGAGTGATGGTAAGAGCAAAGTGCGGAGGCCAAAAGGAACAGCCCAAGATCCAAAGCATACCACCTCATCTGTGAAACATGGTGGCGAGAGTGTTATGGTTTGCGCACATATGGCTGTCATAGATACAGGCTCACTTGTATTCAATGATAATATAACTGCAGCTAGCAACAGCAGAATGAATCCTGACGTGAACAGAAACATCTTATCTGCTCATGTTCAAGCTAATTCCTCCAAACTACATCCTACAGCAAGTCAATGATCCCAGAAATACTGTTAAAGCAACAAAGGAGTTTTTAAAAGTCAAAACTTCTTGACTGAATTCATGACTGACTCAGTCACTTGATCTGAATCCAATTGAACGTGTGTTTCATATGCTGAAAAAAAAACCTAAGGCAACTAGCCCAGAAACAAGCAGAAGCTGAATATGGCTGCAGTACAGGCCTGGCAGAGCACCAGAGAAGATTCTCAGCACCTAGTGATGTCTATGGGTCACAGACTTCAAGCAGACATTGCATGCAAACGATATGTACTAAAGTAAACAAAGTACTAAACATGACTGTGTTCATTTATAACATTAATATGTCCAAAACATTATGGTGCCCTGAAATGGGGAGCTATGTATGAAAGGTACTGTAATTCATTTTTATACATTCTTTTCAGATTTTTCCCCATTTTCGGTAGCCAATCTAATTAAATTTCTCGTGTAGCAACTGCTAGAGAATTTGCCGCTACAACCCCGGCAGCTGGTCGTAGGTCAGAGGTCACAACGCCCTCTTCAGGCCGTGACTCCTCAAGCTCCTGACCGTGATTCCATTTTTCTATGCAACGATTCTCCCCCACCGAGTCCACATCCCACCCCGGGAGTGGCCGCCAATTGCCGCTCCCTCGGGGCACCGGCCATACTCAGATCTGGCAGGACCGGGGATCGAGCCCCCGATCCTCTGGGCACAACCGCACAGACTGAGGGTCCGCCCGCCACATGTGAATTACTTGATTACAAATCTAAAATTGTGGAGTACAGAGCCAAATCAAGAAAATACATGTTTGTCCCAAACATTATGGAGGGCACTATATGTTTAAAGCATACCAGAAAACCCTCAAAGGCTTGATGCAAAGTTCAGTACATTTAACCTGCAATGCCCACATTGCAAAGCTGGCTAGTGGCATTTGGCCAACAATTTTCTCAAAGTTGACAAACTCGTGGGAGTTGTTAAAAAGGCTTTTAAGCATTGTCCAAGCAGAAAGTTGTGCTACACAGTGCTTCTAAGGAATGCAATAATGGAGCAAGGTTCAGACCTACCAATAAAACTCCCACTGGAGTCATGCAAAATAGAGATTCATTTTCAAAGTTACCAACATTTCAGAGTTCCAAACAACCCCCACTCCCAAAGGGTTCATATCTCTAAGGTTCTATTGTATTACTCTTTTTCCAATTTTATTTCTTAGGGTGACTTGGAAAATATTTCTTCACCTGAGAGATTCCTTCTATAAAGCACTGCAGTTGTATTACTCTTTCCCAAATCCCCCAGACAGTTTTACTTGCTAATATTTCCAGATCACAATTTTAAAAATGTTGAGTGAATATGAGTGAAAGAGCCATCCAATTACAACCATGCTAATTGTCCTGTGCAGTCAGTCGGTGCTTTTACAATATACAATATACAAATCTCTATACAAATGCATATAAGCTAAAATGTTTATTTTCTGCATTCTTGACCAGTTTACCGGTTTCTTTAACATTTTATTCCATGAGCTCTGTGTTCTGAAGATCTCCAGATTATCCCAGCAAAACATAAGAGTTGGAAAGAGTAGAGTAAAAAAAGCAGTCATCAGAATGCTTTTCAACACACACCCCTTTTCAAAAAGGTACTGTACCACACGTGGCTTAATTACTGACGAAACATGCTGACTACTCAGCGGATAATTTGCAACAGTTTCTGAGGATTCCAACACGCAAACAGCCTCATTTGTCACGTACTTTACTTCCCCTTTTGATATGTTATAGACTTAACTTTAATGGTAACTAAACGTATAATGACCGCAGTTTCAGTGCGGTGCAAGATTACAGGGAGGTCTGACATTCGCTCTCATTACCTACATGCATGAATTCTGAAACATGAACAAATAATTCTCATGCATTACTGTGGCTTTCTTGTCAGAAAGACCACTTATTTTTAGAGTCTACATTAACTTTGTGTCAAATGGCATAGGCCTGGGCACTTACCCCCGTTCAAGGGAGGCCAGCTGCGTGAACTCAGATGGAACCGACAGGGGTCACATATGTCTGCAGCCTCAGCACCGACACTACAGACTCCAGGCTTTGGACGTGAGAAGAGACCCGTCTTCAAAATAATAGGCGTGCACAATGGCAAGAGGCACAGAGAACCACAAGGATAACAGGTGACTGTTATAACACCGCCTAGGATGTGAACAGAATATTTAAATGGCACTGGTAATACTGTACATCACTAAATAAAAATAAATACAAGCCTTCTGAAATTGCCATTTTAGTCATGTTAGAACCATCTGAAGTAGTTTGTCTGCCATGTTTGCTATTGAAAACTTCCCAAAGCTGTCCTAGCCTACATAGAAACAGACCCAGACTACCACCCATAATCAATTTAGCCAAGTTACAATAGCTAGCTGTAAAAGTGACTTAAACAATACAGAATAAATTAAACAATAGCCAAAATACTTAAGTGAAACCTGAGTAGAAATGTGTTATGGTGCACACAGCTGGGATACTTCAGTCCATTACAGTACATGAGTCAGACTGCTGGGAAATCAAACCCTTCAAAATCAGCATAAAAACATGCAATTAATCTTTGACAATCTCCTCTGAGGTCAGAAGTTCCCCTAAATAACCATCTCAGCTGTACTTAGACACATGCACATGACACATTATCATCACAAACCAAAGGATGCCCCTGGAAAGAGTTAATCATTCCCATTGAACCTTAACCTATAGAGCTTCAGCTCAAATGTACGCATAGACGCACACAAGATTGTATTAAAGTTTTCCTTATTGCTGTAGGTCCTCCTGCCTTGCCCACATTACATCTCAGGTGAACCAGAGCCCAAAGATAGCACAGCATTTCATATTACAATATGACATAGTACAAATGAGTTCTGTGAATTTATGATGCAATTATGATACAGGCAACCCATAACACTTCTGAGTCCAATCCACCATATTTCAAGGGTTTTTTAATAATAGGGTTTTCACATAGCCCCTGTTAGATGTTTTCATCACAACAATTGCACACAACGGTTTTATGTTAATTTCTCATGGTACAACTATGGTTGCGGTAATGCTACAGAGAAAGATTTGTATTTAGAAGTTTGCGGCCTCAATTCCCATTTCAGCCAAACAAGGTATTTAACTTAAATTGTGTCCTTAAATATCCATCTGTATAAATGGAAACTATTTTGTGTCATTCTGCCTAAGGGAAACTGAAGAATACAGATGCTTCTCAGACATAAATATATGTGTCCTGTTGCCTGGTTTTTTTAAAATGGTGTGACACCGTTGTTTGTTTCAGACATATTCTTTTGAGGGGCCATATGGGAACAGCATAGGGGTAACAGCTACATATACGAGCAGCATGAGCAAAGCATTACCTACAATAAATTAGCTTTCAACTGAACGTCTTTGATGTTGTGTAGGGAGTTTATGAAGCATATGAACAACAGCTTGATGTTTTTGCTGTTAGAGCTGAATGTTCTACCACTGGCAGGAAAAATCTTGCATTTGTAATTTTGCTCATCAAAAACTACTATATTATTATGTAATGATTTGGACAGTAAATTTTAGTACCCCTTCCATTTCGCTGATGTTATATTTATGTAGCATGTATCATGAAATATTTTCTAAAGGTAGGTGTAGTCTCAACCCTAGACCCCTTCAAGGCTGTAACTATAGGCTAATAAACATTGGGGTGATGTACGCCCCCAATATTCATACATGACCAAAATGCCCCCCCTCAATATTTTTGCTACTTTGTGGTAGCCAGTTATGGATTACCGTCTGAAATAATCCTTATCGGTTTTACTAGTAAGTAATGCTAACTGTTACCATGAAAATTCGTAGGCAACGCATTAAAAGTTGCCTATGCGCTCGTCTAACGAGAATATGAATGCACCAGTTTATTCTTGTTGGGGCACTATTGATTACACACGACACACAGACAATATAAGGCGTACGTCCTTCTCTGTATGATAAACTGTAATTGTGGAACAAACTTTTCAAAAAGGTAATATTTGTGACGACTGTACTTAAACGACTGACGACTGTACTTAAATATTGGTTAAAATAGTTGTTAGGTAACGTAAGTAAGTAAGGTAGATAGGTAGAGAAGGTTTAGAGGTTTTGAGAGATGGTTTGAACCAATCTGCCCAGTGATGAGTGCATGTTCTTTGAAATACAGTTGACCAACATAGCTACAGAACTGTATAGCAGTCAGATAAAAAACAGAGTACTGGAAATCCCTGATAGTGTAGAGAGCTGTAAAAGTTCAGCTTGGTGGTGCTCATTTGAATTTCCTGTCTTTTGTGGCTTATGACC
Source organism: Ilyophis sp. 1 JC-2022 (assembly GCA_022702515.1). Lineage (NCBI taxonomy): Eukaryota > Metazoa > Chordata > Actinopteri > Anguilliformes > Synaphobranchidae > Ilyophis > Ilyophis sp. 1 JC-2022. The sequence continues at coordinate 120,562,544 of CM040395.1, read as the reverse complement.
AAGCCAAACGTCACACACTTAAAACAGTTTTTGTTATTAATAGGCTAATAGTCCAACCCTCATGTAGAGACTAATGTTGGCCACCTTATATGTATCAGTTGCTACTCGTTTTCTGACTCACTGTCATGTTTGCTCTTGTGGGTGCAGGACAAAGAGAGGGGGACAGAGTGAGCAGGAAGATGGTGACGGGGCAGAACGAGCAGGTCATGTCTAGATGGGATACAGGAGATTTCAGAAAGGGGTGTCCAATCAGAAAGGGATGTCACTATAGAATTATTCATGCCTTATCCTCCTTTCAGGAGAAAAGTTTGTAACACTAGGTAGGTAGTTAGTGTTACTAGTTTCTCAATCTTTTATTTGGCTACCTTTATGTCCAAACAAATTATCCTTGGTTTTGCTAACAAATGAGGTCAAACTACATTCCTAATGAAAGGAAGATAAGGACGATTTCATTAGACCGTCATGGCAAACCTATAGGATAGGTTTTCATTTCCTGAAATCGAATGTATCCCATCTAGACACAGCCAAGCAGGTGTGATGGAAGTGGGTGAGAAAGGAGGAAATATTGAAATGTAAGACAAAATACAAGGACAATAGTCTAATCCTCATTTCAGCCAACTTGTATGTATTAACAGTAGGCACTAGTTTTCAGAAAAGAAAGAGTACAGGAGGATGTTGACAGGGAAGAAGGAGCTACTGACATGTAGGTGAGTGAGAAAGAAGCAACTTTTGACATTTAGCCATGAAAGTAACTGAGAACAAAAAATCTAGAATCTATGCTTTAGATAGTCAATAATGGCAGCCAATTCGGCCCAGGTTTCTATAAAGTCCGTTATCCTTGAATTACACGGTCACACAACGTATATTGGGCAGGAGTTGCATGACATCATATCACTGAGTCTAATTTTAAAAGAGACACAGAATTTTACATTCCCCTTGTTATTTTGACAAGTCATTATGTTTTTGAATCCTCATTTTTCTTTTAATACTGTAGATATGCAAATAAACTATTCACTGAACCGTGGACTCAATATCTAGATTTGTCTTCATATTACAATACAATTTCTCAGGTTAATGTGGTTTACATGCTAGTTTATTTGAGGACAGATGGAGAACCACAATTACCAGTAGGCTACCTACGATCCTGTTGATCCTTTGCTTGCTGCCATAATATTGAACCAGTAGTTGCTATGGCTACCATCATATAGTTAGCAGCTGAATGTTTTTCAATAGAAAAATAAATCTTTGCAATTAAGAATATATTTAAAACAATAGATGTTTTGAAATAAATATTATTATAGTATTACTGTGGACATTAACATTCAGTTATGTGCTCATTAACATTCAGATTCACCTAAAACTTGTAAAAATGTAATTTTATATATTTCTTAAATATATAAATACCCACTCACACTCCACCCCCGGTCATACTTGGTCCACCACCCTCACCCCCAGCCCCCCCCCCCCCCCCCCCCCACAGCGTTGAACGCATAGTTACAGCCTTCACTTGAGCTTGACTACCTGGAAATCAACTGTACATTCTGAGATTACTTTGCTGAAATCTGATTGGTTTTGCCAGGTTTTAGGGAGTGTTATGTTGTAGGTCCATCCTTCAGTTTGTTTAAGTCATCAAATCCACTAGCACCCACCTACACAAGATCATGATTCATGAGTAAATTCATCTAACCACTATTGGCAAAGCATGTCCCTGGAATTTGGGTGGACATCTCTCACATCAGAGTGCCAATTTCATGAGCACTGAAAGATTATGAGCATGACAACTGAACTGAAGGTAGAAGTAATCAAACAGCTAGATCTGGATAGCACAAATGTAGATATACTGAAAATGGATTACCCCTATATTCTATATGCAAACTGTTGGGCATATCCGTGACATTTACCACATAGCACATAGAACAAAGCATACACTTGTTCTATACAATACAAAATAACACTGTGCTGTGTGAGTATTTGGCATCTAAATAGTAGGCCTACAACTGATGAATTGGATTATGCTTAATTAGCCCTCTGTGCCATGAATAAAATTGGGCCATTGTGAAAGGTTGATATATTGATTGGTTGTACATCTTTAACATTTTTTAACAAGCTGTTCATGAGTATTTAGTACAATATATTACACTATCATAGTGGAAACGTGTCACAAAAGTTAATGAAAAAATGATGTGTCAATAGTTTGTAACAGTCCAGCAATTACACCACTGTCGTCAGTTGCAAAGATGAATTATGTCGTGTAAAGTACACGCATAAAACTGAACCACACTGCCATCTACAGGTCATCTGTCCGTAAGGTCGCTTGTGAAGGAAGAGAAGCCTCCCATCATTTCAATAGTTTGATTTGACCTGCCTCTCTGTGCATTAGAGCTTTATTATGTACGTGCGTCTGTGCATAGCCTATATATAACTTCCAACAGCTTTCACCAAAATGTTTAACGGGCGTGGCAACAACCTGGTAAATTGCGGCGTGGCCAGATTTCTGAAGAATTGCGTGCAGTAGCCTACTGTCTTTCAATACTTCAAAAACCAAAAAGGAACGCTGTCGAGCATACGATTAAGTAAAGGTATATAACACATCAATTCATAACACATCAAGCTAACGGTTTCTCACCGTAATCGAGGGGATTGCAAACACAAAGATCACTTCGGACTACAAAGCAGCATGTACCCTCGAAATCCGTTCAAACTAACAACATTTACAGTCCGTTAAGTTAAATCCGTTAAGATAGGCTACTGAACGGTTTTATGTCCTACCATTTTCTTAAAACTCAAATCTATTTGAGATGTAGCATGCAAATCTTAATTTGAAATCAAAATACATGTCTCAACCAGTACTCGGGGAAAATATCAGTTTGTCCTGCACTTTTTTCTGTAGGCTAACATGTAAACGTTCCCTTATAGAGAGCATTATTAAAAAGGTTATTTGTATCAAACAGGCACTTTACGCATTGTGCAGTATCTACTTATTATTCCAAATGTCTTCAACGCATATATTTTGTCCAACAGTGTTTAGGCTACCCTTCATTCGCACTGGAATAACAAAATATACAAATTTCAGGAGACGTACTGGATGGAAAAAATTCCACCCATATTGTATAAACAGACGAAAACAGATTAAATATGTCTGGCTACTATTTACTTTTTGAAATCCAACGACAGAAAACAATATAATCTTACCTTCATACAGGAACTTAAATGAAGGCTGGGCAGGCGTTTAAAGCAAGTAATGAAAAGGCTTTATATGTTGATCCGGGTGAAATTCATCTGGGTCGTGATCTCGAGATGATGCATATCAAGCCAAAGTCTTGCAGTGTATTCCTGAGACCGCAGTGACTCACTGGTTATAAAAAGCGCACACCTGATTCTTAAAGCTTGTTTCGCATGCTGTGTCAGCGCACATTTGGGTTGCATTCGAAATATATGTTTTATTATTTTCTCCTATCTGAATTACAGGGCATCACAATTTGCCGCGTGCACACGATTGCAATTACATTTAAATTGTATGTATTTGTCTTTGTTGGTCCGGGACGAAAGTGGCTCAAATTTCGCCCTTTAGCCTTTGCATGCTTCAGTATGTTACGATGCCAATACCTTTAGGACAGTTTCAGTTTTTGTCCATGTATGAAGCCTTGGATATAACATGCACTGAAAGCTTAAGTCCCGTCTCTAGCCTGTCGTCCTGTGTCGTCGTGTATTGTTCGCAAACTTCAAAAATAGCCTCTTACTCCCCCTGCTCCTGCGGTGAGCCTGCGTTCTCCTTGCTGACCGGCGACTACAAGAAATGCACAGTAGACGCACAAAAGGCCAAACTGTGGAACACGTCAGACGTGACGTTTAAGGCGATATAGCGCCTAAAAGAGTTGTTGCATAAACGAAATATAATTTGCGTAGGGATAAAACGGATCCTGTCCAATGTTTGCTCACGTAGCCTCTGTATTGTTGTTAAAGCTGAAATTCACCCAACATTTTACCAGTTCCACGAATAGATTATGACCTGAATGTAAAGACAAAACGCTTGATGGTGAATATGATGGTGATAATGGCGATAGCCAATGGTATAATCAAACCTTTTTAATTTCAGTTCTGATGATTATTTAAATTTTTAGTAGAATTTCATCTTTTCTCTGAGCTGTGCGCCAGGTGTTTCAGAAGCACATGCAAGTGCCCGTCCAGGACAAGATGAACACCGTCGTGGAAGTTCCGCTTAAGACCAAATGCGTGCACTGACTGCACTCATGGCGCAGAACAATATGCATTGGACCTTTTAACGGTAACGGTCCGCACTTAGCCCTCAGTGTGGTTCGTGTTGCTTTAGTCTTCCGAATGCTGATAATGCAGCCTACAGCTAAATTATCAATTAATAAAAATATATATTGACATGCTTACGAATTCGTCTAAACCATTATTATCGCTTCATTATAGTGTGCATAATTAAGACACATTTTAATTAACAGAATTATGTTTTAGACATGAGTTACTGTTAATTCACACTGTCCATTATGTTATGTTACATGTTACTGTAGCCATTGCTATTATCCATTCCACGTTGCATCATTTGATTTAGCTGCTTTAAGTTAAAGCTGAAAGTGTGCATTGCATACCTTGTGGATATTCATTTAAATGTCCATTAGTCAATTCGGTAGACAAACCTCCAAAGATATGTTCACCTCAATAAACTGGAGCTCTGGAATCAAATGCATATGTTATAATTATATAGTCTACATGAAAGAGCAGCGCAAGAGCCATTTCGTTATCATAGATAGATACATATATTTTTATCGGTACAATACTTAATGTGGAAAGATAATTGTATGATTTTTTCGGTTTTTACTTGCAGTTCCGTAGATCCAAACTCTTAATGTTGTGTCGAATGTTATGGCTATAGCACATGAGGTTGCATGTGGGCATCGTTTTCAGTTAAATATCCCTACCAAAATAATTATATTATATAGTCCCTTTGCTCTTAGCTAACCGTATTCTGCTGACAGACCAACTATAATTATGTTCTCATAAAAAGTAAACATGGGGACTGGAGGAAATGTTTTGTTTAACATCGCAGGCTTTCCCAAACTATTATTATTAGTAGTAGTAGTAGTATTAGTATTACAAAAGTAGCCTGCCAGAAAACATTTCAATTTCAGAACCAAGTTCTGAAATCATTGCTAGAATTAGCATATCTTTATTAACTTTAGGTTTTTATTTCATTTTGCATTAATTTTCACGCAATGACTATTGAACATATATTCTGGTTTGGGGCTTAATTTTCGGAACTTAATGTTGCACTTAACTTTCCCAGTAGCAAAGTCATGCTGAATAAGATAGCTATAATCTCATTTGGTCTTTTTAAATATTATGTGTGGCGTACATGGAATTTTGTTGTACAGTGCCCACCAGAATCACTCGCAACCTCAATTAACATGAGAAAAAAGTGCAGGATTAATTTCAGTTTATTGTTTATCAACTGACTTTTATGCTCAGAAAAATACTCAGCTATACAGAATCTCTCCAGTGGGGTTCAGATCAGGGGACTGGGATAGCCACTGAAAAATCTTGATTCTGTGGTCAGTAGTATAATCTCCTGGTATTAGATGATGCCAGGTATCATGATGAGTTCATGATGCCAGGTATCCTAACAAGGTTCCCAGGGCCTTTTGGAGGAAAAACAGCCCCACAACATCACAGATCCACCACCATACTTAACAGTGGGGATTAGGCTCTGTTCTGCACAACTATGCCTCTTATTATCGCCAAACTCTGCCCTTTTCTAACTACCGCTGACAACGAGTGCCATCCTTTCGTTTATCTTAACTCTCTCGACCTGTTTATCTCTTGTGTACAGCTCTTTTCTTACTAGAGCTTAGGTAACAGGTTTGATTTTCTATTTCTTTCACCCGTTTTCTTTTGTTTTTTTCCAACCGCTTCCGTTCTTTTGTTATTTATTCTTGCCGTTTATCGAGATACGCCTGTTTTTTGGGGTTGTTTTGATTTGCCTTGTGCTAGGGACATTTTTTGCTCCCATTCTTTTGTTTCACCCCTCCTGGTATGGTTTCTTCTGCTTTTGTGGCGTATCTTTCGAGATACGCTTTTAGAATCCTTATCAGTCGTGCTTGGTTCTCCGAACCCTACTCTTCTTGTAGGGAACATTCATTTAAATCTATACACGAAGCGTCACTTATGTACTCGAGTACGCCACTACCATCCTTATACAACTGGTGGCATAGTTTTTTTCTGTCTCATAAGATTTTTACTATTCTTAAAAAAGAATACTAACTTAAAATGGGTAACTTTAATTAATTAATTAATTAATTACCAATACAATTACACAATAATTATCTTAGCAAAATCACAATATTATATACTCAGTTGATACCGAATTAATATAAATGATTCAGCTAAGGTGAAGGCATTTGGGGAATCCTTGGAATTAGCATTAGCTCACTCAGATCAACACAAGAGCAACATTAATTAAATTAACACACAATCCTGGAAAATGTAATAGTTTATTGAACATAAAGTACCAAACAGAGCAAAGTACGATTCACTACTATAATGTACAACAAACTATGAGCGAGTGCGTGTGTGTCTGTATGTTGGGTGTACGCAGGAGTTTTCTATGTTCTACGTGTGGGGGGTTGCCTCGGACACATATTCAGAGAGAACAAAGAAACTAAAATGGAGGGAGGTTTGAAATTAGCTGTAGCTGAGCTAGCTAGCAATGGCGCACGAACCATACCAAACGCATAAGGGATAGCCGTAAGCTTATCGGTGTGTGTGCGTTGAGATTTGTGTGCAGTCTTAAGATTACGACCGGTTAGTGTTTAAGACAGATCACATGCAAGATATGTTCTGTGCATGATGCATTAAACCTAACGCAGCGCAATGGATGGCACACAGCCATCCAAAGTAAAATGATAACGCAAAACGTTTACAACACTTAGCCATCCGATATCACAGTTACATACATCCTATCACAATATGTTGCGGTTGCTGACTAATACACTATGCCCAGTGTTACAGCCTTACTTGAATCAAGTCTTTGAATTAATTTCCTCCGTTGGATGGCACTGTGGTAGGGGGGCGTGGTTTTAGGCACAGCCGGCAAGAGAGAGAGTGAACTCGGGTGGTTTATGGAACTGGCACAGCTGTCGGCAATCAGGCAATTGGTGACGATTGATTGTATGATTGTCTGTATCAATTAACCAATTGCCTTGATTGTTCAACAGTGAGCCTGAGATCCTTGAAAAGGAGCCCTCGGGGAGTTGAGTGGCAGAAGACTGATGACGGGAGGTCTGTTTGATTGTGTTTTTGTGTTTTGTAAAAAGGAGGCGAGAATAAAAACCCGTTCTCCTTCAACCATTGGACTGGTTATTTCCGTGAGCACTGTAGCTCACTTCGCCACAGGCACATTCACAATAAAAAGAGGAAAGCCCATCGCCTTATCCTGTGGTTGCAAGTTCGCAGGGTTGCGATAGGGGAACTGGCCGCCTGATCTTGGGTCCCTGGAACTGGTTTCTTAATTTCTCCCGAAATACGCAGCGTTGATCCTGATGCAGACCGCTTGCCTCTTTGGGGACTCACCGGCAATGCTGTGCTGCAGGATCAGTGAGTGTGTGGTTTGCTTAGTGGTTCTTATTGACGCTTTGGCTATGCTCCTTGCCTCTCGTCTCCGGTCCTCCGTGGCCGATAGCCGGGGGTAGATGAGCCCGCCTCACTCATGCTTCCTTGTGGAGTGAGGGCCCTTCCCAGGCGTGCAGGCCACAGGGGGCAGTGAGACGAGACAGTAAAGGCCCTGGTGACTTGAGCGAACAACACCACTGGGAAGAACTGGGAAGAAGAGGCGGCTGCGTTGCCCTTTTTATGAACTTTATTGCCAGTCGCTCATTTCCGCCACATCGCATTACAATGCAGAAATCACAACCGGGACGTTTACGTCACTTGCAACGTGGAGGAGGAGCCACCTGTGGACTGTATGGAATTGTAGTTCCTGTTGACGCTACATTCTAACCTTCACAGAATATCGAAGTCTAAAATGGAAGAGCCATTGACTTCTAAGGAGACATACAGAATGCTGCCTAGCCAGGGTGCTACAAGGGGTTACTCCTGAGGAGGCTATCTTGACCCTACAAATTCAGCAAGGCCAGTTGATAGAACAACTGCAGAGCCATGGAGACTGCTTGCAAAGATTAATGGAGAGTCTCTATAGACTTTCCGTGGCAGTTAATTCTCCGCCAGTAACACAAGCACACACTCCCCCCGTACCCATGCCACGTACTATTAGGGAGCCCAAACTCTAGTTACCACCACGGTATAGTGGGGAGTCGGGTAAATGCCACCCCTTTCTGACACAATGTCTTATTTTCTTTCAAGCACAACCCTCCCGATTTACCACATCAGAATCCCGCATAGTTTTTATTTTGTCTCTCTTGAACGATCAAGTTCTCGCTTGGGCTGACCCTTTAATTCGGGCCAACGCTCCCTGTATTCACGATTCTATTCAGCTGATGAAGGAAATGCAGCTGGTTTTTGATCACAAGGTTTCAGGTGAGAAAGCAGCCAGGAGATTGACTAGCTTGTGCCAGGGAACTGATCACATTTCAAGCTTTAGTCGGGGAGACAGGTTAGTCTGACGGCCCGCTGAGATTTTTATTTTTAAAGGCGTTATCTGATCCTATAAAGAACGCTTTGGCTATGCTCGAACCACCTGCCACGTTCAGTGATCTTGTTACTGCAGCTATAAGCATGGACAACCGTATCAGGGAACGTGAACATGAGGACAGAAAACGCCTGGTTCACCATAAGCTTTCAGTAGCACCAGGTACTCCCCCATGGAGTAGGAGGAGCCTATGCAGGTGGATGGGTCATCTCTCCACAAGCCTAGTCGGGTGAAACCGCTAAAGTACTGGTGTCGTTATTGTAAACGCAAGGGTCATACAAAAGATCAGTGTCCCAAGTTGATGGGAAGGGTCTCACTAGGGAGACCGACGTCTTCAGTTACACAAAATAGTACTTCTTCTCATACCCTTGTACTGGTCCAACTCCTTTGGGATGGGTGTTCGGTCAGCGTTAACGCCTTTATTGATTCCAGAGCAGTCAAGTGTTTTATTGACGCTAAATGGGCTAGGGAATTAAAGATTCCCACAGATGACTCACTAGTTCACAACAGGTTACTGCTCTTGGTAGTCGCCCTTTGGGTTCCAGAATCATTAAAAATAGAACTGGTTCTGTATTGATGCGCTTTTCCCCCCAGGGTCACTCGGAGAGAATAACATTTTCTTTGGTCGATTCTCCGTCCTGCCCACTCATGGTGGGTCATTCCTGGCTGAGTTTACATGGCCCTCATGTTGGTTGGGGCAGAGACAGGGACCCTATTCGCCAGTGGGTTTCCCAGTGTCAATCCCATTGTCAAACTGTTCTTTACCCTTCTTCGGACCATGGTCCTGACGGTTCCGATCTCAGCTCCACTAGTGATTCGGAGGAGGCAGAGTTTTGCTGTGACCAGGATTCTTCCTCTGCTCTCGCAGAGAGTAAAGAGAAGAGTCTGGCCTGGGACACCTCTACTAGGGGAGGTTCCAGGGAAGATAACTGATCAGGTTCCGACTTTGTGTGGGAGACACTCCGACACTCCGACAGAGGTGGTAGGGGCGCTCGAGTTTCGCCTGCTCATTAACGTACCGGTTTCTCAGATTGTGGCCCCAGTTTGGTGGGCTATGGAGACAGCGGTGCAGAAGGCTATATGTTCTGAGCCCGGCCCAGGTGGGGGTCCGCCCCATTGCCTATTTGTACCTTCTTGGTTGAGGTTGCGAGTTCTCCAGTGGGGTCACGCCTCTCAATTGGTGGCTCATCCGGGTGTTCACCAGATGAAAATTTTTATTTCTCGCCAGTTTTGGTGGCCCAAACTTGAGAGCGATGTGTGGGAATTTGTCGCCACATGTTCTACTTGCACCCGTAACAAGGGTTTGCGGTTTTTCTCCTCTGGCCTCTTACGTCCACTTCCCGTTCCCAGTAGTGTTCATGCCAACTTCCACGTCTCTCACCGTAAACCGGTGCTTGTTAGCACTCTTGTCCCGGCCGACAAGCCGCTGTCTCCCCCCCGGTTCTTGGCGGGAGGTACGGTTTATACCGTTCGGCGTATTTTGGCTGAGAGACGTGTAAGCAGAAGCTACCAGTTTCTGGTGGACTGGGAGGGTTGTGGTTCTGAGGAGCGCTGCTGGGTCCCCTCCAGGAACATCTTGAACCCAGGACTTTCATAGAGGCAGGGCTGAGGGATCGCCTGGAGCCGTCCCTTAGAGGGGGGGTTCTGTCATGGTTATTAGTAGCCTCTGCTGTTTCTGCGTTCGGTTTTCGTTTTGGTGTCGTTTGACGCTCCATCTGATTTATTCCGCTTTCGTTCCGGTGTTTGAATCTCGCCCGGCAATTGTTCCTCACACCTGTTTTGAGTTTTCTGCCAGTTATAAATTGCTCAGGACTTTCTTCTTCCTGCACTTCAATATTGTCTAAGCTTCTTGACAAAACAAAGTCAGTAAAGGTTTAGGAATTTAGTCACTGCATTTCTGGTTTGTATAAATAAGAAACGCAGCAAGTCCGATTAGTTATAGGATTAGATTGGTTTATTAATTTCTTTCCGATCTTTCATTAATCCTAACTCTCTCGACCTGTTTACCTTTTGTGTTCAGCTCTTTCCTTAGGTAACAGGTTTGATTTTCTATTTCTTTCCTTCACCCGTTTTCTTTTTCTTTTTTTCTTTTTTTCCAACTGCTTGTTATGCCTAAATATTTAGTGTGTGAGGTTCTTTTGTTATTTATTCTTTCTGTTTATTGAGATACGCCTCTGTTTTTTGAGGTTGTTTTATTTGCCTTGTGCTAGAGAAGTTTTTTTGCTCCCATTTTTTTTGTTTCACCCCTCCTGGTGCGGTTTCTTCCGCTTTTGCTATGCTTTTAGAATCCTTATCAGTCGCGCTTGGTTTTCTGAACCTCACAACGAGAAGCTCATCCATGCTTTCAACTCCTGAAGGTTGGACTACTGCAATGGTGTCCTGTTATGGCATTGTGCAGGATTGGACCCAAATGCAGAACTCAGAGACAGATGATAGGAGTAAACTCCACTCGGGAGATATTTATTTGGCTACACAGAGTAGCTGGCAGGGAAAATGGCAAAAACAAGGGAAAACTGGAATCGGGGCTAGGCAAAAAACGGGTCTGTAGACTGGGCAGGACTGGCTAGGGCAGGCAGGGAACAGGCTGGATAGGCTGAATAAAAAGACAAACAGGTTAATAATAGCAAGGCTGGAACAAACAGGGAGGAAGGCCAGGGTTATCTCAAACTAAGCTCGAAACCCCACAGACCAAGCTCAAAACCCCACGGACTAAGCTCAAAACCCCACGGACCAAGCTCAAAACCCCACGGACTAAGCTCAAAACTCCACGGACCAAGCTCAAAACCCCACGGACCAAGCTCAAAACCCCACGGACCAAGCTCAAAACCCCACGGACTAAGCTCAAAACTCCACGGACCAAGCTCAAAACTCCACGGACCAAGCTCAAAACCCCATGGACCAAGCTCAAAATCCCACGGAACAAGCTCAAAATCCCACAGACCAAGCTCAAAACTATGGGAAACCTTGCCTTTTGTGCAGTTGCCCCCTGAATTTGGAACTCCCTTCCTAACCACCTGCATGAGTACCAAACCCTCTCCTCATTCAAAACTGGACTCAAAACCCACCTTTTTCATCTTTCCTTCAGTCTGTCTTAGCACCTTCCCCCTCCCAGTTGGCGCTACGTTTAACTTTTTATACCTTGTTTTTTAGGCCTCTTACAGTTTTTCACAATTGCTAAAACACATTTCACGAAACTGCCCTCCCTTTTCCCAAAACTCTAAACACAAAACACTTTTCTCAAGCTACATACACAAAACCTCACATTCTCTTTTCAAAACCAAACTATCACACCAAAACAGTTGCCCATATGCTCAAAAGCAAACTTTGACACCAAAATCCCTCTCATGGCCTGCAAAAATGTAAACAGTACTAAGCATCATTACACACGACAACAAAAAATTTAAAACACAATGTTCAGAGTGTGAGAATGTTCTTTTTACAGTTTCACAACTGCCAGGACACATTTTTAGAAACCTTCTTATCTGTTCTCAAAATATATGTATTGGGCATTTATAGATTTGTGTGTTTCATAGGAATAGTATGTAAATTAAGAAAATGAAGAAAATACAGTTATCACAACTCAATGCAAATTCACTAGTACCCTATAGGCCTGCTTCCTGCTTCTGGCGCTGGAGGACTCAGTCGATGGTGGTCAGGCTGACATTGTCAATGTTCTGACAGTTGACATTGTCAGCAATGACTCTCTGCTGTATTTCTCGGAGTCTGATTGTATTGTTCTCCCGAACCATATCCACAATGAGGGTTTCTTGCACTGGTGAGAATATGGCAGCCCTCCCACCTCCACGTGGCATTCTTTCAACTCTAGAGAAACAAACATGCATTTTACTGAATTGTACATATACTCTGTAAAAAAGAAAGAAATGCATTCAATAGAAACATCAATGGACATGTTCCGCAATCTTTTTACAGCAAGGATACTGTGGTGAAACCAATTGCACTCCACTATACTATAAACATCTACTGTAGTGACCAAAAAACTACTACATACAGTACCTGTTGTGTTCTCTGAATGCCCGGATAATGGTGGCCACTGAGAACCTGCTAAGGTTTGGATGGACTCTTTGTCCCGCTTCGCACATTGACATGCCGTGGACAATGACATAGTCAATGACTGTTGCTCTCATTTCATCTGTAATGACGGTGCGTGGTTGTCTTGCTCTCCCTCCTTGCCCCCCTCCTCTTCCTCCTTGGTCTGCTCCTCTCGCTCCTTGGCCTGCTCCTCTCCCCCCTTGGCCTGCTCCTCTCGCTCCTTGGCCTGCTCCTCTCCCCCCTTGGCCTGCTCCTCTCCCCCCTTGGCCTGCTCCTCTCCCCCCTTGGCCTGCTCCTCTCGCTCCTTGGCCTGCTCCTCTCCCCCCTTGGCCTGCTCCTCTCGCTCCTTGGCCTGCTCCTCTCCCCGCGTGGCCTGCTCCTCTCGCTCCTTGGCCTGCTCCTCTCCCCCCTTGGCCTGCTCCTCTCCCCCCTTGGCCTGCTCCTCTCGCTCCTCTGACACGAACTCCTCTTCCTCTGCCTCCTCCATCCATTGTTGCTGTTTGGAACCTTCAGCAAACTGTGCACTCTGCACTGGCCTATATAGGTGTGGTCACATCATTTGCAACAAGTGTCTTCAATTTTGAGTCGTTGTGTTTAATCAATGACACCAGGTGTGTTCATTGTGTTCAACTTTTGCTGACTGTGGCTAGCATTTTGCATCACATGAGCTTCGATGTGCACATTTGATCAGAGTTTTAGCAAGACAAAATGTGTTTAGAGTTATGAGAAAAGGGGATTGAGTTTTGTGAATTGTGTCTACAGGTGAAATGTGTTTATGGTTTTGGCAAATGGGGGCTAGTTTTATTAAATCTGTTTAGGGAACTGGTCATTTGGTTTAGAATATTGGGTTTTGTGTTTTAGCAATTGTGAAAAACTGTAAGTTTTGTGCTACCCTGTTTTTTCTTTATATATTTTTTAGCTATTTAATTTATTTTTCCTGTGAAGCATCTTTCAGATACTATATGAAAAGTGCTCTACAAATCACATTTATTATTAATAATAATATTATTATTATTACTACACCAATCACACCTTTGGTATTTATTGCCAAAAAGCTCAGTTTCCATCTCGTCTGACCATAGCACCCAGGTTCAATCTAAATTCTGGTAACATTTAGCAATCTCCAAGTGTTTAAGGTTGTAGTATGATTACAGCAGAGGCTTTCTTCTGTCAAGCCTTCTAAATAGCTTGTTGGTATAGAGGTGGCATCTAATTTTACTTTTGGGAACATAGTGACGCAACACAGCTCTGCTTGCTGATGTTTCAGGCCAGTCGTAGTTGATGTCTGCGTGGAATTCCGAGGGAAAAACATAAGGAAAAGGGCGACATTTTGTGGTATTTATTTCCATTTCCATTTTGCATAATGTCCATGCAAAGCAAGGTTCTGTAGGGTGATGTGTGGCAGTGTATTAGTGCTACTTAGCCCCACAGTAATTCCACTTCTCCATGAGTGCTAATAGGCATCTGTGCAGGCAGTGACAGTGCACGGTTGCCTCACACCCCAGCACTATTCATAACCCTGACAAATCCCTGCATGTCATCAGGCCCTCTGCAGTGTGCATGTGGAAATGACAGGGCCAGTGACGAATGCATCCATCTCCACACACAACGATTGCAGAAATTCCATAAAATTCCAAAAGCATATGCCAGTTTCTTGTCAACTGTATGTATGCTTACATGCTTTTAGGCAATTGCAAATCATGTTTTTCTACAACATCTCTGGATGTCAGTTGCATAGATGCACCACCATGTATATAATTCAGCTTTGCTCACTCAGGAATACCTCACACGCCCTACCCTACACTAAACATGCTGTGCCTACGTATGTATTTGGAACATCCTCTGCATGTAATCGTGACCACTAATATTGCCCATTAAATGGTTTAAGGTGTATTGCAGAAAACAACAAGAAGTTTAGGCAAGTCCAGGACATTAACATATTTCTACAGCGATCCGATCTGACAGTTTGACAGTTTAAGGCAATGCAGGAGACTAAGAATGGCATAATTACTTTAGTGTTGACGGTGAGGGCTGTGACTGAACCAATTAACTCGCTTTACATTCCATCCATTTTCACACCTCAGTGCTGCCATCCTTACATGCACACACACACACACACACACACACACGCACAGTAAAACACTGATCTCAGCAGTCTGCATTAGTTCCACTGGAAACAAGATCAACACAACCAGCGATGGGAATAAAATTGGTTTGGAAAGAGAAATACATATGTAATGAGTTTATAAGGAATAAGCCAGTCAGGCAAAAATCCACTGGAACGCGAGTTTTACACTGTGTAAAATGAGCAACATATGAGTATGACTGAGAGTAAAACATTTTGTGGAAAGTTTTTTTTTGTTTTTTTTGAGTGGACTGAATGTTAATGTTTGGTTTGGTTAAACAGCAGCTTTGTCCTCACAGTAAGTCTTTTACCACTGTCAATCTGTTACAGAAGGCCCCATGCCACAACAATGCCACAACTATTTATTAATTCTATGTTTACTATATTGCTGTACTTTATAAACGGAATATGTATATTTTATAAATTGGTCCAATTTATATGTTCATCATTTCAGCCCAAAATGTACAATATTATTATTATTATTATTATTATTATTACTACATTATAATAATAAAATATTCATTTAAACATAATTATACATTATACATCATTAAATGATACATTTATATACAGTGAGCACCATAATTCATTGGACAGTGACATATTTTTTGTTATGTTATTTTGTTATATTTTGGTTCTGTACTCGAGAATTGTGAGTTTGAAAGGAGACAATGACAATGTGGTTGAAGTACAGACTGTCAGCGTTAATTTTAGGGTATTTTCTTCATATCTGATGAACCATTTAGAAATTATAGAAGCTTTTGTACATAGTCCCCCCCCCCCCCCCCATAATGTAACATAATGTAGAATAAAGTAATCATTTTTAATAATTGGTCACATATCCTTTGCATGCCATGACTTCCTGATGTCTGTGACCCAACAACATCAAAAAACTCTTGATATCTTATTTTCTGGTACTCTTACAAGGGATACTATAACTTCTCTGCATTTGAATAGATTTCTACGGGAATTGGGGGATGGGACTAGATTTAGCTGTAAATTACACTGGAACAATATGGAATACATGGTTGGCGAAATGGCTGTAAGTCATCAAGGGTCTGAGGTATCAAACAAGCCTCAAACCATCACTCTGCTGCCAGATATGCAGTAGATATGGATGGATCACCTTAAGGGTTGTTTCTCCTGACAAATTTTTCCAAAGTAAGGAAAATAAGTCAGGAGAAACAACCCTTCAAGTGATCCATCCATATCTACTGCATATCAAGCAGCAGAGTGATAGTTTGAGGCTAGTCTGATACCTCAGAGCCTTGATGACTTAAATGGCTACTAGTAACTTAAGTTACCACACTGTTCACCTGATTTAGATGTAAACACCCTCAAATTAAAGCTGAAAGTCTGCACTTTACCCTCATAGTCACTGTTCCCTTTCAAATACAATGTGCTGGAATACAAATGTGCAGGTATCAAAGGAGCCTCAAACCATCACTCTGCTGCCAGATATGCAGTAGATATGTATGGATCACTTTAAGGGTTGTTTCTCCTGGTAAATTTTCCTATTGAACTCTATGGAAAAATTGGAGAAACAACCCTAAGTGATCCATCCATATGTACTGCATATGTTACGGGTCCCAAGCGAGGTCGGGTACCACTGTAGCAATATTGAATTTTTGTTCGGTGTCTCACTGAAAAACAGAGATAACAGTCACAGAAATGAAGACGTAACCCTGTTCAGTTTCGTTCCTAATTTCCTTCTGCCTTTATTCACAATACAACAATAAAACATCACAATAAATCAATCAATAAACCAACATTTCCCTACTGCAATAATGTCTCTTTTCAAAGTCCATAGCACCTTCGAGGTGAGCATGTTGTTCAGGTAAGTATGTGTGTGTGTACAGTCCTTGTTCTTTTTCAGGTAAGCGTGTGTGTGTGTCAGGTAGGTATGGCATGTATGAGTGTGTAGGTCTACAGTCTGGTGTTACAAGTGAGTATGGTGAGTATAATTGCGTGTACTATCTGCTGTCCCTCAAAGTACATTTACATATTTCCACTATCCACATTTACAATATAATACTTTGGCTTCAATATTCCCATTAAACCTCAGTCATCACATCACAATGAAATACATTCAAAGGCCAGAATTCAGTATTTGTACTGGTCCCATATAGCTACCATTAATTGCAATAGATTCAACATTAGGTTGCATCTGATATAAAATCAAGATTCATAACCACAGGGTAGCTTAAAGCCACATTCTTCAGCTTAAAGCTATTTTAAGTAGTTGACTATTGTCTTTTCAAAACATATCAACATCATCATCACATAGGGAATATTAATTAGAAAATAGAAAATGGAAAAGATGAGCATATTCAAATACACTCAACCACAATAGCTTCAAATGCACTTTTGCAATAAAACCATTAGTCAAGATAAAGCACTAAAATACTCAAAAATAGGAAGAGAGTAGCAATAGAAAAATATAATAAATGTAGATGCTTATTCATCACCAAGTAATGAAATAAAACGAAACTAGCTATAGATAGTTCTTATAAAACCCTTCACCAATCATGTATCTGTCAAGTGTTAAGGTAACCAACATTAGCAATGTCGTGAATAAATGTAAACAATCATGTTTCTGTGTTCAGTACACAACGAGGCGAACGCCATCTTCAAAGGAACTACACGAGGCAGACGCCATTATGCCATGAGCAGCACGCTATTATGCAATTAGCAGCACTGAAATTCGCGAACTTTTTACCGTTTCTTAAACTCAAAATAAAACACTCAAACTCGTCATTAGCACCCATTACAGTCTCTTCACATAAACATGAAACCTTAAGAGTTAAGATAATATGGTTTTCACGGTGTACTGACCTGAAAAACAGAGATAACAGTCACAGAAATGAAGACGTGAACCTGTTCAGTTTCGTTCCTAATTTCCTTCTGAAGGAAGGGGGGGCTGCACCCTAACCTTAAAAAGGAGCCTCAGGCAACACCTGCTGGACACACAAAGGTTCCGCTCTCCATCCTAAGTGAACTGCAGTGACTTACTACCCAATATTATTTTAGCTTGTGAGCATTGGAATAATACAAATAATAACAGTACTGGTCAATACTTTAAATAATAAAGTGCGGATATCTTTTCTAAATAAAAGTTAATACACATTTGTGAGGGTATCACACATATCTGGCAGCAGAGTGATGGTTTAAGTCAACTAATATCAAAGACGTTTGTACAGTTAGTAAATCAGGCCCTTAGTCAGAGACAACTACACTTAAGGAAAGAAGTATTGGTATTTGGATGGCAGGTAAGTTACGGCTTGGTGGGGCATGCCCCATACCTATACAGCACAGAGAGTTTGGCACTTTTTGGTTTCCTACAGAAATGTCCACAGACTCTCAGCCCTTAAAAACATTAACGTCTGTACATTCTGACCTCATGTAACCATACCAAATTCAGGTAGAACCTCACACGTCCACAAAATAAAACCCCAAACTTGGGTTATTTTTCAGTTTATTCTCCTTCTTCTTCCTGCTGAATTCATCATCAAGCATGATGGTACCCTCAAAGAATAATTCTCCCAATTGGATAGCAATATCTGATCAAGGTCGTCTGATGAAAAAGTAGCCAATTGCAGAATACACAGGAAAAATGAACGCTGCCCATACGTAATTCCTTTGATTGACATAAGGATGGGAAGACGTCATGCTGTTGGACATATGAGGAAGTACACATGTGATGTATGTCACCCAATACAGTACATTAAGCTACAATATTTCTCAAAAACATTGTTGTCACCATTTTTGTTGTGTGAAAGCTAGCTTGCTTGCTAAGTAAAAATTGCCAAAAAAATACAACTATTGCTTTTACAGCTGTAAAGCTCATTTCTACTTTTGAAATGCATTCACTCATTCATTCAATCATTTCAAATGCAAACCGCACATAATATCTGTTCATCACTCAGATAGCTACATGACTCAATTTGTAATGTTTAACCCCAGACAGCACACAAAGCAGAGCTGTGAAAAGACAAATTCCCTGGCCCGAGGTCAGTGAGAACCGGAAGCTTCTACGCTGCAAATGTAACAACGAAGGCTTCTCTTGGAATGTTGCAGGAAGCCAAAACTAGCACCCCTGTTTGTGCAATTGTATTGTTTGGAAGGACTGTAACTGTTTAGTTTTTCTTAGACTTTATTATCATTATTATTATTCTTCTCCATTTGATGCTACTAAAATGCTAGAAATGCGGTTCTTGGATGATTGAGCAGTATTGGTCCTAATAATGCACTGCTGACATAATGAACTTGTACTGCAAGTGTGTTTAAGATGCCAACAACTTTTCATACTTTTTATTAGTGCTCTTGAATATACTTAAGTACGCAAAAAATAGAGCCATTTTAACATCCAGACTGCACTTGAAGTACACTTAAGTATGACTTAAGTTCCACTTTTGAACAACTTTAGTGCACTTAGTATACTTAAAGTGCTGCCAATTCAGCACAAAGTACGAAAACTACTAAAAGTACACTTTGTAAAAGTATATTTCAAGGATAATCTTTTTTCACTTGGGAATAACAGCTTTAACGTTACACACACAGCTAGGATTGTCACCTGTTCAGGTTTGCATCAAATGTCTTTGTTTAAGTCTGTTCCAGAAAATCCCGGCAATTAACGTTATAGGCTTCAGTGTTTCCCACAGGATTTTCTGAAAATGTGGTGGGTGGACCCTGAACTGTCTAGGGGGGCCCGGGGGGAATGCCCCCCCAGAAGAAAATTTTGTTTATTTCAACAGCTAAATGTATCAATTTGGTGCTTTTTGAGATTAAAATTTTAAGACTAGATCCATAATTCTTTGTTATTGGAACATGGGGAATGGAAAATAAATCCAATTTTGGTTAGCTGACTTTTTTGGATAGACAGCTAGCTAACATGCACAAACGTAGTCTAATGAAAAATGTTCATAAAGTTATGGTCAGCTTACAAGACTATACAGAAACTACCACAATGCATGTTAACCTGTTCTGCCCCAAACCTGCTGCCCTGTCTTAAGTGGTTGGACTGAACTAGCCTACAATAAAAATAAAATAAAAGTTAAATAAATACTTGTTTATTGACAAGAAAGCCTCTGAATCTGATTGGCTGGCTATTAAATGTTTGTTTGTTTGTTCTTAATAAACAAAGTACTTTAAAAAGATAGATCCTGTTATATGACATAGAAGCCAAACAAGTGGGGCAACGCCAGAGATGGTTAAAACCTGAGAGACTGCACTGAAGGAAAATGGGGAAACCCTGTCCTGAACACAACAGGTTGTGTTACATTGTGCTGATATCTTCCTTGAATAATGCCTGTATCTTCCACGAGATACTACAATATACATAAACTAGTATATATTTTATTTAGTTTTGCTTCGATAACATTAGCTTAGTTGCGGCTAAAATGTTTTATAGCCACTAGCTTGCTAGCTAAAGTTGTACAAAGTTGTTCTATTTGCTTATGCAAAATTAATATTGTAACACAGTCGAGAGCTTGGCTCGCTTGATGCTTCAACAATATATCCAATAGTGTAGGCTACCACAGAGGGTTTAACTTTAACTTTAACACAAACGTACAATTAATACAATGTCAGTCTACCCCACCTTCATCACCAAATAGTGAGAAAAGAAGAGAGAAAAATAAAAATCTAATAATTATAGTAATAATATATATAAAAAATCTATGTGTATGTATATATATATATATATATACACACTGCTATAAGAAATTAAGAGAACACTTAAATCACACATTGCGGATCTCGATGAACGAAATATTCAAGTTGAAAATCTTGATTACATTGTGCAATTCGTCAAGAACAAAATGATGTGAGAACGGTCAATGGAAACCAAAATCATTAACCCATTGAGGGCTGGATTCAAAATCACACCGAAAATCTAAGTGAAAAATTTAGATCACAGGCTGATCCAACTTGTGTGAATTTCATCACGACAACTCATAATGTGGCTCAGTAGTGTGTATGAGATGGCGGATGGTGTCCTAGGCCCTAGGGGATCTCCTCCCAGACCTGGATCAGGGCATCAATGAGCTCCTGGACAGTCTGTGGTGCTAGTTGGCGGCGCCGGATGCAACTCTCCTGTCCACCTGTTGTCACTTTCATTTGCACCAAAGCAGGCGAAATTGATTCACAATCGTTTACGCTTCCTAACTGGACAGATCGATATCCCAGAAGTTTAATTGACTTGGTGTTGATTAAGTGTTCCCTTCATTTTTTTGAGCAGTGTATAAGAAAAACGAAGGAAGGGAGAGAGAAAAGGGAAAGGGAGGAAGGTGTGTATACAAGTGAAAGCAGATTTAGACAGGCGGTAGAGAATGAATGATGGCGTTCTAGCAGCGAGATTTAAAATTCCTTTATTTTTGCCATGTTTTGTGGAATTCAGAAGAGCCAGGGTGTGGTCATACTGTCGCGGAAGAGCTGCCCTTCTACATACAATTTATCGACCACAAGGGAAGCGCGCTTGCCCTTTTTCCTTTTTTTAAAAATAGGGTATAGTACCCTGCGTCGCTCACTTATTTCCCAGGGAAACTGGTCATTGAGGCCAAACTGGGTCCCTTTCAGTTCTTTTCTTTTGTTTTGAATCAGTTATTTTTGTTTATAATGTTCAAATTTTGGCAATGATAGGTCGGGGACCTCTGGATACATTTTGTGCGCTTATACGGTGGATGCGGTAAAGAGAGTTTCAATGCGGACTGCATAAAGCCTTATGGATTCTGGTTTATCGGGTGTGCTTTCAAGAATCCCAGAAAAAATCACGTTATCACACATACTTCCGGTTTGTATGTCTAGGATGGTTTCTTTCATAGTTTTGTTTTTGTTTTATTACATTTTTCCATTTTAGCGGTGAGTGTTTTTACTGAGGTTTGAAGTGCATCATTGTCTTTTTGTAAGGAATCGATCTGATGGTGAGTGAATTCGAGGCTAGATCTTAAGTCTTTTATCTCTTGGTGTAGTATACCAAGGACACATTTTTTCATTTATGAATGCGAGTACGCTGACCTCAACATTGATGGCAGGGAGATCATCCGTATCTGTAGACTAGTCTTTCTTTTTCCTCTTTGCCGGGTTGGTGTTGAGTGTCAGGTTGTTGCAGCAGTTTTCTGGCTGGTGTTTGTCCATCTCCATTGCGTAGTAACCGTCAATAAAATTCTCTAGGTCTTCCACCGTGGATTGCGTAGTGTTGTATCCAATTTAGTCAAGGAGACTTTTGTTGTAGATCCGTAGTTGATATATACACTGCTCAAATAAATGAAGGGAACACTTAATCAACACAGTATAACACCAAGTCAATTAAACTTCTGGGATATCGATCTGTCCAGTTAGGAAGCGTAAACAATTGTGAATCAATTTCACCTGCTTTGGTGCAAATGAAAGTGACAACAGGTGGACAGGAGAGGCAAGACAACACCCAAAAAGTAAATGGTTTTGCAGGTGGTGGCCACAGACCATTTTTCTCTCCTTATCCTTTCTTATCATTCCTGTAGCATGAGGCGGTACCTGCAGCCCATTCAGGTTGCACAGGTAGTCCAGCTCCTCCAGGATGGCACATCCATATGTGCCGTCGCAAGAAGGTTTTCTGTGTCTCCCAGCACAGTCTCAAGAGCGTGGAGGAGATACCGGGAGAGGGGCCATTACACGAGGAGAGCTGGACAGGGCCGTAGATGGGCAACAACCCAGCAGCAAGACCGCAAGATACCGATCTGCTCCTTTGTGCGAGGAGGAACAGGAGCACTGCCAGAGCCCTACAAAATGACCCTTGATGACTTACAGCCATTTTACCATGTATTCCATACTGTTCCAGCATCATTTACAACTAAATCTAGTCCCACCCCCCAATTCCCATAGAGATCCATTCAAATGCAGAGACATTGTAGTTTTGCCAGAAAATAAGATAAAGAGTCTTTTGATGTTGTTGGGTCACAGACATCAGGAAGTCATGGCATGCAAAGGATATGCGACCAAATATTTAAAATGATTACTTCATAATCATAATTTATATATAAATGCAGGGGTGCCAATAATTGTGGCACATGTGGTTTTGTTACAAATATTCTTGATGAGGGATTTTTTTTCTGATAATACATGAACTTCAATTAAAGGTTGGATTTCTCATTTTTTCCGTGTGAGATTAAGCTAATTCACCAAACAGTGAATGTTTTATAACCCTATTAACTCATCTTTACCAGGGGTGCCAATAATAGTGGAGGGCACTGTATATATTTGTTGCAAGCTCTGAAGCTTTCTTGCATCTAGCAGCAAAGCGCTGCCATGACGAATGTACAGGTCTCTTCTACCAAATCATCTTATTTATGATTCTAAAATTGTCAGATCAGATAAAGAGCAAATATGTAATGTGTTTAATGAACATTTAATTTCTTCTGCTAATCTATTTGAAAGAAAATCTCTGCCCTGCAACACTCACACACCCAGTATGGAAAGGTTTATCGGGTTGAATTTGTCACTGAGGTATTTCTCTGTACATGAGGTACTTCATGAGTTAATGACCATTGTTTCAACAAAGATTCATCCAAGATTGTTTTTGCTGGCAGCTACAATTTTGGTTTTACCATTGACTTATATTTTTAACCTGACAATTGCTGGGGGATACCTAAAGTTTGGAAAGTAGCTCACGTTTATTGATTTTTTTAAAGCGGAGAGGTTAGTGACCCAAATAACTACCGCCCAATTGCCAAACTTCCTTGCTTAGCCAAAATTTTAGAAAAATGGTTAATAAAAAATTTTGTTTTTATTTATCTACAAATAATATTTTTAACTCATCAGTCTGGTTTTAGGCCTGGGCACAGTACTGTGACTTCAGCTTGAAAGGTGGTAAATCATATATAATCTGTTCACTGAATAAGAGAGAGCATTGCTTTGCCCTATTTCTCAAAAGCTTTTGACATGGTCAATCACACTATTCTTCTCGATAAGCTTAAATCAATTGGCTTTGATGGTAATAGCTGTAAGTGGTTTGAGTGTTACCTTAATGGCAGGACTCAAGCAATAGTGGCGGATGGGCATCAGTCTTGTTTTTTTGAGGTTTCCATAGAGGTGCCCCAGGGCTCCATATTAGGTCTTTTGCTTTTTACTTTATACGTAAATGATCTTGGCTCACTGATTATAAATAGTTCTGTTCATTTTTATGCAGATGATACCATAATTTATACTTCAGCACCCTCAGTTGATAAAGCTTTCACAAATTTACAGGCTGCCTTTCATGCTATTCAAAATGCTCTATTGGATCTTAAACTTGTGCTAAACCCAACTAAGACAAGCTATATGCTCTTCAGTAGATCAAAATCAATACATCTTAAATTTTAATTTGTATACTATGGATGGTCTTGAAATTCAGAGAGCCCAAAATTCTAAGTATTTAGGCATCTGGTTAGATGAAGAATTGTCTTTTAAAAAACATGTGGAAGAACTGGTGAAAAAACTAAAATATAAATTGGGTTTTTTCTACAGGAACAAAAACTGTTTTTCTAGAAGATTAGAAGTCATAGAGAAAACATTTTTATTTGTGTTGGATTATGCAGATATAATCTACATTCATACATCTGCCAGTACCCTCAAACCACTTGATGCAGTGTATCACAGTGCACTCAGGTTTATCACTGGTGCTCATTTCAAAACACATCACTGCATATTATATGAGAATGTCAGCTTGACCTCTGTTAGTGCCAGAAGGGAATACCACTGCCTTTTGTTAATTTATAATGCAGTTTTAAATAAGTTGCCATTTTATATCTGTTCCATTTTAGAGTTTAGATCTATTGCGGAGTATACTCGTTCTCTTGAATATTTCACTCTCTGTAACCCACGTATGAATACTGAAACTGGAAAGGCTGCTTTTGCCTTCTATGCACCTTTTAAATGGAATCAGTAACAGGTTACCCTCAAATTGGACAGACTGACTAGTATTGAGGGTTTCAGGTTTATTTTGAATGAGTTTTTTCAGAAATCTTGTACTTGTTTTTCATAATGTATGTGTTATTTTTGAATTATTTTCATATTGTTCACATATTTATTGTTGTTTTTATCATTGTATTGTTGTATTCTCAGGGCGCCATTGTAAAAGATAGCTTAGCTCTCAATTGGCATATCCCTGGTTAAATAAAGGAAATCAATCAATTAAATCAAAATCAGAAATATACAAAGTATATCAGAAAGTTCAATACGTTTGTTTAGGAAGTCATGAAAGTAGAGCCATGGATATCATGACAACATATTTTAAGAATTTTCTCAGTGACAACGGTCTGTAGCTAGCTTTCCTAGTGTTATGTTAAACAAGGCTATACAGCGGGTTAGTTACCTTGAAAACGCAGTTTTTACAAAGTAACCTACTGTTAGCTAAGTCTATAGATTATTTCCCGACATTTAAGGCAAAATGTTTGTGTGTTCGCCTTTGTGTATGCATTTCTCTAGATTTAATTATGCTTCATGAATTTATATATTATCCATTTTCAGTTACTCATAACAAAAATATCATAATATCTCAACAAAAAACATTTTCAACATACAAAAATGCCAAGTTACTCACGAATACAAAGGACTGTCTATAATAAAACTAACAAAGTCTGGGGCTGCCATTAAAAGTATTGATATCAAAATGAGGCCAAGTTACAACAAACAATACTGGCTATCTTAGCTCACACAAATTAAACAAGCTCTATTCCAAAGAAATGCTACCCAATGTTTCCTAAATTATTTAATCAAACTTGGCCCTGTGTTTTCTGAACAGAATGTGGCCATTCAAACTTAGTGTCAGCTGAGAAAAAATTACTCTCCACAAAGGATATGTTTAGGCTTATACTTGGTTGTCAAGTTAATTTTACATTGTAACGTTCTAGATAGATAAATAGAATACTTTAGTATCCCCATGTAAACATTTATCTAGCAGCAACATTCACAATTTACAAATAGACATTTATAGCAGGATAGACAATGATTTGCACTAGAGAAAGGGGGGGGTAAAGACATACAGATACAGTGGGTTGAAAAAGTATTCAGCCCCCTTAGACTTTTTCATAGTTAGCTGGTATTCAACACAAACAACTCTACGATGTTCAGTAACTTTTCCCCTTCAGATTTCTCCATTGTCTTCCATAGTTAAAACCAGACATAAAGTGATGGAGAGGTGATGATTTATGTTTTCTTTGAACGCCCAGAGACTGGTCTCAAATGCCATCCATGAAGGGACAATATCAGATAATCTCTGTTTGAGTCTTGCGATGTAAGGTCCATTGTACTTCCTAAAATCCCATTAAGAGCCATTAAAATGTATTGAAGGGACCTGACAAAATATTGTTCAACGTCCTTAAATACAATACAAAAATGATGTCTGGGCACTTTATAATGTGCAATGTTGAACAATGTTTTGTCTGTATGGCTGTTAAAGTACAATGAAGCAAGGGGGCTGAATACTTAAGGAATTGATTGTTTTCGTTTTATATTTTTAGAAATAATTTGGAACAAATTGTAGATTTTACTTTTCACATTGACATTGTAGAGTTGTTTTTGTTGAATACCAGCAAAAAAGCCTGATTAAATAAATTTTGACCAAATGTTAGTTCACAGCAAAATATGAAATTCTAAGGGGGCGAATACTTTTTCAACCCACTGTAAATACAGATAAATAAAAATGACATATTGGCCTACTAAATACATATTTTATCTTAGTAATATATCCACACATGTTTGCCCCATTTACCCAAAGTTTCCTAAATTATTGAATCTAACTTGGTCCTGTGTTTTTTCATCTTACCATCTGAAAAAGATGTGGTCATTCAAACTATATTTCATGTGAAAGTATAAAATGCCAAGCATTTATAGTGGAAATAATGTGAAATTGAAGTGTTGAAATGTGTGCATCCAGTGCTTTGAGTGTGTGAAAAGCACATAATGGAGAAAAATGCATTATAATTATAAGTATTATTATTATTCATATTTTGTTCAGAAAATTGTGCTCAGAAATGGACTGACTGCCCTCATCTGCCCAACAAACATACAGTACATTAATGGGGCAAACATGTGTGGATATATTACTAAGATAAAATATGTATTTAGTAGGCCAATATGTAATTTTTATTTATCTGTATTTACAGTGGGTTGAAAAAGTTTTGTTTGTCCCTTCGCAGAACCTCTGTCTCCCTGTCCTAAGATCTGTGTTCGCCGTGTTCGTTTCTTCTTGTTTGTGTTTTTCGGCTCCCTCGTTGTGAGCTTGAGGTCTTTCTTTGTTTTGTATTGTCTTACTCCCTAGTGTTAGAGTTTTTCGCCCAATACGGGTCGCTTTGAGTTTGGTAGCGGATTCTCTCGTTTTAAGGAGAGTTTATTATTTTCTTCTATTGGTATTGATTCCCTGTTTGCGGGTTTCCCTCTCGCTTTTGTGGTGTTCTTTTTTAGAGCACTTTAAGAACCCCCCACTGGCGCGCTTGGTCCTTCGTTCCGTACGCTACCCCTGACAGATATACAATATATACTGTGCCCTCCACAATTATTGGCACCCCTGGTAAAGATGAGTAAAAAAGGTTATAAGAAAATTCACCTTTTGGTGAATTAGCTTAATCTCACACTGAAAAAATTTGAAAAATCCAACCTTTAATTGAAGTAAATTTATTCTGAGAAAAAAAAATCCCTCATCAAGAAATAATTATTTTTAACAAAACCACGTGTGCCACAATTATTGGCACCCCTAGAAATTCTTATGAAAAAAAATTTAACTGAAGCATTTTTTCCATTTATATTTTACTTTTTAAAGTTGATCAGAGGGGTATAAATATAAGGTGACAAAGAGGCCATAATTCCCTTATTCATACATCAACATGGGAAAGATAAATGAACACACAAATCAAATGAGGGAAAAGTGTGTTGAGCTTTATAAGTCAGGGAATGGCTATAAAAAAAAGCTACTCACTTGAAAATGCCCATATCTACCATTAGGACAATACATAAAAAGTTCAAAGCAACTGGAACTGTAACAAACTTGCCTGGAAGAAGACCCAAGTTTATTTTTCCCCCATGCACAATGAAGAGTATGGTAAGAGAGGCAAAAAAATCCCCAAGGATCATTGTTGGAGAATTACATTGGAGGAAAGTAGCATCTTGGGGTCATCAAGTCTCCAAAACTACCATTAGACGTCACCTCCATGCCAACAAATTATTTGGATTATATATATATATATATATATATATATATATATACAGTCAAGCCAGAAAGTCTGAATACCCCTTTCACCTTCTCCACGTTTTAATACATTACAGACATATTCTACAATAGATTGAGGTCATTTTTTGTCTCAAAATTCTACACAAAATAGCCCATAATGACAAAGTGAAAACATGTTTTTAGAAATTTTTGCAAATGTATTACAAATCAAAAACTGAAATCTCTAATTTACATAAGTATTCATACCCTTTTCTTTAACATATTTTTAAAGTGTCATATTTAATATTTGGTCGCATATCCTTTGCACGCTGTTACTTCCTGAAGTCTGTGACCAATCAACATCAAAAGACTCTCGATATCTTATTTTCAGGTACTGTTACAAGCAATAGTATCGCTTGTAAGAGTACCAGAAAATAAGATCTCAAGAGTCTTTTGATATTGTTGGGTACCAGACATCAGGAATTCATGGCATGCAAAGGATATGTGACCAAATATTAAAAATGATTACTTTATTGTACATTATGTTTTGATTCCTGAAAATGGGGGGACTATGACAGTCTGCACTTCAACCTCATGGTATCCTTTCATCTCAAGCTAGAGTACAGAACCAAAATAACAAAAAAATGTGTCACTGTCCAATGAATTATGGTGCTCACTGTATATATTCTCTGGAAACATGAACTCACTGTACAAGCTGCTTTAGTTACCACTGTAAAGCCAGCAGGTTGTCAAGAACCTCTATAAATATCTTAAATATCATTCATTGCACACAAAACCTTCATGGGGCCAACAGTGGCGCCCCCAGAAATTTTTCATAGGGGGGGGGATGGGGCACTGAAAATCTTGGGGTGGCACACCAAAACCAAAAGCTATAACTGAATTTCTGGAATTCTATTATGTTGTTGTAGTATATAAATATATATACATTATATACAAAAAATATACATTATTGATTTAAATGAATAGTAGCTAATGTAAAATATCAGATAGAAGCATATTATGCAGACTCGGAAGCATATTATGCATATGCGACTCGCGAGCCGTGAGGGGGGGCCAGTGGGGGGGCCAGCAATTTTATCAGGGTGGCCATGGCCCCCCCCTTGGCGGCGCCACTGGGGGCCAAACAATGAAAATTGAGATAATTCTATAGCCCCCCCCAGAAAAATCTCTTTAAAGCATTTGATAAATGCTCACAATTACTTCCAAATAATACATTTTTTTTTCCATTTATACAATTCAACAACCATTCAGAGAGTCTGTGGCACGCTTCAATCAAACATCTTCAGGCTACTGTATCTGTGACCATTAATTAAAAGAACACACAAGGAAACGGGGTCAAATGCACAGTTTTGCAGTATGCAACTCACTGACTGGCTGGATCTTTCCTGAACCATTTTTGATGCCAAAAGATGACACCTGGATACGCAAATCAATTTTCATAAAAACTGTCGACATAATTTTGAAGCCAAGTATATAGGTCTGACCAATCCTGGTTTCGAAAAACTGAAATAACCTGCTCAAATAAATAATGACAGTAAGGTCATGAATATGCCTGTCTTATTAGTAAAATTATTTGTCTTGCCCATATTATGTAGATTCTAAGTGACAATGTGAAAGGATGCAATTATTCAAGGTTACAGAATAAAACCAAGATTCTATTTTGGAGGAAAAAGGGGAGTATGTATATCTCCAAGGTAAAGCTTGAATAGAACAGTGTGTGATTGGCAGACACTTGTGCCCACTTATCAAGTTTCTTATTTCCTTGAAAATGGACTTCTTGTCATTTTAGTGACCAAAAGGGAGCATCGTCAGCAGAGGGTTATGTGCAGTATATTTCCCCAGATGTGTTTTACCCCAATAGTCTGTCTTGGGGAGACAAAAATAACCTCTCAAAGGGGTTAGCCCAGAATGAAAGTTTATATGGCTGTAAGACATACACATTTTTGCTGATTACTCAAATCCCCTGGCTGTGCCTCTGCCTCCATATCTGTCACAATTTTGTGACGGCTTTTCTGTAATGGCAAAAGATTTGCGTACAATTTATGGTTCTGCCCGGGCTGGAAACGCTCCATTGATTTATTTGTAGGAACAAACACAGATGTCATGATGGAGAACTGGCACGGCCTATTTAGCAACTCTCAAACATTGGCCAGTGAACCTGTCAAAATATGGGAGAATAAGGGGCAGCGCCTGGTCTGTAAGAAGAGAAAAATGAAAGAACGGAGGGATGAGAGGTCAGAGCTGTTGTTATCTAGCAAAAAATACCTTGCGGAGGCAGAGAAGAAGCCTGAATAGGAGTTCGCCAAGTCCCTATACAGCCTCAGATCACTTAATGTGTCAACCGTCTGAAATAGGAGGCCCTCCAAGACAACCTAATCAGGGTGTTCTACTGCAAATTGACAAATGGCCCCACGTTGCTTTACAGGAGTCTAAAACCATAGAGCAAAGAAATATGCGACGGTAGCCAGTCACTTTAACACAGCGTGTTTCATATTGGAACAAATAGATGCACTTTTAATTTATAGTTTCTCTTTCATGGCTAAATCCGGAACCAGATATTTCCAATTAAATCATTCGCAGAGTTCCCAGAAGTCATACTGTAATTCTTGCAGCAAGCGCCTTTCATATTTTAGGGAGCCTGTTTTCAATATGCAAGAACCATATATTAATATTAATATTTTGTGTATGACTACATTTTAGTCTCAAAATAAAGCTCTGCACAGCAGTTCCTTCAGCCTTTCACATCTCCTACACGCATTAAGTACTGGCAGAGGTTCATTTGAGACCGACCCGCAGGTAATTCCTTTCCTGAAAGTGAAAGCACTCAAGCCTCAGCTGGTTCAGCTCTTAAAGGGGTAATAAACACTAAATCGCATATTTTGAGTTATAAAGCCGAGTATCTTGTCTCTATTTCATAAATCACATATATCCTATTGTTAAAAAAAACTAAAATGTAATTAATTCGTGCCACTGCATTTTGTGTCAAAAAAGAGGCATTCGCAGAATTCCAAACTGAAAGGTTATGTTTGAGCCACGCCCCTACCTGTGACGTAAAAAAAATGTAAAAACCTTTTTTCCACGTAAGCAAGTCAATTCCCCATCTCCCCTTCTTCTTGATTGATGGGTATTCAAACTGCGCAAATTACCGCTAGCCCTTTAATTTCAAACGGGTTTCCCCTATAGGCCCTATATGTCTACAATAAATGTTGTTGTGTCCCTCAGCGGCTAGCACATCAAATAACTTAAATTATTGGGTAATTGGTCAGATTTAGCCTTAGGTAAGTCGCTAGTTATACCTCTAGCTACTTGCCGAATGCTAAATTGGGCCAATTCAGTGCTCATACCACTCAACAATAGCGTGAATACATTTTCACCAGTGAATACGCTAGCTAATGGTTCGTAGGAACATTCCCCCCCGCACTCAAAATATGGATTGGCTTTCATAATCTGTAGCTATGTCTTAATGCCACTTTCGGAGTAAAAATATGTTAGTTTGAAGCTTTTAAAAGTAAGATGACAAGGTAGCACCGGAGTTTCACATTGTTTGGAAGTTAGCCAACTTGTCACCAAACATCGGCTGCTTTCGCGGCTACAAGCTAACTTTATTCACCTGATTTTACTGGAAAAACGTCTTGGCTTTCATGATTTGTATGTCTTAATGCCAAACTCAGAGTACAAATACAGTTTAAACATAAGATGACAAGCTAGCACTGGAGTTTGGCATCGTTTGGAAAGTTTGTCAGATTGTCACTACCAAACATCAGCTGCTTACATGGCTACAAGTTATAGCTAATGTACTGGATTTTGTGTGATTTTACTAGAAAAAAAGGTATTGGCTTCCATGATCTCTGTCTTAATGCCAAACTCAGAGTAAAAATATATAGTTTTGAAGTTTTTAAACGTAAGATGACAAACTAGCTTCCGCATCGTTTGACTAACATTGGCCAGCTTGTCACCAGTCGCGCAAACATCCGCTGCTTTCGTGGCTACAAACTAATGTACTGGGTTTCATCTGATTTTACTCTAAAAAAAATTATATTCTTTCATATGCACGTCAAATTCTGAGTAAAAATAGTTACGTTTTTAAACGTAAGATGGCAAGCGAGCACTGGAGTTTTGTTAGGCTACATACTGAGAACGAGCCAATGAACCGACTAACATCGACTGCTTGAGCTGGAAGATCAGCTAACCGGATTCATTGTTACCTGGTTATCCCGTCACGTCCTGTTAACATATCACAGTATCAAAAGGGCCCATTGCTTGCTCCGCCTACGTGTCTATGACACGTTACCGAATTAATCTATCGCCCCTCCCCACAACTGTAACTCCTCCCTCCTTCCGTCTGTGTTCTCTCACTGGAGCCCAATTCGCATCTTTAGAAATTGTGAAGGGGGCGGAGACAAAACAAAAGCTGGTGTTTATTACCCCTTAAAACCAGTAAAGCTGAAGTCACCAACCCCTCAAATAATGACAATGAACATTTTCAGTTTCTCCAACCCTTCATGTTAAAAAGGCCCTCAGTTAAATTGGTGCCTTTCCCTTTAATTAAGTATTTTCCTGTGATGATTCATGTTAACTCGATCCTGCCAATCGGAGTGCCTGTTCAAAGCTGCATAATGGCCAATTAGAGAGTTCCGGACCTCAGTGTATGGTTCGCCTGTATCTTACAGAGAAGAGGGCTGATATTCACTGCACTTAAAATAAGTTTACTTTGTTCGTCGTGTTATGTGCGTGCATTGAACTGTAAGTACTGTTTATTCTGTCATTGCTGTCATGAGTGTTTTGTGTGCTGTAACAAAGTGAAAATGCTATGTTCTGAAGTGCTTATTTGACGACGTAATTGCTAGCTAGTCAATGTTAGCTAAACCGCATACTTTAACTCGTGGAGTAGCACATGTTCAGAATGTATTCATGTTGTCGGCAATATATATAATATATCTTATCGACTCTGTTACTTTCTGTATGTGTTTATACAGAAATGTGTAGCGCATTATTTGGGCTGCTATCAGTTAGCTGTTTAATGGTATATTACGGCTACTAAAAGTTAGCTAGCATAAGCAAGCCGCAACGTAGCTTTACATTAGTTATAGGCAGATACGCTCATGCACAGTCTCTAAGGCAGCACGCATGCTGCACGTGTAAGAAAAGTACTATTCCTGGTACTGGCTTACATTTCAAGGGGAATGTAGTTATTTCCAGGGTTATTAGGAGCACAGTAAAAACAGTTTGTGTTACTAATTCTATTCCCTTATAGTGAATAATTGTTATTGGACTGTTTACTCTTTGCCTTAATAAGTGCATATGGCATATTCCATTTTTTTGGGGGCCAACCTGTGACATTGGGACCAAAAATTCAAAATGCTTAGATCACGTTAAACATGTAATTTATTATTGACCAAATATCTCTACTTTCAGAAAATAATAAAACTTTCCAAATAAAATACTGTGTCTCTGAGCAAAACGTGTTCATATAGCTAGCCATAATGGCAAGTTTCACGTGTAAAAGGGGACACCAAAGTGACACTCCTAGTGGTAAAATTGTTACAAATGATTTGACATAGTTGGAGATTACAACAGTTTAGCACTTCATTTTGGCTACTTTAAAAATTAAACAACATTTGGTATCTGTTCGTTTTTAGGAATTTTAATAAAATGCATCAATAGTTTTCCATAATCGCTCAAAATCAGGCCACATTTGGCCACAGGATTCAAATAATTGTTGAAACATCAAAATATTTGTACAATTCCAGAAAAATCTATTTTGAATTGTAGTGAAGGAACTATAAATATACTGTCTTCATTTTAAATGTGAAGACATACATGAAAATGCTCACAAACTGATGCTGAATTCAAGGTTTCATGTGTAAAAGGGACACCAAATTTTTGGTGTCCCCTTTACACCCACAAAATCCAAATCTGATGAAGGTACACTAATGATAACTTGAGTGTTTGAAGAAATGTAACTTCTCTTTTGTAATTGGCTTACTTCTTGTAATCTCCCCTACCAAAAGGAACCACATTAAGCTGCTGATTTTTGACTCACAAATGGTTAAGATTTCACGTGTAAAGGGGACACCAAAAGGTTAACATTTGTGCAGAATTACTTCGGACTGCTGAATGAACACTCATTTTGTTTTGTCCAACTGTTTTATGTTACTCAACATTTTAATACCAATTCTCACCACATCTTAAACTTCCACTATCTGGCAGTGTAGCACAGTCGGGGCTTTTCCAGACCATATAAAGTAAACAATATATTGACAACTAATTCAACCATACTGGTAACTATAAATTGTTACATTTGCTGAATCCTGGAAGTCACAGGCTTACTGGGTTACTCAAAATGTTTTGTACTACCAGTTTTCAACTTATGTATATAGCACCAAAATATCCAAACGTACAAATATGGTCATTTTGTTTATTTAAAATTTGGAACCAAACATTTGAAGATATCATGTATCATGGTATAAACCCAGTGTTAACAATTTATTTGAGTGTGTATTTTGTTCCCAAAAGTTCCAATTCATTTTTTAAAAACTGATACAGAAACGCCCTTCCAGACTGGGTGATGCTGGGCTCGCTCATTATGTAGACAATGTCTTTGTTAGGGTGAACAGCCTCTAGTTCTTGTGTAAAGTCATGGAGTCCCTTCTGGTTCATGCGCATGAACTTCAGTTGAACCTGATCATCTCTTACAGCTGTCACCTGAAGTGAATCAAAATAATGGTTTTTTTAGAACGGAGAATAAACAACAGAAATACACACTATTATAGTACAATCTACCAAACTCGATAACTATTTAGTACAGTTCAAAGTATCCCAAAGACACAGTCTCGGAATTCTTCATGCCAACTGGAATTTTCTTGACATTGGAATTCATTGGATTTGTGTTATCAGTAATCCTATTTTCATTTTTGTTCTGTATAATAGAAATCTGCTTACCATTGCCATATAGACCATTTCTTTGGACGTCTTAAAATAGCCTACATTTATTGTGCTATTTCGATACAAAAGAAAACACAAATGTGCTTCATTTAATCAATATCATTATTACAGATTTGAAATGGTTTAATA
The DNA here is from genome assembly GCA_022702515.1 of Ilyophis sp. 1 JC-2022. NCBI lineage: Eukaryota > Metazoa > Chordata > Actinopteri > Anguilliformes > Synaphobranchidae > Ilyophis > Ilyophis sp. 1 JC-2022. The sequence continues at coordinate 120,527,447 of CM040395.1, read as the reverse complement.
ACGGGCAGACTTTCATTAACTCTTAGTTTGATAGTCACAGAATAGGCCTACATGGAAAATGTACAATATAGCCTACAGTAGCCTATGTGAGTTTGATTAGAACCGTTTTGCTTTCGGTTACGTTGGGTGGACGTCAGATGCCAGTAGGTAGGCTACAGGTTTCGATCAAGTTTGCAGGCTATATTTTTTAAATGTGAAACTGTACCAAAAAACAGTTGACCGGGCTATATTATTTTACTAATACCCCCGCCATTTGTTGCTAACTAATGTATTAGGCTATTGAGTAGCCCGTAGCCTATGCAGAGAGTAACTGATTCGGTTGACAATTATGTAGGCTACTGCGGTGCGATAGTCAGCAGTTCATATAGGCTAGTCAGTTCAGTAGGACTCACTGAGGTTGATGGTTGAAAAGGACATGATGCCATTTAAAGCGAGATTATGTTCATGCTGCTAGAAAAATGGCCGTCCTTTGGCGATTGCTTTACGTTGTGAACATTTATCAACATTTTTCATAAATAAAAATAAAACTTAAAAAATACACAATGACAAGGAATATTTTTTGTGGCTACTCTACTTCAATACTTCTTATTCCATCGAATTAACCGAGAGAAACCATTGATATTCTTCAGTTCTGCCCTTTTCCCAAATCGTAATTAAGAGGTACACGATGAAATTGGCAACTGTTTGGTGTCCCGGTCTGGAAGATTTACGAAGTGCAAATGCTGTGGTAGAAATAGAGTGGTTCGCAAGAAATTTGAAAGTATTGGCTTAAAAATGTTGGCCTGAATTGATTTCGGATATATATTTATATTTATATTTATATCATTTTTGACCTAAAATCACTACTTTTGAACCACGAAATCCAAGCACTTGCATCAAAATCATCACAATCGTAAAAACGGACACCAAAATTTTGACGTCCCGCATGAACTGAAACACTCAATTATCGAGATACCTCCAACTTAATCGGAGTTCTGATGTAATCTTATGCTTATTTATCGGGAACAAGGTATGTATTTTAACAGGAATTTAAAATAATTTTATAGAAAACTTAGTACTTACGTCTGATTTCTCGGTAAATGGTAGCTCACTACGTAAATCACACCACCAGCGTAAACTGAGGGACGCCAAGCTTCTTTCACCACCCGAAGCAACGCGCAAGGATTTTTAATCACGGCCGCATGGTGGAGCAATGGTACCATCCGGGGCTTAGTGTCAGCAGACAAAACTCATTCATCATGCTCCCACGTCGGGTGATACGCTCGGCCAAAAATTCACAACGTAAACAATTTGTGGGACACAATTGTCCGACTTTCGAATTCCGTTTCTATTTCCATTTGTATAGTTCATAATTTTCTAATCATCTTGGGCATATTCCCTAATTCACAAACAAAGGAATTATTTAGGCTTTGGGGTGTTTCAAGCTTACAGTGATTTATATCACTAGAACTCAGCAAAAGATGGGATTTCTTATGTAAATATGGGGACACAAAAATTTACGATGTGATCCACACATTCAGTTACCGATTTAACAACTTTGTTTATTTACTAGGGGTTTGGTACACCGTGGTACACCGTGTCTTTGTTGTTGTTGTTCACTTTAATAGCAAAAACATTTTACCATACCTTCGGGAGTTATTTTATAAAGCTTAACATAAACACATGTTTTCATGTCGCAAAAAAAAATAGAAAACTGAGGGACACCACAACATTTTTTTTAAATTAAAACAAAATGAAAAATGATAAATAATTTGTTCTTAAATGAAGATGAACTACTAAATAGGTCTAACAAAAATATACATAACAGACACACGTATCTTTATTATTTAAACACAAAAAAAGGCTTGAAAAATGCACTCTTAGAAATTGCAGCTGGTACCCACAATAATGGAATATGCCATATAAGTAATGTACGATTGTATGTATTTGCTTTATTGCAGAACCACTATAACTCTGCGTACTAAAGTGAAGGTAAAGTGTGCTGGTTGTGGTAACAACAATAAACTAAGTCAACTTCAAGCCGATGTCATCAGTTCTTACCGGGCTGCCTGGGGCGGTACAATAGCAACAAGGATTAGCGACTGGCGCTATCTAACACTTCACATATTTTGTTACAATTATATAATTGTATATTTTGTATATAATTGACAGTATATGTTAAACTGATAGTTATAACATCTTGACGGATGAAGATGGATGAAGATAATTTTACATACTAATGTACTAAAACAATTACAGTAATTTTCTTGATCAATTGTGTGAAATTATCTTTCCTGAAAACATGTTTCTAGTTTTCTTTTGGAATATTTTTTGTAGTAGTCCAGAATACTTTATTAGAGATTCTAGAATAAACAAAGCACTGGAATCTCCTGCACAACATCAGCCAAGAGACATAAAAAAATAGAAAACATAAAACACGAATGCCACCCACCATTAATCAGTCATGTGCAAAGTATAAAAATTAAATTATTAAAATGCACAAACACTGAAAACTTACGGCAAAAGGGGGAGTAGAACAGAACTAACCTAAAAACTCACCACAAACAAAACAAAATCAATTTAACTATACCAAAAAAACCAAAAAGGGCCTTCTGCAGGCTCTCTGACTACTCTCACTAGTCGATTACCTGGAACTGTGCTCCCTGCTTACTAAACTCAAGAAAACAAAATAAAAGAAACAAAAACTGCCGTGATGCTTCTGAAGAAAGACTCATAGAATTGAAAAGCAAAAGAGAGTTTACAACACCCTGGCAGTGGTAATAAAGATGGCTGCATAGGTAGATCAAACCAGCAATCAGGTACAGGGCCTGGGAAAGGATATTTAAAGGTTTACAGGATCACGTTGTAATAAGATTTCAACATGCTGACATCGCACGCTCAACTAATATTTATATGATCAGGGGTGGCAATAATATAACCACAGTGCAACTTTTCATACAACTGACTAAGGTCCTGTAAAGTGGGCATGATGGAGAGTAGTGCTGGGGATAGGCAACCATTGATTTATCACCAGGAGAGTCAAACCAGTATTTAATTTACTTTTGTGCCACCTCATGATTTTACTTCATAAATCCACATGCCCTGTGAAGTTTGAAACAAAAAAAACACACACGGCCAAGTAATTTCTAAGAAAGTGTCCTCAATTAACCATTTATCCTATATTTTAGTGGGCCAAACACTATCTCAAGATTCCTAGACAACCTTTATCTATGCCTTTGTCTCAATATTTTTTCTAATTCTGAACAAAGCCCACATAACATGGACTTGGTCAAATCTTTTAAGAGGCCCCTTTACTTTCTGGGTGGTATGGACAAGGGAGACAATGGTTCATTTCAAGCTGTTGGAGAACTTCTGCGAAAATGCGTTAAATAAAGCTTGAAACTGTCTGAATCAGTCTGAATGGTTTTAGGGAGGCTAAACATAGAGAGAAACTTAACCAATGATGTAACTACAACTGCTGCCATTATCTTACTTGAAGGAATTGCTTCCAGGAAATGAGTATATGCACACATAGCAGTGAGAAAGTACCAATTACCAGATTTTGTACAAAGCAATGGACCAAGACAATCCACTATAATCCACTGAAAAGGAGCACTAATTATGGGAATCTGATATAACAGAGAGGTGTGATGGTTTCATTGAATACAATTTTGGTGTAATCATAGTCTGATCTGGTAAATGTGACATGACTGTCAATACTTCACAATCGACCATGAAGGAGTCACTGAGGTCAACATTGGGGCAATTTTCTCTGAGTCTCTTTGACATGGCATGAGTGACAGCACAATCAGGAAACACCTCTGGGTATTTCTGTGCCAAGTGGTCAAGACACTTTGAAACAAGAGGACAGCCATTACCTCCAGATTGGCGAAACTACCACCAGTCAATTCTTTACCTAAGCCACTGCTTACTCCTGTCATTGGAGGTGAGGACGTACACAGACTACAACACTTCCCATTACAGGATCTGATTTTTTTTATTTTTTGAGAGAGGCAGATTATCCTCCAAAATTAAACAATTAAATGTTACTGTAAAACATGTCTTAAGAGGGAACTGATGGGTGACTTACCCTGTAACGGCACTGTTCTAGTGCATGGATGAACTCCACAGTCCACAGCATACTTTCTACATTGTGACAATGTTCTGGCCAGCTTGACTTAGACGTATGTCAGTATGTCAATGTTGTGTGCTCTGCAAACATAAAGATTTGTTGGGGATATAGCTTTTCACCTGGCAACAAGCATTAAACAAGTACAATATCTGTACTGGGTGGAGGGAAATACAATGGTGGATCTACTGTATTCTGTGGCTGCATGTGTCTGTCTGGATCAACTTCATCTCACTTGTCAGGCTTATAACCAGTGTTCGAATTGCGGGGGAGCGCCACTCCCCTTGTTAAGGGAAATTTGGAAAATTGTCCCCCTTGTTAAGATATGCAATTCTGTAAAAGAAAACACATTGGGTTCAGTCCAATCACTTATTTTCACTCCTTGCATCAGTTCATTGTGTCCTTTCCTGTGTCCTTAGCTCCATCCAGGCCCGGACTGGCCATCTGGCAGTTCTGGCCCCAAAAGGGCCGGTCAGATTTTCGACTGTTTTGGGCATAGATATATACGTAGATGTTGTATTCTACTGTTCAGATACGTCTACGTGGCGGCATATTGCGGTGGGCAATGGTAGGAATCAGTTGCTTGAAAAGGTACACACAATTCTGGAATTTGGCTAAACAAACGGAAGAAACGACAAAAGCAAGGATCGTGGGATAACTTTTCATAAATAAGTGGCTATTTCAGTATTTTAGGTTACTGGCACGTAAATTAGTGAACGTGATTTGTGTCATTTTTTAGCGCGTTGCTTGCTAAAGTGGACACGTGGCTAGCTATCGCCCGGATGATAATGAAAACATGTAGCTAGGCTGTTAGTTTGGAGAATAGATTTGAGGGAATATACAGTCATCTTACAATAATTCTGGATGTATAATAACATTTGGAATAAAATAAAATTGTCTTATTATTTATATGTAGATAGATTCTGAAAATGCTTAATATTGAAATATGGCCAAATCGGGGGCTCTTTGAATGGGCAGATCGCCATCACTGTTTCAGAATGAAGAAAGATGTTTTTTTACTCACATAATTAACATAAAAGATGGCTACTGCTTTGCAGCGTTGCTTGAGCTAAGCCATCGGTCCAGAACGCATTTTGTGGAGACAACATAGTTTGCAGTAATGATCTATTTGCTAGCTACATCGATGTGAATGTGGTTACAATGGTTTAAAACATTATTTCCAGCATCAAGTTAGCAAAGCTGTATCCCGACTGTGAAGTTGAATATGATCTCTAAATCTGCCGTAGCATGCGGTGCCATATATATTTACTGCAACCTTGGACTGTGATTCCAAACACTTTAAATAAACCAGTACAACAAACGTGACAGCTTTTATGTAATTTATTTGATGGCTCAAGTGTAGGATCAAGCGTCTTACAAGATTTTTGGATTGTTTACAAGAGCACACAATTTTTCACGGATCTAGCGTCTTAATTTTCCTTTAAAAGTGCACCAGATTGATGCATATAACTGTTCAAATTTACAAATATTTCTCCCAGGGGAGCATGTCCCCGGACCGCCCTAGAGGGTGAGGGTTTACCACCTCATAGTAGAGCCAACCATTTTTATTATTTATTTTCTGCCAGATGCATTCAACTGTATGAACATAATTATAATTATAGTCTAAACGTGACATATTGCATAGGCTACATATGGCAAAATGAATACGCTATATTTTTGACATGGGTTAACGTTAAGCATTGAAGGTTGCGTTTCCTAGTAACAAACACATGGGATGATGTGGGAAACAAAAACATCAGTAATATGCCTAGGCGCATAACTGTAATGTGTTTTAGCCTCTTTTTTCATGCATAAACGTGGCTTTTGCTCGTCCTAAAAAATTGTGTTGTTATATGGATTAAAGTGCTTTATAATAAAATGAAAAAAATAACATAAGAACTGCATGCGGTCCATCATGTCTTATCAAAATATGCTCAGCTATTCTGTACTATTCTACTGACGCAGAGGCCCAAACAGAAAAGCAAATGCATAACCAATTTTAGATCTTGTATAGCTCAAATGTATTTGCTGCTACAATTCCTCCTCATGCACTGTAAGGAGCCAGAGTCTGTTTATGAACAAAAAGGCCCATGGGTTTATACTTTAATATAGACTCTAACTCTACAAAAGTTATCTTGGGATAAACCGTTTAAGATTCATGCGTGTAATATTTCATGATTGTGAGACTTGAACCCCTCCCTTTGGAACTGTTGTGTAATTCAGATAAATGTAGTTTACAAAGTCTTTTAATATAATTGTACTATACCTGTATTATGTAAACCCATGAGACTTGTACAGTTGTTGACTCAGAAAACTACTTAATGCCCACACTGGGTAGAAATGCTGAAGAAACAGTCTAGTTCAGTGTAGTTTATAGTAAAGTAAAATCCCATTGTTTGTGAGAATAAATTTGTTTCATAAAGGGTATTCAATGTTATGTGTTCTATGCATAGATGGACACCACAGTCCAGTATCAAATTTGGACTATGCAAATGCCACTCTAGCCAGTAGCCCAAACACAAAATTGTCTGTTCTGTTTTAGACTGTTCATATGTCCATTTCCCTGTGAGAGAGAAAATGTGTTGTGTTGTGCGATGTGTTATATTTGTTTTCTTGTTGAAAAAGTATGTTTCCTTTTCGGGGGTGGGTGCATTGTCAAGCTACCAAAAATCTTCCTGCAAATTGCTTATGTGGGTATACAGAGACATGTGGTCAAGTTCTGGATATTGAAAAACGATACGTACAATTTCCTATCCATTTTTTTCTGGATTCATTTTTTTTTCTACACTCTCTCATAGGGGAGGGTGGCAACTCTCCAATGAAGAGACCCCGCCTTTTCAGGGTATTGGTTGCAGATCAGTGGTACGACAAAAATGTACATTTTTCCAACTTGCACCACAGTGTATTTACATGCCCCCCTGCAACGGCCTCTGCTCTGTGCCACTGGATTGCTTCCACTGAAACCCATAATTTCCAGTGCGTTTCTCCACATGTGCGTAAACACCTTTTCTGTTTTCCCCCAGGGATTGTGAGGAAATAAAAGAAATTGATAAAAACAAGCCAACAAATCATAAAATGAAAAGCTGAAAAAACAGACCAAACTTCCTGAGGGAAGAAACAAAAAAAAACCCTCTCAGCAGCTCATGAAAGTCTTTCCCCTCAAAGCACAGCAGGCTGTGCCTTTTATAAAGGGTCTGACAAAGGCAGCACGACATACTCAGTCTGATTACCAATAAGGAAACAGCAGGAAGTCCAGGAAAAAGGGAAGGACCAGCCCTCTCTTCTCTTCACCCACTCCCCAAAGTGACACATGTGGGTTTAAATGGCACAACATTAGTTCCTGTGCAGTGAGGTGACCATAGGCTTCAGATCGTTGTTAGTGAGAAACACACCTCTCCTCCAGTCTGAGCTAGCTCTCTCCTGTAGCAAAATATGATCGGCTGATTGTTCACAGGCCAAAAAAAAGAATTCTATCAATGTATTCTGAAGGTCAAACTAGGTATGTATGTCAGCTCTGAACATATACGTTGGAAGGGTGGGAATGAGTCAAACTTTGAGGGTGGAGCGAAGCAAGTTGATTGACAAATTCTGCACGTTCGGAAATCGGTAAATATATATGGAAATAAATATGTAAATAGTGAAATAAATTGGGAAATATATAAGGAAATAAATAAATATATTAGAAAGAATATTTGAAAATAAATGTAAAAATACATTTAATAGCTTAAATAGCACATACATTTACATTTCTATATTCATTCCCAGATTTATTAATTTATTTCCGAATTATTTAGTTTATTAATTTTTATATTTCCACTTTTTTTTTTGGCACTCTCGGTGTTCCATAAGAAAAAGCATTAGGTGTAATCAACCCTTACTGAACAAAAATACATCTTTGAATATATGCAGGCGCAATATATTGTATATTTTTATGAATACATAGTCTATAATATATTGCAGTATTATATTGTAAAATATGTACAAAAATACACTTTCAAATATAGTGCTAAATATACAAGAGATTGTCTTTTTCCATATATTGTAAACATTATTAACAATATTGATATATTGTAAAATATATGAAGTCAAAATATATTTTTACATTTCCATATATGCTTCTATATATCATCATGTATTTTATGTGTATACTGATCTTATATGTGGTCCCATATATACAAAAACATGCATGCAACAAAGTGAATGTATTAAAAGTACTCTGTATCGACACTCGCCTAATACTGTTATTGCAGTATTTGGTATTGGCTTTGAAAAATTGCCATTGGTGTACCCCTATGTAGGCTGCCAATGTATCTGGTTTACCAACAAAAAAGTTAGACTGAACTGTCTATTTTACATGATTATGTAGTTCACAAACACGCAACCATCTTGTCTCCCCAGTTTTGGCAGTTGGGTGGATCCTCTGGACAGAACCTACAGTATAAACCAGGGGTGGGCAACTCCAGGCCTTGCGGGCCGGTGTGTATGCAGGTTTTTGCTGCCGCCAGTTAACAATTATTTAATTAGCCCAATCGTTTACACGATCTGATATTTTAATCTACATATCCGCGATATGAACAGCAGCTGATGCATGTTCTTGTGCCGGTATGCGTGTATTGTAGCATTTTATCGTTCTGTAATTTACAAGTGAATCTGTGATTGTGTGTATGAATAATTAGCTGATTGAACCGTGGTAACTGGTGGCAGTAAAAACATGCATACACACCGGCCCGCGAGGCCTGGAATTGCCCACCCCTGGTATAAACAAACAAAAATGAACAAATGAATAATGGCACTCGAAAATGGACAAGTGGACAACAATTTATTTATTTCTGACATTGGTAACTGCATTTTTGTCTGGTCCATCGGCAAAAAGCCACAACATAAGCCCACCCCCCTGCCTGAATTCCAGCCCCAATCGCATTGCCCCAGCTGTGGCGTATTAACTTCCCAATCCCATAATCATCAGTATCTAATCATCCGTCAATCATTCAATTATCCTTTGCAATTATCCTATTCACCTATACAGGGACCGTCTCACATTTCAAACACAGAGGGGAGACCACAGAATACGTGACATTTGCACCTTGGTGGATTGCTAATTTAAAGGTGGATTTAGCAAGACTTTGAAAAGAGAGATATACCCCAGACAGATCTGCTTGTGTGTGAGGTTAAAGTGTTAAAGTGCGCGAGCAGAGAATATATGGCTCAATATTATGACCATTATTATTTGGGACAATATTATGACTAAACATTATGACATTTGTCGTATTTTTTATTATTGTGTACTTTTTGATATACATAATAATAATTTATCTTTCTAGCTTATTATAATGACTTTTTTTAAAACGGCAAGTTACTTGTATAACAAATTTTGTTTGTTTATACAATGAAGAATTGTCAAACATAAATTCCATGAGGCTGTTCTTACAGAAGACATAGCACTGGCAACAAACTTCAGCTAGGAAAGTTCAAGCTTCATTCAAAGTTCATATTACATGCATTCTAATATTGATTAATAACAGCATTTTTCTGCCTTAATGAGTCCATTTAACAAGCAACCTCCCCCCACCCAGTCTCGCCTGCAACTATACCTACCCATGCATGACACAGTGGACAATAGCGTCTCTGTGTGAGATCATAAATATATATATTTCTTATCACCGTATTCCGTTATACACTGCCTGAGTCGTATTCCGTTATACACTGCCTGGCCAAAAAAAAAGTTGCACACTCTTAATATTTCGTTGGACCGCCTTTAGCTTTGATTACGGCGTGCATTTGTCATGGTTTTGTTTCAACAACCTTATGCAACGTTACAACATTTATTTCTGTCCATGATTCCTCATGCTCCCTGAACCACTCTTTCACAATTTGACCCCAATGAATCTTGGCATTGTCATCCTGGAATATACCCATTGATGGGATAACCTGGTCATTCAGTACATTCAGGTACTCCGCTGACTTAATTGTATTGCTGCATAATGTTGATGAGCCTAGACCTGACCAATTGAAGCAACCCCAAATCATAACGCTGCCTCCAGAGGCTTGTACAGTGGGCACTATTTATGACGGGTGCAATGCGACTTTTTTTTTGGCCAGGTGGTGTAGCATCAAGATGAATCCAAAAATAGCCAGACCGTGTGCCAAAAAAGCCGTAAATTATTGTGTAATTCTACTATCAATATCTGCTACCAAATATGAAATAAATATTAAATCCTACCATTGGTTTTACGCATAGAGATTTCCCTTTCAAAATTCAGTGATCATTTATTGTCTGGGACAATAAATTTGTCTTTGTTTTTCCATTTGAGAAATACACAGCACTTTATAAAGCTATTACACTATCTGGAACATTGACGGATAAAACCCCCCATGCTCTGCAAACATGTCTAATACATTCCAGTTAATCCTGGTTTCATTGACGATTCTTTTATCCAATATCGGACATTATAACCTTTCCAAAACTGTTTGCAATATTTTATTGGATGCTTTGAACAATAAATTACAGCCCAGCATAACGGCATTTTTAGTTTTAACAGTCTAGTATGATACAAGCTCGACAGAAAATTTCCTAACGGGAGTTTTCCCTTCCCGATATGTAAGTAGTACTGCATGTAATATGCGGTTGGTCTTGCTGGCTACATATGTACATTTGTTTCTCCACTCGACCACTGTCTTTTCCAATATGATAGGCCTATTATTATTTTAGCATTTTGAGTGCGTTTCACATACCGTAGTATATGCGTTCATTAGTGGCTCAATCATGTTTTATGTTTGATGTACCGATTTCCATTACAGATAGAACATTTGGCTGCATTTTGCTGATGGTGGAATATTATTTTATTGTCATGTTATCATACATAATATAGGCTATGGTGTATATACTTGTCAATTAGGGCATGGAAAATACTCATTCCAATTTACTGTGTGCTGATAGATGATACATGAACATAAAATGTTCCTTGGACTAATTATTCTCCTTAAAAAAGCTACAGAGAAATGTAATCATGAAGCAAAAAAATAAATACTGCAGTGTGCCAGAAAAAGTGTTGTTTTATTGAGGTACAAGAGTGAATGATTAGGCTACATATTTAGGTATGTGTAACAGTGTGATATCAATGTTTTCATCTTACAGAAGGGGCAAATGTATATGCTTTATAATGGACAAAAAATATTTAATACATTTTTTGACAGGTTTTGGATAGGGTAGTGGACCCATAAATATCTATCCACCTATACTGATGAAAATATTGATTGAAAATGATGCAAAGGTGAGTTTTATGAGCCAAACAGTCATTATATTTTATGATTTACAGCAGTGCACAATTTAGCCATTTGGATAGATTTGGAGACACTAATGGACAATGTTATTTTGCGCAATATTAAGATAGTAAAATGCGTCAACATAGGCGTGTGCACAATGTGCGTACACCCTCCTGTCTGTTACACACAGGGGCACGCACAAACATGCACATTGTGAAATTGGGATTCATATTGTCTTAGCTGATGAATCTCCTTCACGGACGTGAACCCCCGGCCCAACGACTGAAGTCAGTCAAGAGCTTCCTTCCATCCCCCAGCCCCCCCCCAACACACACAGAAAAAGGAAAAACCAGCTACTAGAGAGCAAGAGAGAGAGAGACCCCCCCCCCCTCCTATTGACCCCCAAATCCCCCCCTCCCTCCTCCCTCCCTCCTGGCTCGAAGCACCCATGGTCCCAGTGGAGACACTCAACCAACTGAGAACAGGAATGCAAAATGGGGCAAAAGCTATCAAATGCCAGCTGAAAAAAAACCAACCCAACTGTGAATGTAGATGTGAAAGTGGAGAAGAGGACCATGCCATGCCCTACTGCCTTGTCTGCCCTCTACAGACTACCCAAAAAGCAGTGCAGAGTTTAAGAAAAAAGAAAAAAATATAAAAAAAAAAAAAACTGTAAAAGAAAATGGAACGTCAAATAAAAGAAAAAAGCTGTTGCAGGTGTTATAACAAAATTAAACTGCATATGTTTTGTAAAATAACAGCACTGGTTTTTCCCTGTTTTCCCATTATATTTCTGGGAAATAGTTTGGTCGGGAGGCTAAGTTCAGCCCATTTGAACATTGCACCTTAATTTAAATAGCAAAAGTGGACAAGAGTTGGACAAGCCCCATGCATTGTAGACCATGCACTAAGATTGTTCAGATAGAGCTCCAGGGTATATTCCTGTTGCACACCGCCTATGTAGGCACACATTACTATCTTAATATTGCACCGTTAAAATAAGAATTAAACTCCGACATAACTTAAGACCAGGTTTGTGTTGGTTTTAACGCAAACACTTTCAGCTGCATCAAAATAGTAATGCATCAAAATGTGCCTGACCACATCTCATCTTGAGACTAACTTGCACAGATGGGCACAAGTTAATTTACTATTTAGACAACGTGGACCTGCGTCAGTCTGAAGCTAGCAAAGACACTTGCATTTGGGTTACGGCCGCTTAGTACCGAGTGTAAGATTCTCTGGCTAGTAGGCTAAAGTTAACAAAATCATACCTGATCAGGACTGGATCGTATTAACATTATGGATAGTCATTGGTTGTGTAAACAAAAAGCACTACCAGAAAAAAGTTTATATGATTTTCTGTGTGTGAAAGTGGCTAGTATGTCTTTAGAACTTGTCCTTACTGAAATGCATTCCATGACAGCATTTTGTCTCCCATTGAAGCCTGATGCAGTAGCAGGAAATTAGAAACTTAATTCAGAATTTCCCTCATTTCCTGTAAAGTCCTTTTGTACTTATTCATCTCTACAGGGAGGTAGAACACAAAAAACAAAACGGATGAAAAATGGTGCGTCTTGTTCTTTGAAGTTTGTAAAATTACAGCGTTCGCACATTGCTTTGTTTCTCAGCCACAGTTGTCTTCATCTTCAGGTTAGGTAATAGACTGTGCAGATGAATTGTTGCCTCCAGACACAAATGTCATGTTGTCATTTACATGTTATATTTTCACCTTTACAATGTTCTTTTATATTGTATCCTGGTTTCTTAGAGCAGCCGATTGGTGTTTTGACATGAGCAAACAAAATGAGTCAGAATAATGTGTAGCATCCTAGATATTATATAAAATGATAAAATCAAAAAAATACTTATTACATTATTCATAATATTGAAAGCTATAATGCTATGTACCTTGCTGAAGTATGCATAATCCATGCAGTCCATGTTGTTTCAATTTACCTTGGCTGAAATTCTATATTGGGATGTTACGGCTTTGCGGGGCATGCCCCATACCTATACAGCGCAGAGAGTTTGGCACTTTCCGGGGTTTCCTACAGAAGTAACCACAATGACCACAGAGTCTCAACCTTTAAAAACATTAACTTCTGTATGTTCTGACCAATTTAACTGCTAGCAGCTTCCGATCCCCCACGTCATAATTTCTCTCGGCCTCCCGCAGTACATCGTTCACCAATGCTTGAAACACAGAGGGGGCGCTAGTGAGCCCGAACGGCATGTCCAAATACTCGTAATGCCCGCTGTGAGTGTTAAAAGCAGTTTTCTATTCAACGCCCTCACGCATGCGCACCAGGTTATAGGCGCTGCGGAGGTCGAGTTTGAAAAAAATTGTGGTGCCCTGAAGAAGTTCAAACGCCGAATTCGTCAGGGGAAGCGGGTACCGGTTTTTTATCGTTATGGTATTGAGGGAATAATAATCAATGCAAGGCCTTATAACCTCTATCTGTTTTTTTTTTACAAAAAAAAATTCTGCGCCAGCAGGCGAAGTAGATGGCCTCGGAGATTTTGGAAGGTGGGCAAGATGCCCCATCTACCTGTATCGGCTCCTCTTTATTACGAGAAAGAAGGTCAGATGAAAAAGAAGTGGATGCCGTAAAAGGAGGTAAGTAGGAACTCCTCCGGTCTTTTCTGTTGTTTTTAGGACGTACATGGTCCCGAACACGATTGTCTATCCGAATGGCGGTAGACACTAACGTATCAAGTGAGTTGGCCTGTTCAAGCACTGCTAGGGCATCTTGGATGGAATCATCTAATGCCCCAGCAAGTCCCTCGTGAACATAAAGCAATGCTTTAATATCATGAGGTCGCTTGGACCTAGCTATACCTGGCTCAATGTAAGTAGGAATGACAATGAAGCACCGGGAAAGTGGAAGTTAAGAGCTTAAATACCCCGCAGGCAGTAGCACAGGTGTACTGTGTAGCTCTACTTTACAGTCCATGTGTGTCAAATGGTGTAGCCTATTTGAACTGTCACAGTGTGCCTAAGCAGGGCACTATTGCCTATTGTTCATCCTTAATCGAAATGGCAGAGGCGTCAAGTGGCCAGTTTAGTCCAGCGACAGTGTCGCTCGACTGAAATCAGAGAACTTAACGTCAAGTTTCACACTTCGCTAGAAGACCCTCAATTACCCCCATCACTAAAGCCAGCGCTATTTCCCCTCCTCCCTCTATTAGATACCAGTTTCCAAGTGGCAGGACTAATTCGTATATCTTTCAAAAGCTTTAAACTAAAGATTTAGATTTAGGTAAATGTTGAATTTACAAACGCAAGATTTAAGATATAAGCTAAATGTTTAATTTGGAACAAAAAATTTAAGATATAAATAAATATTTATTTTTGACTAAATATAAAAAATTTTAACCAAGATTTGTGACAAAATAAATATTTATTTAAATGTTAAATCTTGGTTTTTATAAAAACGCAAGATTTAAGATATAAGCTAAATATTTAATTTAGAACTCAAGATTTAAGATATAAATAATTATTTATTTTTTTGCTAAATATTTAACTGTTAAACACAGATTTGTGGTAAAAAAATAAATATATAGATTAAATCTTAAATCTTGCTTTTGAAAAATTTAAGATTTAAGATTTAAGATAAATCTTATTTTTTAAAATAAATGTTTATTTTTGAAACCAAGTTTTGAGATTTAAATTCAATATTTATATTTGACTAAGTATTTGTTTCTGAAACAGATTTAAGATATAAGCTAAATATATATATATATTTTTTATATTTATTTTTGAAAACTCTGATTTAACATTTAAGTTATTTAGGACATGTTTATTTGAGATTTATCAATTAAATCTGAAAATATGAACTAGAAGGTTTATTTAGCATGACAGTTAAATCTTGGAAAAAAACTCATTTAGTATAAATCTTCAGGAAAATGCCACATTTATGCTAAATCTGAGAAAAAAAAACACAGGAAAAACGTGTTTTGTTTTACTTTACATTTGGCACCCCATAAGATTGAAGTTTTTGGTGCAAAAAAAAGAAAAGTGGTATTCTGATAACCGATATAACATTGGAAATCACATTAGCTATATATAACCCACCTAGGTTACCTTCCTGACACGTCATCTAAGCTTGTTGCATTAAATCATTTAGGAATGTTTGGATAGCATTGCTTTGGAATAGAGCTAGTTTATTTAGTGTGAGCTACGATAGGCAATATTGTTAGTTGTAACTTGGCCACATTTTGATATCAATACTTGATATCAAAGCCTAGTTTTTGCAAGTTGGAATTAAGGACTTACAGACAGTTCTTTGTAGGCTATGTGTGAGTAACTTGGACTTTTTGTACATTGAAAACGTGTTTTTGTTGAGATACAGTACTATACATATACTATTATCCATGTACATACAGATCCAAATTTTAGTTAATTTGACTAGTGGAGAAAAATGTATATTTAGCCTATTTGTCTAGTGGAATGTTCAATAAAAAATGACCACTCCCTGGAACCTCAATAACAGTGCTTCTTAGAGTTTTGGGTCAGTGAGTAAGGTGAAGCTTTTATGGTACAGAGTATAGAACAGGGCTGATGTTTTGAATCCATAGTAGACCTTCAAATTGAGCATAAAAAATATTATTGTGTAGCATTGTGGCTCACATGTATCGACCTAGCTGTACTGACAACATTGGTCTAATTGGTTGACCTTTGACTTCATAGGCAGAATGTTCTGATGCATTTCAAAGGTTCTGTCTATAGAACAGGCATTTCAATGATTTGCTCCAGGGTTGGTTAGCTAGCAAGAAAATTGTATGCAGCTTGTTATGGGAGGTTATGTTCACTAACTAGATTTACTATATAAATTCATTGTTTTGGTTTTAATGTCTCAGTTTATTTCAAAGAATGAATCCAAACACCAAATGTTGTTTATGGCTATACAATATATGGCTATGTTTCTCACTCATATTCATGTGTTCTTTACCTCAATCCAGCCTTCTGTCAAAAAATCTCTCAACTCTAAGCTACCATTCTGGTTTATCCAAGATTAACTATGATTAATGTTTCAGGACATCAAATCATCTATAACTGATTTCAAAGTAAATATAATTATCTGTGAGAAATCACTTTATGATTTCTACCATACAACATTCAAACCTAATATCTAAGTCCACTTTACTTTCCTTTGTAGCCAGTGGAGTTTATAGATCTCAATTCCAACACAAAAAGTTTTTTATCCCTAAAAACAGGTCAATATGAACTGCTGGTATTCAAAAACCTTTTACAGTTTTCAGACAAATACACACAGCACCAGAAATCTGATTGTTTCAGAGGGAGACAAATAAAACAATGTTTTCTGGGATTAGTGTAGCTTGCTCTGCATAGCAGTAATGTTTGAGATATGTGAAATACCTAGTAAACCCACCATGAGGAATTATGAGAGAGGGGACAGGACAAAAAACACAAAGGATGTACAGCCATCCAGAAAGGGCATTTTTTAAATGCTTCTAGCAACTTCTTAGGGCTTGGTTGATGATTTATCTGCCTCTTTAAAGGAAATGTGTCAGTGTCTCTTTAATTAAACAAAGTAGCTCAGTAATTAGTGCACCGGAGTTGTTAAGAACATGCAATTAGTTTGCTAGGCTTACGTTACTGTGGGTTTCTGTTGTGCAAGTATAACAATGAACAGCAACAGCATGAAGAAGAACAATTTATTGGGCTTCAACATTTGCTGTGATTGGCAAGCTGTTGAGTAGTGTCATATCCAATCAGTGCTTGTTTTGTTGTCATTTATGTTAAATGAGCAATTTACCTGTATAATTGCATTATTCTTACTGTGCACTGACATGAGGTTCAGTTCCTGTACAGCTAATCTGAAAAAAAAAAAAAAAACACGATGACAATTTACAACATAAATTTCATCAATATATTTCACAGGACCTTATTCTAAAGCAATACTGACCATGCTTTTTTACATTTATTACGATAACTTAGCTCTGTTTCTTCATCTTGGCATCTCAAGCGAATGTGTCTAAGTGCGTGATTTGGTGCATTCTTCTTTTGCAGAAGTATAGAGAGCAACAGCAATCTAGGTAGCTGGTTGTTTCAATGAAATGCTGATCTTCACATTCTTGCTGGTTTCATCAATGTCACAAATTTAGTCCAGGGTTTTACAGTTTACTTTGTAGCATGCTTGTATCAGAGCCACAAAACAACATAATGCAAAGTTTGCATGTGGAAAAAGAAATACATTTTAGTTATGTATTTTTTGTTGTCTGCATAAATCACTATAGTTGTCTTGCAGTAGGCGGCTGATGTCATTCTATTCTCCCAGGCGTTCTGTACTGTGTATAACCAGAGCATTGTTGTCCACAGTCTTTATTTACTAATGTACACTTCCAGTCAAACGTTTCAGAATACCCACAATGCTCAAGCAATGAGAGGTAAAAAGAAAAAAAAACTTTCATTTTACAAAAAATCTTCTACAAGTGCAGTCATATGGTTCTGAAAGTTCACACCAACACTGCTGTAGAAGTTCACACAGACGTGCCGCACTTGTGGTTTGCATTCTCCTTGACCTTTCTGTTCAATTTGTCCCAAACTAGCTTGACTTTACTTCTGTTGTTGGAAAATGGAAAGAATTTGTTCACCAAACATACTTGCTTTTTTATGAACTCCAAAATGTAAGTCACTATCCTGTAAGTAAAAGATTATTTTTAGCTTCTGATTATTCACTTCTTAATTTCTACCTCATTTGATGTTATTTACAAAAGTTACACTGCTTCAATTACACGAAAAACAGAGCACACAAACAAGTAAAGTGTTCAAAAACCTTTGACTGTTAGTGTACGTCTGTAAGGGCATAAAATATTCAACTGAAAATTGGAATCTGTACTATGTTTCACCTCCTTGGAGTACCTATCCATTTTCATTTCTATGTGTGCCCCCATCACAGATAATTGTAGTGCAGAATATTACACAAATGCCCGTCTGGTCAGCTTTGTTTCAGCAATCTGATTAGTTATATGACTGAATTCTCCATAAATATAAAATATATAAAATAATACCAAGTAAAAAGTGCCATCGTCTGACTCATGATGACTCTTACCCTCTTCCTTCTTGATTTTCCTAGGCCTTTAGCCAATGGCAATATGACTGTATTTGTTTTGACCTTGATGTATAATGATTGTGTATGTTTGAGATGCTCATTGTATTGATCACTGTGCTTCTGTTTTCAAGTGGTACCTGCACAGGGACGACAGATAAAGTAAATTTAGCTTGATAGCTAATTTTAGGACAGTCAAGTGGCTGTGCACTGTCCTTTTCAAATAAATAAATAAAATATAAAATAAATGTCTGTGCGAGCCCGAATTGAAAACTGCGGTGTGATATGAAGCGACGGCTGACATCGTGTACTTCAGAGGAGAGCACATGGTTGTCTGTGCTCTCCCATAATGACAGCAGAGGCTGGAGCAGTGCGCTCTTATAAAAAAAAAAGCAATTAGGCATTCCAAAATTGGGGAGAAAAAAATATGTTGACGAAAATTGAATTCCTGAATCTAATGCTGATGTTAATGCTGAGGGTGTTTATACATGGTGTCCCATGATTTTTCTGGTTGTACCACCAAACAGGAGAAAACACATCTCAGGTACATGTAACGGCAACCCTTTTACAGTACACTTAGCATTAAAGGCAAAGCCACAGCATGAATCATAATCTCTTGTTGCCCACTGGAGATGGCAATATGAGCCAATTCGACCACTGATCTCGAACATAATACTGGCTAAAAGTTTCCAGAATCAATTAGATTGCAGGAAACCAATGTCACAATCTAACTTCTATCCCATTAAATTGTCAAATCTAACTTCTGTATCTTTAGAGCATCTGGAGAATAGCTTGGACAATAATAAAACAATAAGTTCATACGTAGCTCAAATGAGCACATTAGTTCATAGCATTCATTCAGATTTTATTTAATTAAAATATGGAATGCGCAACAAGAATACAATGAAAAAATCTTGTCAAATGTAAGGGCCCTGTCACACTATAGCGTTTCGTACTAGCGTATGCCAGCATATTAAAAATATCACTCATACGCTGATATACGCTGATATACGCTGACATACGCTAGGGGTACGTTAGGCATAGGTTGTATACGTTTCAAGCACGGTCGCATTCGGTGGCATACGCTGGCATACGGCGAGGCACCAAAAGTTTTTTAAGCATGCTCAAAAATTTTGTGCGTGTTCGGACGTATGGTTTATACGCTAAGCATACGCTAGGCATACGCTGAATACGCTAGAATTAAGCTAGAGGTACGTTACTCATAGGTCGAGTAGGCTGGTCATACGCTGACATACGCTGACATGAAGGTGTACCGTACAGCTAGCGTATTGATAGCGCATTGATAGCGCATGAGTAACGTACTTCTAACGTATGTCTGACGTATCTGCAACGTATATAGACATCTTGGCGTATGCCTGACGATTGAAAGAAGCAGAGGAACCTCCTGAAGCACTGGGCCAACTCAGGTGCAGGTGCAGTTCCATGGCAAGACAGGATGATTTAGAACAATTGTATAGTTTAAAGTCAAGTGTAAAATGCAGTTTATTATTCTATGGGTCAGGGGTACTTATAAATTACACATCATTTGATGTATTATAAAAGTATGAAAAACACCAGAAGTAAGTTTAAAAAACGTTTATTCATATGATCAACTGATCATTAATAATGCCACATGATAATAATGGTAATAATGGTACATAGTAGGGATGCAAATATTAAGGAATTTCCTTAATCGATAGTTGTTAACCTTAACAAAAAAATCGTCGATTAATTGATAACATAAAAGCTAAATATAGCTTATGATAGACAGAATACAAAATGCATGTTATATTCCTCAATCAAAGATTTATTGTAACATTTGAGAAACAGGCATTATTGTAGCATAACAAAAATAGAATAGGAAGGCGTGTATAGGCTACTTTAACAGAAAAGAAATTGCGCTCGGTCTCATCTGTAGCAAGCGAAACCGTTGCTCCGCTAGGCACTTGCAGCATGAACATAATAATCGCTCTTGAAATTGAAAGGCGACAGTTAAACTAGTAGACCTAGCATAGAACAGTCAACTTAAAACATAGGCTATTATGTTTTGAATAGGCTCCTCATATGCATACTAGATAGACCTACTTATTTTTATTCAAGAACATTTAAGCATATCTACGTGGTCTGGAGTGAGTCGTGTGCGCAGCCTGTTTATTAGCTCTCGAAATCCCTCACCGTCAACGGTGCTTATTGTCATAATGTCCTTTTCAACCATGTTGCATACCCTCTGAGTAATAGCCTACAGTCATTAAAGAGTCAATACTTCTTTCCTGGTTGTGGTGGTGTGTTGCGTTCCCCATCCTGAGAACCGAGAATGTGGAAAGGCCGACGGTTATATAGGCACTTTGTCACGTGATAGCGGTACGCTGGACATGCGCAGTTCATACTCTACTCATACGCTAGCCATACGTACATTACGCTAGCCATACGCTGGCGATACGCTACTCATACGCTACTCATAGGTTCAATACGGTAAGTATCCGAAAAATTCTTTATTTTCAACGGCTTTTTGCGCGTATGAAAATTATTTCATGAATTTACATCCGCAACTCATACGTTTCTCTCATACGCAATAGTGTGACAGGGCCCTAAGCCATATAAGCAATTACATTGTGTTTCAAATAGTACATTTAGTTTCAAATATAAAACTGTGAAAGCAGAAACTTGTGAGAGTGTCATGAGAGTGCTATGGTCCAGTAGCAAGTACCGTACATGAGTTTACCACCCAACAGGTCAGTGGGGTAGGTTGCTGTGGATTCAAGCAATCTCTCAAATAGCTTTAAAACATAATCTTAAAAGCATCTGAGCCTGTTTTTACAGTTTGTAATACATTGTTACAGGCCATCAACTTTTTTTTTCCACCTTTTCTCCCAATATTTTTGAAAGCACCTTGGATTCCTTTCCCCGCTGCGTAGGATCCACTCAACTCTACAGACTTCCCCATGATGCACTTCACTTCGCTGTCATGGAAGGACCTGTGCTGCCCGGTGTGTTATCTTGATATGAAGTCCCCCGTGTGGAAATCTGTCTCCTGACTCTGCTTCTCACCTCTTATTTTCCCTCCCTTTGACACATTTCTTTCTGTTCCCCTATGTGGCTCTCACCAAAGAAATAACAGCAAGTTCTGAAGTGAACTGAACTCCCTGGCTGTACAGTAAATTAAACTTTGACATATTGACAGAAAAGTGATTTATTTTTAAGGCACACAAATCAAGGAGCAGGGAATGCCAAGGGGGAAGGGGAAAAGACAGGCCCATGGTCAAACGGTGATGGGAATTGTATTTTCACTATTATTATTATTATTATTATGATTATTATTATTGTTGTTGTTAAAAAGGTCAAAGCTACACTACACCTCCCAGATGCCCTTGCACTGTAAAAGAAATATCAAGACTAATATTCAGTTTTCACCATTGGCAGTTCTTTTTTTTACAAATAAATGCACAAATTTACAGTTTCGTCTCATCCTCCCCTCTTTCTAGCTGCCCTGGCCTTCAGAACACTGCACACTGCTGTGTTCATTCTACTGTGCCTCTATATTGTTATTTTGTCATTAACAGACATTATGTTCTTTCATGGTTTATAGTTTTTTATTTGGGGTTTAATATAATCTCGTTCAAGCAAAATTTTTTGGAAAGAATTACACTGAATGAAGACACCCATGGCGAATGCATAAACATGCCACTGGTCTTTTATTTAGAAACGGACTTAGTAATTCATTTTCTGTTAATGATTTTAATTGTGTCTATATATTATATAAAGAACAAACACATTCTTTCGTTTTTCAAAGCAATAGACAAACCAGTGGTAGGACAGGATCCAGATAATAGCATCTATTGAGTGATTAATAGCATTGGGGAAAAGAACACAAAGAAAGAATAACAAATGAAAGAACAGTACATTATATGAAAACTGGCAGTATCTTCACGGAAATACAGCATTGCATTGAGGGAAACATTCAGGTTATTCATACTTTTCCACCAATTATCTTTCTCTCTCGCTCTCTCTCTCTTTCTCTCTCTGTACTAGAGAGAGTGTAATGTGTACTCAGATATTCCTTTGTAAAATCACTTGTTTCACCTTGCTTATTATAAACCAATTTTTACTATGACTAAGAACATTAAATGACTGCAGAACTGATGTTCCCTGCAGTGATCTAGAATAGAACAGATTAGAATAACTTTATTTTTTACCAGGGGCAATTTCAGTTATGCACACTAGAAAATACACCCAGGGACATGGTTAGACAAGCGCACAGTGTTGATGAGGTCAATCTCATTTGTTCACTCTTGGTACACCCTCTTGGTCTTATTTGTACAATTTCTGTATGCAGATTTTACCACAAATTGAACACCAACATTGTAATTTTTAAGTTTGGTTTTGGTTGCAACTGTCATGTTAAAATAGAAATTTTGCCCGTCAATATACCATTTTAGCACCAATTACCAAGCCACTTGGCAGACCAACTCATCTCATCAATACCTCATCAATGATGAGGGGGAAACTCGCCTCAACCACCACTAATGTGCAGCACCCACCTGGGTGATGCAGCGGCAGCCATTTTGCACCAGAATGCTCACCACACATCAGCTGAGGTGGAGAGGGAGAGAAGAATTTTTTTTGCCAATTAAACTGGGGGATGATTCAGTGGCAGATTGAAAGAGCCTGGGTTGGGAGTTTAGCCAGGACTCTCTAGAATGTTTTGACTGGGGGGTGTTGAATTTATTTATTTTATTTCAAAGCATAAAGTTTTTAAAGGGTAACTAAACGGGCTGTTCCAGAGCGACCACACCTCCGTTTGCGGTTCAAAATATGCCAAAATCAAGGGTGGGAAAGATACTAATGAAAGGGTTAGCAAGTCACACCCTATTTCTTTTTTTCACACATGTATACTTACACAGCCATCATTTGTTTTGTTCCAGCCACTCGCTGAGGCTGCTGAGCCTGGAGCAGCGGCCCTGGCAGAGGCGGAGAACTGGAGAATGGGCGAGGTTTCGGAGTGGTAGGGGATGATAGATAAGGATAACCCTGTTTGCAATTAGAATAGACGTTTCTAGCAACAACTACAGACTGTAGGGTTGCCCATGCCACATAGGCCTACTAGTTTCCCCACTTTCTATGTAGCCTACATAGCTGTCAACCTCTGTAGAGAGCTGCCCTGTATTTTCATGCCTGCAAAACTGTATAAATTCACCAAAACCGTATAGAACATTATATATCTATTATCTATTAAAATCACTAGCCACCACAGTTATTTGTCGATTCAAGTTCACAGAGACATTTTTCTAGTAACAGTTAACATTATTAAAGACTGCTAATTAGCTGAAAGTTGTCCAGTCATAACCATTTAACTGTTAGCTAAGTAAATCAATGTATCTTGTGGGCTACTGTGCCTTTGTGGTTCGTTGTCATAAAGTGCATTTTTAGATCAGTCCTGCTACTTTCTTTTCCCATGGCCTCACACATCATGAGAATAGCCAAGAGGGAGAAAGAAAATGTGATTGCTGCGATTAAATTAATGATAGGTTTAGGTTTATTTATTTAAGAAAAGGTCAATGCACATTAATAAACATGATGTTAAATGTGCCAGATTTAAAAAAACATATTTATAGTATAAGGTGGAAGGGTGTAGCCCGATGCACCCAGTTGGTGTGACATCACATGTACTGCCACGTCACATATACTGTACTACAGCCAATAGTAAATTACAACTGCAATAGCCTACGTTTCACCACCGTGGCACTAGTTAGCCAAAATACACTACTCTTCCTATATGATGCTAAACATTGCGATGAAATGTCGCAATTTGCAACAGGATTCATCTCTAGCACATGGAGATGTACAACTATACCAGTAATCATCTAAAAAAAGTGGTTTTAGGGTTTACTTACCCTTTAAGGTATAACAGGAAAAATGTGGAAATAAGTCAAAGGAGGCAAATACTTTCTGAAGTCAATGAGGGAATTTACTGGGCTCATTAACTGGCACACAAAGTCTGAGAAATAAGTGATTTACAGATGAAATACGTGTGATTTATGCAACTTTATTCATTTGTATTCTTTAAATCGTATATACAATGTACCACAAAACTGATCTGATGTGTTTGAAATTCATGCAAATTCTATAAATAAGGTCCCAGGTCACTTAGTATGTTTTTCAGCTCTGTAAGCCTTCTGAAGCATTTGAAAAAATACATTGGCATATCACCTCAGGACTACGAGAGAATGCAGGAACTGCCGTAATGAGATGCCATTCTCTGTGATATTGGTAATGGCCCTATCTCTGTTCACCTGTTTCTCATTATCAGCATTTTAAACCAGAGTTTCGAAAATGCTCTCAATGAACAAATAAATTGTTTTGTGATCCACTGCTTATTAAAAAGGAGCATACTCATCAGAGGAGGCTTCTCCAGGGAGGGAGGCAAAGGAGGCACTGCCTCCTCAAAAAATCTAAAATATAAAATATATTTGAAAAACTCCTTATGAGAATTAAGCGTAGCCTAATCAATCAGATTAATAACACAAATACAAATAAAAACATGTGAGAGGATTTTTAGTTTAAATTGTGATAGAAACAGTGACCTCTATCGGCCGAAAAGGGAAATAGAGTAAACGTATGTATCAAAGACCTGGAGGCTCCTGTCTTTTTAAATTTTTTTGAAGTTCAGTAGTAATTTTAATTGTGAAAAGTCACAGGAGGGGAGGCAGCACTTTAGCCCAATCATAGTTTTCTAAAATAACAGTCATGTCATGCCTTATAGTGGATTGAACAATGTCAAGTAAATATGAGTCCCTCCCACTCTTTCTAATTTTAAGTGGTCGGTTTGCTACCATAGGCTGTATAAGGTTGCTACCAGTTGCTAGCTACCGATTATTCATTGATAGAGTCAAGCAAATTTTGAATACGAAGGAGCTAACGAGTAGCAGTCCTGTTGGGAAATGTTCAAATATTTGATTTCATTGAACATTTTTTTATTTATCGCAACTTGACACATTTTAGAGTTATTATTTTTATTTAGTAAGATCAACAGAAGCAAAAGGTAAAATGTACTAGCGCGCTAACGTTAGCTAAATTGCTAATGTTTTTAAGTCAACGTTTGCTAGCTGGCTAGCTAGTTCTGGCACGGTTAACAACCTTATTAGCTAGCTAACGTTACCTAGATACTTTCTGGTCTGCCTTCTGTTCTGTGCCGGATGCATTGACATGGACAAAACATGGATTCAGCATCCAAACATCTGGATTGTAGGCTACTGTCACACAGCATACATAATCCAATGAACACGTAAGTGCATTGGGAAAGCAATCTTTGGGTATGAATTTGTGTAAACTCCGAGCAAAGGCGTTCAGGCGTAAAAAAACATGGGCCTTAAAAAAGAATCAAACGAGGTATCAAACAAGCCTCAAACCCTCACTCTGCTACCAGATATGCAGTTGATATGGATGGATTACTTTAAGGGTTGTTTCTCCTGACAGATTTTCCTATTGAACTCCCTCTGATAAGTGTGTTGTTCATTTTCAAATTAAAATGCCAATAGCTTTTTAGCCATAGCAGTCAGAGCATTCAAACAATATGTTGTAGGATAAGGGGGATATGGAGATACAAACACAAACGTTGGCTTTCCCCTGGAGCGTATGATTGCTTTTTTTTAAACAAATATTTCTATTATTATATGAATATTTCAATAGCTTGTAAAAAAGATCACCCAGGCTGTCCAAATTAAATCTGTATTGTTCAGAACCATGTGGGTACTACAGCTCAAGCTTTATTTCCCCTTCAATTTCGGTTCATTTACTTTTTCAATAGTAAATACTGTAACGGGAATATGATGGATTTATATTATTATCATGGAAATATATATATATATATATATATATATATATATATATACTATTAAACAACACTGAGAGCATTCAAACAATGTATTTTAGGATAAAGGGGATATTGAGATACGTATTTAAAAAAAAAATATATATATATATATATTTAAACATTAAGAACCACTTATTGATAATACAAAGAGGTGTTGCTTATGTGGGATTAACCCCTTCATGCAGATGCCATATTTGGTCAATTCTCACCTATTTAGGGGGTGCTCTATTTAATGCATTATAACTCCTGGTGTGTGCATCACAAAAACTGCATTACAAGCAAGACAGTTGTACCATTTACAGTACTAACTTAGTACTAACTTAGTTTATGCCCATTATTTAGGAATAAATAAAGTGCCACAAATGGTAAAAATATTTTTTAGTTTTCAATGAAATACTGAGAGCCCCATATTTAAAACAGGTAGAACTATACATGTCCTGGATTGGAAACTCCTTGACAACAATTTACAAAATCTGAGGGTGATATGAACAATTACTAATGATCTATTAAGCAAAATCTAAGCAGTGTACCCTGATGTCCCTTAGTGTCTCCAAATCTATACAAAATGGCTACATTTTCATTGCTGTCAATCATATTTATAATAATATGTTTAACTATAAATCAACTGTTTTGACTCAATTAACTCACTTTTTCATAATTTTCAAGCGGGAATTACTTTTCATCAGTACAGGGAGGTGGATATCTAGGTGTCTAAAAACTCAATACAAAACTTTTCGGAAAATGAATAAAATGCTTTTTGTCCATTATAAAGCATATAAACTTGCCCCTTGTGATGGCTTCATGGATGAAAACATTGATATCGCACACAGTTTCAGTTCAATGTTCAGATGTCTAATGTATCCATTTTTCACCGGAGCCTCATTAGCCAGTACAGGTATTCATCAAAATAAGCATTTTCAAGGATAACAAAAAATAATACTGCTATAACTTTTAGCCCTAAAAAGATGATTTGCTGTTACCACCTCCTACATCGAGGACCAGGGGTTGGATTTTAGGAGGCATAAAAAATTAATGTTGAATGATCTCGAGATAACAGTGAAAACACCTGTAAACATAGTAACGTTTACTTTGGACAATCAGTTTTCAAACAATTTGCAGTTCTTTTTGTGTTTTGTAGCTCCAGAATACGAGTAACTGGTCGCATTTTGCTGCCGTTTTTTATTCAGTGGCAGTAAACTTTTCATTGATCAATGTAGCTGGTTAGGTAAATGTTTTCTATCAAATTCTTCCCCCTTTTGCTCTCCTCCCTCCTATCTCTCTCCTAAGCCCCTCCCACCAAATGATGCTCCAGTGCACGTTTGGAGACAGGCAGACAGGGAGGGGTTTATATACGGGGAGGATCTTTTGCTAGTAGATAGTTGCACTGATTGGTAGCTACATAGCTAGCCCTGATTGGTTGGTTTTTGGGAGACCGTCTAAAGATTTTTTGACAGCCTAATACAGAGCCCAGGGCACTCACAGAAACCATATTTTTTCTCAGAACACTTGATTTATTGATAGCTGCTGGAATATAATGAGCTAATTTTGTAATTTCACCAAAATGATATCGAAAGAATTTTGCCAACAAACTTTTCAGAAAGTCCCTAAATACTTTGGTGATTGTTGCGAACTTGTTGTGAACGTATAAATATTATTTTTAAATAAATAGGCCTAATGGATAAATAAAATTTTGTGACCTGATGTTGGAAGGCCCCACATCATAACACACTTGTTCTGGAGTTTGTCACCGAATGTTGAATAACATTCAAAGTTATTGACAAGATTATTCTTTCAATATAAAAAAAACGATGAACGATCAAACGATGTGTTGTGCCGCATTCTCTGAGCTCCCCTGATAAAAAAAACTGTTCTTTTCAGCACCGTGGTTTGTTCTGTTGAAGAGCTATGTTTGTTCTGTTGAAGTCTGAAACACAAATATAGAATATAAAACTAACGAGGGAACGCAAAAGGTTTTGCGAGGGAATGCTTAATTTATTTTTCCCATGTCACCTCAGGGGCTCCATATAACTTGAACATTGGGCAATAATGAATCAATAAAATATAGAATTTTTTTTAATGCATCAACAGCAATGTTTCAGAATGACATCATTGTGTGAAACCCAATGAATAGGCAATCGATTGTAAGCTGTTAAAAGTGCAGTTACACCATTTGAGGTGAATTAGTGCACAGTTTGTAAATTGGGCACATCGGGATTCCAGTTAGAAAAAAATCATTAATCTTTGTTTGACGGTATTGAAAAGTCAAGCACATATGGTGGGGCTATTAGTCCTCGTGTGCTCAAAGAGTGCAAGGTATGGAGGTACTGCCAATATGCCCTACTGCTCTCGCGTAAAAGCTGGCAGGGTGATGATCGTGATTAGAAATTGGCATTGCATTTAAATGAGGGCATTAGATAATCCAGTAGGTTGCTTACGTGAGAAGCAGTTATGCGGGAGTTTCCTCAAATGTCAAATGCTTAGAAAGTTTAACGCTTGTTGAGAGATGTTTTATGATAGATCACTAGATTTAATTTGTTTTAATTGAGTTTTTCATTTTCCCCTCAGGAGCATATGCAGATTTATATCACACACACACACACACACACACCAACATGCCAACACACACGCACATTCATGTTATAAATTGTCCTTTCGGTTTGATCAGATTTGTCAAGAGCAAATGTTAAGGGAACCAAAACACAACCTAATCTATGATCTATAATAACCTTACTCTCATTCAGAGCTTTGGATCTGGGAAGGATCAGTCACATAACAAATAGTTGCAATAAATCTTCACAAACTGGGTGAAAGATTAACTTTTCTCTCTAAAATGACAGTGAAATATTGTTCCTCTGTGATGCCAAACCTGATTTTAATTCATCTGTTCAATCACAATAGAAGCATGCATATCATGATGCTTAAAATCTTAATGTCAAATATTTTTTTCTTCCCAGGATGATTTCCAAAAAAGATGATATGATGAACGGAAATAAGGCAGGGCAGACTTTGGAATGAATATGGTGCGGTCTCTGACTCAAATTGACAAACAGTTTGCTGAGTTCATTTTGGCAGTCACTCAGTTTTCCCAACTACGTTTGTGAATAAAAAACAAACTTTTGAATTTAAACTGTTAATCAAAGTTGAGGACAAATGTTGATTGGTTCTCTAGGAAGTTACTTTGGCTGTTTTACTCCTGCGTATGGTCTTCATGTATGGTCTTCAGATACTCCAGGGAAATGAGGGGCAAAACATCTAGATAACAGACTTAATTGCAATAACTGGTCAACAAACTGAAAGCATTTAATGTATATATATATATATATATATATATACACATTAAATGCTTATACATGTATACATATGGTGCTCATATATACATACATTGAGCACCATAACTCATTGGACAGTGACACATTTTTTGTTATTTTGGTTCTGTACACTAGCACTTTGAGATTTAAAGGATACAATGACAATGAGGTTGATGTGCAGACTGTCAGCTTTAATTTGAGGGTAACAGGAGCAGCACTGCCAGAGCCCTAAAAAATGACTTCCAGCGGCCTACTCGTGTGCATGTTTCTGACCAAACTGTCAGAAAAAGAATCCATGAGGATGGCATGAGGGCCCGGCGTCCTGTAGTGGGACCTGTGCTCACAGCCCAGCACCGTGCAGCTCGATTGGCATTTGCCAGAGAACACCAGAATTGGCAGGTTCGCCATTGGTGCCCCGTTCTCTTCACACATGAGAGCAGGTTTACATTGAGCACATGTGACAGACGTGAAAGAGTCTGGAGAGGCCGTTGTGAATGTTATGCTGCCTGCAACATCATCCAGCATGACCGGTTTGGTTTAATTGACTTGGTGTTATACTGTGATGATTAAGTGTTCCCTTCATTTTTTTGAGCAGTGTATATACATGTATATATAGCACTCTTTTTGTCATTTGACTACCACTACATATTCTGCACTCTTTAATATAGACGTCACGTGGCGCTGTAATGGCGACATGTAGTCCAGCTGTCTCTCCTGTTCGTGTTTGTTCATTTGAATGTGTTTTGTTGTGAATGTGTGTTGTGGGTCTACCCCACTGTCTGTCTTTTTTTGTTGTTGCTGGTGGCTACAAATGAAGTTCCTTATCTGGAAAATAAAAGTTATTCTATTCTATTTTATATATATACCTGTATATATAAAATGTGCTTGACATTCACATTGTGTTAAAGTATGTACAGCATGTCAGCTGGGCTGGGGTGGGAGTTGCACAAGACGCTGGCGCTCTTTGCCAAACTCCTCACTCTGATTATCACGTCAAACTGTCAGCCCGCTGTATCTCAACCTCTGTGACATGACACATGAGGAGGGTACAGTTTAAAGCAACACACTTTTAGAAACGTTTTTTGCTAGATGTCCTACTCGTATATTTATATGGAGCACTAAAGTTTGTAGAATGTGTGGACACTAATGTATGTGGTCACATGAAATAATATATTGCCTGCATAACAGGCACACAGCACACCAGAAAAGCTAGAGGTTTATTTATTAATAATAATAATAATAATAATGCCTTGCATTTATAAAGCGCCTTCCCACTGGCCGGCGACTCAAAGCTCTTTACAATGATGAGGGGGAATCTCGCCTCTACCACCACCAATGTGTAGCTCCCACCTGGGTGATTTACGTGATATTCTGTGAAAACCAGGGATTTCAATGGGAGGAAGTGATGCAGCGGTAACCCAAGGAACCCGCCAGCAAAAGCCCACTTTACACTTGGCGGGAGGAAGACATTGTGTCCCGTCACCATGAACTAGAAATGATGTCACTGTGACCAAGGTCACAATCCTTATGAAAATGTAATAGACTGCAGTATATTCTTTTTCCATAAGGGAAACTCACTACGACCAGGACATGGCAGGTTTGTCACCTCGACTGCAGTGGCATCATTTCAGCGAAACCTTAAAAAAGGTATAGCAGTGTGACATCATATAAAATCTAGCTGATTAAAAAGCATCTGAAAATCGATTTTGCAGTGGTGGACTGTGATATTGATGAAAATCATGTTTATTTGCACAGTAGTTATTAGGGGGCAACACATTGTCAAAGCTATGCTGTTACAAAGGTCACAATAACATCTGTCTGTGGCACTAACATCGGTCTGTGCATTTTTTCGACTAGTAAAACAAATTTTACAAAATGTTGAAAAAATGTCCCACCTTGCAGGTGCATTTATCGTGACATTCAATTCAGTTTTGAGGTGAGTCGTGTCTATTGATTCGCAAAACCTGCACGTAACTGTAATATTCAGCTGGGACACAGAGAGATTGATGTGGCTTGCATATACTTATCCTATTAGGCTATAACCACCCAAAATAACAAGCAATGTTAATTAATCTTCAGTTAATCTTCAGTTGAACACTTTTTTTGGCTGTGAGTAAACAAAACAACCACACATATCAGGTGAAAGCTTAGACACTTAGAAACACTTTAAGATACTGGGTATGGATGGACTATGACATGATGGGAGGGGGGTACATATCAATAGTAGTGTTCCAAGTACCGTAGTATGTATATGAAGTGGGTATATGATCGTGGTTGAACAGGACTTATATTGAAGAAGACCATATATTGTGCATTTAATTGATTCTATTATAAGAATTGTATATCCCGGGTGGGGGCAGGGCCCAGCTACGGAGGAGCAGTGCTGCACAAAGTGGGTAATAACATTTACATACAGCACAAACCTTAAGCAACACTTACACAGATCAGGGTTGTCAGAGTGATAGAGTTCCGCTAAATGTTGGCATTGCATTCATAAAAAGCTGATGGGGAAGAAATGCAGATGTGCAGAAATGCAGATGTGTGGGAGTCAATGGAAGATTACAGGTTTTAAATGAAGATATGGATCTTGAAAATGTGTATGGAAGTAAATGCAAGATTTTAGTTAAGTTTTGGGGCATAAAAAAGTATAGGCCTCTGACAACACTGGCACAGATGCAGTGTGGGAGAATTAGCTCTCATTTTAATTAATTCACTTTGCAAAATTCCCATGTTCTGAGCCAAAGTGGTAAATTTGTCACCAGATGCTTTCAGGAAAAAAAGGTGCTGACAGGGCCCATATCTACATTTAGCAACAAACATGAAAAAAAAAAAAACCATGCTAAAAAAAAACTGCTAGAATGATCAGAGTAGCTTGTGCCAATATTGTGACCGTGTATTTGTGATGAGTGCAATAGTACCAGTGAATGTTATCGAAGCAGCGGGGGGCAGTATGCTGATTTTAGTGTTGTGGTATACATGTGGAGAAAATGACCCCAATTTAATATTTTGCAATTAGTTAAATGAAACTGTCAACTGCAATTAATACTGCTAATACAAGCATGTAGGCAAGTTGTTTTTTTCAGATATTGACTTAAGTTGCTTAAACCTCCTGCAACGATAATATTACAATATAGAATTCTAGCAACCCGTCTAACTATTGACATAGGTAGCTTTAGTTTCATTAGCTATAGGCAAGCGACTAACCTGCTTTGGTACAGTGCCAGCTAGGTCACTAGTTAACAATCTAGTCTGATGCTAGTCTAGGTTCACCATGGGCAATTGAGAATTCAGCCTTGCAAATTATCTGTCTTGAAACTCATTGAGGACCCCTGCACTAGAGCATAGAAAGCAGGCAAACAGTACAAAATAAATGCAAAGGCCAAGTAAGAAATGAACAGAGGCAAAGAACATAAAACACAATGTGCAGACAGGACAAAACCATTAAAATACTGCCCATCTCTCCCGATAGATGAATGTGTGTTGGGTTGTTAAAAGAGGCAATCAGAAAGCAATTTTTTCATTCAATAGTCTAAATATGTGAGATACATTTCAATTTACCTGTGATTAAAAAATATGGATCAATGACATGACATACATTAAAAAATTATAAATATAGACATTCAGTAGATTAAAATATTTTACATTGTGTCTATTATCAGGCACCACTTAAAATGGCATTGTATTAGTATAATATTTTTCAGTTTTGGGGTTCTAAATGGCAAAATGTCGAGGTGGTGTAACTGTCCGAACCTGAATGCAAACAACTAAAGTTATGTAAAAAGACACAATTTAGCAATACCTTGTCAGTGCATGGTGCGGGCCCTACCTCGACTACAGTATCTGAACAGAAGCACAACCTCACGAACACCGGATGCCATTTTCCAGTAAGAGTTCCATGTTAATATTTAAATATTGCCTGGGATCAAGAAATCTGAACTGCAATCTGATCACAAAGGTCACATTGAACTGTCAAATGTGGACGCAACTCAAATCTGGCCGGATGTGATCGGATGTTGCATTTCCGATTCCAAAAGTCACATGAAGTGACTAGTGTAGCTGTAGCCTAGGTGGTGTAACTAGTACTTTTTTTGAAAGACGTATGCTACAGATCACAATATACTATGAAACATTTCTGATGAAGCTAATAACACAGGTGCAGCCATATAAAAGCATCACTGGTCCAACTAAAGATGATACCATGACAAGATAACTCACTTGTTTTGGGCAAAGTTAGGTTGGGAATTCATATGGTTAAAGTTGGAAGGAAGAGGATCAGCTCTTTATCATGTATCATCTTTGGCTGAATGCGAAAAAACAAGATGGCAGCGCCGCAAAACAATATTACTGTCACTTATTTTTATCACGGGTGAGTTTACCAGTGATATGATACATTGTAAATTGTAATCACTATAAAAACTGTTCATATTATGCTTTCTGTCAGCCTGTGATCAGCTGTTCCGTCATTCGTAAATAGACGCTCTAATCTTCTGTTCTAATCACACCCGTGTGACTGTCTTCTTCAGGGACCACTCTAGCGCTGTAACACTGGTGTGACCGTACGCATCAAAGAGCTAAAAAATAAATAATTTAATATTCAGGTAGTTGCTGGGCACTGACTAAAAATGAGCATGTCCTTTTTCGATCTCGCTGACATCAGGTTTCTCATGCAGTGGTTAATTGGGATATCGATTCAGGACTTCCTGTATGTTGTTACACATAGCTTTTCTCACTAGATAATATAAGCCACACAGCCAGGGCAGCCAGGCTACACATAGCCTAGTTAGACGTAACATTATGTTAGTATAGAAAATGTCTGATCCAAGATCACAGCCATGTTCTGTCTTCATGCTGGAGGGATATCTATATGGTTTTCCTGATCTTCAGGATACAGCAGGTGTTCTGCTGTACGCATAGTCTGCTGTCACATGTTAGTATGGCCAATGTCTGATCCAGGATCGCAGCCATGTTCTGTCTTTGTGGTGGAGGGATATCGATATGGTCTTCCTGACCTTCCGGGAAGCAGCAGGCGCTCTGCTGTACACATAGCTACTACCACACATATAGTATGCCCAATGTTTGATCCAGAATCACAGTTGTGTTCTGTCTCCATGATGGAGGGATATCCGTACGGTCCACCTGATCTTTCAGAAATAGCACACGCTCTGCTGTACGCAGTGGGGTTGGGTACTGGATGATCTGCTGTTTTGAGGGTTTCTGGCCCTGTTTGCAAGGAGATGCCCGTGCTAAAAAGTACCTAAAGCAGATCCATTCAGCGCCAAACCAAAATAAGTATGCAGCACATTCATTCATTAAAACATGTTATTTGAATACGTTGAATGACAGCAGTGCCTTATAGTGCGCATAACAGGTTCTGTCAGACAACTCTTGCCGGCTGGTTAGCAACCACGCGTCTCATACTCAACCAATCACACGCACACACCTCTAATAGAGCACCCCCAAAAATCAGACCTCTCTTTGCTGCTCATTTGTTTGCTGCCTCGTTTGCTTTGGTTTCTGTGTTAAAATTTGCAATCACCCTCCACCACCCCAGTTTCCACCTGTTGTTTGGATCTGCTTTAGTAGGGGGGGTTTCTGGTCATCTGCTGTTTAGCGGGGAGATGCCCATGCTCAAGAGTAGTACCTAAAGCAGACCCATTCAGTGCGAAACCAAAATAATTATGCAGCACATTCATTCATTCATTAAAACATGTTATTTGAATATGTGAGTTGTCCTGACAGAACAGTGGCTGTTTCAATAAAAAGTTAGTTTCAGACCCTGCTGAAGGAACTATAATTTGTTGGAGGAGCAAATTAAACAACAAAAAACCATTTTTGACAGTAGTTTCTTCCCACAGTAACTTTAGTTGACAAACAAACGGTTCTTTTTGGACACTATAAGCGGCATGGTTTTGCAAAAACAGCTGTATTCAGAGGAGAGAAGCAGAATATGGATATGTAGGTAGAATAAAATCAATATTAGAAATGGCCAGAGACCCTATGAAATATTCATTAGGACAAAAACAACATCAATCGTCCAGGTAGGGATATATACGTATATGCTGTATATAAATCCTTGGGTATTGAAAGTAAAAAATGCGATGGTATTGCAGTGTTGTGGGGGTGATGGAGGACGCGGGTGATAGCAACAGCCCCAGCCAAAAACACAAGACAGGCCTGGTGAAAAATCTTGCTCACTTCATGATATGTAATATGTAGCTTAAATAAAAAACAAGTACAAAGAGCTGGACAGGCAGGAATGCTAATAGCAGGTCAGCCCCATGCTGAACAAAAGAGGGAGCAGTGGAGGGTCCTTTAGGACGCAAACCCTGCTGGGGTAGGAAGCCTCAGGGGTCCGACCTTGGGGGACTCCACAAAGGAAAAGAGGGCAGAATATTAGCAAGGCATGGTCTCTTTCTTTGTTACAGGGAATGGAAGGGCCAGGCCCTTTCCATTAAATAACACTTTTAGGTCAATACAAAACAATAACAGAACATGCAAAACAATGGTGCATGCAAAAAGATTGTGATTTTCAAAAGCAGCATTTTCAAAACGCAGCAAATGATAGTATACTCAAGTGAATGAGGTAGCTCTATAAAAAAAAAATTCTGGTCGCTCCATGCATATCACGGTCAGTTATTGGGTAATAGTATTGACTGCAAAAATAATAAACGATAAATATATTTAAAAAGAGGTCTGTGCATTCCTAATGGGACTTGTGGTATGGGTAAAAGTAAAATCATGTTTGTGGTGGGAAGCATGCAGAAATGTTAGTTTTGTGTCTCTAGGGCAGATGGGTAAAATGGTATGACCTTTGAAATCGCAAAATGTCAGAGGTAATTCAAAGTTTATAATTTAATTTTCCTGGTATAGCTCCACCTTCAGGGCATTTTGCATATTTTTTCTTATGTGCATTTTAGGACACTAGCATCCTGCCAAAGATTACAAAAGGTGTGCAGACCTATTATTGGCTATTGTCTGCAAAATCTAGAGAAGACTAAAATGAATGGATCTGCTGTGCTTACAATGTGCTTTAACACACACACACACACACACACACACACACACGCACGCACGCACGCACACACACACACACACACACGCACACACACACACACACACACACACACAAAGAATAGAGAAGCCAAATAATGTAGATCACAAAAATCATTGTCTAAATCAGAATCAAGAAATAGATGTGCAAAGTGCGGTACAAAATCTATGAGTGTTTTTTGACATGACAGAGATGGGATATGGTCCCCTCTCATCCTTTAAGCCATGAGAGTATGGGCTGAATCCGTCGTTTGGGCATGCTACTTTTGAGCCTTCGAAAATCAATAAAGCCTTACCTAAAATAACATGCATACCAGATATCAACCTGCTCAGTTTTGAACTGGTTGTTTGTGTCTTTGTTCTAATGACTGCTATTTTCTGATATTGAGAACTTTTTGACAATGGCATAACCTTGTGATGAATAGAATTATCAAGCAGTAAAGAAGTGCAATTCAAGTGCCATTGCTCTAATGCACATCAATAAGCAAGGACCTTTCTAGAATATTCATGACAGGCAGAGTTATTTTGACAAAAAAAAAAATCCAATTTTGTTATTCAACGAGCAAAGCCTTGTCCTCTTTAATAGTTATACTATGTGGTTCTGGGGTTTATGTAATGCTGTAATAAACATCTCTCCCAAGTCAGATGGAAAACTACAGCTTTTTAATGGCTGAGGAAATTTATTTTCCTCAGTTGACACTGGACAAGTACCTGCACATGTTCAGGTGATTGATTTGAAATCATAAAAATAATGACAAGTACCAGAGACCGTGAATACCAATGTACATGTACTTTTAGTATTGTAAAATGAGCAAGGTTCTTCATGGCTTCATTATCAGGTGTGATTTGTCAAACTCTTTGAAGTGCTCTCGTCAAGCAGGGCATTATATCACGGCATTATATCATATTAGAGAGTAAAAGTAATTTTTTTATATTTCCTTTAAGCAGGGTACTCCACATGAATTACTCACAAAATTACATCAGATACCCTGGATAAGTGTCTCTGCTAAGCAAACATACTTTTCACAATAAGGGAAGTCACATATAAAACACAGAATTCATTCAGTAAAATATGTTTTTATGTAAATATACCTGAAGAAGTTCAAAGTCTGAGGATATGCAGAACTACTAAGGGTCTATGATGCTAAATATAGGCAGTGTACCCTGGTGTCTCCAAATCTATCCAAATGGCTAAATCAACCGTTTTGGCTCATAAAACTCACTTTTGCATCATTTTCAAGTGGAAATTATTATATTTTCATCAGTATAGGGGGGTAGATATCTATGGGTCCAAAACTCCTATGCAAAACATGTCATAAAATGTATAAAATTTGTTTTGTCTATTATAAAGAATATTCATTTGCTTCTTCTGATGGATTAAAATAAGAATATTGATATCACAGTGTTACATACACCTAAATATGTAGCCTAATCATTCACTCTTGTACCTCAATAAAACATCACTTTTCCCTGTACTCTACAGTATACTTTTGCCCCGGGATAGAATTTCTGTAGTTTTTTTATGTTCCTTATGTTCCATTCATAAGAACGCCAAATACATTTTTACCTTAATCTACCACATATCAGTGCACAAAAAAATTGAATGAGCATTTGCCATGCCATAAGTGACAAGTATATACGCCATAGCCTATATTATGTACAATAACATGAAAATAAAATAGTATTCCACTGTCTGCAAAATGCTGACAAATTTTCTATCTAAAAAAATCTAAAATAAAATTAACAATTGCACTACAGTATGTGGAATTCACTCAAAAGGTGAAAATAACAATAGGCCTATCAATCATATTGGAAAGACAGTGCTCGAGTGGAAAAACGAATGTACATATGTAGTCAGCGAGACCAACAGCATTTTAGATGCAAACATTTTTACATATCGCGAAAGGGAATACGCCCCTCCCTAATGCGTTTTCTATAGAGCTTGCGTAATATGAGACCGTGAAAATGAAAACTGCCGTTACGCTGGGCTGCAATTCAAGCACAAAATAAGACGTTGCATATACCGCTGCTAAGGTTATAACTCTATAGGATAAAAGAGCCAACAATTAAACCAGAATGAACTGTAATGAATGAGACGGGCTTGCAGGGTATGGGGGGTATTTCGAGTCGACGTTTCAGATAGTGTAATAGCGGTATAAAGTGATGTATATTTCTCAAACGGATTGTACCAGGCAATAAATGACCACTGTATTTTGAAAGGAACATCTGTATCTATAAAAACAATTGTAGGATTGTACATTTATTTCATATTCAGTAGCAGATATTCATTGTAGAATATGTGGTACAATGAGACTATAATTTCACGTTTATTTTGCAATTGAGTGAGCAGGGTTTTTCATGGTGTTTTTGCCATACGATCAGGCTACTGTTGGGTTTATCTTGTTGCTATGACGGAATTCTAATTTTATATAATATATAATGAATAAATATATTTATGAACTCACACAAAGACGATATTGTCCACAATGTTAAGCATGGGTAGGTATAGACTGGGTGGGGGGTGGGGGTGCTTGTTAAATGGACTTGCATAGTGACTTAGAAACTCTCTATTCAGTAGAGTTGTCACGAATCGTCTACCAATAAAGTTTGTGATTTCCACTAATAGTTTGGCTGCAGGAGCAACGAATGTCTCAGTTGAGCAAAAAAGTGGCACCGGCGGGAACTTCACTATGCATCTGCATAAAGGAGTTACGCGGTTAAAGTGTTAACTTTAATATAGTAAAATATGGGAAAGAGAGATCAGTGATTACTTTTACTTTTAAAGGTGAAAATACAGAATAAAAATTAGTTTTGTTAAATGGCTTGGTCCAAATTATTTTCTCTTCTGTTAATTAGCATGGCCTGGACATTACCTTCCACCAAGCAATTTACTGTTATCATGAAAAGTGTGACCCAAATTAAACAAGTAATCCTTAGAAGCTTTGAACAAGCAGGTATTTATTTCACAGCTGATTGAAACAGTCCTGAAGGATTCTTAACCCTAATTGCAGATAAAATTCATGGTGGATATTCAATCTTGTTTTCATCCCTTATTAAAAAGAGTCCTAATTACATTTATATTAACTTTCTATCCAATGGAGACGTTCACTGCAGGATATGCATAATAACAATGTCCCGGTTGCAAAAATATGGAGCATTCAACCTTTGTGAGGTTAGTCTTTATGATTATATGCGGTGGAACCGCCAGGATAGAGTTAGCCCTATAATGTCAGCTACACAGATGATGATGAATGCGAAGGGGGCAGTAGACGGACATTGACTGACAGAAAGCCATGCATCGCGGGGTCAGTCAAAGTGAGTTTGTGGAACCGTGACACTAAGGGTCAGTGACGGTCAGCATTAATCATATCATTCTGCCTTTGCAGACCCCCCAGACGCTTTGCGGTCACGTGCGTTCACACCAGGCCTCAGTAAAGGTGCATTTTTACTTCACAATCTAGGCCATGTCTCAACCAAGATTGTGATTGGGAAGATTCAATATCATTCCTGGAAAAATGTTTTCAGCAAACCAACTGTTTTTTAAAACTCACAGCCACCTCTCGTTCTCACGTACGCTTCAGCTCCACAGACCACTAATATATACACACGTACTATTATAAATATTGGGTTTACTTCTGAACCGGGTCTCATATTTGTATTGCTCTTGCTCGGGGAAATAGTACCTTTGGTAAATTTGTCAAAAATTGTGTCGCATCAAGAAAAAGG
The DNA here is from genome assembly GCA_022702515.1 of Ilyophis sp. 1 JC-2022. Taxonomy (NCBI): domain Eukaryota; kingdom Metazoa; phylum Chordata; class Actinopteri; order Anguilliformes; family Synaphobranchidae; genus Ilyophis; species Ilyophis sp. 1 JC-2022. Next base: position 120,487,046 of record CM040395.1, on the reverse strand, counting down.
GCGCAGTCACACCTTTTAGAGAGTGAAATTTTAGGAGAAATAGTACCTCACACCGTATATACCAGTATTTATTCTCATAAGTGTTGGCATGAAGGTTGTTTTTTGGATTTCATGCCAATTTATTCTCTTATATAAGTAACCAAATCGTTTAGCTTATGTGATGACATTTTCTCAACATTTCCTGATAAGCTTGTGAATGACAGATGCAGATTGCTCGTGTCTTCATATGGAATGTTTGTTCGTGTTTGAATTGTGATTGAGCCAGTGTGTACAGCCGATTAGCTATTTGAGTTGGGTAACTGGTTTAAACAAAAACTTGTGTACTGACTGTTGTGCACATTTTTTAACATTCTTTGCTGAACGAGTTTTCAAGATACTTATTCTCACCTCCTCCACTTTAACAAAGAGAAACTCATCTGTCATCAGCAGATGGGGAGAGGAATGCAACCCCTTCCCCTCCAAAGGTGGGAAGGAAAGGGAACAGCCCCCACCTAAGAAACCCAGAATACCCCGCAGACCTGACGAGCAGCTCTAGTCGTGGAATGGAGAGTTGGTGATTTGGCTGTGTGAGCTAAATCTCTGAGCTCTGAAACTCTAGGCCTTGGGAAAAAGCAGGCTTTGTCCTTGTGAGAAACCATACATTATAAGAGACTTTGTCCAGTAGGCTGAGACTCACCTTTGAATCAAAGAAACCCTCTTTTCACTCCATGAGTCACGATGGAAGATTCAGAATAAACCTGAGCTCATGACACTAGTGTCTTTAGTAAATTGTGTATAATTTGTGTTACAAACTTGTGCCGTTTCTTTTTTCTAATAACTGGGCTCTACTTTTAAAACAAACTTAAATTAAAAGTATTGGTAGTTTCTTCCTAAATTACATAAATTGTTAATGTTAAGTCATTGGCTGTCCAGGAATTAATTTGTCCACCGCTGCCTTTCTTTTACTTGCCTCTGCCTAGCCCATATAATTATATTTTGTGTGTCTGCACACCATGATTTTTTCTTTGATGCAATTTTCAGTAGTCATGCAATACAGCAGTGCATGCTGCATATTAAATGGCAATGGTCAAATGGAAAAATTGTGATGCTATGTTGTATTTCTTGTTTCTGTTTAAAGTCTTTTTTTCTTGGCCTTCAGACAGAGCACAAATAAATAGAGCAATATTCTCCCAGAACCATAACAACTATTTTCAGTGGCTATAGATTACATCACATATATACTCACATTGGACACTAACAATTTCCAATGTCTGTTATATTATATTTTTGTGTTCTGTTTGACTATATTGACATGGCTAAAGGCAGAGCTCATTTCCAACGCATGAAAGTCTGCACATAAATCAACGGATGCAGGTTTCATACTCAAAAACAAGCTTATCACTTATCACTTATTTTTCATCCTGTTATTTATGAGTGAAGAGACTGAAAAGACTTCAGTAGGAATATTGTTCCTTTAGTAAGTACCCACTAAACATCTCTGTTATTTATGAAAAATCTAACTCATTATTTTATTACTAAATCCAATGCAAAATATTTCCAGAACATTGGGCGAGATTTGGGAGGGATTAATCTTTGGTTCTAGATCAATGTTATAATGAGAACATTCCAAAAAATTCTTAGAACATTTGTTATTGTTCCAATATGTTTTTATTGTTCCAAACTTGTGTTCCAAAACATTCCCGGCATGTTACATACAAACTTCCTTGCAACAACCCTTGATGTTTATGAAACGTCTGGATACAGAAAACCCTAAGTGCAGACCAGGATCAGGCAAAGAACGTAGTTTTTTTAGATCAGTCCAGAGGTCAAAGCCAGGTAAGCAGACTAGAATCCAAAAATCAAAAACCAATAAACAAGCAAATGTCAAAACCAAGAAATCAGAAATGCAAAGGTACAAGATCGCTAGGCTAAGTCAATGTTGGTAAATACACAAAGAAAAGTTGAAAACCAGAAATCAAAAGACTAAGGTACAAAAGGGGCTAAGCTAAATTGAAGTCAAACAAAGGGTGTCTCAGGAATTTCAGGATATACTCAGGCTTTGTAAGGCATACGCACTGGCAAACGGATCAATGTTCTGACAATCAGGCAGAGGAAATGTGGGTCTTAAATACACAAAGGGGAGGGGTAACAAACAACGTGCGGTTAAAACATTAAGGAAACAATAATTAAATAACGAGGAAAGAACTAATACATGGAAGGGACTTGGAAAACATGCATGACAGATAACGGGTTTGAGTAGGAGCGGAGTGTGCACAGTAATAAGGGAAGGCGTGGTCTCTAAGAATAAGAAGCTGAAACAAGTTAACAGGTAGCTAGCTCAAGGACAGCTTAGTAATGCAGGTAGAAAAGATAAAGCGGGGAAGCTGGTTAAATGTTAGTATCTAACTACAAGACAGACAATTAGTTTGTTAATACACATTTATGTTAATGAGTTTAGTAAAGTGCACGTAACTAATAAAGCACCCGAGTGATTGTTTGCGCAAGTTAGTAATATATACAATTATACACGGGAACGAAAGCAGGAAGTAGCAGAAAACGAGACTTCGGAAATACAGCGTTAACCCACAGAAAATCGCGAAGTCACCCGAATAGTGCATGCACGAGACTGGGTAAACAAACACACAGATGAGACTCGGACAACCCACGAACAGAGGGGGAGGCAATGATAATGTGGAAAATAATAAATTAATGATAATTAAATAAAAATTAATTATCATGATAATTAAATAAAATACAGAACAGACCGACAGATACTCAGAACATAACAGTTTATAATTTAGTCCTGAAAAAAAAAACATTGTGGAGGATGTCAAATACATTTTAAAAAACGTCTAAATGATAGTATTATAATGGCAGATTTGATTAACATTACTGATTAAACATAAATGGCCAACTTTAATAACAAAATTAACAATGCTCACTGTGACTTATACACTGTGACTTACTTACACTGGACAAATATACATACTGGAAACAAATGTTCTTTGACTTTTAGCTGTGAAAGAGTTGCATTCAACAGAATTGATTGTAATCATTCACGTAAGGGTGTTGAGAACACACACACACACACACACACACACACACACGTATGCATAAACACACTACCACCACTCCAAAGACAAACCATTTACTCATTATACAAGAAAAAATCGATTTAAAAAGTAACAAAGTGTGAAGGAAATCTAACGGATTTAATTTGGGGGTACTTTGACATGAGTAATGGAAGCTTTGACAGGCTCTAAATCATATTATGGCTCCCCAGTGTAACCCTGCCCAGACATTGTGTATGGCATCACACTTTGGGTCCCACTAAAGTCGCTTTTTGATTCTCATAAAGGAGTACAGAGATGATGTGCAGACTAATGGAACAGTTCATTGTAGTTTAAACAGAAGCTCAGAACTATTCACAATTTTCATTGTGGACATGCCATACAGGTACTGAACAAAACAACATATAATTTCTTCAACCTGCAGTGACCCATTACAGTGTTTCACATGCAACCTGTATGGATACTACAATTAGCCAATAAGGTTTAAGATATACATTTGGTTTGCTACTAAGTTACATCCACAATACATCTAGAATGCATATTTTAAATTCAAATGTAATTATAAATCTTCATTCCAGGTGACAGCCAAGGTATATGACACTACTCTTACACAAAAAAAGTCAATCACATGATTATTAGTAGATAGACATAAAAATTCAGTCTCAGACATCATTCAGAGATATCAGAAAAATGCACAATTGTGCTCAGATGTAGTGACTTAGAAGGCCATGGCACATGGATGACATCAGTGTCATACTCCACAAAACGTCGGCAACTACTTGTGCTCTGTGAATGGGGACATTTCCATATTGAAAGACATCCCTCTTTGCAGGAAAAAAAATGCTTTACCATGAGAAAATGAAAATGATCACTGAATCACTACCATGAAATAACAATTGACTTCAACCTTGCCTATTAAGGGTATGAGCGTACTTAGACCATGCCAGGAACATGTGCCCCACACTAGATCCCTTTGCTGTTGGAATACTGTTATATATGTTATATATGTCCATATTTTTGTTCCCTACCTGAACACAGTGAAAGCAGCTTGAATAATGCCTGGTCATACAACCTTAACCTTTTTGGTGAAGCAAACCCACCATCACCCCTGGGATTTGTTTTGCCCCAGTGAAAATCGAACTTGTGTTAGTGAGTTACCTGTTGAGTTAGGCCATTTTTGAATCGTTAATCGCTGACCATGTCACATGGCCAGCTGGAGGCAGAAAATAGTTGTTTTCCCATTTAAAACAGGTTTAAATTGCTTGACAACTCATCACTATTGCTGTGCCATTTAAATTGACGTGCCTCCTCTCAAAGGATTAACACCAAATATAATACAATGACAAGTAGTTATGTACTCACTCACATTTATTAACAGGCAGAATCTCTCATTACCTATTCATATTCAATAGACACATATCCGCCTGCACCGTAGCTCCAGTACCTTTGACCAGATCATGTTGAATCATCTTAGACATCCCAGAGGACACAGTGGACGACTTCATGTGTGCAGCCAGAACATCATCATATCGGGAAAGCACTTCAGTCAACTCCCTGTAGTTTTCTCTGTTATCCAAATTATCTCTCTCAGTAAGCCCCCTAAATGCCAGCTCCTGACAACCCAAGAATTGCATCGATCTCGTCAACGTCACTGTTTTTCTGCACTATTTTGTTATGCTTTGCAATCAGATATGTGCACCTTCATCAATAAAATGATAAATTCTCAAAGACTTGATTGCATGTTTACACTGACATGCTCCTTTGGTTTTGCATGGATCTTAACAGTTAGAATCAAAGCCATCTCTGGCTAAATTTGAGCATCTCCTGCAGAAGCACACTTAAAAGATAATACTTTTTTTTTTTTTTGACTTGGACCTATTTTTTCGAACTATTTCCACCCTGCAGATCTGTAATAATAATTTTGACACATCTTTCTATTTCAAGCTTTGGTCACCCTTGAAATTACCAAATTACCCTTTGAACAACACACATGGTCATCAATACATGCAATTTGTTAACAAGCTGCCTGTTAGCCATTCCACATTGATGTACCATGAGCATTTAAAGGTGCACTACGCAGGATTGTTACCAGAAAATATAAAAAAATAATATATATTTTTAAAAAATGCTCAGTCATATCTATGGTGCACTGGCAATCTGTAAAAACATTGCCAAAACCTTGCTCCTCTGCCTATTATTCTAACATGTGTTTGGGGTGTTTCGGGGCATGGCGCTCTTTTCTGTGTGGGGAGGGGTGGGTGTGGCTACACAGCCTGTGGGGTGGGCTCAGGTTTCAGCGCAGAGCATTTGTAGATAGCTGGCTACTGAAGAGGTGAAGATGCCTACAGTGAAGCCAAGCAACAAGCAGACAGGGCCCATTCAAGAAGCAGAGTCAACCTAGGATTTGCCTTTCCTCAATGCGACAGCTGAAGTTTTGCCGGGGTTTGAAAGTGAGGAGTTTTACGAGGAGTTGCCGCTGTTTTTAGTTGGAACTGTAAGTAATGTCACCTCTAACGTTAGCTCTCCAGCTAGGTAGCTAGATGGCCAAAGTCAGGTAGGCTACCTTTTGTATCGAATTAACAACAATGTAATATTACGTTGTATTTGAGAAAATAAATAATATTTGTATAGCCTACAAATATGTTCATGAAAAAGTAGTTTATTTTACAAGGGTATTTGCTAGCTTGGCTATGATAGACAAGATAAGCTCTGCTAATGGTACTTACGACTTCTGTATTTACATCCCAGGTCTTATTAATGTTAATGTTCAGAATAATGTTAGCTATATCCTGAACAAGCACAAGATTTTTTTTTAGCCAGACATTTAGGGCACTGAGCCAGCTGAAGTACCAACACTGCCACAGTTTAAAACAGGAGGAGGGTCTGAGATCACAAGCTCGCAAATTGGTTTGATACAGTTATATATTGAAATAAATTGTTCTTTAAAACTTCCAATTTTCTCAATCTGGTGTCATTTGTGCCTAATTACAACTGCGTCCGTCTGCGATGGCAGAAAGAACACGACGAGGCAGAAGCAGGGGTCGGTGTGGTAGGGGAGCTGAGAACTTCAAAACAATTTTAAAAGTTTATTTAATCGTTATAACACTGCCTAATTACTGTTCTATTTCGTTCCTCCTACCCATTAGAGTCGTCAATCAGGATGGACCTTCCCGGTGTCCGATGCATCGAGCCTCTTATATCAACATATGTCATGGACATGACCTCCACGTAGTGACGTAATTCCTCCCTATAAAGGGAGGTGCGTCAATGCGGAAATCCTTTTTGTTTTCTCGTCGATGCAGAGTAGAGACGTGAGACTGTTTGTAGTTTGTATCTTGTGCGAATCCCAAAACGCTTTGCGACTTTGGTTCGGGGCGACGATTCATATCGTCCTCCAAACGGGTATCGTTTTCTTGGTTATACTGCTAACACTAAAAACTGCGGTTGTTTACGTTTAGCATATATATTGGCTGTGGTTAGGCACACGGTGCTACCACGTTTATTTTGTTCACACCAGCTAAACATATTCACGCGGTGAACAGGTTTGTATACAGCAAGTACAGATTTGTATCCTTCTGTATTATTCACTGGTTCCAGGTCGAATGTGGGCGTGGGTGTACCCCAGTAAGATTTGGTTCCTTACAATCTACGAGCTACGGCTCCGGTGATTGATTCTAAGTCTGTACCGGCTGCGACTGCACCCCAGTAAGACATTTGGTTCACTTAAGGCAAGCATATTCACACGGTGAACAGGTTTGTATACAGAAAGTACAAGTTTGTATCCTTCTGTATTTTCACTGATTCCAAATCGAACCTGGGCGTGGGTGTACGTCAGTGAGATCTGGTTTCTTAGAATCAATCACCGGAGCCGTAGCTCGTAGATTGTAAGTCTGTACCGGCTGCGACTGCACAACAGTAAGACATTTGGTTCACTTCAGGGAAATATATTCACGCGGTGAACAGGATTGTATACAGCAAGTACAGGTTTGTATCCTCCTGTATTTTCACTGATTCCAAATCAAACCTGGGCGGTAGGCTTGTGCCATCGTGTGCAAGGCAACATCGAGCCCTCTAGCTATCGCCGATGGTCGATTGCATCGAGGGGTGCGCGGGGGCGGGACTATTGAACAGCGGGCCTTTTGCTTACTTATTATGGCATACCATTGTGAATTGTATTCACTATTTTGTCCAAATATAATTAAAAAATAATATACAACAGATTTCACGTCTATTCTATATTAGCTAGTAGAGGCTATTTATCTCACCTGGCCGCTGTCCAACAAGACGGTCAGAACCACGGTCAGCACTCAGGAGCTTTAGTTTTCCTAAGCCCTTCTGCGTCCTCATCTGTTTTATAGCAATTTGTTTAATTTTACTAATTTAATTTCATTTTGTGAAGAAGCTAGACTAGCAGTCACGTTCATTATAATTTTTGTCTTGTAGTGAGAGATTCACAAGATCCCCTTTATGCCGCGTGCCATCTCACACAGTCTATCTCTATCTGCACGTAACTTCTCTCATTTTCGGGTTAGACCTTTGTAACTAACCTAATGTAATCAACAATACATAATAATTTAGCCTGAAACTAATTATTTTTATTGATAATCAGAAACTATTTATAGCCTAAACCTATTTATTTATAAACTAACGGCGATTTTTTCATCCTATATAAATAAGCCTAGAAATACATTTGATTTGATTTTATTTGCAATTCAATTAATAGCTTATTGAATGTTTCAATTCAGTCCTGATGATAGGCTATGCCTGGTTGCTGTCTATCTTCATAAGCTACTAGGCCTAGGCTAGGCTAAATGAACGATTATGACTTTCATTAATTTTGCACGCACCCACTAGAGGGTTCTCATCAGCACGGTCCCCGTTCCCGCGGATATCCTATAGTCTATTGTTGAAGATGGCAGACTTAGTAAACAAGAAAACGACCACCTCGCCAGCGTGGCAGTATTTCGGATTTAAACCTGATGAGAAGGGTATGCTGAAGGACGTGGATCAACCGATTTGCCGACTTTGTTGCAGGATGATCCCTACGAAAAATTCAATGACCACCAACTTGCACGATCACTTGAAGGTCCACCACCCAAACCAGGCTGCTAGCATCCCTCCAAGGGAATTGACCGCTGCTAGCAGTGCGCACAAGCAGGCACAGCCCTCTATCATCGGGGCCTTCTCACGCGCCACCAAATATAAGCGGGACAATGCACGGAGTCTGTGACCCGATTCTTGGCCAAGGAGATGATGGCATTCCACACAGTAGAGAAGCCATCGTTCAAAGAAATGCTGTCAACATTTGATAAGCAGTACGAGTTGCCCACCCGCAAACAAAAACCAAATATGTATTTTGAGATGAGAGCAAAAGTGACGAACGAAATTAAGACAGTCGATTTCATTGCTCTGACCACCGATATGTGGTCATCGGTCAGCATGATGCCGTACATGTCCCTCAGAGTGTGAAGGACTGGAAGCTTACAACCAGATGCCTTGAGACGTCCTTCCTCCCAGATGACCACACCAAGGAGGTGCTGGCAGATGCCCTGAGACAAGCCGTACTGGAGTGGAGCATAGAGGAGAGCAAGGTCGCGTGCGTCACAACGGACAATGGCAGCAACATCAAGGGAGCTGTCCGTGATGATCTGAAGTGGCCATGGCTAAATTGCTTCGGCCACAACCTTAACGTCGTCATCACCAACGCTCTTGATGCCGAGAAAGACCGCACTACCCGTGCATTTGCACTCTGCCGTTCTATTAACTGCGCATTCTCTCACAGCTGGAAGCGCAAGAAGCAGCTGTTCTGCACATGGTGCTCACAGGAAGGCACGGACCTCGTACATTGTCCAGCTTCTGTATTACTGTATTTCTTTAGTTCTTACTTGACCACGGCAAGGCAGCCAGCACACTGAAGGCCTATGCTGCTGCCATATCCAGCAGGCATGTCTGATTACAAAACAAGCCTGCAGAGAGCCATTACCTTGTCAGCCGGTTCCTGAGACCAGCCTTAAATGGCTTTCCTTTAAGACAGCATTCCTGCCAGCAATGGCTTCAGCTAAGTGTGTTGGTAAGTTCTGCGTTCTCTCCATCAGCGCAGTGTCTGAGGTGTAGGCCGGCTGACTCTGGAGTCACACTGCGGCCCAATCCATCTTTTTTGCCCAAAAGTCGGCATTTCACAGTAACCAGCCGATCGAGCTTGCTGCGCTTTGCCCCTCCCCCCAGCACATTCTCAAAATTATATCACGTCAACGTGGTGCCAGGTTCAACGGTCGGTGCAACCATCCTGCCGGCAGCCTTGGCATCTACTTAAAGGTGTGACGATCCCTCATGACATTGTTAGTATTAGTCATCCTGATTGACGACCCTAATAGTCGGAGAAATAAAAACGACGGTTAACATGTTCTATAAGTTCCGGATGACCATTAGGGATTATGGTCACTCGGGACTCTTTAAGGGTGAGAAAAGGTTCTGAGGATTTCCGCATTGACGCGCCCCCCTTTATTTGCCTTGTCTCGCTGTACTAACTTTGTGTGCTTCAGTCTACCAACCTGCAGTTGTTTGCTATCTCTGCCTGTGTTGCGGTTCCCCGCCACCCACCTGACATTGTGCATACAGCCAGTTCACCACTCTGCGGCGGTGCCCGCTCTCTGCCAGTGATACGGTTGCTGCTGATGTGCTGTCGACTGCCGCTGCCCTGCTGCCACGCCTGCGTCATGCCTGGGCTCCGCTCCACTGTCCCTGCAGCTCTCCTGCTGACCCCATTAACCGGACTGTCCGTCTTGTATGTTCTCCCTATGCTTCAGGAGGTTTTGTCGAAGCATAATTTATTGGATGTCTAGCGCTCCCACTCTGTCTGTCAGTCTGTCTGTCGTAAAGTCCAATTCCGGCTTGGAACAATAACTGCCTTGTCTGTAAAGTCCAGTTCCGGCTTGGAACTATAACTGCTTGCCTTTTTCCCATGCTTCAGGAATACTCCCTGGTCATGCAATAAAATATCTGAGTATTGGCATTCCATTTGTGCGTTTGAGTCCAGTCCATATTCGGGGTCATAACACTGAACCCGGATTTTACACATCTGCAGTGGTTTAACACAATACTTTCTGTAGTTCCCAGAGGCAGAACAAGATTAAGAGCCAATTGCCTTAGTCCTGATTGCAGTGTGATAATCAACGCATTAGTCTCCTGTTGATTGCTATTTGACTGTTGTTTAAACACAGCCTGTATGATGTTAAAGTTGCGTATTACCACAGTTCACTACTCCAACCCCATTTCTAAATGCTAAGTAACTCCACCCCCAGCCAGATTTTCCATTCCAGGATTAACCAATACCCTAGTGTGATCCTGTGCCAATTAGAACTTAAGCAAGACCTTGTGTAGCCTTGGAGTGTGAAAACCGATATAGTAGTGGGGGCCAATTTTGGTGTTCAAGTGCTGTGGTGTTGGCAGGTAGCTGTCCCAGCCATGCAGTACACCAGCTGATTTCACAAATTTTCTCACCTCTTCAACCAAAGAGAAGAACTAATTAGTGAAATCAGCTGATTCAATGTATGGTTGGAAAAAATACCTGTCGACACTGTAGACCTCGATGGAATTAATTTTAGGCCTTGTTCAGGCAGTACAAGTGCATGCACGGCTGCGTTTGCTTTTTGATTTTCAGTGGTAAACGTTGGAAACTTTGAAAAATGAGCATCTGCACACCTACAGTTGTGACTGCCCTGGCTGCCGACAGGTGGACCATGCAAACTCTCTATCTTCATGTTAGCCAGCGGCAATCGGAACAGTTTGGAGCAAAAGCAGTTGTGGAGGCACACCCCAGGGCTTTAGACCCATGTAACCTCTGCAAACTATTTCACCAAAAGTAGATATTAGATACTACACGGTTGCCAACTTTGGTCACTAGGCTGGATTGAGATTTATTGTGTTCGCTGGTGGGGGGGATTGAGATCATGGGGGGGCCTCTCAAACAAAGGTAGCCAATAGGTAGCCAATCGACAGTCTCTCTGTAATGTTTAAGAACCAAATTCTCTTCGTCCTGAGAGCTGATACATATTAGTTGCACTCTTAGTTGCACTCTTTTTATTTTGTGTGAGAGGTGTTTGGGTAGCGTGAAAGCATGAGACAGAGCCTGAAAGCTTGTCTCTCACGCCAAAAGTGTGAGAGTTGGCAAACCTAATAATGATACTTCCAAGCTGCATATGAGTGATAACTGGCAGATGTGGTCAGTGATGGGTATACATTCCTTAATAATTCTGTTTGGTGGAAAATTGCATACAGTTACATGTTGATTGACTAGTGAAGTTCACTATTTTTATGTCTGTGTCTATTATGGTTTGATTGAATCTAGCACTCTTTTTAAGTTAAAACTGCGCTGTAAAAGTGTCAAATATTTTTTTGGTTTCAAAAATATTTCTTTAAAACGTATCCATCTTTGAATTAAGCTTGCATATTTTGCAGTTTCCTCTTTTCCCCTTCCTCTCCTTTCCAGTGGTCTTCTTCCTCTCCTTAACCCTCATATTATGTTTGGGGTGAAATTGACCCCAAAAGTTTAAACTGACATTTTTTTATCCCTAAATATTAAAAAATATGTGATGAAACATGTCATTTTAGAGCCTGAGGTAAGTGAAAGTTTGTGAACTTTAAAACCTGCATAGGGAAGTGCCACCAGAATTATCCACAAAAAAATCATAGGTAAAAAAAAAAAGCTTGGATACGCTGATTTTATGCAGCTACCCCAGAAATAGCCCCACACAAACAATCTTTGTTTTGGTACAGGACTTTTTGAAAACATAGCATTATTTTAGCAATTTCTATTGCATTTTTACTATTTAATACCAACACATTTAAAAAAGTGATATAGTGTAGTGATGAAAAAATAAGCTTAACTGGTTTTTCAGAAACGTCAAACATTGAATTTGGGTCAAATTGACCCGGTACAGATGAAACAAACTCAGACAGACCAATTAAGCGCAGTTACAAATACAAAAAAAAAAATCTAGAGCAAATGAGGGAAGTACCGCTGTATTGATTTTTTTTGTATTGACATTTTCTGCTGCAATGCTGTTCTGTGAGCAAGCAATACAGATCCAGTGTCAACCTGGTTAGAATAGATAAGGTCATTAGTAGGGGAGCCCAATGCTTTGGAGCTCCGAAGCTCTGTTCATTGCTGAGGATCTGGATCCTGAATAAATCCCCCCCCCTTTTTATAAAACTGTAGTTAAATAGTTAATACATGACTGGACGTTTGTCAAAAACATTTCTTATACTGTATTGATTGACCTTTGGAAATAAGCAGGTAGTTTATCAAATTTTGATTTCGATGCTTCTGCCAAGATGCATTATTCATCCTTCCATGTGACTCAGGCTCAGTATGTTAATTGATGGTAAAATGGTAAATGGACTGCACTTATATAGCGCCTTTATCCAAAGCGCTTTACAGTGGCCTCTCACTCACCCATTCACACACACATTCACACACCAATGGCGGCAGCTGCCATGCAAGGTGCTAGCCTGCTCATTGGGAGCAATTTGGGGTTCAGTGTCTTGGACGCTTCGACATGTGGACAGGAGGAGCCGGGGATCGAACCACCAACCCTGCGATCAGCGGACGCCCCGCTCTACCTCCTGAGCCACAGCCGCCCCTTTGATGCCCAAAACCTGAGGCACGGTAAGTCAGCTGTGTGGGAATGTGTGCCAAACTTGTGTTTGTGTGTGTGTTTTACCCTTCACATTTTTATTATGCATATCCATGCATATTATGCGTGTTTGATAGCACACGTGTGTATTTGTAAGTCGCTCTGCCTAAAATGCAAAAAAAAACATGTAATGTGAATGATTGCATTGTGATAAGACTTTATGATCATGCGTACATCATTGTTGATCAGCACAGATACCTAGCTAAAATGGCTCATGAGATTATAGAGCACGTTGAAATAATCTGTGCTGCATGTAGCACAGCAGGTCATCTAGGCTTTGCCAGCATGAAAGTTAATTATTAATGAATGTGTATGGAAAATTATTATTGACTTCTTTACATTCTAGAGTGACAAATCAACCAATTCACATCCCACAAAACCAAGCTGGCGACACTCATTGTACTAGAGATCTACAGGGGGTGTACAAAATATTGGAAACACGTCTGAAAAATGGCTTTAACTTTTATGCATCTACACAGGTGGTGATTCCTATTCATTTGAATGCTAATTAGCTGCATGGGTCTGCTTAAAAGAGGTCTAACCAGCAGCACTTGGCTAGGTAAGTCTTCAAAGCAAGATGAGGATAATAACAGAGTTTCAAAGAGGCCAAATAGTTGGCGCCCGAATTGCAGGTGCGTCTGTCACAAAAACAGCAAAATTATTTAAGGTGGCAAGGGGTGCAGTGTCAAAAATTATGACGACATATTCCCAACACGAAAAAACATCAGCAAAAAAACAACTGTGTGTGACAGACCGGCAGGGAAGGACCCAAATGCACGACGAGACAGGGATTAGAAAATAAGGAGTCTTTATTTTCTGTGGTTACAAGGACGATGTCCACTGTGGAACCCACAGTGAACTGGTGAGCAGGAACAGGTGAAGTCGCAAGGAGCGATATTGAGCCAGGTTCGATGGGAAGGATCAGGCGGTGGCAGAGTCAGGATCCACACCGGGAAACCAGGGTGTGCGATCTGTAGCCAGGTTCGCCGCGCAGGGTCAGGCGGTGGCAGAGTCAGGATCCAGCAGGAACCGGCGAAGTAGCCAGGAGTGGTCTTTAGTCTGGTTCGCAACGCAGGGTCAGGCGGGGGCAGAGTCAGGATCCACACAGGGAAATCAGGGCGTGTGGCATCCAGACCTGGGTCGTAGAGCTCGAGTCTAGTAAAACTAGACAATCGGGAAACAAGTACAAACGCGACAAGGACCGTATACTCTGACAAACCGTAATACTTTGACAACAAATCACAGGAACAGCACGGTAAATATAACTAGTGTCATTAGAGCTGATAATCAGCAGCTTGCGGGAAATGCGTGCGAAATCAGCAAATTGATTGAACAATTAGGAAATGCATGAGGAATGCGGTGAAGGCAATTAAGTGTGAATTGTGTAATTAAGATGTGGTGCAAGTAATAATGTGCAATGTAGACACAATCAGGCAATGAACGCAGACATGACACAATCAGGTTCAGGGAAAACAGAGGAAAACACCAAGGAAGGGACGGGGAGCGGAGCGGATCGTAACACTGTGGCCGCAAATCAAAGCTCTCTGACAGGGACAGATGGACACTTGGCAGGATAGTTGCTAATAACCACAGAAATACAGCTCTAAAAATCATGACAGAATTGAATCCATCCATATCTGAACCAGTCTCAACAAAAACAGTACATCGTGAGCTTCACAAAGCTGGTATTTATGGCAGGGCCGCCATTCGGAAACCATTTGCATCCAAGGCTAACGAACAAAAACATATAACATGGTGTAAGGGACACAAAAAATGGAGAAAAGTGATCTGATGAGTCATATTTTACTCTTTTTAATACATCTGGGGCCACATAAAACGGAGTAAAAGAATGCGTAAAAAAAAGGCTCAGGGTGAAAGTCGGAAATCTGCTTAAAAAAGGTTCTGCGTTTTTTACCTCTGCCTTTCTGTCACAGTGTCACCATATCACATGAACTCCAAACATTGCGTACGTATGGTGTCCATCTGAATTTCTGCATGGAAACTCGCTTATGCTGCTTTTTGAGGGCATTTTTCTGCTCAGCACTGCTTATACAGTCAAGCCGGAAAGTCTGCACACCCCTTTCACCTTCTCCACATTTTATTACGTTACAGACTTATACTACAATAGATTCAGTTAATTTTTTGCCTCAAACATCTACACACAATAGCCAATAATGACGAAGTGAAAACAGGTTTTTAGAAAATATGCTATTTTATTTTACTGACAAAAATAGGTTATTTAGGGGTCACATATCTGTACACACCCTTAGCCTAATACTTATTTGCTGCACCTTTGGCAGCGATTACAGCTTCAAGGCATCTTGGGAAAGAAACTACGAGCTTGGCACACTTGCTTCTGGACATTTTTGCCCATTCCTCTTGGCATATCCTTGCAAGCTACGTCAGGTTGGATGGGGAGCGTCGGTACACAGCCATTTTCAGCTCTTTCCACAGATGTTCAATTGGATTCAGGTCTGGGCTCTGGCTGGGCCACTCAAGGACATGCACAAACTTTCTCAGAAGCCACTCCTTTGTTCTCTTGGCTGTGTGCTTCGGGTCATTGTCATGTTGGAAGGTAAACCTTCGCCCCAGTCTGAGGACGTTTTCTTCAAGGATCTTGGTGTACATAGCTGCATTCATCTTTCCCTCCATCAGGACTAGTTGCCCCGTTCCCGCTGCTGAAAAACATCCCCACATCATGATGCTGCCACCGCCATGCTTCACTGTAGGGATGGTATTAGCCAGGTGATGAGCGGTGCCTGGTTTCCTCCAGACGCTTGGTATTCAGGCCAAAAAGTTTAATTTTGGTTTCATCAGACCAGAGAATCTTGATTCTCATGGTTTGAGAGTCCTCTAGGTGCCTTTTTGGCAAACTCCAAGCGGCTGTGATGTGCCTTTTACTAAGGAGGGGCTTCCGTCTAGCCACTCTACCATAAAGGCCTGATTGGTAGAGTGCTGCCTGGATGGTTGATCTTCTGAAAGGTTCTCCAATCTCCACAAGGATATTCTGGAGCTCTGTCAGAGTGACCCTCGGGTTCCTGCTTCCCCGATTGCTCAGTTTGGCCGGGTGGCCAGGTCTAGAAAGATTCTTAGTGGTTCCAAAACTTCTTCCATTTACGAATGATGGTGGCCACTGTGCTCTTTGGGACCTGTAAAGTACCCTTCTCCAGATCTATGCCTTGACACAATCCTGTTTCTGAGGTCTGCAGATAATTCCTTTGACCCCATAGCTTGGAGTTTGCTCTGACATGCACTGTCAACTGTGGGACCTTATATAGGCAGGTGTTGGCAATCCCCAATCATGTCCAATCAATTGAATTTATCACAGGTGGACTCCAATTAAGTTGTAGAAACATCTCAAGTAGTATCAGTGGAAACAAAATGCACCTCAACTCACTTTTGGGTGTCATATCAAAGGGTGTGCACACTTGTGTACATATGATATTTTACATTTAGATTTTTAATAAATTAGCACAAATGTCTAAAAACCTGTTTTCACTTTGTCATTATGGGCCATTTTCTGTAGATTTTTGAGACAAAAAATGAACTCGTGGAGAAGGTGAAAGGGGTGTGCAGACTTTCCGGCTTGACTGTACATGTGGCCCCTGGATGGGTTTATGTTTGGAGAAAGCCTAAGGTGGCATTCAATCCACAATGTCTGTTGCCAACTGTTACGTATGGTGGTGGTTCTGTAATGGTATGGGCAGCCATTTCACGAGACTCATTGGGTCCAATGATTGCTCTCCATGGACATGTAACGGGCAAACAATATGAAACCGTTTTACAAGACCAGGTGCAAAACTATGGTGCAAACACTGTTCCCTCATATTTTTCCTATTCCAACATGATAATGCCACCATACACACTGCTAAAAACATTAAAGAATTGTTCCAAGAACACAAGGAGGATGTCAAATGCCTTCCATGGCCTGCACAATCACCAGATCTAAACATAATTGAACCTTTATGGGAAGTTCTGGAGGGCAGAGTGCGAACTAGATTTCTACCTCCTTCATCCCTCAAAGAACTGGAGACTGTCATTCTTGAACAATGGGCCAATGTCCCACTACACATAGGTCAAAAATTGTATGACAGCATTCCTAGAAGGATTGAAACTGTTTTGAAGGCAAAGGGTGGGCCTACTTGTTATTAGTTACTAGATATTCCATTTATGTTGGTGTTTTCACCTCCTGTATATCACATTACACATGCCTTTCAAGTAAAGAGTATGAACAACCAGTCCTGGATACAAAATATGAGCACAATCAGATAATAAAAAGGTCTTTGGAACCATCCACATCCTGCACAAACATAATTTGTGGGAAGGAACACGTGAGCAAGACTAGTAGTAGTAGCTAGCTTGTTTATTTGCTTGCCATCTTGTGGCTAGCTAGCAAAAGCCTAATATTATTTTTTTATGACTATTAGCAATGGACACATAAGGTGAAATAGTTGAATTAGTTTCATATGAGTGTTAAATTACATGTAGTACTTCAAAACCACAATAATTGTAATGCCAATGCATAGGTTTCTCGTGTTTACAAAACGTCTGGTTTAAGCCATGGCCACTATTTCTTTCCTATCTGAATACATTAAGCAGATAATTTTATTGGTTGAAGAGATACTGATACGTTTCTCTCTGCATACCCCTACTGTCTACAATAAATACAATTTAAGTTTTCCAGTTTTTCCCATGAAAGGTGGCCACTTTGTTTGAGCTGTAATTTTTTCAGCTGTTCCAATTCTTATCCTGTGCTGCCATATTGCGACAACTTCTATGCGCATTGCTTGGCATGCATTCAAAGTCAAGGTTTTATGAGTGCAAAATATATTTAGCTCTCAGAGCATTTTTTATCTGTGCTGTTGTACCACTTTGTATACCAGAGGAAGAATTACATTGACAGTGAAACACAGTGAAAAATCTGGAGATATTAAGCAGATGGGGAACAGTGATATGAGCCGCACTGTTGACCTTGAGTTAAGAGACAGCGAGGATACTGTAGTGCTACTGTCATATTAAGTTTTAAGAGATTTTCCCTAATGCAGTGCAATGAATCTGTTTGCTGTTATTCCACTAGCTGTACCAGAGGTGGAACTATACTGCCACTGAATCAGACAGTGAAAAGGGCAGTGACAGACAGTAGGCACTAGGCAGGGAGCAACTTAGCCAGCCAGGAGAAGAACAGACAGATAGAGTGAGGCAGGAAGTGATAGCAAATGTTAAGAGGAATTATAAAGGGACTTATGTCCAGGGACAGGTGTGAAAATAATTGAATCAGGAAATACAACAAGGGCTGAGGCAATAGTCATCATGATAATTCTAATCTAAGTTATCATTTGATTTTAAATCATCTAAATTCTCAATCATGTTGTTCTCTCTGGGCTCTGGTTTGGTCCAGCACCTCCAGAGATGTATTTTTGAAGCTTTTTTTGTTTTTGTTAAATTCTGGAGTTTTCTGGAATAAAAAAGTGTTATTTAGCACTGCGCTGCACTGTTGACTCAAAAGCTCAAAAGACCTTGGATGCAGGACTGTAATATTTACTTTGCTTGCAGCTTTTTCATCTTGGTATGCTTGTGGGGAATACACTGTCTCAGCATCTGATCACCCTGACTGAACAGGCCAGTCCATGATCCCAGACATAAAACTGACATTGCAACAAAATGAGAGCGTGAGGGGTGTGAAAGGGCTGTCTATTCTCATCAATTTACCTCATTTTCATATAACTTGGGGAAAGGTGCGTAATTATATGAATGCAGTGCTGTTGGGAATAACCACGGCTCACAGAACCAATCATGCATGAAACTACACAATGATGGAAGCCCAAGAATACTCTGACTACTCGAGAGGATGAAAGCCTTACAGACTCCACGTGTTATTACTCAAATGGCAGAGGGAGTATCAGACAGACACTGGGAAAAGCACTGAGTGGAGATCTTGGTTTATATTCTACAGCTTGCCTTGTCTTCAGGGGCTTTTGCATGAAAATAACATGGTCTTCTTATTTCAGCAGTCTTTCTTATTTTGCAAGAAGAATTGAAAATGCAGGATGTCAAAGTAGAGGTCATTAATTAATTAGGTCGTTAATTGAGGCCATATGCAGATTCCAGATTTATTGTGTGGCAGAGATCCATCCTTTCAGTCATCTAGCTAAGTCAGGTGAAATTTGGGGTCCATTGTGGACACTCTTACTTCCTTTTTGAGGCATAAAACGAAAGCTCCTCGAGTTGGTGCATGAAACCGAAGGTATACCACTACAAATTGTAAACAAGTTAATCGATCACAAGTCAATTCCATACTTTTCTCAATCATATAGAATAAGTAAGTCTTGAGGATCAAAAGTGTGTGAGTTCACAAAAGTGCTGGACACCATTCCGGAACAATGGATAATGATATTGTACCTAAACTTAAAGAGGGGGAGCAAGATGCCTTCCTTTCATCAGACACGAATATACATGTCACAGTACTAAACCACAAGAGAATGGTCCATGAAGGATTGGTGTACAATAACAGAGACTACACTCACACAAGAACAAAGAATGAGCACTGTGTGCCGCTGAAAGATAGAAAGTATGGAGAAATCTTAAGATTAATGTCGAAAGATTAAATCTTAAGATTAATGTGTCCAGCTGAAGAACAGAAATAGCCATTTTTTTCTAAAACTAAAGTGTAACACCTGCATTTTCACTCTGGAATAAATATGCATTTGTGCCATGTGTCTCAGTTGTGCGTGAGGATTATTTTTCCTCCATTCATCTGGTGCTCATACGCAACCTTGAGTGAAAATGCATATGTCTCAGAGTTGGAAGTAAAATGTATGTTTGCAGTTTCATGCAAGAAATTAATGTGTTCAAACCAGTGGCGGCTACTGACCAGAATTTTAGGCGAAGCAAACCCACAATTTGTTTTCTACCTGTGAAAATCAAACCCCTGCTTTACCTGTTGAGCTAGGCCATTTTTGAGTTGTTTAACACTGCACTACGTCAACTGACTGGCTATAGGCAGAAAACAGGTTTATATTGCTTGACAACTCATCACTATGGCTGTACAATTGAGCTGCCTTCTCTCAAGTGAATAACACCAGATATAATACAATGACAAGTAGTTATGTATACACTAATTTATTAGCAGCCAAATAATTTAATTACCTATGCATATTCAATATATAAATACTCAAATCCACCTGCACCGTAGCTGAAATAGCTTCGTTAAGATACATTTTAATCGTCTTATGCCCTATTCACTGGAGTAGTGTTACCTGGGGATCTCATGTGATTTGTGGAGGTCGTCTGTGATCTTAATCCCGAGCGAATTTGCATTTCAGTAATTTGTAAAGTCAAAATTCCCCACCGTAAATTACCTATCATATTTCGCACAAAATCGCACGGTTACACTACTGTCATACTCCTTTGATTTTGCATAAATTTTAACAGACCTAAATTATGTAGCCTAAATAATGAAAGCCATCTCACGCAAACATTGAACATCTCCTGTAGCAACACACTTGGATAAAAAATAATAGGCTTTCCTTTAAACAACTGTGGTGTAATAAATAAAACAATCCTTTCACCGCCCTGTCGGGAGGGGTCAGGACCATTCCAATACACCAAATAGACACTAAATTCCAAAGTCTGATATAACTTGATTTATTGTAAAAAGATTTTCATGAATATACATACCCAGGCTGATCGGCTAAGCATACATATGTTAAAAACACTCAATCACACGGTCCAGTTTCATGCTCTCCCGCGAGACATAAAACAGGTCCGTTAATGACAGAAACAAAACATAACAGCAGCAGCAGCCATGAAAGTTCAGATAACCCCCCTTTGTGGGTCTAAAAGTTGGTCTCCGCCCCCTGAGAGATATTTTTCATGGTCAACATCGGCCTCTGCTGGTTTTAATTAAGCATTACATATGATGCTGGTTTTAATTAATCATTACATATGACCCTTATTTATATGGTAGTTTTAATGAAATGCCATGATTTCATTATATCAGAAATTCCCTGGCTATGGTTTGACCATAGTAGTTCAATACATAATAATACAATGATCTAATGGTTTAGATACTACTAACTGTAAGATTTTTCTAATCTTATTTCCTCAGTCTACAGTTTATGTGTGGGTGCATTGTGGAATGCAAGTTAACATTTTCTCTATAATATGCAAGATTCTTTTGTAATAATATAAACCTTAATACTAATGTTTGTAAAGAGGAAGAGAAACGTTTTCTTTGGATCTAATAAACTCTATTAGTTCTCAAACTGCACACACACACATTTCCAAGGCTAGTGTTAGATTTTTTTTTTAACGGGCTGGTTTTTTTGGAATGCGAAGGAGTTGACCATTCTTATCTTCTCAGCCGAGCCAGAAATAAGTGTGTTCATCTGGTTGCCTGTGTGTGTGTGTGTGTGTGTGTGTGTGTGTGTGCGAATGGGTCTATTACCTCATTTTGGAGATAAATATGCGTATGAGTCGGTGGTCTGATGTGTGAATATATAAATGTAACTAAAACTGCTTCTGGGAAAATTAGGGATGCGCGCATTTTGTTAGAATGTGTTTTGCAATATAGCTGTTTTTGCTGAGAGCAAGTTTTTTCCCTTGTATTTTCCTGCATATGTGTGTGTATGTGTCCTTGATTTCAATGTGTCGAAGATGAGATCATACTGTGTGATGTATTTTATTCCGGTTTAATTTGGCACCAGATAAAACTAACTAGCTTGGGCCGATACGAATAATGGGGCTGTTTTCTGGCGTGAGTGTGTGTCCTTGACACACACGGCCACAGATGTGTGATGTGTGCACATTTGGGCCTTTAGAGCTGTTTTTTGTAAGACACCCTAACACAGAAAAGCATCTTCTTATTAACACAATTGTTTCATATGGTAGGCCATATAGTTGTTTGTAATTATATATAAATAATGAATAATCTATATTTTTTCACAACACAACACACATGGCCAGCAATACATGCGATTCCGTTAGCTAGAAAGCTGCCTGTAACGTTAACTAATCCACCTCGACGTAGGCTACTACGGGCACTTAATTTAACGTTAAAGCTGACTTACCGAGCCCACTGACTGGATAAGATTGATAGGAGGCTTCGGTCTCCCATCCGCCTTCACTTGCGATCTTTCTTTACAGTTTAAGGATTGCAAATAATGCTACATTAATCCCGCAGAATCCGATCCAAGATGTTTACATTCACAGGTTCCATTTTCTTTCAAATGCAGCCAAATGAAATGGCAAAAGCTAATGTTACAAAAATGAACTAGTTTAGTTTCTGACCCTCTCTCCTCTCTCTGGTCTCCCTGCTTCACTCTGTCCTTCAGCCCCACGTAGGTGGAGTTGCCCAATGCACTGAAGATGGGGGAAGAGCAACTGTCAGAGGTAACACAACTGTATGGAAAACTTTGGGTTGAGATAACAAGTGAGGTCCTGGACGAACATGAGAACATGAATACATTCAAGTTTGTATTTTACAAAATTGAAGACATGTGGAAGTTTTGTGAGGAAATTACAGATAGCCAAAGGTATTTGGTGTACTGCGAATGACGAATGGACAACAACCAATGACTTTGAATACAAGTTGTAGCGCACTACTATTGTTGTGATATGCTGTTTGCTGAATAAAGGCTAGAGAAGAGTTAAGTTTATCTTGCGTCTTGCCTTTTGCCTTTTTCCTTTTGCATTTTGTACTTGCGTTTTGCATACTCACAGATGTGTTTTGTACTCGTAGATTTGATTCGTACTTTTGATTTATACTTTTGACCCTATTTTGATTCCAAAGGCTTGCCTCTATTGATGGCTGCTGTTTCGCCGTGAGAGTGATAGAGAACGTAAGAGAGAGAGAGAGAGACAGATATGATAGTGTATTTTAATATACGTGAAGTATTCCAAAGTTTGAGGAAAGTATGGCTGCCCTTACGAAAAAATACTTTAAGATTCCTATAGGATTCCTATCATACTCTATAGTGAATCCTATAATCACGCATAGTATGTTATACACCCTATAGTTCGCCTAATGTATTATAAGATCCTATAAGACCCTGTAATAGTCTGAAGTAGCCTTGTTTGTCCTATAGGGATTGCTATGGGAAATCTTATAGAAATTTGTAGGAATTGTCTCAAAATATCATAAGATTCCTATAGGAATCCTATAGTACTTTTTCGTAAGGGTGACTAGCCAACACACAGCAGTAGGCTGGCTAGCTAACACACACACACACACACACACACACACACGAGCGTGCACACACATGTGCAGCCAGCTAATGCAATGCTGCAGATGTTTCGCAGATTCGCGGCTATGACAACTAGGCTAGATGCAACATGTAATCAATCTATTTAAAATCAAATCTCCCAGACGGAGACTCTCGCCACTATCCTCAACTCACTGAGTAAGCTAGGCTAGCGAATATTATAGCATAAGCAATGCGTAACAGTTACAGTTATCAAAAAAACTGACCTCTCTCTTGCTGCGTCTCCGTGTTTTATATAACCAAACCAACCAATCAGATATTAGAGAAATATATTATTTTGATGTGGCATTTTTATGATTGGCCGAATTGTCTAGCTCTAATAGCCTACTGACGGCGCCGACTTCATATTGTCAGATTTTATTTTTTCTGGATTTGACTTTGGGGGGTGCAGACGGAGCATGCCCCCCGTGAGCATGAATTAATTTTGAGAATAACGTTAGGCAAACACTGAACAAGCACACCATTTTTCCAGCCAGACATTTAGGGCACTGAGATGGCTGAATTTCTCACTGCCACGGTTTAAAACAGGAAGCGGTCCTGAAATCACAAGCTTGCAAATGGGTTTGATAGTTATAGGCCTATAATGAAATAAAATCATTATATAAAACATCAGATTTTCTCAACCTGGTGTAATTTCTACCCACATGAATGATTACGGCTTGTAATTTTGTCCTTTTTAATGATCGCAGGAGGTTGATATAGCATATGCCATCCACTCTCGCACCAAAAAAACAGCAGGGTACACATTAAAATCCTTGAAACCATTTATGTTGCAAACATAGAATCTCCCATTACAATTGCGTTTGTTGGGGACTGTAGTAAATTTGAGCCAGATACTAAGGCAATTTTATCAAGAGTGACGTAGCCTTCAGTATATGAATGCATACATTATGAAGAAGGGCTCAATGTTTGGGAGCTGTGGACTTCAAAACGATTTCAAAAGTTTTAATTTAATTGTTATAACACTGCCCAATTACTTTTACCATCCATATAGAACAATACACATTGCTAAAAATGTTATTTTCATTTTATCTTCGCTTTTTTGCATGTTTCTTGCCCGTAAATTACTATACAATCCCTGCCCCAACGGAGGGGAGTGGGCAGGGTTTAGAAAAAAGAGGAGACTTTTTGATTGTAAATACAGGACCACAGCAAGCCTAAAAATCCTGCATAGTGTCCCTTTTAATAGGCTGATGAATGTTTATAATCTGTGATTAGCTATGGGAGTATTTGAGGGCTCTGCATCAGCAAAAGTTATGATTTGGCTACGTAAAGAAATAGTTCACACATTTCACCCCCAAAAATAGTAAAACAATATACAAATTTTTCAAAATGGGTGAACTATCCCTTTAATCAATAGTCAACAACAACTTTTATGAAGGAGAAGTAGATAAACTGTCGGACTACGCTCTCTGTCCTATGTCTCTGTTGTGGGGCAGCGGAGCACTCTGCTAGGGAAACAACGTGCGCGTGATCTGCATTTGCAGGAAAAACCTGCCGCAAATACAGTGCTACAGTTTGTAGTCGTAAAACCCGAAAGGTTAGCATTTTTGAGCCATGGGTTCCCTCGCCGATTTCCAATGGGGTTTTCAGATTCGTGCCGAATGTAAGGTCTGAGGTTAACATAAGTCTAATAGAGTTTTCACGTTTTGTTCTACGACATAAATTACACATTAATTTTTAGGCTTTTATATGGTTTTAAAAAGTATGTTGCTAACCAGTTTCTATATTCAACTTGTCGGAATAAGTACACGTCATTACCTCAGCAGATCCTTACCTGGCTGCTCTCAAGTGTAGCGCGCAGCTAGTCCTGTCAGCGCTCCTTTCAAACTTTTCCACATAAACTTGTTTTATATGAAATTCAAGAATATGAATGAATACTATTTAAAACTAAGGTCTTTGTAGCTTGCTAGCCAGCAAGCTAGTATTGCAAGCCGTTTAAGCCAATTCGACTTCCATAGCTAGCTGCCTTATTAGTCCCAATTAGCTGCCTATTTTCCTAGCTAGCTGGCCATATATGACTTGGCTAACTACTACGATTGCCTAACGTTAACTAGCTGCCGTTTGAATCTACGTTTTACTTTGTAAGCAAAATAAAATACTCTAGTTAAACTAGCTGCACCTAGGACGTAGCGTACCGGAGCCTATTATCGGGCGGAAAACATACATTTTTGTGTTCAACATACGATACTGATATTATTCGGGCACATACCATTGGACATATTATATTTTTTAGGTTCACAAAACGATAAGCTAACTTTTAAGCCAATAAACATGTAGATGTGACCGGTAGTTTTTGTGTTTTAACGTCTTTTAGATGAGAAAGTGCTGCAAAAATTTTTTTCTAATCCATAAAGAAGCTCACGATTTTTGTTGTTTAAAAAATCAATTAATCGTTTATAATCATCAAGAAAGATACCGTTTGAATAACCAATATGTTGGCAAAATAGCTGGCTAACTGGATTGTTTACCTGGCAGTCCGGAAGTTGTCAATCTCATTGGATTTATTTTTTTCACAAAACGATAAACTAACTTTTAAACCAATAAACATGTAGAAGTGACCGGTAGTTTTTTATTTTAACGTCTTTTAGATGGGACAGTACTGTCCAAAAAGGGGCACCCATTATCATGTATTGGCTCAATCTTATTGGACTTGTTTCTTCACAAAAACAATAAATTAACTTTTAAACCAATAAACATGTAACGTTAGACATGACCGGTAGTTGTTTTGTTTTAACGTCTTTTAGATGAGAAAGTGCTGCAAAAATAGCGGCGCCCTTTATCGGGCGGCTGTTGTAATCCATAAAGAAGCTCACGATTTTTGTTGTTTTAAAAACCAATTAATATTTTATAATCATCAAGAAAGATAGCTACTGTTTAAATAACCAATATGTTGGCAAAATAGCTGGCTAACTAGATTGTTTACCTGGCAGTCCTAAAGTTGTCAATCTCATTGGATTTATTTCTTCACCTACCGCGCCCTCAAGTGGACATATAAAAAAATGGCACTTATTGATGTTGGCGCTCGCTAGTTCAGGCTAGTTGAGTGCTAATATTGTAAATGTGCTATACACATATCAGTCTATTAATGGTTAATATATATTTTTACTGTATTATTAATATACCTGTATTGTAAACAAGAATCTTATTATCAAACATACATCTGAAAGCACAAACAAAGAGCACTTGAATTCTATAAAAAATATATATTTTTATTGTTTTTTAATTTATTTTAAGCTGCAGTAGCTGCAGAAATAGTCCTCGTTTTCCCTCAGGTTGTCTAACACCCACTGCACACAGACAGTGTGGAACCACTGCCACAGTGGCTGCACTGCACCCAGGACACCACCTCCCCTGATGTTTCTGGGTTTCTCAGGCCGCAGACGCCATACACCGCCATTTCCTCCTCCTCCTCCATTGCCTGCCATTTCCTTGTCCTTTTTCAGAGGTGGAGGTAGATGCGGAAGTGGAACAGTACGGGTAGAGGACACCGCGGAGTAGGGTCGTTTTACCAGCCTTCGTTGCACTGAAAAAATAAAAATAAAATGTTGATACAAATAATAGAAAGTAACAAGACAGGCGGCAAAGTAATGAAACAAGAATAGGCAACAATTTGTTTATGTATAATGTTAACTACCTCTACAGTTGTTGGGCCGCGTGTTATGTGAGAGGGGGTTGGTGTCGGAAGAGACAGGAGGCGATGTTGTGGCTGTGATGTTGATTTGCCCGGGGGGGTGGTGGAATTAGAGGAGGCCGGTCCTATGGTGTTGTCTGACAGGGCAGGCAGTGTAGGCTGCAGGTGCAGGTGGTTGTACTGGTGTTCGAGCTGGTGGATGGCTGTGCGACTGCAGGCAGAGTGGATGTTGTTGTGGAGGAGCTTAGAGAGGTGGTGCTGGTGCCAGAATCTGGTTGCACGTCAGATGGCATCAAGTGTGACTCATCCATTACGGATGGGTCGAAAGGGAAAATGCCCGTGTTCCTAAAGTTCTTGTTTGGGATGTTGAATATTTTTACCAGACATGTTTAGCGCCTCTACGTGACAGAACTTTCTCCCTACCCCTCTCCATTGCAAACCCAGTCTCATCGCAGTTGTAGATTTGACTGGGTTTGTCCTTCAACCTCAGGGCCTCCAGGGTCGTCCAGCAGGGTGTAAAACTGGTCTACCACCTCCCGCGTAGCACAAGCTGCCCGTGCCCCATCCAGCAGGGTGTAAAACTGGACCACCACCACCACCTCCCACGTAGCACAAGCTGCCCGTCAGGGTTGTCCGACCTTCTCATGCTCAGGACATCAGTGTACCTGGCTCTGAAATTTCTCCACCACGTCTTTTCCAGTTTTGGGATATTCCCCCCCGGGTGCCTCTTCTGACGCAGCGCCGTTACAAATGCCGCCAGGATGTGGCACGCAGTAGAGGCAATACTGTACCAGAGAATTATCATCCTCTGGTGACAGCATTGTGGGACCTACCCCTGTGTAATGTAATCTAGCTAGCTAGCTACATGCAATCTGAGAGGAGTTTTGTGCAATGACTGTTTAAAAAACTTGCCATCGCAAGATTAGCGTGGGGTTAACTTTACAACCTAAATAAACTCAAAACTCGTTGTTTTAATTAAATGTACCATGAATCCACTTCATGTGCAATTTTGGCCACTTGTTCTAAAAGTGGCGCTGATGAGCCGAACACACAACCACCGTGTTATGTAGCACCAAAGAAGAAGAAGTTTAGTTTACGAATTGCAAGTTAAGCGAGCGTGAATCGACATGGTGAAAAACAGCGGAATACTTGTCTCAACATTCTGTCCGTAAATCCAAGCAGATCAAGCGTGTCCTTCGATCGGCAAATGTAGATTCGCCAGTTCGCAAGCCAAGCTTTTGATTTGTACATGTGAACATTGGAAACATATCTGTAAATGTTATTTGCATTTGTGAATATAATTTTTGCATTTATCCAAATGATGATTTACGAAACACAAGTTGAGAGGTGTTTGTGTGTGGATGGAAAACACATACTTGTGGATTATTTTTACGAAACACAAATTGAGAGGTGTGTGTGGATGGTAAATACAATTGTGGATGATATCTACAAACACAAATTAAGAGGTGTGTGTGTGTGGATGGTAAATACAATTGTGGATTATACTTTTGTGCTTGTTTATTTTTGATAGAAATCTACCTCCATAAAAATACGGTTTTCTACCTTTTCGAAGGTATACAGGCGTTAGTGATGGCGAAATGAGGCTTTGTGAAGCACTGAGGCTTTGCAGCCAACTTTATCGCAAATAGATTAATTACTCGAAGCCTCATTCAACACAGTGTACACAAGTGGCACCTGCTAGTAAAAATAATTTAGAGCAACTAAATCATTACAAATTCCACCCAAGGTTCAAAATAACGAAGTTGCCGCAAGTTAGAAACAAGCGACCCTTTAGCTCACTGATAACATGTGCTCACTGAGCGCAAATAGGCCCCGCCCACCCCGGGGGGGAAAACACATCCCGATATCGCCGTCCATTTGACTTGATGTGCCGGTGCCTTCTCGTCATTTCAATCTGTTAGCTAACAGCATAAAAATTCCTAAAAGTTGTTGTTTGTTGGGATGCACTACAAACAAGGTAAAAAAAAAACAGAATTGCAGTTTTATACGATTCCGAACTGCCAAAGGGAGCCCATAAGACGAGAAAAGCGGATCCGAGCAATAAGACGTGAGGCGTCGGCGGACATGCTTATTTGTGCAGCAGGCTTTTTTTCACAGGTAGCCTAAGTCAAATATAAATTATCCAACTGTCAATTTACGGCAAACTATATTGCTGTAAGTAATGTAAGTAACATTAAAACATTTTGACCAAATGCAAATTGTTTGTAGTGGAATGTGGATAAATCGGAGTGCTATAACGTTACAGTATTTGCAAGTGCAAAATATTATCATCCACTAACAAAAAAGTTGTGGGCATCATCGTTGTATGTGTGTAGATTCCTAACAAACGGTGAGACAAAGAAAAAGCAATCGGCTTTCAATGGAAATCTCATGCCAGGTTTTTATGATATATTTTCTAACATTTTAAGAACCTTCAAATTGCTAAAATTATTTGTTAAAATACAGTTGGTAATTTGGCCAGACAAAAAAAAACGTGCAGGCAGTACCTGTTCAAGTAGGCTAAGCTAGCGAAATAGAAGTAACGTTAGCCTATATAGGCTACTAAAACAACAATAATAGTTATAGTAGTAGTAGTACGCTATAACGTTACTGGTAAGGTGTAGTTACACTTGGGTGTTTTGATCTTAGATTAAACCATTATTACCTGCTGACATTTTGATCAATAGTTGTAAATATCAAAGTAGCTATGTAACTTCTGGCCATTCCATAGGATAATTTCTCCAAGACGGGCAAGGAAAGGAGAAGGGACTTGAGTTTGTCAATATACCTTTTCCTCTCTGGTAGACACAGGGTACCAAAATAGTCCTTTGACATGCTGAAATGTGGTGTTCTTCGCACTGACCTGAAATTAAATGTTCTCGATCAGTGGTTCTTTGCTAGCTACCGGCGTTTTCCTGTTGGTGACACTGTTTTGTGCGGATTGTTTTCCCCCACGGTGGGTGTGGTTTTCAGAGTATGACGCGTGGCGCTCTGTCTCTATTGGTGCAAGAGAAAGTACAAGTTCAAGACCCCGCTCGGGCGAGACACATACTAACATAGCCTACTCATAATTAATAATTATATAATTAATACTGTCATTAGGCTAGATTTTTTTCCTACTAAGATATATTATAAAATAATATTTGTAATAATATTATATTAAGTTTGAAAATGAAAAAAACTGGAAGATTGATATTAAGGGGGACAACATTTGATAAGGAATGCAGATAATAATGATAATAAGAAAGAATAAAAATTAACAATCAAATAGAATAGAATAACTTTTATTTTCCCGCAAGAGAACTTCAGTTGTAGCCCCAGCAACAAAAAGACAGACAGTGGGGTAGACCCACAACACACAAACAAACATATCAAACAAAGACATCCAACAGAATCATTATATCAATCAAGTTAATGAAGTGAATTAAAGTGCAATACAGCCATGATTTTAAAAATAGTCCCGCTGTCCCGAGATGTCCAGTGTCACCAAGCAGTCCAACACACAAACTCCGCCTCCACGACTCTCCTCCATACACGCAGTGCCGCGGTCTCTGCCCCCCGCCAAAACAAAGCAACGAACTGCGCCAATCCTCCCAGTTGTCTCTTCATTCCTCCCCTGCATTATGTTCTCCTTCCCAAAATCCTCAACTCCGGTGAAGAGCGATGGTAAACTTTGTGTCTGCAGATCCAATGGACATTCCCGAGCATACGTTGCGAATGCGTCTCCATGGTGACGACCACAAACAAAATTATATCGACTGGACAATTCATCGATATTATCAAACGAGTAGCAGAAGTGCCCTGAAAAATCTCCAGCCCGCTTCCCCGTCCCACTACAGACACACAGCGCATGAAAAAAACAAAGACAAAAGCCCGACACAACAAAACACATTCAAATTAACAAACACGAACACGAGAGACAGCTGGACTACATGTCGCCATTACAGCGCCATGTGACGTAATTATAATAATATTAAACAAGACGTAATAATCTGCTGTAGTAACAACCTAAATAACAACCAACAAACTACATGCAGTCGATTGCTAGCCCAGTGTTCGTATCCTTAGTGTTCCAGTGTGTTTTTATATCTACGCCACTTAGGTCTTGTTGGGAGATATCAGGTCAAAATATTTCGAAGCAGGAGAAGATTTTCATTTCCGTGCAGGTTCCATTAGGCTATTTTTGTACAAAAACTGTACAAAAACTACAAAAGCTGTACAAAACAAAATAAAAAAATAAAAACTCAAACCAAACCAAAAACTCCTCAAAAAACTCAAAATAATCCTCCAAAAACTATCAATAGCAATAATAACAAACTCTCCGCAACAACCAACTAACGAAAACAACCCTCGAAATAAAGGGGGCATCGCTCCTTTATATCTACCATTCAAAACCCCAAATTCCGCCCGAAACTCAAAACAGACCGATCACATGGTTCTACAGCACCCGAGGCCTCGTTTGTCATCGAGTCATCGATCACGTGCTTCTCGGAAAGTGATACAAGCTTCTAGAGATGGGTGGTTTGACTCTTTACTCGAGTTTGTATGAGTCACTCACCAAAGAGGGTCAGGGTTTGGAGCCACTCGAGTCATCAAGTCAATCTAACTTCCGGTTTAGCCCTCCTGAACGGGAGACTGAATGGGAATCACTCGAGACTTTCCAAATGTTATCGGAACGAATGGATCAAATTCTGATAGTGAAACTAGTTATTTTGCGGGGTTGTGACGCTCAAAAAAAAAATTATCCAACGTTTTACAGCCGCTCCTTTTCCAATGATTGTGTGCGAGAAAACAACTGCTTTTCGGACCTGGAAACTGTATTGGAGCCAGAAGGGTGTAAGTGCACTTTACGCCATTCTGGCTCTGAACAATGCATTGTGGGTGGAGCCTTAAGACAGCACTTAAGCCAAAATGGCTGCCAACACATCAAGGTCGTACATGGAAACAAGAAAACTTTTAAGAGTCAGGGTCAGCTGTGAATGATGAAGGTAAAGTATATACAAACCCCAATTCCAGTATGTAAAATGCACAACCTCTTGTGCTGAAGCGATACATTGTATTCAGTTTTATCTTTATTTTTTTGATGGTGACGTCATACAAAACTGCCCCTCCATAAATGTCATGCTAAAATCGCCACTGATTAGGATGCACCCAGTGTCTCCATGTTTGCCAACTGTTTCTTATACTGCTTGGACCACGGGAATCGCTGCTTGCAGCTATAATAATAATAATTATTATTATTATTACGTCATTGCATTAATGATTCCAGACCTTGCATAACAGTTTGATAGCTGGGTTAGTATGTGGAAGACTGGGGTTTGAAGCCTGATGCTTCTGAATTTCTGACATTGCCATTTGAAGTGGCTTGTTGCCTGGACTGTTGGGCCATGGGAGGTGTGCCCTAAAATACATGCAGGACCACTGCTTCCCAGGGGAAAGGAGCAATGTTACAACCACAGCTATCCCATTAATCTGTGACTCTGATAATGGGTTCAGCCCTTTTGGCGTAACCCCCACAATTTGCATACCCTTTGCCAGTGAGATTCCTTCTGAGCCTGTGGTGTAGGGGGAGACCAGCTATGGTACATCCTCTTTGCCTGCACTGTTTTAGTGAATTTATGTCCTGGCCTATTGTTGTGTTTTATGGGTTAATCAATTGTAAGTTGAATTGGTATTCACAACATTGCAATTAATTACCTCCCACATACCCACCCATTCCAACCATTGTTTTAAGATTAGCCTTTTCATTGTGTAGGGCTTGATAGATCTGTATTTTACTGAGTGCAAAGTACTTAGACACTTATGAGCACCAGACCATTTAGTACCCTTACAGCAGATCTAATCTTTAGCAAATTTATGTAACGTTAGACTAGAAAACAGGCACACCAACACGGTGTATGAAAAAGTCATTGCATTCTTTACTGAATAAACAGACTAGCTTGGTCATTTCAATTGAAGGGCACAATTCTGGTGTGATGTCAATCTCTTATGATATGTTTTGCGCTTCATAGCCAGGTTCTGCCAAACAACCTTCCACCCACCAGATCTAGCAAAAACAATCATTACAGCTCCCTGGATCTATTCATTTTAGGGGGGTACCATTTCCATGATTTTCTGTACAAATAACCAATAAAAAAGCACATGGAACTTTTCTGTTTTGTATGACAAAAAGATAATTACATTACTGTCCAAGGCCCTCTTGCAATAAGAGGCCCTACCTGCAGCGCATGGTGAATGTAGAGGATAGGACCAGCCCTGGAGTTGGCTAACTTTGAAGGTGGGATGGAGTGTCGTGTATGAGTTGGAGGGTGAGGCATGGCTTTTTTCCAGGACCGAGTCTGCTTTGATAGTAACAGAGGAAGGGTTGCATATATGTAGTGTATACGCAACCCTTCCTCTGTTACTATCAAAGCAGACTCGGTCCTGGAAAAAAGCCAGGCCTCAACCTTGTGATGAACTGTGTATCACAAGAGACTTTGCAAAAAGACAAAAACTCTCTTCACTCCATTGTCATGAAAGATTTTTTTTTTTTTTAAGGTCAGTAAATAGATTTTGCAGATAAAACCAAACCACCAGGTTAATGTGTGTTAACAGAATATTTAACTGGGGAACATAGGATCCTGGGAACATAGATATGCTCCCAAAGGTAATGTGGCTGGTAAAATATAGAAAATGGTGGGGATTTTTATAATCCACAAACCACTCTGGCCAGTAAGTGAAAAAATTAATCTCAGGCCCTGATCCTACATACATGATATGATACATGTTCAAGCATGAAGCTGAGCTATTTTAAATAAAATGATGGGTGAGAAAACAAAACCC
This sequence comes from Ilyophis sp. 1 JC-2022, assembly GCA_022702515.1. Taxonomy (NCBI): domain Eukaryota; kingdom Metazoa; phylum Chordata; class Actinopteri; order Anguilliformes; family Synaphobranchidae; genus Ilyophis; species Ilyophis sp. 1 JC-2022. The sequence goes on along the minus strand of CM040395.1, from coordinate 120,453,583 downwards.
TCATCATAGTAAAATACCTGTCTGTGTTCAGAACATTCAGACAATATAACATTGAGTTACGTCAGTGTGCGGCTGAAGGCCAGCTGTTCCACTCCAGACAAAGGACCTCCCTCCGGCTGGACCCTGAACCCAGTCATCTGTAACCAACCATAGAGAGTAAAACAACTTCAAATACTTGACAATTTAAGATAATCATTGCATTTGAGCATACAGTCAGGTCCATAAGTATTTGGACAGTGACACATTTTTGTTGTTTTGGCTCTGTACTCCAGCAAATTGCAATCCTGACTCATTTTTCCATTGAGTTCAATAGGAAAATAAGAGGAGAAACAACCCTTAAAGTGATCCGTCCATATCTACTGCATATCTGGCAGCAGAATGATGGTTTGAGGCTAGTTTGATAGCTCAGACCCTTGATGACTTAGACATTTAGCCAACCGTGTGTTTCATACTATTTCCGTGTAATTTACAGCTTAATCTAGTCCCACCGCCCAATTTCCATAGAGATCCATTTAAATGCAGAGAGATTATAGTAACGCTTGTAAGAGTATTTGAAAATAAAATATCAAGTCTTTTGATGTTGTTGGGTCACACACATCATGAAGTCATGACATGTAAAGGATATGCAACCAAATATTAAATACGATAACTTTATTAAAGTTAATTTGTCCAATTACTTTTGGTCCCCTAAAATGGGGGGACTATGTATAAAAATGGTTACAATTGCTACACCGTTCACCTAATATGGACGTAAAAACCCTCAAATTAAAGCTGAAAGTCTGCACTTTTATCGGTTGTTCCATTTAAAATCCAATGTGCTGGAGTACAGAGTCAAAACAACAAAACCTGTCACTGTCCAAATACGTATGGACCTGACTACCTTTTAAAATGTGTGCATTTTGTAAACTTGTAAATAAACCTATTGTGCTACAAATTGTGTTGTCTGTTTGTTGTAATAAGAGGGCTCTACTGACTCAAATAAAAAGTATTGGTAGTTTCTTCCTTGGTTGTCTTTGTAGTTAGAATTATTATTCATTTTTAATGACAATTAATGAACTGGTTATTGGAGGAATCCCTGAGGTAGATGGCTCAGAATAGCAGTCATATTTTAGCAGAATCACTGCATTGCCTGTCACACCAGTTAGAATGCCAGGTCAAGAATTGTTGAATTTATGCATATGGAATTTTGCTTACACTAACTTACTTCCATTCAGATAAGCTTTGAAATTAGTTTTCAAGTGAACACACAGCCTCAGTCAGCACTGTTTAAGCTTCATATTTTATGGTAATTAGAAATGTATTCAAGTGGCAAAACAGCAAAAATTGTATGTATAGTAGTCCATACATTTCAAACAGGAAACTACCCTCAAAGAAAAAAACAACTCAAACAAAAAATACAAATGCATATGACCATGTTAAAGGTGCACTATATGCCAGATTTTTAGCCTGGCTGTACTCCCGTGTTTACAATGGACTTCGGCTATCGAGCAACCTAGTAAATGTAGCTGGTTAGCTACAGGTAATGTTACTTACAGGTCCGACAGAAAACACTCCAAACTCTGCGTTGCTTTTCATCCCCATGCTAAACTTTAGCTGTTGCCATTGAGGAAAGGCTAATCCTAGGTTGAATCTGGTTCTTGAACACATCATTTCAGCTTCTTGTTTGGCTTTGTTGTGGTTGGCTTCTTCACCTCAGTCATTGCAGTAGCTAGCTGGCAACAAACACTCTGATTAAATTAACCTGATCCCACTCCACAGGCTGTGTAGCCACACCCACCCCTCCTCACACAGAAAAGAGCGTCACATCCGGACACGTCCCAAACACGTTAGAATAATAAATACAGGCAGAGGAGCAAGGTTACATTTTTTTTGACAGCATGGTTATTTTATTTATTTATATTTCCTATGTATAAATCCTGCATAGTGCACCTGTAACTATCAATAAAACTTTTTTTTTTTTTCAATTCAGTGATAAACACTACCAATTGGATTTCTGTAAATTGAAGCAGAAAACAATTCAATAATAAAACAATATAATACAATAAAATATAGAGTGACACACATAGAGATGAAAAACAGTAAACTGAAAAAGCACATTCACTGAATGTGACTAAGAACAAACTAGCATGTTTCATGATGGGTCTTGAATAGCAATGGGGAAAAAAATAATAGTAGTATTAGCTCAGCCTTGAGCACAGTGGAATCGAGCATAAATTGTGACACACTTCACTCCAGCGCGTGTGCAATTGATTGTCCGACACGCCTTTTGGAGTCCCTCTGGGAATATCCCAGTGTGAGCTCAGCAGAATGAGCAAATTTACGGCTGGCCAGCCTCCTACAGGCTGCCTAAAAAGAGCCCCTCTGTCGAGCTGCTCTGCCCGCTGTTTAACACATTCCTGCACAAAATTCCACCGCATAAACAGACACCGTTTTTGAGCCATAATACCACAGTAAGTACATCATAAGTATAGAGATAACCTATAGGTACAGTATACCAGCAGTGTACATACATGCTTTTTACATGAGTCACATTGAAAAATTGTATTTCAGCATTTGAATGTTGAACTTTGCGTGTCTGAAGTTGTTACGATTGTGGAGGAAAATGAGAAGTGATTAGCTAGTCAGTACTTACAATTGTGACCTTGAAGACTTGTTGAAAACAAAGGATTGTCAACTCTTTCCTACTGAATGATGCCAATCATGAACATGCAGGTGTCGCTTGAAAAAGGTGGGTGGATAAACAAACAGTCAAAGGCTAGATACTTGCATCGCTGAGTATAGTACACAGCAATGCATTCTGCCCAGAGTGGTCTTTGCCTGCTTGTCTATATGAATCTATGTCGTTGTTCATCATGGTTGAGCAGGTGCCCTAGTAACACATTTTTTTGGATGAATATAACAAATGTAATGTCCTCATGAATGTCCATAAAAAAGCAGCATACAAATGAACTGCGTTGTGCCATGGAAATAAGATCAGTGAAGGCAATTAGGAGTCAAACTCATTATTCACAAGTCCCACAACCTAATACCACACATCTTCCACTTAGTGGTATCGAATAAGGAGTTTGACAGTCGTACAGTTGTACGTGAGACACTGTGTATCCTCCACAGGCTGTTGCTGTGTAGGACCAACTCGATTTCATGACTCGACGATTTCACAAGGGAACATTAAGGGCAATGGCAATAAACTCCAAAAAATGCTTATTTGAATAGATCATTGTTAGGCTCCACACTCTCTTTTGTAGTTGTGAGCAGTTGATTTTAATGATAATTGCTGGGTGCTATATTTTACGGCTCTATTTTCTTTTAGCACATTGTTATTTTACCATGGTTTCTCAGCTTGATGACTAGGACAATTGACTGCAATTATGTGATTGTTCTTGTTGTTTTTGCCATATATATTCACTGTATCATACTATATTAAGCTTTTACATTTCTTTGGATTGGACAATGTTGCGAAAAGATAAAAGAAGAAGTAATGCAAAAGCATGGTGCTGTTAGATTGAAACTAGGCATTGTGGGAATGAGATTTTCATTGCCAAGATGTCTTTTCTTATCATGACCCATCTATGTGAAAGCTGAACAGGAAAGGCTAATCAAAAGTGACTAATGAGCCACGTTATGCACGGCAAAGCTGGCACAATTGAGGCAGGCAGTAAAAGCGTATAAGTCTGGAGAAAACAAATGATTTGCATATGTGTGTGGATGTAAAGTTATTTCTAATCTGCAGGGATCCCCTATTTCAGCTCAAAATTCATACAAAGAAGACTAAAACTGAGCAAGCACAAAGTGGTATTGTAACTTTTTTCAGTGTTGCAGCAAGGTTATGTAAGGTTGCGGTGAATAATAACATCACACAAATATTTACTCTTTTAACCAACCCCAAACCATGTCTTTCTAGCTACATTGTGAATTGATCCACATCACACATACATATGTTTCCCATAAAAAGACCTTGCTAAGAGTTTTTTTTTATTAAAGATAATTGTCACAGTACAATTTTATGCGAGCCGAATACAATGTGCCCATCTTGAAAATGAATAAAGTCAAGATGCAGATATGTATCATACACAGGGTGTGAAATTAACACCTGCCACCAGCCAAATGCTGGTAAAAATGTTCTACTCTAGCAGCCACTTTTTCAGGTAACCTACCAGGTTGTGTTATATTGTGAAAGGTAAGGGGTCATTCCTATATGTTCCCAGGGTCATATGTTCCCCAGATTTATATGGCACATAATGGAAACATGACAAAGGGTCCTATGTTCTCCAGCTCTATATAGCACATAATGGGAACCTGAAAAAGATGTTCCCCAGGTCTGTATTCACTTAATATGACATTGTGGGTTAGGGTTAGGGTTATAAACTGGATAATACTTATGAAATATTTTAACTTGAAACGGGTCAAATTTGACCCGAACACAATAGGACCCTGGGAACATAGATATGCTCCCAAAGGTAAAATGTTGAAAATGGTGGGGATTTTTATAATCCACAAACCACTCTGGTCAGTGAGTGAAAAAGCTAATCTCAGGCCCTGATCCTACATACATGATATGATACATGTTCAAGCATGAAGCTGAGCTATTTTAAATAAAATGATGGGTGAGAAAACAAAACCCTCATCATAGTAAAATACCTGTCTGTGTTCAGAACATTCAGACAATATAACATAGTATAACAGTCTGAGACCACAAACATTATAAGCCTCTGTGGTCGATCAAAATTATTTGCTGCTTTGTAGTACGCTTGAGCCGGAGTGACGTGCAGCGAGGTTGGCATTTTTTACCTTCAGCCAAAGTCCATAACAGCTGAAACCTGCTGAAACCAGCAAGAAGGGGTACCGCTAGATAAGCATAGCATAACGTTATCAGATATAAACAAAATACGTCGTCACGTCAGTGTTTCTCAGTTAGCATCTTAGATCCAGCTAGCTAACGTTTGCTAACTATCGATGTGGTTAAGGTTAGCTAAATTACATGACGTAACGTTACATTGCGTGGATTATCTGTTAAATTGAAGTTACCGATCAAGTGATAATGTTAGTATTTTGAGTTAGCTAGCTAGCTAGCTATCTGGTAAACAGATATGAACTATAACTATAAACTATGTTATAGCTAAAGTTATCTGTTCAATTTAGCAAGCGTTTCCATTCGCCCATGTAACGTTAGCTAGCTAGCTACTAATGTTGCTGGGTTATGGGGCAAACGTTAAGGTTGTAAATTGTTAAGCCGGTTATGTTTATCTTTACTCTTGGTACTTACATTTTACATCAGATACTTTTGTACTTTTACTCAACTGGTGTTTAAATGGGGGATTTTCTACTTTTACTGGAGTCATTTTTAGCTGTGACCAGAAGTCACTCTGTTGGTAGGTCGGTCTGTCCGATAATTCTGCAATAGACTATACCCACACATACAGATACTTTGGCATATGGTCGCAGCTTATCACGTGCTAAAGTGCTTGTTTTTTTGTTTTTTTTACAAATATTTGACTCCCAACGTGGGGTTTAATATGTTCAATTCCCACCCTAATTTGGAATATTCAATTGACTATTTGTAGCCATGTTCATGCGCAATCCCCAGGGCCGATTCTGGAGAGTGAAGACATCCGCGGTTCTCCTCCGAAACACGTGGTGTCCACCAGCCTGCTTCTTTTCACACCACAGCCCATAGCCAAGCTTGCACAGAACTAAGTTGGAGGAAGACATTTCATATGCGGCTTTGGCATGTAGTCCAGGGGAGCCCAATTGACCAATGGGGGTCACCAAAGAGTGATGAAACATGGACCAATAACAGATTGAACCCTCCCATACCCTGGGCGAAGCAATCTGAAATTGTGTGTCCTTTTATGGAACTACTGGCACGTTCTGGATTTGATCCACCGTATGGCTCATCCGTACACCACAGCGTGGTACCTTAACCGAATAAGGCACCCAGCAGCATCTGATCAATTTTTTAAAGGAAATCTTGCTAAAAAAGGCGACCAGTAGAATAAATTTAGGCCATGACTACTCATAAACTAATTCAATAGAATTTGCATAATAATCTACTTCAGACGGGGTAAAATAGACAAGACAACAAATGGTAAAAACCTCCACTGAGAAGAAAAGGTCTAGAGAGATCTAATTATCTGCACAGCATGTTCACAATGTGTTTTGGGTAACATGGCCCTGAGAAAGAAAGTATAAAATATATCGTCAATGGAAGGAATGATTGTAAGAAAACAAAATTCAATAATTTTATAATCTGAAGAATGATCACTGGAGTGTACTGTGCAATAGTCACATAATTGTTGAATTACATATTTTAACATTTTTAGTTTTTCTCTTCTAAAGTGTAGACAAGATCTTCCTGACTTTCAGAATCCAATTATTTCACCATATGGTTCCACACTGGACAAAGGACAAAGCCATAGCTGGAAATGAAAAAAGAGAGACTCAATGCTCCAACATTTTTACAGACAGATGAGTTATAACAATAACACAACATCATGTAAGAATGCTTGAAGTGACTGAACCCTCATGTGGTATTCGTGTCAGAATGACCCGTTTTAAATTTTTACTAAAAATGATACAATTAATTATTTCTTCAGCCTGAAACATGGCATTGGCTTATTGTCTGTGAAGAACATGTAAAATTGTTGAGTAAGCCACCCCGCTCAGCTGCTAACATAATAAGGATGGTACCAGAGCCCACACAAATAATGTTCTGGGTCAATTTGACCTGGTGAACTGTAGCAAAGGGCCCAAAAAGTGAACAGAACACAAGGGTTAAGCAAAATAACTTCAATACTTACACAAAACAAAAAATTATTTATACAATATATTTTTTTTTAAAATACCAATTATGTTTAATGATGAATTAGTCATCCTTTTAAAATAGCAGTGCACGATGTGCCTGGGCTCTACTGATTAATAGCAAACACCGCTACATGAATACATTAAACCGTAAACTTAACTGAAGACCTACTTTAAACATCTAGTCTAGTTTCATCAAGTCAAGTTTTTTTTTTTTCAAAGCAGTTTCTGAATACTCAATGCTATTTTCTACTTTTGAAATAAACTTAAAACAAGCATGATTCCTCAATTACTATAAATGTATTCATTGCACTGAAGAGAGGGACGCTGATACAGTGTTCCCTCCCTATCCAAGGGGATATATACCCGAATTAGCCTATAGTTGGACCAATTAAATACATGCCAAAGCTGGACGACCACAAATGTTGAAACTGTACACACTTCACTAAAATCAAAACCCGGGGTTAAAACCACATTTTCCTAAACTATGATTTACAAATAAATGCAATCCCATTCTGGTGAATTAATTTAGGCATTTACTGAACCAAACTGTGTGTGACATTTGTAAAATTAAGTAAAATGTCAACTGAATCCAGGTCACAAATTCACAACTGTCAAATGTGCAGTTGGTGAATGACTACAGTATATGGGTGAATGAGTTTACTCCTGTAATGCACATTGATTGGAAACCCTAGGAAAGAGGTCAGAGACTAAAAAACCTGCAAACACAGCATATTGAACATTGTGCATATGTTTTGGGTTGCTATCTGCCAGGGAACTGAAAGAGGAGGGACCTAGCAATATTAAGATTTCAGAGTGCATTGCCTGATGCTAAAACTGTTTTTTTTTATTTAATTTTGTTTTACAGATTTTGATGGTGTTGCCAACCTACATTGTTATTCTATTTTTCCGTGAACCTGAGGGGGAAAAAACTGAGGATGTGTCAATTATCATTTTACCAGAGTGAAAAATAAATCATTCTTTCAGGCACTGCCCAACCTTCAGCATGCACACTGAACTGTGGAAGTGAATGCATTTGGCATGGTTTCTAGCAAGAAATAAATAAATAAAAGTACACTTTTAAAAATCCATCTTTGCAAGTAGGCTACTCACTAAAAAGGTTTGGAAACCAAGCTGCCTGGTATATCTTTGAAGGAGCTGGCAGAACTGCATCTTGTATTCCAACAGCAAGAACTTATCAGAGTTATTAGTTATGACAATATTTTAAGTGGTCTCAGTGTGTCAATATTAGTATATGCTATTTATTTATTTTATTTTTGATATTATGCTATTGCTAATATATACCAAAAAATATGATGCCAGCACGGTTACCTTGTGTTCTGAGTGAGAAATGGCTATTGAGATGCATCAGTGCTGCTGGCACATTGACAAAGCATTATTTTCTTGAAGGTATATGAAAGTGTGTGCACATGGCCAACATACAAAAAGCACCTTATAAAGCAGGGTTTCCCAGACATTCAGTCTTTTCTCATAACCTTCTCTTGACATATAACACAAATAAAATAGACAAGCAAGCAAGCATTACATGTTGGTTTCTACAAAAAATACAATGCATTATGCAATAAATGCATCAAGCGCCATAATTATAAATACGTTTTAAAAAAGCATGACTTATATACAAGTATGCATATTTAGAGACCAAATGTGTGCGAGAAGCTTTTCTGTGTGTGCACTTTACTTTATAGTGTACTTGACATACTGCACTTCACACATGAGTGCACACATATAGGCAGTCTGACTTCCAGAACAAAACTGTTTTACAGAGACAGTCTCATTACACCTCGTTTCGCTGCCAAGCGACTGTCTCTTGGATACGGATAAATAGGAAGTCAACAATTTTCCTAGGTGCCCAAAATCGCCAGGAAATCATAATTGGAACGCTTAATGACTTTGAGTTCAGTCTCTTTCAGACCCAGTCTCGTTTGTGGACGGAGATGGTTTCTCACATTTATTGTCTCTACTGTCTGAGCTGACACTAGCGGGCTGCATACCACATGTAGTGCTGTCAAACCAATAATTTCACTGTTACGAGGGGAAATACATTTGATGAAAGATTCATAGCTACTTGGCGAAAAGTGCTTTATTGCTGTTGTATCACAAGAGCCGTAATGTCAAGCTCCTCAGCTTCCAGCCACAAGCAAATATTTGATTTAACAAGCAGAGTGCATCAATATGACAAAAAAGCTTTGACATAAAAGCAATGGATAAGATTCATTGTTTGCATGCATACAGTGGAAAATTGTCGGCCCAGAATCAGGTTTGTTGGAGAGACAGCAGGCTCAATAAAACAGAAGGAAGTATGAATCTGTGTTTATATTGGATGCTTGATAAAATGTAACCTGCTTCTGGGCAAGTTTACTTTTGTACACACATGACAGGTATAGGTTAGGTTGGAAGTAATGAAGAGTATAAATAGCATCTCTTAGTTATTCAGGGGGCCAGTGAGTAAACAAACAAAATGGTTACAGTGCATGGTGTTTACTTCAGGTAAAGTGAAAAATAATAGTATCATCTTTGCCAATATGCGGCCTTCAGAACTGACAGAGGATGTTCCAGTGAAGATACAGGCAGGCCTAAAGTTACAATCGGGCTTTGGCCAAAGGGCGGGAAAAAAAAGGGATAAAGGATGTTTAAGGCACGGTTAAGAAGATACACGTCAGAAATGTGACTGCGCTATCGAGACAGGCAAACATGGTGTTATTATACCTAAAATAAACAGGCGCAAATGATAGTACTGAAGTAAAAATTATATCATTACTATTTCCCAGGTACAGTGAGAATTCAATTTTGAAGGCCGAATGTTTGTGTGTGCGCGTGTGTGTGTGTGTGTGCAGTGAGGTCAGGGTTTTTGCTCTGCGGTCCATCGGCTGAGCTGCACAGATACTGCGCGGGAGGAGAGCCCAAATGCTCAGTAAGATCACAGGTGTCCAATCGACCAGAGGAGTCACTGGGGAGCCCTCCCAGGGTAATGCTATGGCCAGTTATGCATAGCCCTTTGTGGGACTCCTCACCAGTCAGCTCTAGCACGGTTCCAATGCGGACTGTGGGATGCAGTTTTAAAACCCTTTTTTACATCCATGTCCCGCTTTCTATGGTGTGGCTATAGTGTGCCCTGTTAGCGGAGCAAGTAGTCACTGATATGCAAACTAATCAACTTGGAATTTGCTCACAGAAGGTCCCCGGTAGTTATTTGCATGTGGTGGCCTTCTTTTATAGTTTAGCATTTTTATTTTGTTGCAATTATCCTACGTTGAAGCTCTTGATGTGTTCAAGGATGAAAGCCAGCTGTCCCCAGATAAAGTGGAGGGGGGACTGGAAACGAATGTGAATTAGTCAGGCATCACAAGATAAAGTTCAGAGTGACACAGTATGGGTATCAGCAAAACACATGGGTCCCCACTGCAGCAGCCAATTCTCTTTGTGTAGCACCCAGATTAGCACAATCCTTTGGATCTTTCATGCACGTATGGTAGGGTTTGGCAATAAACGTGGCCCGATGGCTCTTTGCCACCAAATCTGGCGATATGGCCACCAGAGCATTAGCACATTAAATTTTCCTCATTCAAATGAATGGTTTTCATTCCTTTTCACATTAAATAGCGTAGAAAAGAAACTATTAATATGTATCAGTGAATGCACCAGTATCCTATTCGTATAGCATCCAATAAACTTTGCACCTAAGTAGCTTTTTTTTGGTGTGGGGGGGGGGGGGGGGGGGTGGGTTGGACAAAGCAAAGAGGAGATAGCCTGGACCTATAATAGGACATGCTATACCTTTCCTCATGAGATGTTAGGGCTAGGGCATTTGCTGCATTCTGTAGTAAATCCTTATTTTATTTGTGTGATAACTCATCTTGTTTAAAAAAGGGGGAAAATGTGCTGTACTTAACAGTTTAATGGAAATAACAACTTCTTTAGAGTCAGCTGAATGACAGGGTTGATTGACAGAACACCATGACAAAATGTTATTTCTATTAACCTATAGATCGCCTACATTTCTTTTTGACGTGCATTTTCTTAACACAATTCCAAACCAATTATTTCCCGTATGTAACCATGACAACATACGGAAATAACACTATGATTTTACAAGAAATGAAGGGAGATTTCTTTATTAGAAAGCAGTGTTAATGAGGAGAAAAAAAGAAAAAGGTTCTGGGTGGAAGAACAATTTTACTTGAAATATGATGAAGCTAAGGAAGAGCTGTAGCCTACAGCCAAGCCTGTTCGATTTTCCCGTTGCTTTTGGAAAAGCACAGCAGCCTTTTTTTTTCTCCAAAAGCTATCCAAGTTCATGGAAACAGCACACAGAATAACATAAGCATTGCTGCCAGCTCTCCAAAAATGCCCCCATGAACCAACATTCAAACTGTATGCAAGCGAGTCAAAGAGCGCCAGGTTACTATTCCTAACTGCCTGGCGTACTACACTCTGTATCGCTGCTCCTGAAATAGAGGGGCTGGTGGTATATGTGTCTTATGGTGATGTGGAAGCCAGGTGGGAACCAGTTCTCTTCCTGAGAAATCTGCTATAGCTCATTAGTACCAGATGCATGCTACCGAAACTCGCTTGCATGTTTTATATAATGTAGGAATGGCATAAATGCACATTGTTCATCATCATCATCATCCATCAACCCGCTTATTCCTATTCAGGGTCACGGGGTGCTGGAGCCTATCCCAGCATGCATTGGGCGAGAGGCAGGAATACACCCTGGACAGGCCGCCAATCCATCACAGAGCACTCACACCGTTCACTCACTCATTCATACCTAGGGGCAATTTAGAGTCTCCAATTAGCCTAACCTGCATGTTTTTGGACTGTGGGAGGAAACCGGAGTACCCGGAGGAAACCCATGCTGACACGGGGAGAACATGCAAACTCCACACAGAAAGGCCCTCGGCCGGGATTCGAACTCGGTACCTTCTTGCTGTAAGGCGACAGTGCTAACCACTGCACCACCGTGCCGCCTTGCACATTGTTAGGTTAGTTAATTTTTATTTGATATGTTTGTTTGTGTGTTGTGGGTCTGCCCCACTGTCTATGTCTTTTTTGTTGTTGTTGCTGGTGGCTAAAATAAAAGTTATTCTATTCTATTCTAGTTGTCCATATGCATGACCATGTGAAGTACATTAAACAGGCTTTCATGAAACTATTAAATGGGGTAAAATTACTCCTACAGTCCCAATGTAATACTAAAAAGTGTTCTAGCGCAGTTGGGGGGGAGGGTGTTGTTGTGGTGGTAGATTCCTCTTGGATTGCTGTTTTTAATGCCCACACACGTAGACTTACTGAAGGACTACAGATCATGAAAAATTCGGACCTTAGATTTTTGTTAAAAAAAAAAAGGCAAATGGCAGTTTATTGTAGGCTAAAAATAAATTAACGGTAATGTCCGTAACGGCCTCACGTTTCATAATCTTGTTAGCGCAGGAGGGCACAGGAGACCGCAATCTATTGCTTATGGTTGGTTTGCTTTGGAAAAATCACCACAGCTTATCACACCTGAGCACTTCACTTCATACCACAATACAGCTGCTTCAAAATAGCCCGAAGACTGATTGGTTGGCTGAAGAACTGGATTAAATCAAATGAGGCAAACTGCATATTCATATTATGCAGCACAATTACATTACGCTATCTGTTTTTAAGTAGCCGCACAACTACTCTGAAGGAACATGCAAAGTCTGTCTGATGGTATAAATTGATAGGTAGCAGCAGTGCTACTTTTATCTCCCAGTTGTTATAGTATTGCCTTCCTTGACCGTTTATTAACGCTCAAGGAAGCGTGTTTCGCCAAGTTTTTATTGACAAAAAACATGTTGGTCTGTTCTTCATTCATCTTTAGATTCATTCAAATGATTCAGCCAATGCCTATGTTTTAAAAAAATTAAAAAAATTAAAACATTTAAAAAACCTTTGACTTGGCTTTAGACTTTAAACAGCTGTAATGCCTTCACTATTTGCTCTTTAAAGAACACCATCTTACGGCCTAGACATCAAAGATCTATATATAACACACAGAAATTGAGATAGTCATTATGCAAATAACATTCAAAAACAAACTTTGGCTTTCCAAGAATGTAAGCAATGGTAAAAATCCCAATTTTTGCCACTTGCAAATTCAACCAGTATGGGCCAGGGCAAAAAAGCCAAATCTGGCAAGCCTGGATGCCAGAGCCTCAGGTGCCTCGACAGTAAACAAGCCAGAGTGTGATAACGGCTGGGAGAGGGACCACAGCACAGTACTTTGATTTGTGCAAGTCATGTCAGAAGAGGGGAGTGGTGTGAGGACTGTGTGAGGGCCAGCTGGAGACCGCAGATGGTGCTGGAAGTGACTGTTCCTCACAGGGGTCAGATGACCCCACCACAGGTCTGTGCCGGAGGCCTGCCAAAGCATGTTAGATGAGGAGAAATTAATGCTTAAAATGAAAAATATATAATAATAAGTCCGGCAGTGTTGTTCAGCTCTGTGGAAAAAAGGAGTTAACAACCAAGCCCAAACAGGAGTGGGTGAAGAGAAATACAGCCTGGTGTTGAACAAGCTACCTTAAGGCATTTTAATTAAATAAGTGTTCTAAATTGAGGTGGTCTCAAACAAAATGCATCATTATTGTGGTCTTTATTTTGAACAGTGGTCAACCTTTGTCCTGGAAACAACAGGGTCTGCTGGTTTACCTTGTTACTGAGTGTTTTACTGATAAATTAAAGCAGTTATTTATACATTTTAATGCTGAATGAGAAAGAAAATCCACAGACCCCGTGACTCTGCAGGACCAGGGCTGAAGGGCCCTAATTTAGATGCTCATTGCTTACAGGTCCCTAACGGTTTGCTTGTAGAGATATATACCATTTCCGCTCATGGTTGGCAGAGGATGTTGAGGATGAAAAATTGTAGGCTTCAGACCAGGGGGATATTCTCCCTGAAGCTCGCAAACTCCAGTGGTCACCGGAGGTATTGCAGCCTCTCGTGCCAAAAAGCTAATTTCCCCATTGTAGTCCATTCAAAACTACAAATTTACCCTGGCCAAATTATACAATTATGGACTGATCTTTTAAGTTCTAAGGTTTCTTCACACCAAACGAATTACTCTCCAGAGACCGATTGTTTTTGTCACCGTGGTTACACGGGCACATACAGCGTATGAACGAGCCTGTGGCTGTGATAGTAACTATGCGGAACCAAAGTATCCGAATGCGCTGAGCATTCAGGAGATTTGCATGAATCCACCTTCACCAGTGTCATTATTGTTTTCATGTTATTTTGATATTATTAGTAATAACGTAATAAAATTGATATGTTATTGATAATAATGTTACGTTATGTTCGTGTCCATTGCTCATGATAATGAATCAAGATGAGTAAATTAATAAAGATGGCATGTGTTGCTCTTAAATTAAGATGCTATGATGCTGATATAATTCTACCATATTATTTTGACTACATTGTTATATTTTGATATTGCTACTAATAGCCTACTGTTATAAAAAAATTCTGTATTTGCATGATGATGATGAAAACTAATCTCATAATGAATAAATAGGCCTACATAAATAAATAACCAGAATAGCATTTCATTTGATCTTAAATTTACTCATATACATTTTTAGTATTGCAGGTGACTCATGCATTTAATTTTCATCTTTTGGCCAGAAATGGGATGATTAAAAGTTTAATTTATATGCAAAGTTGCATTGTGCTCAGCGTCCGCATCTGTAGTTGCCTACTGGAATATTCTTTAGAAAGTGCTGTGGTCGGATTGGTGGCATATCGCTTTGATTAGGGGGGCATTTATAAGGGGAGTCTTTGTCAAATCTGACCCCGGCCAAAGATACATTTTCAATGTGCCAGTGATTGTTAATTAGGCTATCTGTTGGAAGTGTTTACCAAGAGGAGAATATTTGATACTGAATTTTGGATGTCAGACATCTTTTGTAGGCGTTTATCTTGACTATTGTTGTGAAACCCGGCCCTCAGGTGTTTGCTCGCTGAATACGGTCAGGGCAAAGTAGCACAAAGGGCACCCAAACCCTCGGTAACAAAACCGAATCTCAGGCAAATCAATATTTAATTGCAGGCATCTAGTTTATTGTTGTCTTCAAGGACAATGAAACACCATGCTTTCTCCTCACTATAAAGAATCTGCCTGCCATAAAGGTGCAAGAAGTGGACAGTGTACTTGTGTGGAAAATAGAATCCAAATATGTCATGTTATTCAAATAAATTTGTAGGATTTATGGTGTTTCATCTTTACCTGTAATATAAGCAGCGCCAGTCACATTGTTAGACCTTCAAAACTTGTGTTTGTGTGTGTATATATAATGTATACCACCAATTCTTGAGAATAGTTTTTTTACTCTTCAATTATCCTGGGGGAATATATTTAGATAGATCAAAGTCTAGCTTTTAAACCATGTAAAATGGCCACCTCCCAGTGATTTATTTTTCTTAAATAGCACTTTTTTCAACTGAGGACTTGAATTTTGTCAACTCCATCAGGCACACAAAAAATAATAGTATTGTAATATAAAATATAAAAAAACTGTTTAATGATTTTTGGAGTATTAAATACTACTTTATTTTATTACTTGTATAAATAAATATAATTATGTTTCCCGCTTAAAATGTCTGTTGATAATGTATTTTTTTTGTGATAAAGAACATATACAATTATTAACACAAATAACACATATTAGCTGCACTATAACAACTTTTTTATTGTTAGAAACACATTTTGAAATCATTATGAACATATTATTCATGAAAATAACAGAAAATATCCATTTGTTGACTTTTCACTGGCGGGGTTGACAGCCAACTGACAGATTTGAGAATAGTACAAATAAAGACACTTAATTCCCCCAAAAACAACAAAAAATCTAAGGAATTGGAAACCGGTCCCATTTATAAATGCAGATTCACTGGCGGCCGAGATCATGTGATCAGGATGAGGAGGGAATTGTTCAGATTGGGATTGGTTGGTTGAAGAGGTGAGCAAAAGCACTGTAATTGATGGAGGAGAGCACATTTTTGTTACAAGTAAAAACCAGTTACTGGTGTGGTCTCGTGCATTGGCGAAAACCCCGGAGCCCTGCCCTAAAATTATTTACAATGGTGCCGTGCCACAGAGATTTGAGGTTGAATTATTTTTTTCAAAATCATGCAATTTTCCATCTTTCAGTCCAAATGCACTGGGTGAGCATCCAGCACCCCTCTATCTACAGAATCAGAGAGAGAGCCAGTTAAGGCCACCGCAGGCAATCTAATATAGGAATATGGGCAAGAGACAAAGAGCCTAGACTAGGTGGGAGCAGGTGGTGGGTAGAAAGATCACATGGGCTGACCTCTGGCAGGCAGAATGGAACGACATCAAGTTTCTTGTCCAGGCTGTTTACGATGTCCTCCACAACCCATTCAACCTACACTGCTGGGGTTTGGCAGAACCCACAGAGTGCCTGTGGTGTTCCAAAAGGGGATGACTTGAACACATCCTGAGCTGTTGTCCAAAGGCTCTGGGAGAAAGCCACATCCCGCTCGTGGCGCGACCAGGCCCTGAATACCATCGCAGACACCATCTGCGCTTGTATCTGTGCAAGCAAGCGGACATGGACCACAAAGCAGACCATCTGAGACGGATGTGTGCGGGTTGGACCAGTAATGCACAACTCAGAACACTAATTTGATAATAAATACCCGCAAGGGCTTTATTATGGGGAAAAAAAAAAAAAACCAACAACAAGCAAAGTCCAAAAACCAATAAATCCAGCCACCAAAAGATACAGTACCAGGGGAAGCAAGGCGCGAAATAATATTCATGCATGAGTTTCGTTAACCAGAGTAGTGTCAGGTCAGCGGAGCAGGCAAAAAAAAAAAAAAAAAAAAAAGATAGTAGGCGTGGGCGTACAGGTCAGCAGGAAGTCCGTCCTAGCGCGGGAAGGTACAAAACTGAACAGCAGGCAAAAAAAAAAAAAAAAAAAAAACGGCAGTGGAAAAGGCAAGCAGTAACGGTGCAGGTAGATAAGGCTAGATAATAAACGTAGTCAAAACAAAAAAAAAAAAAAAAAGTGAAAAATAAAATAAAAAAAAAACAATTCAAAAAAACAAAACATGAAACACATGAACATGATGCAACAAACAGGTAGAGACATTACATGAGCAGAGAGCAGCACAGCAGGAAACAGACAGCAGAAGAGAATGAGATAACGAGGACAAGGTTAAATAGTTAGTAGTTAGTTTATCGTGTTAAGTTAACCTTAGTAGCGTTAGTAATTAACAAATACGAGAAACGTAAAAAAATAAAGGTAAACATGAACCATATGGTTAGATAGTTAGTATTGATCTACCTGATCTAATGTTAGTATAGGATTAGGGAACACAAAAAGAATGTAGAGAAATTAGGAGTGTGACAGAGAGAAAAAACAGAAAATGGAAAAGGGTAAGAAAACAAAAAAAAACATGGAAAAAAACATGAAAAAAAATGAACAACAAATAAAATAAAAAAAAAACAAACAGAAAAACAAAAAAAAAAACAACAAACAAAACAAAACACAACAGAAAACAAAACAGATCAGAGAGCTCAAGACATGAGAACAACAACTGTGCTTCTGGGCTCCTGCTTCTGGCTTCGCTGCTGACTGACTACTGGCACTCGCTGCAGAAACCCCAACAGAAAGCAATCATAGAAACCTCCCGTCCTCCTCGTCTGACTTGGGTCTGAAGAAGCATCAAAAAGCCCTAAGAGGCTTGGAGGAGAGAGAGAGAGGGGACGAGTGCGAACTTGAACGGGGGAAAGGACGTTTTTGGCTCTTTTGTGGGGCAGGTGACACACACAAGCACACATACAGGGGAGCAACAGGGGGCAAAATAGGGGGTGGAAAAATCCTCAAGATGGTCGATCCTTGGGAGAGTCACTGCCACTAGGACACAAGCTGGGGCCTGATCAACTCTGGCTGGGTCACCTGGGCGAGGGCGTCTGATTTTGAAAGACCCGTAACAACCAATGACACCAGGTTACATCACACATCTAGAGATGTATCATAGCAATAGTTAGATTGCCTCCTCTACCAATGAATACCCTCACTTCTTAACATTTATACATGACTCTCATTACAAAAAGCTCGTTTTGCTAAGTAAAGAAAGCTATTAACATTATTTAAACTTCATTGAAAATAAAAATGTTAAATTGTCTCATTTCATGGCCGAGCCATAGTGAGGAGCCATTTTATTTTTCTCAGTTGATGAGATCTCTTATTGCAAGTGAAAATACACATTTTTAAACCACAATTCTTAGCTCGATTCATTGTAGAAGGGAAATGAAGTTGGTCCGTTATGTTTGAGATAATCTTGATAACAAAATTACTTTTTAAATAATTTTTTTTTTTGAAAATTTACCAGAGCACAAAGAATATATTTACATTCATATTGGGTGATGCGTGTAGGAATTAAAGCCCTTTTATTCATAGTCCCGCCATTTTAGGAGAGCAGAAGTAATTGAACAATTGGCTGCTCAGCTGTTTCCTGGCCAGCCGCGTGTCTTTGCATCAATAGTTCACGCGCAATAAAACTAATAAAAGGTCTCGTTGTTTTAGGTGAAGAATTTGCATTTGGAGTCTGTTGCTGTTGTCTCTCAACATAACCAAATGAGTGTCCATGCCA
This sequence comes from Ilyophis sp. 1 JC-2022, assembly GCA_022702515.1. NCBI lineage: Eukaryota > Metazoa > Chordata > Actinopteri > Anguilliformes > Synaphobranchidae > Ilyophis > Ilyophis sp. 1 JC-2022. Next base: position 120,435,108 of record CM040395.1, on the reverse strand, counting down.
GTAAATCTATACTGTATATAGACACAGACACACTGTTATAGCAACAACCAAATAAATTTCCCTAATGGGATTTGGTTTATTGACAGAGCGCTTCCCCAGAAGGTGGGTTGACATCAGTGTCTCAACCTGACACCTAGTGTGGCACTAAACACCTAACCCACCTCATTAGAAATTACCAGAACCTGGACCAATAGGTGGATTAGGCGTTTATGCCACTAGGTGGATTCCCCATCCGGACCACTGCAACTCCCGTCTCCTGGTCTCTGCCATTAGACCGCTGCAGCTTATCCAGAAAGCTGCTGCTTGCCTGATCTGCAACCTCCCCAGGTTGAGCAATGCGACTACCCTTCTCATCTCCCTCCACTGGCTATCGATATTAGCTCACATAAAATTTAAAACCTTGGTGCTAGCCAACAGATTAACATACCAGCCACCCTCATCCATTCTGCCATCTCTGGGTGCCTGGCCCCTCCCCCATCTGCCTGCACTTCAGTGCAGTATAATGGTTAAGGAACTAGACTTGTAAGAACATACAAACTCCATACAGAATGACGAACTCAGTACCTTTTTGCTGTGAGGCGACCGTGCTACTCACTGCACCACCGTGCCGCCTTTCTTCCTAATATTGCACTTTGGTATTCCTGATGTTCTCTACTTCTGTAAGACACTCTGGAGTGTCTGTCAAGTGATTGATTGTAACCCCACCTTTACACTAGCATTCAAGGTGTAGGTATTGTTGGGTGTGTGTGTGTGTGCGCGTGCGTGGGATATGGGTGAAAACAAAACGCAAACCACAAAATCTGTAGGTGATTAGTTGCAGTAAGTTAATGGTGCAAACCTGTCTCCAGTCTCCGGTGTAAGAAGACTAACAAACCCAGAAAACTTGCCAGCTTTGCAGATGAACACCAAGTTACTTTCTCCATATGTCACTGAATGTACCTGCACAGTTTACATTTAAAAAAGGACAGAAATTCACAGTAAGCTTTCAACTATTCCTCACCAAAGTGACTGAAAGAAAGGTGGGTAACGTCCTGCGTGAAATTCAAATCGCCATCAGAGGTAATGTATCACCAACTATGTCTACTTCCTTCTGGTTTGGGACCACCCCCTGCTATATAAGAAGTTTTTGTTCCCGACAGCAGCTAAACTGGAAACCCATGTAAAATGGACATCTGTTCGATATCCAGACTCCTGATGGCGCCATACGTGCATTAAAAAGTACCTTCAGTTTACGGCTCAATAATAACTATAAAAACAACAACACAAACACAAACATGATGAACCCAATTTAAACAGCTGTAAGCTGAGGATATCCCAATATTGGTCTTGTCACTTCAGTTGTGAAGTAATGAGCAAATTAGCCACGAAAATGATTACTTGTAATACTTAATGCCAAAGAACAAAATAAGCATTCATTTTGACAGCCCATGAAAAGACAAACCAGTAATTCTCCTTTTATTCAAATACAGTAAAATATGTTTCAACTGTAATTAAAATTTTACCACAACAGAAAAAAGAAAAAAAAATATATACATTTTAAATGGAATTTTGTAGCTTATTCTTTACGCAACTGCCGATAGTAGTAATGTTACGGGATATAGATGTGTATATAGATGTGGGGCATCACATTTGTCTGAATATTGCAATGTGCCAAGACAGTAACAGGTACTGCACTTTGGTTATAATGATAATGTATAAAAGAGAAATTAATATATTAAAATAATTTTTTAATAAATATGCCATTTTGCCTACCTCACCTTTTGACAATAAAAGAATCAAGACTTTGATATTAGCAGGCTTTTCTCCCACAAAAAAGTTAAATATTATTGTTAAAAAGGGTTAGCTTGATATAAAAATAACATGCTACAGCTATCAAAAGTTCAAAACAGTTCAATGACAGTTGACTGTGATGAACACAAAACGCACATGGAAAGCAACTGTGTAACAGAGACAGCAAACACAGGATCATGTTTCTCGTTAAGGAATGGTGTTGTCTTGTCAGCCAACAACTTCAGACACCTTTAAAACTATATTTCCTGTACCACAGATGAGAATTACATTGTATATTGTACTGTAAACATATAAAACTTATTTAACTGTCCATGTTGCATAGTGTCATAAGAGGTGACTTGCAGAGTGACTGTAACTTAAGTACTTCCTCTCAAACATTGATAGATGGTCCACCATTGATGGAGAATTGAGGTCCTACAAAAAGAAGAGAAAAAAAGTAGCTGACAGCAATCGATTTAAACGCTATATTACAGTGGTCATCATAAAAGTTGCTTTGCTTGTACTGTAACCCTTAGACTTGTTTTTGTACCTTAGGCAAATTGACATCTTTGTATTTTGAAGTGGAGGGAACTTTGCAAAGAATGAGAGGCTCTCACATTTTTCAAAATAAACTTTTTTATGAACAACGTAATCATTCTGAAAAAGTGTAAAGGGCTTTCAAGTTTGTGATACAAAATGTTATTTATTTTTAAGCCAATTCTTTAGATGATTTAAATGGAAATAATTTAAAAGCCTGGTTGTATGGATTATCCCAATATTTAGTTAACTGATGTATTAGCCAATGTAATGCTTAATGTAATGCTTAATAGTTTCAAAAATGTTATACACAAGCTCTTATACTCCAGAACTACGGTCATGACCTGTCAAGCGTTTTATTGAAAATGACCATCACAATTTCACACTTCAATTGAAGAAGGCCTCACTGCTCTTGCTTTTTGCAATAAAAGTTAAAGCAGCCTAGCTTGGATTTTACTAAAATATATTACCTATGAATGAATAAGCTATGAATTAATTCACTAGATAAGAGAACTGTTAGCATCTTCCTCCAATTACGCCATCTACGTCTCATTGCAAGTAACAGTCAATTAATACAAGCATGAACATAGACACGCACCTGCTCATTCGCAGACAAATGCATACGCATGCAGAAACTCCACATGTAAACACGCACACACACAGACACACACGCATGCACAGAGACACACACGCACACACAGAGACACACACGCACACACAGAGACAGACACGCACACACAGAGACAGACACGCACACACAGAGACAGACACACGCACACAGAGACAGACGCGCGCACACAGAGACAGACGCGCGCACACAGAGACAGACACACACCCACACCCACACCTACCCACACACACCCACACACAGCATCTGGAGCTTACATAAATCTCGTTCTTGCTCTCAGAGCCGTCCAGACTTCTGCTCGCCATGAGGGCCCTCTGGATTTCCCTCTTGGGCATTTTGTTCAAGGAGAACGCTTTCGTGACCTGAAATGACCATTCACATATTTTAACACTCTATACTGCCTGTACGAAGGAAAATCAAGCTCCACAGTGACTCTCGAACACACAGAACTGCGGCCAATAAACGTCCACTTAAAGAAGATAACTCACTAATGGACCCTCAACGATTTCTTGCAATTTACTTATCTGTTCACCCATTATCAGTTCTGGACTATCACAGAATTCAGATTGACGAGGACGTTCGTTTGGTTATTTTCGCCCAGCTCACCTTCTTTGATGTCTTTCTGATGGCGCGGGACGCTCGGCTCAGCGTGCTGTCCATGTCCTTAGTGTTCACTTGGAGGGAATCGGGATCCGCGCACCGAATCAGCACATCCTGCGGCAAGCAGGAGGTTAAACACGGCGGGCTTTGTTTAGCTTTCACAATGAGAAGTTAAGACATAAGCGTCTGCTTTTGGCAGCGGCTGGGTCTACTCGTTATGCAAAATGCAGCGGAGCCACAGAAGCAACGAAGGGCTGGGAGGAGCGGGGCATAATCGTCACCCAGCGGATAACGGCAACAACGGAGTAAAACCGAGGAAGACTCGAAAGACGATTATGCCGGTTGTTATTTGTAGACGTCACCTTGACATTTTTATTATAATTCTCCTGAAACTTAAGCACAATAAAGGCAGACTACGAGGAGAGGAGATGTGCTCGTTAATTTCTGGAGCAATCAAGCTTCCGGGTCAAAGGGCAAGTCCGCAGTGTATGCGCGTATAATGAGTGTGCGTGTTTTTCCCATCGCTCGAGTGCAGAGCAGGGGGCCCCTTCTCACCGCGTCGGCCTTGCAGATGGTGTTGGCCACCTGCCGGCACAGCGTCTTGAGCCAGGCGGCCTTCGCGGTGTCCTCAGCCGCCAGCTGGAAGCTGAAGAGCTGGTTGTCCTGCTCCGTAGGCAGGTGGACCAGCAGGGCGAAGGCATTCCGACACTCTGCAGCCGAGACACAAAGACAGTCACAGTCACCCCAAAGACACCCAGGATGCCCACACAGTCACCCCAAAGACACCCGGGGCCGCTTACACCTACTAGATTAACGGCTCCCAAACATTTAGACTCCACAATAAACTTAAACTAATACATTTACTGTGACTCACCACCTTTTTCCAAACAGCTGCATGTACACTAACAAATGCATAGCAGGTAACTAGTGTGATGTTTAAATTGACTGGTGTGAACGCCTATGAAAAACGCATAATATTCAGAAAGTTTTTTTCACCCTTGTATCTGTATGTAGTGGGTTATGACCCCACTGAATCAATCAATCCACCCAATACTGCAAATTATAGACCATTACTTACAATAACAGCTGTAAAAAGTCAAGACGTTTGTTTTAGAATAACAACTAGTGAATGGTCTTGTCTTTATCGGATTTTCCGTACTTTCTGTAGCTCCCCCAATGATCTCTACATTTTGTCCGTGCCACACAAAAACACTGTGCCCATTTTTGGTAATTTAATCGGTTTGTTTGTATTTGCTCATATTGAGTTCTCGCCCAGCTCGGCGTGCTATAAATGTCTCCAGTCAACAGTTATAAAGCAGGTTCCAAGAAACCTCGCGACACCGACGAGTCATGAATGACTTTGATGCTTTTCGTTTAAACTGCGCCGCCACCCTCACCGCATGTATATAAAAGATTGTCTGTAGTTCAGCCCCTCACTCCACAACAGAATATAGGCCAGACAAAGTCAGTTAACACGGATTGACCCATGACCCCTCAGGCAGCCTTTCATTTAGGGGATGATAGAAAGCAAACAAAAATAAAGCCGACTCCCGATTTCAGAGGAGGAAAAGACGTGGGGCTGTCCTCCTCGTGGGGCTGCGTAGCCAGCTACAGCCGCGTCTGTGCGCGACAAAACGGACCATCCGAGGCAAGGCTGTCAAACACCTCTCGACAGGATAGGACGAGTATTGGAGGGAAACGCGCGGCGCTCAGTCCAATCCATTTCATTCAGTGCTGAAAATTTTGATCAGAACGCACGGAATATGGGATCGTTGCCACACATGTTTCTATATTTGAACACTGTACGATGCAAAAGCAATGCTAGTTATTAATTTAACTGAATTGCGACTGTAATTGTAGACCTGGGATGATCATCACATCATGGGTTTGGATAATCGTTTTAATGGTATCACAGCCCATTTACTAATGTTGCCAGATAATGATTTTCAGAAAGATTAACAGAGCAGAGAGGCGATTAAATATTGGGCAATGCTGTTGGAATCTAAAGAGAATAAATTGACGATCACTGAATGGCTAAAATAGCAATTGATTCATAGCCGTGGCACAGTTCAGATGTTAATGAACTTCCGAAGGAAAGATAATGGAGTTAAGAGATTAAGAGAATAGTTGTTGATTGTAGGCATCCAAGAGGTACTCTTTTAATCTCATGTGATAACAGTTTTTATCCAGATTTTATGTGGTTGTTGCAATAGCAATCACAAGCCGTAATTCAGAAGTAGAAAATGCGTAATTCCCTGTAATGAAGTACACATGCCCCCCACCCCCATCTCACCTCAAGTGGCACTGCAGCCAGCATCTCTTGAATATTTATAATTTTTTGCATCTCTTGAATGAAGTGCATTTTGGGAAATTAGTGTGTGTAAACACATAAGGCTAACGAAAGCCATCTGGGACAGACAGCAGCATACACACTTCAGGCTTCCAGGAATTTAGTTTGACAGCCATGCTCTAAGGAGACCCTGGCTGTGTCAGAATCAGCACCCTTCCATACTATTGAGTATGCTTGTTGAGTACAGTGAATGAGAAATTAGAGTTAAGTACTGGAAGCAAAACTTTCTCCAAATGTAGTGTATTTAAAACCCCTGGATGATATGCTTACTTACCGGGGTTTTGCTGAGTATATTCAGGAGCATATGATTCAAGAAGAAAGCGAACATTTTGGTCACATAATTATGACGACAACAACATGGGACACGGCTGTGTGAGCAAAAGTGGGACATCTTATGACACTTCCGCAGTTCGTTTGGAAAATATTAGGGGGATATTCTTTTTGCATACTGCACGTCGTGTACCAAAACAGCATTCAATAAACGGTACACAGCTGCTAGTACACAGGACGCAGTAGATCAGGCTCTGAAAACCAACCTTCTGTCTCCCGTAGGTCCAGAACCCTCCGAATCTGGGACAGGGGCATGAGGGCCATGTGTTTGAGCGGGGAGGGGGCGTGCGCTTGGCCCGCCGGCCCCCGGAACGTTCCAATCCCCTTGTGCCTCTTCCTAGCGATCTGCAGGGGTTGACAGGGAGCGTGGCGGTAATTGCTCACCCGGCCCCCGCCACTAAGCACACTCATTTGACACTGTGGCTGGGGTCAGTTGTACACTACTAGTAAAACAGCCTAAGATTCAACCAAAATAAACAATTCCTTTCAACGCGTAAATACACACGATATCTAATTTATAAGAAAACATGCTACAATCTAAACGGTCTGCATATACATTAAACATTGGGTCAAATATCCACTTGAAACGCTTCACCGTTTAGATGGCAATACAATCTGAAGTTGTTCTGCATCCCTTACGAGCCTGAGCCTTCACCCCCTGCAAGGAGTTGTTTGAGGGGGAGAGGGGGGGGAGGACACACGCCAGGAGACTCGAGCGACACTGCGATAATCAATAAGGTAAACAATCTCATTCATTAGCAGGTCCGGTGCCGACCCGGATTGGAGAACGCTGTGGAATATAAAGGAGAAGCGGGGAGCGGGGGCGGCAGCGGGTGAATGATTACGAAGCGGGGGGCCCCCCCGAGTGCGGGGGCAGCAGCGGGTGAATGATTAAGAAGCGGGGGCTTCGATTTCTGCCCCCCCCCGCCGTTGCTCATTACCTGGCGGGTCCGATGCCGCTGATTCGGGGTGACATTTCGCCACGAGCCGCCCGGCCCTCGCCTAATGCGACGCTGCTAATTAGCCACCTTGCAATAGCAGCGTAAGCAATCCGCCACGCATTCATAAATAATTAATAAACTTTAAAAAAGACAAAAAAGAAAAAAAGTGCTGCACTTGCAACCATGATTGTAACCAGATGAGCACGTTTCAAACAGAGGAACTTTGCGTGTGTTCATATAAAGGAGGGGGGGAGGGGGCTCCCGATACAGAAATGGACAGATCACCCTACGGTTCCTAAGAGTCGAAAGAAATTGCTGTACCGAACCGTGTGGCCCGCAAGCCCGGTCATGCCAATTCGCAGGCATCGGTCGCTCAACGTTACCTCCAGGCAGTCGTTGAAGAGAAACAAGGTCACGTGGTCCCCTCGGTCACAGGGCCTGTCCCCTAAAGCCACCGTGTCCACTCTGTGGACCAGGCTGCGATGCGAGGACAGGAGGTTGGCCTGTAGAGACAGAGAAATAATCAGTTCTGCTCCTGCATTCAGAAGGAATGCCAATAGGAATGCTGGTCTGGAATCAGTTTCGCCTTTTAGTTTGTAATGGAAAAGGTAAGAATATGGACAGGGCGAATCAGATCCTAGATCAGCGCCCCCCCCCCGCCCCCACCCACCTTCCCACTCTGAGACGGTACAGTAATATGGGCCCTGATCTTACATCGGTTTGCCTTTAAGATCATAACGGATAAGGTCAGGATACGGACAAGGGAAACGTTAACCTGTATTTACGAAGCATCTAAGAGCAAGATTGCAGATCTAGGATTAGTTTTTCCCTTTCAGGTCATAATGGATAAGACGGGGGCAACCTGATCCCAGATCAGCACTCATATTGCGAGAATAAGTTTATGAACAACACATCCCTCATTACTCAAAGGCAGTTCCAGGCGACTGCCAGCACCGGTGCGCATTTGGGACGGCCCCGCTTTTCGTTTAGTGCATTTTCTTTTATTTCTCCAGCGTCTGTACTTGTCACCTAAAAGCCCTGTCTGTTTATTCACCGCGAGTGCCCAACACAGCGGAACTCCGGTTCCACGGCGCAGCTCAAGTGTTTTTCGACTCACAAACACTCCACAGCTGCCAAGGCATGCGCCCTATTCTCCCTTTTCGTCACTTCAAACCCCGCTCCAGAGAGTACGCGGATATCTCCGTCTCAAACAAAACTTGCACAAAGCGAGGCACGTCAGCCCACGCCCGATTCCGATTAAGCAAGCCTGGCAAGAACATGAAATAAAGACGCAACGCTGTACATTTAGAAAGGAAATTATGGATATAGTACAAACTGCAAAAGCAGAGCACTTTGCGAGCCCCCAGTGCAACGGGGTCAATTTAATTTCAATTCAATAAATTCATGAAAGGAATTTATTTGATGAGTGGAAAAATTCCATCGCACATTATGGAATTTTTCTACCTGTGAATTTCAATTCACTTACTGAGCGAGTTGAAACGGAATTAACCTCAACCTCGAATTGGTTTGTCAATGTGAATGCATTGACTAAACAGCAGTTCCTGGCAGTAAGAAAATGCACATGGTGTGTTTATCAGCTAAAAGCATACATAATCAGACGTGTGAAAAATAATCACACACACACACACACACGCGTGTGTGCAACTTACTGGGCAGCCATCAACTTCATAAACCACGTCAAAGATTTGTTTCTGTCCTTCTGTTTTTCTCTTGTCCTCGTTTATGTGGCTGAAAGACATCCAATGTCAAATGAAATTAGTTTATCTTACATAACCACTCAGACTACTTTTGCTGACAGCGACTCTAAACACAACACAAAAGCTTCCTTTTTCTTAACGATGCAAACAAAGAAAAAAATAATAATAATAATTCCAGCCGACTTTCTATATTTCATGAGCCAATGTTTCTTACGTCATGACCTCCTTGAGCGATTCTACAGCTTTTTCCAAGGTAACTTTGTCGGGATTGTCCTCTGGAGTGTGCTTCTTTATATCTGACAGGGGGAAAAACAGATGGGTAAACATGTATGTGTATATATACGTACAACATATACTGCACAGATGTGCACTCACACACACACACACACACACACACACACACACACACACACACGGATGATTTTTATAAATACTGCAAACAGAAAATGATAAAATGATAAAACCTTGCACTTGGGACTTAATTTCAAAAATCTTTCAGCAGCTCATCCGTGGGTGTACACCAGAAGCAATAATATTAAACTGATATTTTTGAATGACCTCAGTCTAAAATACATACATTTCATCCCAAAGATAGTATTCACATCTTTTAGAATGAAGCAATGGGAACTGCATTTCCCCCAATGCAATATTGGGCGGCGAGGAACATAGTTTATTCCTTTGGGCTCAGTGATTAAGGGGGGGGCGCATCAACCGTGTCCCTGGCGCAACAAACACTGACATCGATCAGGAGTTATTAGCGGCACTGATGAAGCGAAAGCGCATTAGGGGGGCCCGCGCCCGTTTGCGAGCGGAGTCCTTCAGCTCTGCCGCGTTCTCGAGGGGCTCACCGTTGAGCAGGAGCACGATGCTTGGCAACCGCTGCACCGGGCGAATCAGCAGCTCCGCCAGCGTCTGTCGCCCACACTCCGGCTTCGCCTGATTGATCTGGAGATAGAAAAACGAGCCCGCCGTGACTCATTCACGCCCGCCACCGGCTCCGCCACCTCCACCACCTCTGCAAACAAGCAAAATGAAAGCGCCTATCCGACGCGCGCTCCCTCTTCCAGTCCACCGGGGCCGCCATGCGCTCCGTCCTTACGTCCAAGAAGTTAATTTTGCCATCGTTTTAAATTTTTTTGCATGGCAAGAGGGATTTTGGTGGCCAATTAAACTGAGAGAAGTAAATGAGCAAGAAAAACGGTACTGGAACAGTGTCTAGTTTTAGAAGTGCGGTTAGACCGCATTTTGAGGCTTGATGCGCTCAGGCTTATGGGAATCAATGCGTGGAGCGAGCGAACACCCAGAAGTGCTCGAACTGGCTGTACCTTCAGGAAAGCGTGGAACCTTGGTTTCAACCTCTCGCTTCTCACAATGGTCTCTTTGCTCATCTCGAAGAAGTTGATAAACTGTGGGTAAGCCTTTGCCAAGTCTTTGGACTGTGAAATGAAAGACAGAACAGAAAGAACAGATTTTAAAGTTTGACCTGAAATTATATGAAAGAATTAATCAAATATGGTTAATTTGCAATTAAAAAGCACATTTAATTATTATTTTTTAATCAGACTTAATTCTTAATAAAACTGTATATAGTTAGTATAGAAAACTAAAAGGCATGTAAGATAATGTTAGTGTAATCCGTTTCTGCCAAAAAAAATACAACAAAAGGTGAGATGGCAGATTAATAATTTAGACCAATATATGATCATACTGACATATTTCACAATGATATCCCCAACACTTTTCTCCTCTGACCAGTCAATGAGAAGATTCTCCAGATCTGCCTACAAAACACATAAATTAATTATTACACAAACAACCAAAATACATTGATGCGACATCAGTGGACTTCATTGACTCATTTAATGAATTTCAAAAAGACAATATAAACGATGTCAAAAAATTACCTTTATCCTTGTATGCACATAATATATATCAGGGATGCTACCAAAAATGGTCTTGATTTCTTCCTGGGCCAGAATTGGACCTCCAACTAGTCCTTCTTTCTCCAACGGATGCTTAAACAGCTAAAAAAAAAAAAAAAAAAAAGGAGCATTTCAGACAATTCCACAGACTATATTTTTGAAAGCCTTTTTATGTTGTGTACATTTACCACTATAATGCTCCCTTTTTATAAGGCTGTTGCAATTAGCGCTAATAAAGTGTCTGTAATTGTGTGAGTTTTAGCTATAGCAATGGCCTTTGAAGGTTTTGGTCCCTTAAGTGAGAGCTTAGAATTATGGGATTCTGTCACTGCCAAAAATAAGCTACTAAATTGGGAATGCACTTTGTTGTGTCTTCTTGCTACACAAGCATTTAAACCTTTAATACTAACATAGTGGTGATATAAAACAATGCTATTATATGCGACATGAAAATACTAAAGCTTGATATCTCATAAATGACATTGCAGATAAAAGAAATTACAAGATGCCGCAGCATCGCTTTTGACAAGAGATTCCGCGGGCAACGGCGAGTCGCTGATCATGGGGGTGTGGCTGAGGGTACGCAGGACAGACGGAGGGGGCCGCCGTCAATCAACGACGTGAGACGGACGAGCGGAAGGCCCGATCACGCCCTTGCCGGTCAAACCTCAGACCTTTGTCTGAACCACAATCTAGGGTACGTTGACAGTAACGGCAAACGTGGTTGCGAGTCCCCTTTTTAGCGCTTAATACGGCCAAGTTGACACGCACAGGAAAGGGAGCGACAACTGCACTATTCAGTCCCGCTTGGAGCAGGTAGCGAAACCACTCTTTTAGGCCGGTTAATATGGAAACGAGCGTGTGTACGAACGCGCACGAGTGTGTGATTATGTATGCACAGAACTTTGCAGCAAACAGCAGACAATTTGCAAGAGCTACATAATATAATTTCATGCAGGGTATGCATGAACTGTGCACCGTTTCTTAAATTAATCGTGTGAATTGGAGCCAAATGCAAAACGGTGCACTTCCGGGAAGTCGTTCTATGATACTCTACTGTACCCTGCCTCTAAGCTGCACACCTTCAGGATGGTGGTGAGGATGTCCACGTAGTTCCTCTCTGTCTGGTACAGCTCCTTGGAGACCTGCCACCTCGCCGACGTTTTCGGGGGGGCGCCGCTGTTTTTCAGAGGCCTGGAATGTTCTGCAAAGGCCCCAAGCGGCGCAGGAGAAAGCAGTTAACACTTTCGAAAAGAAATACTACCAGGCCAGGCTTCACTGGTTAATGATAAATAAGAAACAGCGATGCACTTGCACTATTCATCTTTGTCAGGACCTCATAACAGTTATGCCCATGAGGGGGTTTTCCCAGAAAATGTTTTGTCTGGAAAATAAATGGCAAACACAACCAAACTGCGTGGGGGCCTTGTTGCTGTACATTTTATAGCATTATTCCTTTCAGACGTCCTTCTCAAGGAAAACTCTCAAACCAAACATTTTACATCACATTGAATTATACACCCAGATTTTTCTACACTGTACATATTTATTTCTTTTTTTAAAAGCATTTGGTTCTCTAACGACTATACTACACCATTTTGTTGCAGCGTTTTGCTCTGTATTAGCATTGCACTGCCTAAGGCTCAATAGAGCACTCCAGTCAAAGTATATCATTTGATACGCAACATAATATACAGCCCTGTATGAAGCATAACCGAGATGAGCGAGAGCAACGCTTCCAAGCAAAACCTCCAGTTCCCGACTACTGATGACTTAAATGGAACTAAGGCAGCTCCAGGCTATTTCTGTAGGGCTCTGGGCTAAATGTGATTTTAAAGCGACCTTATCAGTCAGAGCCAACAACTCATACATACTATAAACTGATTACTAAATTTTTTTTTCTTCTTCTTCTTCTTCTTTTAAAAAAAATCTGCCGCCCAACCCGGTGCTGTAATATATCCAATTCCCACCCCAATCTGGAATGTCCAACTGCCTGCAACTGCGGACCACCCTGCCAATTCGGGAGAGCCGGAACATCCACAGCTCTCCTCCGAAACACGCGGTGTCCAAGAGCTAATTCTTTTCCCGTCACAGACCGCAGTTAAGCTCGCACACAGAGAGGCGTCGGAGGAAGACCTTGCATATACGGGCTTTGACACGCAGTTTTACGAGCACCCTTATCGGCCGGCGGGGGTCGCCCAAGAGCGCTGAAACGCGGATCCTTGTCCGACTGAATCCTCCCATACCCTGGACGATACAGGCGCCAATCGCACATCGCCCTGAGGACCCTTACAAAGATATAGGCCGTCCAGCAAATTTGCGGGCAAACCTTTGCCATTGTTGCCGCGGGGTTGCGGCAAGCTCATATTTTCTATTCAAATTAGCTTTGTGGGAACTACTAGAAAAGTCTGACAAACCTCTGCCAACATTTTGTGGAAAACAATTTAGTTTGAGGCAAATGGGCTATATATTAGCTGCAAGTTTGCAGCAAACTCTCCAGTTTTCTAAGGGGAGCTACCAGCCACAGTCGGCACTGGCACGGTCTGGATTCGACCTGAGGCCATGAGGCATCGCATCCAGCTGCCCAATGACTCAACTGCCTCTTTAATTACAACATTCTACAAGTTAATGCATTTTATTATGTTTTATTTGTAACATTAAGGTGACGCTGCCTACATTGCAGATTTAGCTGAACGGCTTATTTCCATATGCACTTCTTGGCAGGCTAGCAATCACTCCCTCTGCTCGTGACACGGGAGTTCTCATTCAGACTACGGGTCACAATGAATGAATGTTCAACATTCTGTAAGTCAGCTGAAGTCTAATTCACCGGCACTGCGCAGGAACGGAGACGGCTTATAAACATGCGCCTTTCGCTCGGCTCCAAAAATCCTCTGGGAACTGATCTAGGATCAGCCGTACTAAAACAAACAAGCTTTTCTAAAAGAAACCCAAACCTAGGGCCCTGCAACCACCGCCTTGTCCTGGACAGAGGCTCCCAGCTTGTGTAGGCCTACAGGTTTGTGAGTACATTCTATCTAGCCAATTAGAGCAATGTGGTCCAATAAAATTTTCCATGTTAAAAAAGTACACAGATTGGAGTTAAGTTATATAGGAATGTTGTATTTTAAATTTTTTTTTAAGACAACATTCCCTGTCAGGGAAAATTTGTAGGATCCAATTGCTCTGAGCGAATATCACCTGTCCGTGTCCAATGATCAAAGGCATTATAGGGAAATCACCTGGTCTGGGGCACTCACACTAGCAACCCTTCTGTCAGCTACATTTCCTTTCCCTGTTCTTCCTCCTCCTCTTCCTCTTCCTCTACAAAAGGGCCTGCATGCAAACCTTACTATGTCCATTATCTATCTCTCTGCAATAGAGAAAAAGACCTCTTTACTGGGATGAGCAATATTGTCCTTTCTATGAGGGGCGTTAACCTTGATATTAGGCATTACAATCTGTTCAAAAAACCACAGCACAAGTTTTTTCAGATGTTGGGGCGATACACTATACATATCATGGTATTTTGTGTTAATAAACAAAGTAATTGTGATGGCATGGCTAATAAACAAGTTTTTGATAGCTTATTTTAACTTGTTTCAAATTTGTTTGTCAATTTTGACATCAGTCCGACTCCTAACCACGAAACATTTCTTCATTATCAGAAAACACTGGGGCACGTGTTGAGTGTACATGCACACCGTATCGATTTATTCTATTCATTCATAGCAGTGCATTTATGACACTGTGAAACCATGGTTACCGCAGAATGTTATAGAACAGATATCATAGTCGTCACAAACCTGGGCCTTGATACAACCAGCCGCGAGCAATCATAGGTTACACAGAAATGTAATGGGGGGGAAAATAAAAATTCAGTTTTACTGCAGTTCTACTTCAATATAGTGACAAAACCCTTCCTCAGTGGTTGCACATTTCGTGGCTGCTGTGCGGCTCGAGGTTTCAAATGGAAATCCTGACTGTTCTGGCATTGACAGCGGCTGGCAAGCCCACAGGGCAGCGAGTAATTCCACCGCACTGAGCAGGAGTGACTCCTCTGGAGTGAAAAGAAACATTGTCTGGCTGTGTGTACTTCAGAGGACACGGACACTTGTCTGCACTCGCATCGCTCAACTGACCAATGAATACCAATCCAAATTCTAAATTGGGAGAAAAATGTTATATTCTGATAATTTGTTACAAAAATGGTATAATAATAATAAATAATGTAGAAAATTTTTACATTTAAATAAAAAGTAACCTTGATCCCCAGATTTGTTATTTTCAGTGTCTAGACAGTCAATCCTGCAATCTCAGTCTAGCACATTTTGGCCACTCTTGAGTTGGTTGAGAAGCGAGTTTGCCGATGAGCCACCAGGTCCAAATTGCGGTCTTGTCAAATGCCTAGTCTTTAGAATGCAGCATACAGCAGAGGCACAGTATGTTTTGCTACGGGTAATTTGCTCACAGTCAATACAGTGTCATATTCTTACAAAGTGGGCAGCTCTGTTGTTCTCATCATAACATATTGCTCATGTTGTTCTGTTGCCCGTTTCTCTATCTCCCCTGCGGATTTACACCAAAAGCGTTTTGCCGTGTAGTGTCGTGTCAGTATGCGTCGCTGGTACAGAAAAGGACAGCGGTGAAGTTTGTAAGGTGGGCGTTCCCTTCTGGTGTCAGTCAGGAGATCTACTTCAGATTTCATTAGCTTTCTGTAGCTACAGCATAGTTAGTTAGCAAGATGGTTTCAGCTTATTTAGTTAGCTAGCTATGCAAGCTGAAACATAACTTAAGCAAATTAGCTATGAAAGATTTAATAGCGGAAGCAATTATGCAACGCTACGAACGACTAATGGTGTTCTAATGATGGCCCTCCTCCTTTCATACGATTGGTTTGCGCACTGGCTAGTCATGGTCGATTTGCGCAGAAGTTAAAATATTGAGCGAACAGTGCGGTACTCGCGATTCGTACCTTGAATGACTTCCGGCCAGACTGACGGGACTGTTGCTCTTGGTGTAAATCCGGTATTAGGCAATTAAAATTCACTGAGGCCCTTATCTACATACACAAATCTAGGGTGTCATGACGACTCCTCTCCTAGAAGGTTTTATTTCCTCTCTGAAGAAAACAGCAGAACACAAATCTTCATGGCCCAGCATGGCCACCACATACCCCTGGGATAGCTAGCCAAATCTGTGACTTTCTTTTGAAGAAATTAAGTTTAAAAGTTAAAACTTAAGTTCCATTTAGGAAATGGTTGGTGAGGCCATTTTAAATTTGTTGGTGAGATCTGCGTTGTATAACTGGCTTAAAGTTGAGGAACAGTCATACAACACCTGAGAATAAGGATTTCAGTACTGGCTGGATTTTAATCCATTATTATTTCTAAACATAACATTTATTGTCAAGAGCAAGAGAAAAGCTGCCACTTTTGTTAGAGGAATTCAATAGCTAAGCCAATTACCTCATAACCGATTCATGATTCGTTCTCATTAAAAAGAGACAAAGGCATAAAAATCTTTTGGTAATAATAGTATGGTGCTTAGCTCTGCTCTCGACATCTTCAGGTTAATTTTGCTAATAGCAATTTTGACAGTTTTAAGATAAGTCAGTCTTTGTCATAAATGAACCTGCCCCGGTTCATTATGTTTGAAGCAGAGAAGAAACTTCTCTTTGGTTTTGTAAAAGATCCTTGGTTGTGTGTTTGTTCCATTATTGCTTTTATTTTGTGCCTGTCGCACTGAAGTTGGAAGGGTAATTCTTTAGGTCTGGGTTACTGGTCTCCGATAGATATAATATAAAGTTAAGTTTGACTTGTGTTGTTTTGACTTGTGACTTTGTTCGACTAACCTATGAACGAATTTGGAGATTTTAATTGATATTATTCTTTTAATAATAATTGATCATTTAAAATGTCCAATATTTTAAGACCTATATGGCATTTAGTGGTCTTCCATTGCTCATTTCCTTGCGCTACCTTTAACAGTTAACAGTAAACTGTTATATTAAAAAAATACTTAATTGTGATCAGATCCTACTTGCCCAACTGCCTCCAATCGTGTGTGGCACCTAAATGATATTGTGATTTGGATGATAAGAGAAGAAGTAACTCACTACTGCTTAATTAGCAAAGCACATCTCTGAATCTACCTCAAGTGTGTGAACACGTCAGTTTCAAATGTTGCGAAGTTATGAGGAACGGGGTAAAAGGAAGGAGCACTGGGTGACCTCTAGGGGCGATGCCAGACTCTGGGGTGTGGGAGACGTCCAGCAGGAAGCCGGCGGGCGTGGGGCGATCTACGGAGAGCCTCTTGCAGGGCAGGAAGGGAGAGGCCTCAGTCTCTCTGGTCAGCTGGGCGAGGGCGTCTCGGAGGCGGCGTTTTTTGTGATGGCTGCGGGGCACGTCGAGCGACAGCGGGGACTCACACTTCTGCATGACAGGGCTGCCCGGCTGAGACAGACAAGCAGGGGGGAAATTGCCTCTTAGTGATTCTTATTGAATGCCTTACTGCACATTCAATTCCATTTAGTTCAGTTCCTTTAAATGCAATGAGCGCACGCGAGAAAAAATGCAGAAAGTTTCAGAAAAATAATGAATACATAGAGATAGTAGGCCTATGTTATGAAACTACACTGTATCCGTTTCATTTAAAAAAAAAATAATAATTTTTTAAAACAAGACTGAAATATGTGCATATGTCATTCGGTGTATACCAGCCACCCTGATCATATGGTGTAACCAATGTATTAAATCAGTCCGACTGGAGTCACAAGAGAGAAAAGAAGGAGTCACAAGAGAGAAAAGCTATTTTTCGAACTTCACAAATTCCATGTCAGTAAATTACATTTTCAGGCTACAGTCATTTTAAATGTAAAAATATTGACATTTCATCCTACAGTTTTTCATTGAACATTAAAATCTCAGTTGATCAAGCCCCACTAAATGGTTGTTCTATTCAATGTCAAATGACACACAAAAGGCTGTTTTACCTTTTCATACAGATACATGGATTCCTCTGCTCTGGCGTCCATCTGTATACTGCCCCAGAACCACTTTTGACAAGGAAAGACAAATTAAAAGCCAGAAAGGTGTCCACACCTTATGGATGATTTGCCATTCTGAAGACAAACGGAACAGACTTTTGGAAAACTAAATCAAATCTTGCATGGATGTGCATTTATGTATCGTTACTTATATATGCATTCTTTGCTAATGTGAATGCAATACAGTAAATAGAGAGATGCAGTGAGACACAGTGGAAGACACAAATGGATGGAAATGATATCGTATTAAAGCAGCACATCCATCAAGGAAATCCTGTTAAGAGACCATATGCCAGCAAGAGAAAGATTGGCATTACCTCCTGCTTCACAACGTACAATCTTTTTGACGGCAAAGAAGGAAGTTCTTTCACCGTGTTCTCCTCTACAACCAGGTGAGTACATTTTTCCTCCCCGACGTCCAGAAAATGGCCCCCTTGTTAAAAAAAAATTAAAAAAAATAAAGAGAAGAAACAAGAATAAATGGTCATATTCTAACGCAGCATTCTTTCCTCAAAAAC
Organism: Ilyophis sp. 1 JC-2022; assembly: GCA_022702515.1. Taxonomy (NCBI): domain Eukaryota; kingdom Metazoa; phylum Chordata; class Actinopteri; order Anguilliformes; family Synaphobranchidae; genus Ilyophis; species Ilyophis sp. 1 JC-2022. Next base: position 120,416,746 of record CM040395.1, on the reverse strand, counting down.
ACTATTATGGCAAATCCTGGTTGTGCAGCATAAAAACATTGTACACAACATTATTAATTATCAAGGCAGGCAGCCACAGCCAGAAAAGCTTAAATAGCTTACTTTCTACATATAATCCATTTGTAGAGCCAGATATATTGTTGAATAGATTTATATCGCCTTGTTCAAGGACGCTGTGATTCTGGGACTGGTATTAAGAGGAACAGAGAGGGATGCTCTTATTCTTTGGCTGGTCTCAATTGTGCCTGTTCCCTCCCACAGCCAGCGAGGCCTATACGACCTTGGACAACACACAGGAATTCACACCTGAAGCTGATCAGGAGGCCTTACCCATTGCCTTGATAATGGCAAAGCCCCACAGAAATCGGTGCGGAGCGGATTTCTCGTGCGATGACATCGCCTCCCTTCATTTTCAATGAGAGACGATTCCTCGTGCCTGCAGGGCAGGTTGGGATTGCTTGCGATGCGAGGCATCCGGACGAGACGGGGAACGTGTCGCAATAGCCAATCAGATTAAAGATCCGACTTAAAATTTGAAAAGAGGAACAATTTATATTTCCCCACTCCTAGTTCTGTCATGGAAAATTATCGTTAATTATTGCTGTGTGGGGATTTCCCATAGAATCCGATCGATATCATTTAACAAACACGGTGTTTTAAAATAGAACACATGTCTAGAAGTGACCAATCGTGAGAGACGAGGGTGACGTCAAGAGATTTCACCGCTTTGTGGGGCTTTGCCGTAAGGCCTAATATAAAGGCACAGCCTGCCGTAGTAATGGGGAACACAAACTAGTTTGAAAAAACTGAATTGGCTCATTCTAAATGGATTCAGTGTTATGAACTGCGCAAACCTTCAGCTCGACATTGACATCGGCTGGTGTACGGAAGTCACGGTAACATTTAGCGCTTGAACATCCAAGTGTGCATTGGTACATGTATTGTAACATTGCGACAAAGGTAATGAAAAACGAAGTGCCACATTTCAAAATATTTGCAATTAACAAAACAGATTAAATCTCTGAAGAACGTCACATGACTGAAACATCTGCCTTTTATTAATCAACTTCTGCTGGCACAATTGTCGAAACAATAAATGTGTGTATTTTTTCAAAACCTGGCATTTGTCTTCCATATCCATATTTGTTCTCTTTTTGAGAGATTTTCCCCTCTTGGGTGAAGGGGTATGCAAACTACGCATATAATTTTCCCTTCGTTATTTAACTTAGCATTTTATTCATGATTTATTTTGCCAAAGTTGCAGACAGGGAATAACACTAATTTATGCTGAAGCAGGATAAGAATCTTGATTTGGAGTTTTCCAAGGTTGTTGTAGTTTTGTCTTTTCCATTTGTTTTTTTATTTATATACAATTTAATTTCCAAATCTGTTTAGTTTTAAGTCCTACATGTTCGTCTTGATTCAATTTTTTATTTTATTTTGGAGAATCGTGCCCATTTCATTTTAATATCATTTTGTTTTTGTTCCATGTCAGTTTTGTACCTTCCCCTTGTCAAATATTTATTGTCAACCCAAGCAGGATTGAGGTTGGTCAGTGCTTTGATGGGAGACCTACTGGAAAAGATTTGTGCTGCTGGATGTGGTGTCGGTGTGACAATATGTTGCATTCTTCTCTCTGGCTGAAATGTAAAAATCCAATACCCCAGCACGGGCAGCGCTGTCCTTCTACACTTCAGTGAGTCTGGACCACAGAGACCACATGGCCATTAAAGAAGCCCATGGTACTTTTCAAAAAGCATTCGCTTGCAAACCCTGGGGTCCTGGTCAAATTCCCATAGAACCGGCTCTCTACATCTGGCTACTTACATTTAAAAATTGAGTTTGCAGTTCACTGACAAGCTTAATTATAGATGCAAAACAAAATAAAATCATAAAAAAATAAAGCGTACAGTACCGAGCATTAAAGTCCTCTCCTCCATGTTCCTCTTTTCCTCCTCAGGGAAGCCCAGAAAACTGAGAGTGCAGTCTTGGAAAGGAGGGACTTTGAATTCACTGCGGAACTCCTCGCTTCCCGCACTGAAGGCGCTGTTGGAAGAGGGGGCCGTCAGCGAACGCCGTAGCAAGGCGTGCATTAAAATAAGGCGAAATGGGAATAATGACAGCTGCTGAAGTTTTATCGCCGTCGCTAAGAGCGCCATTTTGGTCTACTGCAGCGTAATTTGTCCTCAACTCTAACCATCCAAATGAAGCATTCGGTACTTTTCCCCCATTACCCACGCAGCATTGCAAGTTTGCCGACTGGGGATGTGTTCCATGAAGAAAAAACCCATAAAAGCTAAAACACAAACTGCAAAGCGAGGGGGATTGACAAGCTCTCGGTTTGGTGTTGCGTTTCATACACCGATCTTCAACCCTGGTCCGAGAGAGCCACAGGGATTTTGTTCTACTCCTTAAAATCAGCAGACAATCGGACAAACTCCCGAAGCTCTGTAGAATCGGGTTGAGAACCACTGAGCTGTACATGAAAAAAAACTTGCGCTTTGCTTAAAACCTTTGTGCGTGTACCGTTTTAAGTCACTCTGGCTATAAGAGCAAAAATAGCATCAGTCCAAAGTTGTCATACAAACTGGTTTTATTTCGAACTTAAAATGTGAGACAAAACAAAAGGGTCTATTCTAGCTAAATTTACATTAGGGGAAATATAAATAAAAGCCCTGGTTACCAGTTAAATGCCATGAAATTAATCAATCTGAAAATGACTCATTTCAATGATTCCCTATAAGATAAATCCTTAATTGATTAATGATTAATTTACTAGACCAGAGTGTACAATTCCAATGATTTCTCTACATAATGGGCAAACCATAATTATTATCATAATGATAATTTTTATAAAAATAAAAAAAAACAATAAATACAAAAAAGGCTAGCCAACTTACCCAGCCACATGTCAAATTGCATGCTATAAAATTAGCTTGCTAGCTAATTTTGGTCTGACGTGAAGGACATATTGACCATTTAAAATGTACCATTCTCTCAATATTAGTGAGGAATCATGCTGTACTGTCTTTTCCAACTGAGCGTTTTGTCTTGTCACAAAAAATGAGGGATAAAGCCTTTTCGGTTCAGTTACGAACCCAAACTGGACGAAAGGCATGACTGATACCGTGAAATCTCAGGAATAAGTCTTCAGCTAAGGTTTGATGACAGGTGACTGAGTTTTGACAATGGCTGAGATGATGGAAGAAACAGAGGTGTAGTTTCGGATAGTGCTGCTGCAAGGTCGACTGAGAAGCAACGATGTGCTAAAATGGGGGCAGCGTAATGATTTCTGCCACACTTACACCTCGTCTCTCCGGTCCCAAGCTTTATAGATCCAGTCTGGGGTGAGGATCGGAGTACCCATGCACACCGCCAGCTGTCAAAGAAAGAGAGAGAGCAAATATAATGCCTCACTTCTGATATTCAGGACAACATTCTGTGAAAAGAAAACCACTCAAGTTGCAATCTTTAGTCTTCCACAACTCAAAACCTCTGGTACGTTCATATTTTTGCAGTTTACAGCGGTTACCGTTTGGTCACCTTGATGAGCAGAGTGTAATGTCCACATCCCCACCTCCTCAAGATATGACCAATCGGTATGCTGGCAGGGTGTGATATCAGGGGGTTTTTGGAGGGAGAATCAAATGTTGTCTTACAAACTCTGTTTAGCTAGCTGCCTGCCTAATGTCCAAGGACGGCGGTAAAAATAAGAGCAGCGTTCTATTTTTTCCGCCGCGCAAGGATCAGCAGCTACCCGTCGCAAAAGCAGTGGTTACACTGTGGATGTCGCGTAAAGAACAGCTTTGCGTGAGAAAACCCATCTTTGGAAAAGTTAAACTGCTTCCTCTCCCACACTTTTTAAATCAATTCTCTTTGAAAAACAAGGCTGTCTCTCAGTAAAGCAGTAAAACATAGCCTAACTGAAGTTGACAGCTGCTAAAAAGGAGAATGGAAGTGAAACGAGTCTCCATCTAGCAAATCTCTCAGAAGAGGAAACTCAACAGGAGACTGAAGCGGCCCCGGAGCACGCTCTCCACAGTGTTCACAGTCACACACCGAGTAAAATATCATGACTCAAGCTATTTGATCAGCCTGTCTATGCCTACTAGACTAACTGGAAAGTTCTGGTAAAACATCCCCAGAACTCTGATACTGCTGAAACGCAAAAGAAGTTTGAATATTTTATCATTTACATAAAAGTAAATATGTGTACACCTTTACTCAACCGCTGAACAGCGCGTGCTCACCCTGTACTTCTCGCCATGGGTCGAACGGGCAATGACGTGAGTGACTTTGGAGCTGAAGTCCTTGTGAATGATTCCCCTCATGTGATGGACCAGAGTGACCAAATGCACCTGTAGAAGTGGAGGTTAGTGAAAGACCTCTGCGTAAAGGGGCAGTTCATTCAAGTTTTATTTTGATATGTTTCTACATACCTGGAGTCCCATCTATCCATCCAGGTAGTTTTGCTAAGAAATCACTAGTTTTGCAGATATCCGCTGCAACTCACCTTGACATCACCCCGATATAACGGACCTCAACGGAGTCAGTGTAACAATATAAAAAAAAACAGCAAAAAAAAAAAAAGCGATGCGTACTGAAATCGATTTTTTGCCCCCCCCCCCTAGTCTAGAGGCTGGTTTGATGCTGCTTTGCACACAATGACACAAGCCTAGGCTCTAGCCTCCCGTAACCCTGACCAGGAATAAGCGGGTTAGATAATAGATCAGATGGACTAAAGTCGGTGCAGAAAACAAGTATGTGAATAAATAAAATAATAAGGCAAAAAAATATTACTGGCTAACAATATTAATTTCTTTGAGCAACTGTATTGGTATTGGTCAGAGAAACACATTTTGTTAGCATGTGATATTTTTTGTGTCACAATTATTCACAAACTTGTTTTCTGTACTAGTATAAAAGTTCATTTTCTTCCCATTTTTGATTAAGCAACATACAGTTACTCATTACCTCAATAATTTTTTTATACAGCCTTCTTTGCCCTCCCTTATCATGGTGTGACTAATTTTGTTGGACACTGTATGTATGTATAGGGATACTGAAAAACAGGAGGCTGTGGGTAAACAAGCTCAAGTGACAAGCGACTCACAACTTCCTCTTTCTTGCGAAATCCAGTGAAACACAGCTTAAGGTCCCGCATGGAGTTGGAGTATAGGGGCCTCGAGGAGAAGGGGAGAGCCTGCAACATGAACAAGCACGAAAATGCTGTGGAACTGCACAATCGGCGCCCCAAGCAAGAGCTTTTTAAATGACATTTCAGCTATGACGACAGGATTAAAGCCGTACTCTCCAGCCTCGCTACACTAAATTACGTTCCACAGCACGTTCAGTCCTCATACGAGACGGTTAAAGATTCTCAGTCGAGCTGTGTCCATGTTTAAAGGGTGGACTTTCTCGTGATGTTACCTCCTCTGTCCTCGCGCAGTGTAGAACAACCGGTGGGCCCACAATCCGGCTGGAATTTTTGTACAAGTAGTCATAGCCGGGGGACTCGAAGTCTGTGAGTACAAACACGGTCCCGACGTCCCTCACCTTTTCCGATTTCACGCAAGGCACATTAACGTCCTGCACAAAGACAACAGAAAGAGGTGGTGGAGTAAAGTCAGTTACAACTTTGCTAATTAAACTCTCTTCAAATTAAATATTTAAATACATTCAATTAACATTTTGTCCAGCACTGTGACCCATAATTAAATATAGTTTTTTTCCCCCCCCCACAAAAGGGTGAGTCAGTTTTGCTAAACGATGTTCACGAAGAATAGAAGCCAATACTTGCACTTCAGGACACATGTCGATTGAATACAGGCCAAAGACCAACCAGATGACATTGCGTACATACGACACGCAGAGTGTCGTATGTGAGAGAAAGCTGCACTGGTACTCAAGCACCAGGATCGTTCCAGAATAAAACCAAAGGGAAGTGGTTATTAAAGATTTCTATAAATGGCCATAGATTGATTTTGCATGTGAATGATACTACTACATTGTTCATTTCCAAATTTGTATTAATGCCTTCGTTCCACAATATGAATGTAAAATGCAGCAATGTTAACAACACAAGTGGTTTTTCCCCAGAGAAAAGCTATTTGTACCAGTGTTAACTTATCAGTATGCACGACGCGGAGGGACCCAATGTGTTTTTGTGAAGAATGCAGGCAAACCTGTCTTTCTCCCCCCCAACGGCCCAACAAAAACTTAGAAAATGCAACTGGGCCAAATTACTCATGCCTTTTTCAAGTGAATAAATGTAAGGTCAGCACAATACTTTAAGGACCAGCCCTTAACAGCCAAAAAACCACTGTGTGAATTTATATGTGAATAGCCCACATAATACTTTTTAATAAAAACACCTACGAGGTCAAAGTACATAAGGACCAAAGGACATAAGTTGAATCGCTCGCTAGTCTGTCAGGAATGTGAGCATGACCACCGTGTGTTTGAATGATTAAAATGTTTAAAATGAAGAACTACATACAGGTTTCACTCAGTATATCTCTGGGCTGCCCACACAGATTCTACAGAGCATTCCCTGCAAGCATGTTGATGTATTCACACATCCAGAGATTGAGGCCTACCATGTTAACTATTGATTTGATCAACTTTTGATCAGACTTAGTGCCTGAAGCTCTTCCTCCGATCTTCACTGGGACCTCCATTACTTTGATGGCCTGCAAAGAAGGAATGAATGATTGATTGAATACAGAATGATAAGCCACTGAATAGAAACACTCTTGCCAGATCTGGGTCAAATACACATTTGAAATAATGTTTCAAGGCACTGGTAAAAACAAACAAACAAACAAATAGAAGAACTATTGAAAATGATCCTGCAAATCCATGAGAATTTTCAACGCAGCACCAAAACATAGTGTAAAAAGAATTTGTGAAAATAAATCCGTATTTATTCCTAATCTGCAGGGCTTTCACTGGTGTCTAAACGATTAAAATGTTCCAAAAAGAAAAATGGCCCAGGTCTAAACCTTGCGACACGCGGAGCTTGGGTTTCAAAAGTGATGCATAACGTGAAAGCGTTAGAAGCTAGAAGCTTCTAGAAGCTAATGAAAACTTTAGTGCTGCAGAAGGCGTGTTGGTGAGTCAGTGTACAGACATCTCCCTCTGCTTAATTTCATAATTTGCTGCACAGATGGATCATTTTAAAGCCTTCCCAAGTGACAGGTTTCACCACTCCAGCACTAGAGGGTTTCACCAATGAGCTCTATCATTGCGTCACTCTCCCTCCTTTGCGTTCCTCATTAAAACCTCCCTGCGTTCCGCTTTCAAAGCTGCCGATTCACTCTGAGGCTTAGCCGGTATGCCAGCGCAGTTTTAGCATTTAGGGAATTTGACTTGTAATTCAAAGGTTGCAGGTTTGCTTCCCAAGCACCGCAATTGTATCCTCAAACAGATGAAATCACATTTCTGAATATCGTACAGTACAGAATTTACCCAGCACTAAATCCAGGGTCCTCATCCCAGATCGTGGAGGGCCAGAGTGCGATGGTTCCCGTTGTTACTCATTGAATTGATCAAACTGAAGCAGCCGATTACACAGTTAAAAGGGACAGTTCACTTCCTGGAGTTTTTCCTGCTTTATGGCTGGTGAAGGGGATTCGTGATCAAAGAAAATAAAATACACTTCAAGTAACTCCAAAGCAGTTTTTACAGCAACAGTTTTATAAAAAAAAATATCACTTTATATTGTGCCAGTGCTTCGTTCCAGTGCTTCTCAGTTCAAGCAGAGCATGTTCTTCACTCCCAAGGACCCGTGTTGTACAGGAAGCCGAGGCACAATTTCTCTGAGTGGAGCCGTCTCAGGTTGCATGCGCCATAGTAAATAGTAGTAAACATAGTAAAAACGTAACATGCTTTCTTTAAGAATAATCGAGTAAAATACAAACATACATTCTCTGGAGGCTCAATTCTGTTAAGGCTGCTTTTGGATTCATTTAAAGTGTATTTTCTGGCTTCAGACCAAGAACCCCAAAAGCTGCCATGCCAGCCATTGTAAAGCCGGTCGTGGTCATCAGACACTTCTGTGTTTATCTAAAATATCCATCATCGCCCACAAAACTGTTTAAGCCAATCAAGAGCATACACTCAAACCGAAATGATATCAAAGAACCTCAGTGGCCTATCCCTTTAACTCATCGCGCCTTGATCTCCTCCGTCTAAACAGGATGCGTATTTGAAAGAGAAAATGAAAACAGCAGAGCCTGTGGCTCTCCAGGACCAGAAATGCCCACCTAAAACAAATCTGTCAATAGAACGAAATTAATTATGTAAAGCCCATTGGCTGGACTGAGATTTTGATGGATTCTTGTCTACCTCTCACATCTAGTCTACACAGTCTCTCTGAACCAGGCAAGCCCTCTTCTACAATTCAGATGTAGAACAGCTCAAGTTTTAGATTTTTCCTATCTGATGGCAAAACAAAGCCAGTAATATGTAATAACATTACTCATCCACCCTAAGGAGAGCAATAAATCAAGCAGCAAACCACAAACCCCAAGCTATATTATAAGCTAAAAGAATTAACCTTCCAACCCCCATCTTTTAAATGCCATCAGACTCACAGCACGCCTCTGCTAAATTCCACATAAATGTGTCCGAGTGCGTGGACGTGAAAGCCCACTCACGCACACATGATTGTTGATTCTGAGCACAGATGCACCAAGTGCAGTAAAAATCGCAACCGGATTGTTGAACTCTGCTGCACTAGATCTACATAAGCGATGACATAGCCTCACTCAAAACCTCACGGTAACACGAGCCTGATCAGACTAATGCTCCGATGTGAGAAGTCCACCAAACTTCTTTCCTTATCCCGGATTGGCCATTTTTGACAAATCATTGTCTCGTGTATGTGAGGCTCAATGTGCAGCAGTGACCTATAACATAATTTGACTAAAACCTGGGAGAACCAATCAGATTGTAGAAAGTCTATCTCAGAAACGGACTTTACTGTTGCTCAAGTGAGCGTTTAGGGTCCAGATCTGTCAACACGCTGGCCTGAGAAAGAGACGTTTATCTGCAGCTGAACAAGACTGCTTCCACATTGCCTACTTATACAAAATGGCAGCCTCACATTGTCAAGGGCTAAAAAAAAACTTTAAAACGTTAGAGAAATCACAAGAACAACGTTCCCCAACCTCTTTTAAATAAAAACTACATGCCTACACTTTGTGAACATTGCCCCTTTTATTGGCCTATGCTTTTACCTGAAAAGATAATAGAACCCGCACACTCGTACGCTCCGAAAAACACCAGTTTATCGACGTTTCGAGCACAAGGCCCTTCGCCAGGCCAAACTCGAGATTAGTGCACCACACCCACATAAATAGACTAGGACATCACTAAAGGGCGGACATACATAAAAGAGGACACGATGTCGTCAAATGACAAAAAGAGTGTTATATACACAGTGAGCGCCGTAATTCATCGGGCAGTGACATTTTTTGTTATTTTGGTTCTGTACTCTAGCACTTTGAGTTTGAAAGGATACAATGACAATAAGGTTAAAGTGCAGACTGTCAGACTTTAATTTGCGGGTATTTTCATTCATATCGGATGAACCGTTTAGAAATTATAGAACCTTTTGTGCAGTGTCAGGCATTAAAAAATATTAACATAATGTACAATAAAGTAATTATTTTTAAAATTTGGTCGCATATCCTTCGCATGCCATGACTTCCTGATGTCTGTGACCCAATTGTATCCCTTCAAACGTGCTAGAGTACAGAACCAAAATAACAAAAAATGTGTCACGGTCCAATTAATTATGGTGCTCACTGCATATACACTGCTCAAAAAATGAAGGGAACACTTAATCAACACAGTATAACACCAGTCAATTAAACTTCTGGGATATCGATCTGTCCAGTTAGAAAGCGTAAACGATTCTGAATCAATTTCACCTGCTTTGGTGCAAATGAAAGTGACAACAGATGGACAGGAGAGGCAACAGCAAAACGACCCCCAAAAAGTTAATGGTTTTGCAGGTGGTGGCCACAGACCATTTCTCTCTCCTTATCCTTCCTGACTGATTTTTCTCTAGTTTTGCATTTTGCTAGTGCCCTTGCTAGTCACTACTGGTAGCATGAGGCAGTACCTGCAGCCCATTCAGGTTGCACAGGTAGTCCAGCTCCTCCAGGATGGCACATCCATACGTGCCGTCGCAAGAAGGTTTACTGTGTCTCCCAGCACAGTCTCAAGAGCGTGGAGGAGATACCGGGAGACGGGCCATTACACAAGGAGAGCTGGACAGGGCCGTAGAAGGGCAACAACCCAGCGGCAGGACTGGCATCTGCTCCTTTGTGCAAGGAAAAACCGGTTTGGTTTAATTGACTTGGTGTTATACTGTGATGATTAAGTGTTCCCTTAATTTTTTTGAGCAGTGTATATACATGTATATATAGCACTCTTTTTGTTATTTGACTACCACTACATATTCTGCACTCTTTAATGTATATCTGCCCATTAGTGAGTCATGACCGGTCCTAGTCCATTTCAGATCTCATCCTAACCCAGCACCACAAAAAGTGATGTGTGCATTTGTTCATTTTTTCCTATGCTTTTACCTGCAATGCTTCCACAAGTTCTTCATTTTTTCCAGCATCTCCAACAAGTACAACTCTGGTCTCGACTTGTGGTAGATCACCTGTAATGTGATTAATCAGCAAAATCGGAGCAACTATATTCACATACATACATACAGAATACTACGTAGACCATTTGAATGTACACTTTCTGTATAGTTTTAAAGTAACATATTTCTATGATGATTTCAAGATGATTCAAATTCTCAAAGAAGTAGCTACCATCGAGGCCTACATCCTCTGCCGTTATGCTCAGGAAGGAATGCTCCAAAGATGTCTCTGCCATTCTGGAGTCATAGATTGAGGAGTTGTGCAGAAAATTATGAGCCATCCCCAGACTCACAGCACTGCAGCCAGTCATGACAGGACAGCAGCAGCTAGGGCATGTGATCCTGACAAAGACACTGTGGAAAAGAAAAAAACGTTAAACAAGGGGTTGGACAAGTAAAATAGCTTTTGGTTTCTCTGTAATCTACTAAAATAGGTATCACTTTTCTAGCAGTTGTTGTCAGACTGGTTATTAGCCTATTATTCTGTGTCTCATTGTGCTGATTAGGAAACAAATTTTGATTGGTTATTCATCAATATTACAGGTTCTAAAAAATAAATACATTTTATTACAGTTGATTATAGATTAGCCGACTAAAAACGAAGTTGAAAAAGCAAATGTAGTGTTTGCTTGTAACCAGTCTCGATTAGGCTACCAGACGTTCTATCTCTGATAGGTAATCAAACATTGAGCCTGTTATGCGAGACTAGCTTGTGACCTCTGTGTTTAAACGTAATACATAAGCTAGTCTGTAACGTTACAGCTTGACGGCTAGGCATCAAGCTACATTTTGTCTTCAATCATTTTTAGGCTATAACTTTCTTTCTCGTTTCCTAAACTCGAGTTTTAGCCTAAAATTACGTAGCCACTGATTAAGAAAAAGCAAAGCAACGACTGTGCTGCATGGCTTAACTAGCCATCTAAATCAGATTGGGGGGAAAAAAACCCAAACAGCTAATTTAGCCAAATAACAGCTATTATCTAGTCATTTACAGTAGGGTAACGTTAACGTTACATAAGAGAAGGTTGATAAGTGATAATAATACATTATTATAAAGATCAATAATACATCAGTTTCAAAATGCAACAGCATGAACTGGGACATAATAGCTGATAGCTATGTCACAGTCTTTGAGAAAACAGATATTAATTTACAAAGGTCCGATTAAAAAGGAACAGTTTACCTATGCAACTGCACCGGCAGGGCTGAGTTCAAATCGTCCGATGGTGTCAGGTAAGCTCGCTATCAGCGTGATACAAAGTAGACTACCACGCAAGCTGGACAGCTAGATACAATTTATCATGAACGAAACAATTGAGGTTGCTACTAAAATCCACACCGTATATCTACATCAGAATACTACAATTGTGATGCTATCTTCATTTAACATATTTGTAATCGTATTAGTAGGCTACTAGACCATTCAAAAAGCAAAGCAAACTCTAGCGGCGTGAGATGATTGGCGTAGGAATGGAAAGCAAAGCGGAAGTAGCGGGAACAGCGTTGTCATTGGTTGGATGTTGAAACAGGGGCCTGTTTTTATGCAAAGGAATGCAATGCTTTATTGCTACTTTTTTTGAATGTGCAACGAGGAAATAATTTCACATTATTTTGCACTATTCGTTTAAACTTTTCATAAATCATTTAAAAGGCAGTTACGAAATATCATAGTTTGAACGTTTCATTATCATAGTAACTTTATTTCACCAGGCAAAGCTATGCATCGAATTATGTTATGTTGGAGAGAGAGAGAGAGAGAGAGAGGGAGAGGGAGAGGGAGAGAGAGAGAGAGAGAGAGGGAGAGGGAGAGGGAGAGAGAGAGAGGGAGAGATTCCTCAAATTACAATTATTTAGGTTCACACACATGCGAGCATGCAACATACACACATATAAACGGACATGTGTGCACACACACAACACATAACATAATTTATTGTAATTCCTGTTATAGGCATTTTTATTATTTCATTTTTTAATCCATCATCCATACTGTATATAGTTTTACTATGTAACCCCTGCTTTGGCAACACAAGTGCCTGTATTTGTCATGCCAATAAAGCACTTGAAATTGAAAATTGAGAGATTGCCAGGTAACTCAATATCAGAAAGGACTATGAACATTTCTCTTCTGTCCCACAGCATTCATATTCAAACTAACGGCTTAAGCTATTATGGCAGTTTTGCTCCAAACCTACAGGGTATGTGTTCCTGAGCCAGGATGACAATGGTGTGCATACTTTGCTTTCTTCAATCCCCTACATTAAAGGACAATTATTCTCTGACAGAAAACACAGTAAATCTCTGTTAGGCCTTTTCAGAAGTCTTGGGATCCGCACATCTCTTGAATCGCACTCATAGTTGACACCAAATTGGTGCTGAGGGAAATTTATTACCAATGAATTTATTCTGCTTATTACCACACCAAGAGCACTGATTACTAACGGAATAAACACAAACACAGCATTTTATTTGAGATGGCATTTCTCAATATATTTAAAATATACAGAAAAAATCATATACAAAATGTTCTTCAATGACATTACCCTCACATGCACATAACTGCAGAAATAGTGTGGGACTCAGTTTTAAGTCTTTCTAAATGACAATATTGATTATTCATTTTCAATACAGCTTGTTCAGCATAGAGGAGAAAAAAAAAAGAAAAAAAGTCATAATTCTCTTGGTAAAAAAAGAAAATGGTTTTAATATGTCCAAGGAGTACAACATGTCTTGTTTATAAGCCCTGATTTTTACCATTTTAATAAGTTTCATTTATCTTCAAATTTGTTCTGTGCTTTGTATTCCATTGTGGTAAACAAATGAATCATCTTAATTTCACTGAAACTAATATAAAAACCAATTGCACTGACAGAATTCTTCTTGGTTGCAGGTAACAGAAATGCGTTTAGTTGTTCTGGAACAAAGCTACTGTGACATTACCCTTAATTCCAGGCTATTTAAAATAATGTAAACACTGCTGTGAATAAGAGCCAGCATAATTATGAGTTTGGGCCAAGACTGTGTGAGTCATACTGTTTTTTATTCACATAGAACAAAAGACAAAGTTTGTTTTAAAAGGGTCACAAGTGAGACAGCGGCTCATGAGCTGCTCTGAATTAATTTTTTTTAAGGCTGAATTTAGTTGTTTTTTTGTTTGGTCCAAGAATAAACACTGAACAAAAAGAAGCCATTCATTCATTCATTCTTTGCACCCGTCTGCCAGTCAGTCAGGCCAGTAGGGCAAATCGCTCAAGAGGACAGCTGTTAAAACAATAAAAAATCCACAAACACATGGGTCTGTCTGCAGATTGGCCACTTCTTCTGGTCCAAGCCCATCTACTTGTCGGCTGTTCTCAAGTCTCATTGTATTGAGTCCAATCCACTTTTCCGCCTATATTCCACAATTATTTAGTTTCACAATGAACTCTCCCCAGCGGAGGCAATTGCTATGTATCTCAAGGCATGATGATATTGGAAATGAATGCACATAAATCCAGTTTAGTCAAAAATACACAGTTCTCTCTGCCAATCTTGTGGGTTTTTTGTGTAGTATTTCTGAAGTTTGGAGGTAGTGTCAAAATTCACTCTTGTAACTTGTAGTTCTTAGGTGTTCCCACATATATGGTTGGGACTTCAGTAGTTATTCAGACTTAGAAAGCACAGTTAGGTACAGCAGTGCCACACACTCGTGGCAGGTACTTGTAGTTCACCCATTGGTGAATGGCAAGGTTGGAACGGGAGCTTGCATCACCCCAACTACTTGTCATTGGGAAAAATCCATAAGGAGGACAGGGGAATATCTTGGGTTCAGCAGGTCAGCTCGTCCTCCCCGAAATGTTGCTCTCCATATCCCCTCGTCCATTAATGCAGCAGTGCACATGTTGCTGAAGATATCTAGAAAACAAGAGATGAAACAGAAATATAAAAGCTGCCGTTCAGGCAGGGGTAAATTTCTCTGCCTGTACAATGCACGTGCAGCAAGCATTGGGGGAAGGGGTTGGGGGCAGCTGTGCTCATTAGATGTTTCAGCCAGAGCAGCAGCATAGCTAAGCTGCTATAATAATAACCAGTGAACAAAAAACCAAACTCGTCCCTAAACAACATAATCCAGACTGTCAGGAGCAAATGTAACATTCAGAAGATGGTGCAGGAAGTTCCATAGGAAGAAAAATCATGAAAAAGAAAGCAGTAGCTGTACAGTTTGCCAAAACCTTTTGGAATCGAGAGACGTCTGCCTATCAGCATCATTTTGTTCACTGAAGTCTGTGCAATTGCAGAAAACTAACACAAAATACTAAATGTGCCTCGAGAGCTGTGGCCTTGTAGAAACAGTTACAAACAAGGCACTACTCCAAACGGCTAAGACAAAAGTGACTGCAGCCTGAGTATTTTAGTGGTAAGAAATACCATGTGGCAAAGGTCATGCTCTGCTTGTTGATGGCACAGCCAGAGGTTTGGTTTGCTCATCGTCTGTCTCAGTGCAGCCGCCTACAGTAAGATCCAAGCTAGATTAGCCTGAAGACAGTACCAGTGTTACTGCAAATAGACTCTCCTTCTGCAGATATAAGGATTATGTGTGGAACCAGACCTTTCCTCTGTGTAGTTACATTCTGAACAAGCCAACAACACGAAAGAGAACTATCAATTTACTGAAGCGCCACTGTTGTGTTCAAGCTCATAATAACCTGGGGTTGGACAAGCTAGTCCCAGCCTCGGGGACTATATTTCTAGAGTATCTCAAGAGGGAGGTTACAGTTTGTGAAATTGTTTTCCACCAATATGATTGGCAAGATTTAACCAAGTTTATAAGACAACGGTTAATCCCCACCTCCTACTGGAGCCTCACCTACATAAGATCATGATTTGTTTAGAGTAACTGACCATTAGTTTATTAGCAAAGCATATCCCTGGATATGAAGCAGGCTTGTCTCACATCGACCTGATCATAGAACCATAAGGCTATGAACCTGACAATTGAGGCTCGACTAGATTGCTGTGCAGCGCATTTTCTTTCCTCTCACAAAATGCAATAACCTAACAAGAGTGGAGGTGTGCAGGACAGTTATACCAGTGGATAAAAAACATTTTGCAAGGTAATTGTGCAGAGATCTCCCAAACCTATGAATAAAATCGAAATATTGACATAATTCATTCCCATAGGTTTTCTCTGAGGCCTTGTTGCTGTGCTGCATTAGAAATATATCTAATAGATATATATCTATCTGATTTTTTTCTGTTCCTACCGCCGATGCCATTTTCCAGGTGTTCTGGAAGTTAGGCCTATTCTTTTGTCATGGTACCTTCCGGCATGGTGCTCGTCTGTCGCTGTGCAATAAATCCGGATGCATGCGAGAAGATGTCTGTGCGCTACACCGTCAATATGACAGCGCTAGGAGAAATGGCTCGAAGATTCAATTCATTGCGTGCTGGGGTGGAGCGAATGTAAAAAAAGCACGATTGTAAAAGCATTCCCATATTTTCTGTCCATATCTTCTGACTGGAATGCGGTGGTAAAGTAGATGAAGACAACTTCAGTACCAGCAAACAGTCTGTCAGCAGCTGAGACCTAATGAGGATTTAACAGTGGGTATTAACCCACGTTGGCAAGACAAATGGCTGACATTTTTGGAATAGTGGTATGTGCAGAATATATTTATTTCATGGCATTTAAATGTGAGAACATAAAAAAAATATATAAAAGAGAAAACGTATTTCACTACAGTCCCTGGAGCTGTGCTCATTCTTTACATAGAGCAGTCCGACTAAATTATTCATTTCTTTAAAGAGCAGAGCCTGCACCACTACATTATTATAAGTGAGAGATGTGGGGGAAAAGTGTAATATCTTTGTTTGGTGCTTACCTCAGGGATGCAAATGACAAAAAATGGTTACAGAAATTAATTTTTAATTAAATTTAAATATGAACAGGTACAAAGCATTGGTTCTCTTACTCAGGCATTCACAATGGCTACTGAAGGCCATGCGTGCTTGTGATTTAAAAAAAAAAAAGAATTGCAAAATGCACAAAAAATAAATAAAAATCCTTCAGATACATTTAGAGCTTGTTCAAAGAACATTATTGAACTTTAATAATATCCTCGGTAGTCAGGAATGGCATTGTTAAAAAAGAAAAGAAAATATTTCAACGTTGAAGAAGTAATTCAGCATTCATGATTTCATATTCATTTTATTTTGTTGAACTTGGAACAATCCATGTAATTTGTCTGTATTTTCAATAGGCCTGAAATTCAATCAACATTTGTCTTTATTTTGACTAAAAGGGTAACAAAACACGCTGGTTTAGCTAGACCCCGCCCCCTTTTGAAAAATTATGAAATCTGGGCGTGATAAGGAAATAATATAGGGGCTGAGCTCCAGGTATCAAACCACGCCCAAGCGAGCCCCAAGAAGCATTCTGTGATTCTGTTGTATAATTGAAAAACGGCTTATTATTTTATGCGCTGGTATCAAATAAATGTTTAACAAAATGGAATGAGATACCTTTGTGACTTACACCATTGATGATCAAAGTCTAGTTTCTCGAAAACCCTAGTAGCAACGGTAACCTTGGACTATTGACTTTGAATGGTTTTTAGAATATATAGTGCTACAATGGATATGGAACACAGGGCGATCAGTATTATTTCTCTTCCAAGTCATAGAGCCCTGTTTCATTGCAGTTAGGACATTTGCACTCGCAGACTATTGTATATCCAAGCTCTACAAATCTTGACTTGACATAAGCGGAGATTGTGATGTACTGCAGACCTTTGCTATTCAACAAAACCTCTACCATTTGAGCAGGATAGGCAAATATTTATGTAGAAAACTAACTGGAAATGATCCAGAAAAAAAGTTTTTTAAAAATGGTGGTCCTATACAACTAAACATAATGCTTTATAAAAAATTTTGGATAAAAAAGTATTCTGTAGTTTATTTTGATTTGATTTGCTTCTGGGGTATTTTGTCATTTTGCACAAAAATATATTTTGATGTATTTTCCCCCCATCTCTGCATATCTTT
Source organism: Ilyophis sp. 1 JC-2022 (assembly GCA_022702515.1). Lineage (NCBI taxonomy): Eukaryota > Metazoa > Chordata > Actinopteri > Anguilliformes > Synaphobranchidae > Ilyophis > Ilyophis sp. 1 JC-2022. Next base: position 120,399,054 of record CM040395.1, on the reverse strand, counting down.
TCACATTTATATTGAAAACAGTAAGCCGTTTCTGTGTTTTGCATGGTGAAAGCCCTCACAGTTAATTGCAATTTGTTTAGTCTTTTATGTCTATAGGCTTTAAGGAAATTGTACTACAACACCAAATTGGAAGACTGTATTCACTGAGCACGACAGAATTTTTAAAACATTATATTTAAAGCTTATGAAAATGTATCTATATTTGGTACATATTTCTACCACAATAAACATAAGCCACAACATAAAATTGATAATACGGGGTGTAAATCAGGAGACCTACAACAACAGCAGAGCTGTTGTTTCCTGCTGGTCACATCATCTGCATCCGGCAGGCTATGTGTCTCTATAGCTGCTATTAAGTCCAACAACAGCATATTCAAGAAAGGTGCCCTTTTATTTTGATTCTTCTTATTTAATAACAAAAAACCAGAAACCGACCATGGTAGCAGTGACAGCAGAAGGAGAATGCAGGCTGAGGTGAGTTTAAAGGTGATTATGAACCGAGGTCCCATCGGGTGAACTGTGGGAGAGGCCGATGTGCGGTGAGCGTTCGGGCACAAAATGGCAGACCTTGATCGCCCAGCTGTGTGCTAAATACTGCTTGTGACTGAGGCGACTTTCTCCCTTCGCTGTAAAATGCAATCTATCATTCTTACTGTTGTTGTCATTAGCATTGTCACCAATGCTCCCCTCGCCTTGTCCTCAGAGTTGAGCTGTTAAGAGTTTGCGCGGACCTGGGGATCGCCAACGACAGGAGACTGACAAAAATCTTGGTTAAATGTTCTACGTCTCCGTTTGACAAAACTTACGCTTTTGTTGCTCATCTCATCTTCGGCATCGGACGAGTTGGTGAGCTCATCTGCGCTTGACGGAATGGTGACAGAGTCTTCGGTGTCACCAGGACTATGGCCCCACCCTGAGGGGTAAAGTACAAAAAAACAACAACATCAGAACCCCTCCTGATATTTTGCTATATCAAACTTAGTGGGCAACATTTAATAAACGGGCAAAATATGGACAAATCCACCGTAAATTAAAGTAATTTCATCATATTAAATATGATGACTATTTCAGTTTGTGTTCATTTGACTAATTACTTTTGGTCCTCTAAAATGGGGGGACTATGTATAAAAAAGGCTACAATTTTTACACGGTTCACCAGATAGGAATGTAAACACCCTCAAATTAAAGCTGAAAGGCTGCACTTTAACCTCATTGTTACTGTTCCATTTCAAATCCACTGTGCCGGAGCACAGAGCCAAAACAACAAAAAATGTGTCACTGTCCAACCACTTTTGGACTGTACTGTAAATGTATGATGCATGCCTGTTGTGATATTATTGTTAAAGTAGCACTATTATAAGTATTTCGTTATTAGAAATTAGCTTGGTAGCTTTCTACACAGGTGGCACGGTGGTGCAGTGGTTAGCACTGTCGCCTTACAGCAAGAAGGTACCGAGTTCGAATCCCGGCCGAGGGCCTTTCTGTGTGGAGTTTGCATGTTCTCCCTGTGTCAGCGTGGGTTTCCTCCGGGTACTCCGGTTTCCTCCCACAGTCCAAAAACATGCAGGTTAGGCTAATTGGAGACTCTAAATTGCCCATAGGTATGAATGAGTGAGTGAATGGTGTGAGTGCTCTGTGATGGATTGGCCAGGGTGTATTCCTGCCTCTCGCCCAATGCATGCTGGGATAGGCTCCAGCACCCCCTGTGACCCTGAATAAGGAATAAGCGGGTTGATGGATGATGATGATGAGCTTTCTACACAAGCACAAAAACATGGTGGCATTTCAGTTTTTTCTATGTGTCTTATTGGCTTAAATAGCATCACATGAAATCATCCTGATTGGCCAAAAAAATTCTCAGATTTGGAGGACATATTGGGAGGGTAATGTTTCCGTAGGTAATTAATGGGCTCAATTAATTTTCAAAAGCAATTTTAGCATCTTTAATTGCTAATAATTAATAAACGATAATTAGTATCATCATACATGCCATGAATAATAAAATTCCAATGTTCACATTGTGCTTATTGTGCTATATCGCAAACAATGATCAAAAAAGATAATAAACTGATCAAATTAAAGACTGAGGTGAATCAACAGGCTCCTAATGGTAGTTTAACACGTGTTTAAGATCCTTCCTATTTTTTCCATAAAATGTGTCCACAATTTCACCAATAAGGAAGCCATTGATCCACCTCAGTATTTAATTTGATCACTTAAAAATGCTTAACCTCTCTTTTTGTAATTGTTTGCAATATAGAACAATGTGAATATTGGACTTTCATTCTTCATTACATGCATTGATATTGCTAACATAATGTGTCTTAAGAGAGTAAATAATTCCTCTAAACACGAAAAACTTTAGAGAGAAAAATTAACAGCTTGTTAAAATTCTGGGATTGCAATTGAAAAACAGCATACACAGGAGGCCCCCAGGTCCGAGGTTGAAAACCACTGCTCTAGATCAAAGACTGCCTCTCTCTTTTGTAAGTTTGCTGATTATGAAGAAGGCCATCGCATAGCTGACCCTTCACTGTAGTGCATTCGCATAGAAGGTTTTAAATCAACTAGAAGAACATTTCTTTCTCTGACTGTTCCACACTGTATTCAGTACATCTGCTCCTGACGGAGAATAGATAAAGTGAGGAAAAAGATTTATATTTTCAGCCACTTATCAATTTCTATGCATGAACTGCAGATGTAACACAATTACTAATGTTAACTGGAATCTCACTGATATTCAAACATGATATGGAATTTTGATGAATGCTGTACAGTATTTGCCACCTTACATAAAACATTTACCATTTCAGACCACACACAGCACAAGGAGGACCTATTGAAGTGCATTTACCAACAAGGAAAACAAAGACAATTTAATGCATACAGTTCCAGGCTATCAAGCCTTCATGTCCCAAAAGTGTGGAGTCACTTTTAGGGCCCTATCTTACACCCGGCGCTAAACGGCGCTAACCCAAATGCAAGTGTCTTCGCTATCTCACACCCGGCGCTGGGTTTAATATAACGTCTAGCGCTCACGTTGTTTAAATACAATGTATTCTTGCAAATTAACTGGGCGTGTTGGTCTTAAGATGAGGAGTGGCATATTGCTATCTTGAGCCAGCAGAAAGCGCTTGCGCTAAGTCATGTCGCAGTTATTTACATGTTATTTTAACTGCGCGTATAAGTGCGTCTACACAGGCGTGTGCACAACGCGTGTACACCCTCCTGTCTGTTACACACAGGGGTGCGGACAAGCATGACTAAAATATCAAGATTCCAATGTGAAATATTATTATTGTGTGTAGGCTATATCAAAAAATGCATAATACAAGGGTCCATAGGTCAAAAACCACATAGTCCTGTCTTCCATACTGTTCCAGTGTAATGTACAACTAAATCTAGTCCCACCCCCCAATTCCCATAGAGATCCATTCAAATGCAAAGAAGTTATAGTATCGCTTGTAAGAGTACCAGAAAATAAGATATCAAGAGTCTCTTGATGTTGTTGGGTCACAGACATCAGGAAGTCATGGCATGCAAAGGATATGTGACCAAATATAAAAAATATTACATATAAATGCAGGGGTGCCAATAATTGTGGCACATGTGGTTTTGTTAAAAATAATTATTTCTTGATGGGGAATTTCTTTTATCATAATAAATTTACTTTACTTAAAGGTTGGATTTTTTCAGTGTGAGATTAAGCTAATTCACCAAACGCTGAATTTTTATAACCCTTTTTACTCATCTTTACCAGGGGTGCCAATAACATAATTGTATCCCAAATTTATGAAGTAGGATTCCACCGCAGAGTTGGTTTCCCCCCTCAACAGCAGGCCTATAAGCTGTACAGGTAAGTGGTCTAAGAGGGGTTGCCACACTTTATAAAATATATAGTAATTTCCCTTTATAGTGGCGCTAAAGCACTCCATAGGAAGGACCTTAAACACTTCCCTGTACCATTGTGAAACTGTCTGAGGTTTATCCCTGATCCACTGGAACAGGAAGCAGCATCTAGCTAGAAGCAAAGGCAGTTTATTTTCAATTAGTTTTTACTGTCCAGGGGTCAAGAAAAACCCCTCCACAGGAAGGCCCCATAGAATTAGTGCAGGTTGCTTCATTTCCATTTGGAAAATTGATCTTTTTCTAATATGTACTAATAAGAGGACACAGCCAGAAATAGTTCCCATTTCTTTTTTGGCAATTTATACGGGGCGGAGACCTGTGGATCAATTTTGTTCAGGAAGTGATGTGCCTGTGAAAGATCCTATATTGGCTCTCGCATAACCCGTTACAGATAAAGATTTTTCTAGCTTTCTCAATTACATCTGACCAAATCTCATGTGCCGGTTCAACCCCATGTGCCTCCCTTCCACATTCCACACTAATTACCTTATCAATATTATTCTGTTTGAGAGATTGCATTTTGTATTAGAAAAAAGAAACACTATTTTTAATGTCAGGAATAAGAAGGAGATTTGTCAATTGCCCTTATCGGTTGATCAGAGGGGGATTTACAATTAGAGAGAATGAAATCCCTGATCTGTAAAAATGAATAAAAGTATCGGTTAGGGATGGATACCATACTTCATTTGAAGTTGTTGAAATGACAAGGGTCCTTTCTTTGTACAGGTCTCCAATAGTCTTAACCCCTCTGAAGTATCCGTCTTTAAAAACACTCCTTCCCTGACCTGGGGTTAAGGCTTTGCTATGAATTCGTGGGAGAAGCACTTACGAGAAGCCTCTGCAGCCAGCGTGCTTGGTGATATTGCGCCTGAGTATATAAGTTCTGAGTGTGATGGATACGATCACATTTTTCTGATTTCAGGGGGAGGCTGCTGTATGCCATCTGACAGGAAACGGACAGTTGTATATGTTCATAAACTAAAGGAGGGTTTGCAGCTAAGACATAAGAATAAAAATATGTGGCCTACTCCAGAAGACTAGAGGAATCCAGTGTAAGCAAGTAGGTGCGCCTCAAATTAATTCCAGATAGTTGCAAATAAACCAAAACCGTTTTTATTGAAGCAGGACTATCGTGCAGGTAGAAGGAACAAGTAGAGATATGTGCATACAATTTATTGATGCTCCCCAAATTTAATGCTTGATCATATATGGCCACGCTCATGATGCAATCTCAGCAGCCGATGTGGAAGAGTGTACACAAGCATGCGCACTGTTCTGAAGCATGTGATGTCACCAGGTGCTTCTTTTCGCACTGCAGACCACAAGCTAAGCTTGCACAGACATGAGTAAGAGGAAGACCATTTGTGTGCAGCTTTAGCAAGCAGATTGCGGTTGCTTGATCGATGGGAATTGCTACAGTGGTGAAACGTGGATCCCCAGTCAAGTGAACCTTCCCTAGCAATGGTCGATGCTACCACTAATTATCACCCCCCCTGCAGGGCTACCAGCCACAGTTAGGATTTGATCCCTGACTGTGCGGCCCATCCATGAACTAGAACAATACCTTAACATGAAGAGCCACCCAGCGGCCTCTATGCATGCTTTTTTAACAGAGCATTTCAGCAGAACAGAATAGTGTGTGATTTTTGAGGCAAAAACATTTTTAATACTGTCAGAGGGGGAAACAGAGGGACTCTAGATAGATAGAGAGAAATGGCAGACATTTGCAACACTGACTGGTCTACAGCCAAAGATGAAAAATCAATAGGAGATACGCTAATGAGAAAGCACCATATCGACAAGTAAAGTTCTCAGACTTAGGCTACACCACTGGAGAAATAATTATAGACCACTGTGTCCATTTGCAGGGACCTTCCACAATAATGATACAAAGAGCTACCCTATATGGAATTATGAATTACTGCGAGAAAACCAAAGCAACATTAGTGCTCTTTATTTATTGAACACATATATCTATTGTGATTCCTGCACTTTCAACTGGTAAGGCTGCAGCAATCCATGAACTCAAGAAACTCATTGGCAACATGTCACAACTAGAAGCTAACAACAGCTCTGTTTGTCTTTTTTTCCTTACTGAAATGCATTTAATTTACTCCCCGATAACTTTTGAATGTCTGATTGATGAAATGTACTCTATTTATCTTGTTGCTGCTAGATCAAATGCACTCTTTGTTGGCTAGATAATTGCTGTCCACTATTATGTTCCAATGTCCATCTAGTTGCCAGGCACATTTCACAGTGTCCATTCCTGGAGCGAGCATTACACTTCAGTGCCAATTTTCTTGATCACTTGATTCTTGATTTCCTTTTCAAGACTGAGCATGTTCAGAAATTTAAGCTCAGATACAGGCAAAAATTCAAAGCAGTTACACTACAGGCCTTTACATTTAGCAAGTTTGTCACTGCTGAATGTGCTCCCGTCTTTCAAAGAGCTACTTTGCCCTCCACCTGAATGCTGAGGATTGACCGTGCTGCTTAATGGATTTGTATTGTCATTACAGGAGCTGACAACATATTATCATCCCATTATCAGCTCCAATGAGATGGTTAAGGGCTGTGCGTTTGACCGCAGGGTTGCCAGTTTTATTCCCTGGTCGAGTTCTGTTGCACACCCTTGAGCGAGGTACTTCACCTGAATTTCCTTTGTAAAACATATGAGGAAAAACACATAAAACCATGAAATTGTTATTTTTTCTGGACAAGGTTGCCTGTAACAAGGTAAACAAACAGGTCTGAAAGCAATGCTCATGGGCAAGGACTGATAATATCAAAGAAAAATCTGCCACAGGGTCCAATTTAGAGCAGGAACTAGGAACTGTGCTGATAAGGGATGAGTTTCCTTTACAGAGAACACTCTTGGGCATTGCTGCATGGGCATTTTCGGACTCAGACTTCTCCAAGCCTCTGGCTGACTAAGCGGACATCTCACCAAATTTCACACTTCGCTGATTTCAGCCGAAATACTGCCGGTATTTCCCATCCACTTCATTCAATAACATTTTTCCTGAGAATTGCCCGCTCTCTGTCTCTCTCCAAGTCAGCCTTGATGGACAAAGTGAAAGTGGAAAAAAGGTTTTAACACTGAGAAACATTTAAAACAGCGTCAGCTTTAATAGACCAAACGGGTAGTGACCAAAGTCCAGTACAGTACTATTGGGTCACCACAAGTACATATGCTCTATACATATAAACTACATCCTAATCTAAAAATGTGTCAGGACTATTTGTAGATGTAATGGAAAATATCCTGCTGTAACAATAAATATGTCTCATAATCACATTAGAATGTGATTTTTAATGTATATAGCTGATATTAGATGTGATCACATTGTCTACATTGTTTCCTATAAACAATTTAAAAACTGCACTGGCTCAAGGGGGTTCAACTGGCAAAAAAAAATATTTTTTTCCTTTCAAACTACCAACTTGAATTTTAGCAGTTATCTCCATGTATTCCTGCAGAACAAGTTCTGCAAATCATCTGGCAGTCACAACAGAAACATGACTAATTATACAGCCAGGGGCTAATTATGAGGTGTTCATTGATGTAAAACAATAAAATGATGCTGTTACGGATAAGTATCGAGGCAGTATAATATGGAAGCATAAACAATGTCAATACAGATGACAAAGTAAAACAATATCCTGCTGGTACATTGCTTACCAACATATTTAATCTTTTTTTTATTTTTTATTTTTATTTTTATCATGCAACTTTTCATTAGACAAAAGGATTACAATAAACTGGCACTTGAAGGCAGAAAACCACTGAAAAATGATAGCTTGAGACAGATTCCGCCAAGGGCGAAACAGCTGTCAAAAAGCATAAAAGGGGAAATAGAAGAGGGAGAGCCGGCATGATTTTAAATACGATTTAACAGATGGATTGGTCAGTATAAATATTCCTACTTTGGATCAACAAAAATGACATGGGAAAAAAAAAAATTATAATTGAAAAAAAAAAGACATTGTCCGAGCAGGAAAACAAGGTACAAATAACGTCTGAGAGATGATTTTGCAAGGGAGGGTTGTTTTCTACGGATAGACAGCCTCATGAGATGTAGAAAAACCAGACGCATAATTTGGTATTCCGCTGCAGTGTCCTTTGAAAAGCGCCAGGCTTTATTTGTGGGTTTGTGGAGATGGTGATGGACATTACACCCAGCATTAGTGCATTAGAGGAGCTCAGAACATCCCGGAAGACGTTAACGCTTTAGAAAAATGCCTCTCTCTCATTAAGCAACATGACAAGGTCTGAAAGCCCAGATGGCGGGATTCACAAAATCTACAATAAACTCAAGCAGCTGATGTCTGCACATCGAACACTGGTATAACAGCTCCACAGAGCAGACAGGAAAATAAACCCATCAACGTATTTAATCATTCAACAAAGTAACAGAAAAGCTCTCAGAACATCACAACCCTGATCGACTGAAAAGGAAACAGTTCAGTCAACGAGCTCACACATTTCTGCAGGCTGTCAAGATTTTTTGACTGAAGAAAACCGGATGCGGAAAACCTTGATACTACTCCGGGTTCGTGAGGACTGTCACTCTAAATGCCTAAAATGATAAATTGCACATTAAGGAAAATGCCCAAATATCTTTGGATTAATTCTAGGATACAGTTTACAAATATTTCACAGTCTAACACGGAAGGCCGAATGCTACTACAAATGCTGTTGCAAATTAAGTTGATGCCAAGAGAAGTACATATTCCTTTGGGCAACTTTCCACACTTCAATGTTAATCCATGAAAAAAGACATCAGACCAACTGACAAGGATTACATTTGACTGCAAAATGTAGAGCATTGGACTTTTTCATTTACTTAGACAGGCTACTCCTTTATGCTCCTAATCTTTGTCAAAGACATTGGCAAAGATCAGCATGGATTATGCACAGTCTACAGTTCTTTCTCTACATCGATTTCCACGACTGTGTGATGCGCCGATTTACATTGAAGATGGACCTTTTCATTTGCCTGACAATGTGATTCCCAATCACCCTTTCCGATATGAATAACACCCTGAGTCATGTTCACGTGAATGTAAATCGATACAAATATAGCAAGCCGGCTAAAATTGCTAATGTTTGAACAACTCTTCAATTTGTTACCTTTGGAGAAAGTGAAATGTTCTCTTGGATCTGAATTTTTTTCACATATCGTGCACACAGTGCTTTCAAGAAGCAATGCCGTTGAGTTGAATAACGTTATTCACTCAGTTGTTCTAGACTTACAGTACGCCTAAACAATTTTTTCTGTGTCCAGTGTTAGCTAGCCTATTATTAACACAGGCAGTAATTGTGCTGTCATTGTTCAGAACATTCAGTTATGGTTAGGGTGTCCGTATGTACCAAAGGCTGAAATGTGTGACATTCACAGCTGCCTCTGTTTATTTTTATGTCTCAACTGCAAACAGCTTGATTTATTTTCGTCACCTTACGCTATTATTGAACATCACAGAATAGGTTGCTCGTTTTAAATGGACATTTCACACCCCCTCATCGAAAGACTATTGTACATGATGTTGATGGACATTTTAATTCCCTGACTCATTGTCTAACACAGTACACTGAGCTGATAATGCGACGTGATAAGTGTCAACGAGTATAAACACTGTGCTGTCATCAAGTGTACTCGAAAAAGTGGGAATTCAACAGGTAATTGAGCAGACTTCCACGATTAACTAAAATATTGACTCTCGTCTTGAAATAGAGGTACTATTCAAACCTTTAGTGGTGTATTGAAATACATCTGTACTGAAGTAACAATAAAAAAAATTTCTCTGGGCCTCAACAATAAGCAGGCAGCCCAATTCTGAGAGAAGTTCAGAGAGTCTCCCGTATTGCAAATATTATACAATATCTGAGAAATCGGTCAGAAAAGCAAAACACTTCACTGTCGCACCACATCACTGTTTTCTCACTCATTTATTGAAATCTTGTTATATTTGCTGTTTGCACAGTCTATTCCACCCGCCCAAGCCCCTTCCAAAACCTTTTTTTTTTTTTTGCCTCCTGAAACTTCTCTATTATGTCTATATGTGCAATCAATTTTGCCAGTTTGGGTCATCTAACTACGCATTAAAACAGACGAGACTCACGCAGACCTCTATTCTCCATGTGGGTCGAAGGTGTCGCTCTCTCTGCGAAACACTCGCCCCAACAGGTTTGCACCAGACGCAATGGCTAAAAGCTTGCTGTGCCCATGAGGTGTGAAGGTGTGAAATCGTACCCGTTACCTCCGTCTCCGAAGCCGAGGACCATCTGAGGGGACCGCCGATAGTTTTTCGGCACTGTGTGCAGCGTACCCACACTAGAGTCTGCAAGTTGGTGGGGTTTTTATTTTTTATTTTTTTTAACCCAGCAAAGCAGCTATGGCTGACTGGTATCTGAAGCGGTACATGCGAGTGGATTAACTGAAGTGGGTCTGCAGCAATGTCGTGACCTGGTCCTTTTTCGGTTGCAAAAGCGGGGCTCACCTTTCCTCTGATTCCGGGTCGGGCTGGGGCTCCCTCTTCCGGTTCCCGCCTTGGAACTGGGCGAGTGGGCCTGCTTCAGGGACACTCTTCCCACGTTTCTGACAAAACACGCAGGCTGCACATGAACACCGCGTGGCAAAGCCGGCATGTACAATCGAACAACGTCTTGGCCGTAAAGTTAAAAGTAGTATGTTTTTTATAGCCAAAGGTTTTACAGACCGTGTAACACTAAAAAAAAAAGATCACTCCTCAGTTACTCAAGTATGCTAATAGTCACACGCATAGAAAACAACATGGAAGCAAACCTATATTCACTGTATGAATGAAAACAACATATAGAGAAATATTATCTACTCTTCTCACATCCATTCATCTCCCAAAATGCTGTTTAACCATTACTACCCACTGCATAGTGCAATTTCAGATTCCTCCGCGAGAGGAAAAAGCCACATTACTTTGCATTGGACGTATTGATAGAAGTGTGGTAAACACCGTCGCTGATTCTTTGGTGCAGCTGTCTTGCCTCTGTGAAAAGAATACAGAATGATGTCACTGGAAAAGGCAATTGTCCCTGGACAACGACATTGCTAGTCAATGATGTCACCGGATGATGAAAAAAGAAGACAGGCTTCTCGTTTCGCCACCAAATTCTTCCTGGACTTTGTGTTCCTCTTTGCTTCGAAGATTTGGAAGTGATTGCAAATTAATGTGCGCTGTGACAAAGAGAGAAAGCTCGTGTCTGCTTTGTCTGGACATACTGTGAGGTAATTTATCAAACTCACGACGTGATTGTATCACCGAGGCACACATTCCCCACCGCGGGAGGCTCGCATCGAAAATAAATTAATAAATAGGCGGGACGGATCCGCGACTTTGTGATAGTCAGTGAGGCTACAGCTCTCTGCATAGATGGTCTTTCAAATGAGTCTAGAGAGGTATTAACCCTGGCTTCCTCCATATCACCTCATGCTATATCTGTGCTGTCTACGGCGTTGAGATAATCGTTTGTTCGCACCCAGCTCCCAGCAGTGGGGCCCCTATCCATGGGAGCGGAGCTCTAGTCAGGCCCGTGTGGGCAGAGCCGCGTTCCCTGAGCTGCCAGAGCTGGCGTGAAGAGCAGCACGGGGCCGGAGCGCACGCTCCCAGCGAGTGGATCGAGACCCGTCGCGCCGCCGCTGCGTATCGCTGCCCTTTGTGGCTGCTCCCTCCCTCACTCACTCACCAAACGTTCAAATGCTGACAATCCAAACGGGAAAGACTCCCAACATTTTTGTCGTATAAAGTGCCGATAATTACGTAAAAACGTATTGACATAAATTATTATTTTATTTTTTTTAAGATATCCGTTTAAACGTGGATTCGTGTTTCTCCTCTGTTTCAGGCGGACACATAACATCAAAAAATACCTGTGAAGCTTAGAATATTCTGATGCTATCGGATGGGCATTTGACAGGATATGGATTATTTATTCTTGTCACATGTACAAACAGCTTCTTAACTCATTTCTGCATCCCCCGATTAAATTCTATAGATTCTAATGAAATTATACCCAGTTTCACCATAGCCACTGAAGTTAAATTACTGATAATGAGCAAGAAAAAGCAGTTAAATGACCGATACTGCGAAGCAGGCAATAGGGCGGCCGACTCGCAAGCCGCATATGAATCCGCCGCACAGGCGTGGTTTCATGCGCGTGTAACGATGTCTGGCATAGCGTGGCTTAACTCATCCCTATAATTGCAGCCGGATTGAAAAGCAACGTTTCGAGTGCAGCGTTCCCCTTGGACCGAGTCTCAGGCCAGAATTACACCGCCGCGTTGTGTCTACTTCCTTCATTTGCTCTCGTTAGGGGATGTAGTACAGTTTCGTCTTCAAGTTTAGCACAGCGTTCATACGCCTTAGCGTACGTTATGCGCCTTCTCCGCTCCTGGTGTAATTGAGGCCTGAGAACATCTGCCTCGGCAAACCAATCAATGAACAGAAAGATGTTTGAACAGAAACACGATGTACTGTACTCTTGCAGTTTAACAAAGCCGTGTGACATCACGCACATTCCACCGGATATACCTTGAATCCACAATCAAGAGTCATACAAAGTTACAAATTGTAAAAGAACATTCCTAAAGCACATTGATTGTGGAAAGAGAATTTAATGAAATTCCTACACCACATTGATTGCAGAAAGAGATTTTATCACAGGCCCCAGTGCATGCTGTACTGTTAAGAAACTGCTGCATCCCCATCCAATACAGATTACTTTTTTAAAAAGATCTAATGTGCTGACAGGACTACAGTGAGTGAATTCCTCACTGCAAGCACAGCATATCTTTCGACATTCATAACCATGAAGTGCAATGTCACAAAGTCAAAGATGAGCATTCAAAATTGTTCCAGTAAGAAATTATTACTTAACATTGTTATTGCAAATACTTGGCGATACGGTATGTAAATAAAATTCTGTTGCATAATTGACCTTTTAAGTAGCAGCTCAACCAAGCAGTTGAGTTTATTTTCACATCCAATTCCAAATATAGTTTATTTATTTGTGCATATACATTTCTTCTTTGTCTATTTGTTCAATTTGTTTGCTGGCTTTTGTATACACTTCTAATTATGGAAATAAATAAAAAAATTGATATAAAAAGAAACTCAGTTACTCAATTGAGCTGCCAGTTGTGGGAATGAAGGGCTCTGAAAAGTTCTAGGCTGCCTCAAAACTGTGTCTTGTCATTTTATTTGCCATTTGTACAGAATGGGAGATGATGGGAAAAAGCATAAAATGTAATCTTTTGGGTCAACACGGCCTCTAACAAAGAGTTATCTGGCTAACAACGATAATTTCTTGTCCCATAATACGGTTTCAAATGGCATCTTAAGTGTGATGATAAAATCCGAAGCAATCTCTCTCATAGAATGACAAAGAACAAGAAAACGTATCATCGTCCACACCTAGGCCCCAGCCTGCCGATGGTAGGCCAGAAATGGCTGTGTGACACAGCCAGACAAGTGAATGTGCAAAAAAAAAAAACACCCTCATACCTCTGCAGGCCTCCAGCTGTCCCGTCAGAACCTTCCGGATCTCTGTCACCCACATGTTCTTCACCTCCATGGAGGGTGCCTGGGATCAGAGGGACACAGTAGTTTCTCCTGCAATATTGTCTCCTAGCCCAGTCCTTAATGTCCTTCAAACTGACATCCTGTGACATTGGGGGTGTGAAACTTGTGAGTAGGGCCACCAGTGTGTCTCCACCACGGGACCGGCTGGGATTTAAACTCGTATTTCAATGGTTATTCTCCAGGGGTCCCCATAGGCACTCCTTCGGCACAGTCAAGTGACTGATCATGCAATTGAGTTTCTAATTGAGATGTTTATAAAAACCAATTAATTGATCTAATATGGGGCGAGTCAGACGAAGGAAAGTGAACCATGGATGAAAGTTTACATGCTACGAAAAGTGTCTGAGCGAACGAGCGAAGCAGTATCCGCCTGGTACACTGCAAACGACGGATTGAATTAGTTTTGCAGAACTTAACAGTAAATTACGCAAAGTAAAATAAAAATAGACCGACATTAAAAAAAATATGACCCTGTGCAACATTTAAAAATACTGCAGCATGTCCATGGTAATAAGTAATCAAGCTGAATTTAACACCTAAGTGTGGTTGTAAACACCACCATCAATCATCGTCTGTGCTTAATTAGTGGCAATTACTCCATCAACATAGATGATTGAGGTGGTGCAAGTGGGATAATTGTTTGAGATGTAGCTTGACAAAGAGGCTATCGCAAACCTCTAGCTGGCAGAGGACCATGCAAAAAAAGTGGATCGAGAGAGAGAACAAACTGGCGGCCCTACCTGTGAGCCTTGATGTTTGTACAGACACAAAATGAAGAAAACCAAAAACTCTAAATTGGTGATTCCACACAGTCTGAGATGAACACATACATGAATACAAAAGATACCAAATAACTATTAAATAAATAATAGAAATAAAACTTTGAAGGAGCCACTTTCAAATGAGAAAGTTTATCCAACCCAAATCTTTCAAATTTCAAAACTTTTTGCAAAGCACGTTGAGAAGCACTTGAGCCAGTACATACAAGGTGCAGAAAGGCACTTATACAACACATTTTTGTTCATTTCAGCCTCCAGAATGAAGCTGGGGTGGCCACTTCAGTAGTCTGTATCGCCACTTCAGTTTCTAATGGAAACAAGATACTTTAAGAGGTTATATTTCTATCATTTCAACCGCACAGCCTCCAAATTACAAATTTTCTCAAGTATTGGCATACTTTTTTATTATTTTTGATATTTCTCTTTCCATTCATTGTCGAAATGAGGCCGTGTGAGGCCTTTTTTGATCGACTAATCAAATCTGGAAATAATATGTCACGGAGAACTGTCACTGCCGTGTGAACATTTCTCAAGGCAAGAAAATAAATGGAAAAACATAAATACATTTAAAAAATGGAAACGCACTCTGTTGGGATAAAAAGCGGAAAGCACAGTGGGTGTTCAGGACAGTGCTGCTTTAGAAGCTCGCACCACACGACAGTGTCAGATTGCAACCTTCCTTGATTTCAGCCCCGCTCTCCTCTCTCTCTCTTTCTCATGGGCATGTGCTGCCATCTAGTGCCCGCACACAGGAAGTACTCCCGAACAATAAGACTGAGAGGAACATTTGCCCGCCCCTTTAACAGCAATACTGTACGAAACTGAAAAGAGCACATACTACACATATTCACACACACAAAAACAGTGCGTATGCGTCGATGGTGTCAAGTCCTTGCATCGCTGGACGTTTTCCAACTGAATGAACAGAATAGAAGAACCTTAACCAGAATGAGGCGAAGGTGTTGAAAGCGCCTGCCCTCAGAGCCTAGAAATCAGTTTCAAGCCAACCCCTTGCCAGGGGCCCTCAGTACTGGGACATAATTAACATAGCCCCACCAGAGATGGGGTGGGTTTAATTTGGTGCACTAGTTGCTCCTAGTTGTCATCAGTGAAAGAGATGCCTCTCTTCCAATCTGCACCAACTGGCCTGCATTGTGGAACGTAGTCAGCGAGACTGATGGGCGAGTGCACTAAAGGACTGCAAGCAAAAACCCTCTCTTTCCCCTACATGCGACTCCTCTGTGCCCTACCTGGATAATGTAGACTTCCTCTCGTCCATTGTACCACACTTCAAACTTTTTTGCGTCCCCCTTCACGTTTTCTGTGATTCCGACCGCGCTCATCTGGAAGCGAAGCACAGGACACGACAGTTAAAAGGACACGAGCACAATCCTGTTCAGCGAGGTACAGGGAGGAAGGGGTGCTACACAGCCATTTCTCCATCTATGTTCACAGCAGATTACTGCCTGATGGGTTCGGAGTTTGGTCCTACAAGAGTGTGTGTGTATCGATCAATGATTTAGTGTAGCAGGTGAGGGCCTTTGGGTTGTACATTGTATGGCCCGAGGGCAAAGGCCAGAGTGGGCAAGCCTATACTTTACCTGAACGGTCATCTAGGCGCCATAACATATCGGACACGACTAAAATGCGTGTGTTGTTGATGAACTAAAGCATATGTCATTCTGGAACAAAAAAATAGTCCCTCAAAGATAATATGAACATGTTCGTCAAGTCAAGGCCTCCGAGGGTATTTAAGCCAGGTTAGACGACCTGTGTGTTGAAGGTTGCTGTACCGCAAAATTGTGTTTCAGTGATCTTCCCTCTGGCTGGCGTGACGTTAAATAAACATACTTTCTCTAGAAAAGTGTTTATTGTCTTTGTGAGTTTCTGCATTGTCCTGACTGGATTCCTTGGAAAGACGCTGGGTCCTAAAAGCCATATTCCAAAAATAGACGAAATGACAGAGCCCTGAAAACTTGCCAGGAAAGATGTCAATGATGAGTTTGCAGTGGTGTTTGGGCCCTGGCGTATGGTGTTTCAGCCAGGGGGCTGGGGCTTGTGGTTTGGAATTTGGGGGGCTGGGGCCTAGGGTTTGGAGTTTGGGGGGCTGGGGCCTGGGGTTTGGAGTTTGGGGGGCTGGGGCCTAGGGTTTGGAGTTTGGGGGGCTGGGGTTTGGAGTTTGGGGGGCTGGGGCCTGGGGTTTGGGGTTTGGGGGGCTGGGGCCTGGGGTTTAGAGTTTTGGGGGCTGGGGTTTGGAGTTTGGGGGGCTGGGGCCTGGGGTTTGGGGTTTGGGGGGCTGGGGCCTGGGGTTTAGAGTTTTGGGGGCTGGGGCCTGGGGTTTAGAGTTTTGGGGCCTGGGGCCTGGGGTTTAGAGTTAGGGGGGCTGGGGCCTGGCCCATATGGAAAAAAATATACTGCAGTATATTGTAAATATATCAAAATTATTGTAAAAATATATTTAAAATATACTGCAGTATATTACATTTCCAGGGAGGGGAGGTTTAGAGTTTGGGGAGCTGGGGCCTGGGGTTTGGAGTTTGGGGGCCTGGGGTTTGAGGGCTGGGGCCAGGGGTTTGAAGTTTTGGGGGCTTGGGCCTGGGGTTTGAGGGCTGGGGACTTGCCTTCAGAGAATGCTTGAAGCTGTAGGAGGGGGACTTCTCTCGGCCGTCCGAGGGCTCCTCCCGCCGCTTGCAGAATAAGAGCAGCTTGCTGTAGAGGAAGAGGTGTCTCTGCATGGGCTTGAAGCGAGCCAGGTCCTTCACCTTGCTGTGGCCCTTCTTGCGGTCGGTCCACATGCTGAAGGAGCCCTGCATCAGAAGCCTGCCGAGGTCACTCAAGTCGCCCTGAGGAAAGAGACACAGAACCACGTATGCAAATATTTTTAATGCACATTGAATTGTTTGGTCAGTTTTGGAGAGTAACAGATTGCATGTAATCTGGATTATGCAAAAGAAAATACATAAAGCAACTGGATTCAACCCAGGATACTTTTTAAAAATATGCGCAATTTAATAATAATGCAGTTACTTTACTAAAGATTACACGATTACATTTTGGAATACTTTAATGTACAGTGTACACGCACCACACGTACACACGCAAACACATACAAGCACACCACATGTGCACACAGTAACACCACACACATGTAACTACACACACACATGCACTCATACATGTACAGCTACACAGGACAATGTGCAGGATGTGAGTAGCTACACATTCAAAGAAAAAAGAAAAGAAAAAAGAAATCTTGTCAGAAACATACAAATTTAGCTATTTTTGCATCAATTCTAAAATATACTTGGCTAATGGAACTGGAGAAAACCCAAAAGTAATGCATTAATTCTAAAATATACTTGGCTAATGGAACTGTAGGTAATCCAAAAGTATTCATTTAGTCATGTAATTTGTCATTATTAATAAAAATTACAGTTTTAGTCATGTAATTTGTAATCAGTATCAGGTTACATTATCCGAGTAATCCACCCAATGCCCAAGCATACCTGCTATTTCTGCCCACCAGCCACAAGAACGACCACAATGGAAATATGTTTGTTTGTATTAATCAAATCATGTCTTCTGGGGTATGTGTAATTTTGTTCTATTTATATTTTTTAGGGCTTTTCAGATTCATTGGCCAGTGTAGAGAGACAGGAAGAATGAGGGCGAGAGAGAAATGGAAGACATGCAACAAAGGTCATGCGACCGGATTTCCAACCGCCGACGTCACGGCGCGCAATGAGAATGTGGACAGTGCTCTTACCGTGGCTCTTACAGACTAAGCCACCGACACACTCAAATTCTATTGTATTATAAATATCAAATAAAAAACAACAATCAATCAAATGGAAGCTGTCTAAAACACAACAGAAAATAGAAGCAAATTAATATTAAAACTGACGAATGAAAATGAGAATGAACTATGCTTAAGTATATGTAAAATGCACACAAAAACAGAAAGCAGTGATTTGAAAATTCTCTTTTACATATGTTTAATTGAAAACAGTACAAAGATATTTAATGTTTGACCTTATCAACTTTATTGATTTTTGTAAATATACGCTAATTCCTAATTTGATCCCTGCAACACGGGAATAGTATGGAACCCATGGTTGCCTAAATGGCTGTAAGTCATCAAGGGTCTAGGTATCAAACGAGCCTCAAACAACTCTGCTGCCAGATATGCAGTAGATATGGATGGATCACTTTAAGGGTTGTTTCTCCTGACAAATTTTCCTATTGAACTCTATGGAAAAATAAGTCAGGAGAAACTACCCTTCCATACTGCATATCTGGCAGCAGGGTGATGCTTTGAGGCTCGTTTGATACCTCAGACCCTTGACGACTTACAGCCACATAGCCAACCATGGGTTCCATACTATTCCCGTGTAATTTACAGCTTAATCTAGTCCCACCCCCCAATTCCTATAGAGATCCATTCAAATGCAGAGGTTATAGTATCGCTTGTAAGAGTACCTGAAAATAAGATATCAAGGGTCTTTTGATATTCTTTTATACCCAGTCATGGATAGCATCACCTGTTTACCTGTGGAATGTTCCAAACAGGTGTTTTTTTTTACTTTCCAGACTCCCCCCCCAGCTTTTTTGGAACGTGTTGCAGGCATCATTATACAAAAGCATATATTTACAAAAATCAATAAAGTTGATAAGGTAAAACTCTATATACTGTTTTCAATTAAATATATGTAAAAGAGAATTTACAAATCACTGCTTTCTGCTTTTATGTGCATTTTACATACTGTCCCAACGTTTTTGGAATTTGGGTTTGTACAAAATTATACATTTATTTGTTTATTAAGAAAAAGCTGGGAAAAATATTAGTCTGTAACCCTGTACAAATATAGTTTAACCACTACTGTCGAATGGGCTTACTTGAAAATTCTATATTTGGATTGGCAAGTTTTAATGTTACAATAATGACTTGACTTTCTGTCTTGACTGAGACCTCAGACATCATGACCAGTAGTTCAGCTGGGGTAACAGACTTCTACATCTGGCAGTGTAGCATAATGGTTAGAGAAATAGACTTGTAACTCAAAATCTGTGACCTTGATTCCCACCTGGGATGCTGCTGTTGTACCCTTGAGCGACTTTCTTAACCTGAATTGCTTCAATCAATATCCGGCTCTATAAATGGACTGTACATTTTAAAAAAGTAATTTGTGTAGGTTACTCTGGATAAGAGCTTCTGCTAAATGTAATTTTAGAAAGTGGATTCAATTAGTTATTAAACTTGTGTACCAAGCTTGCAAGTGATTTAACTGTATGGTTGCCACAGGTTACAGGCACAAATATGAAAGCACCCACCTCAAACCCTGTAATGGCAATCTGATGCATGGAATCGTTGACTGACTTTATGATGTCCAGAACTGTCGCCAGGGCATCCTCCAGCTCCACTGTGCCATCTGAGCTTTCACTGCACTTGAGCATCTCCTGGTGGACAATTGAGGGAATGACAGTCAAAGCTGTAATATTGAACAGCTACCTTGAAATGATGGATTGTGAAATGCGGAAGATGGAAGATGAACAAGAAAGGAGTGTCAGCCCGTCACTTATTTTAAATCCTTATTTTTCCTTTTGAAGTGTTTTTTGTGAGCATCTTTATCGTTCTTTTTATTAGGATAATAATTCTATACTATTGTACCATATCTTCGTCTTTTTGCTAGTTTTTTTTTCAACCAAAATTATTGAGTGGGCCTTTAAGTCTGCCCTCCCTCACACAGGGGAGATCACTGAAATTGTGTCAAAGTTAAGCAAAGTTATTCTTGGCTTGTTTTATTGTTGTTACATAGAAAAAAAATAATAAGTAAAAATTGCCAAAGCCATTGGTTTTGTTTTGCAAAATAAAATATAAAAAAAAAAAAAAACTGTTTCCCTGAAGAGGTACAAAGTAATGTCCTGTCATCTTACATATTCCACTCCTCCATTTCTTTATATTATTATATTATTCCACTTTCTCATAAATCATAAAATAAAACAAAAACTACTCTTAGGTGTCATCCAAAACAATTAACATTGTTGGAACTTTTGGCATGACTTACAAACTGGCTGTTTACTAAACAGGCAACAATTACCACGGTAACAGATAACTTTTGTGAGCATTCTAAGCCTAATACAGGCTAGCCAGCTGCCAAGCTAACTAATTTCTCTCCTTCTACTATGACCCGGTCTAAGCTAATTAACTAACTTCACAGTTTTGTCTTAGTTAAATGAACCACCACTACTTTCAGCCATACTTTGTAGTAAGTAGTAAGTATTCAGTAGTAAGTATTAAGTATTCACCAACAACTTTTAAATAATTAATGAGCCTGTAAATTAATTAATGCTGCAGTACTGTACGTGTATAGCAAAAAATTATGATATAATGTACAGATATGGCACTGTACTGCTATATAGTTATAAATATAATTTGGTGCAGTTGATGTATAATAGTAATTCACTGTGCAGGTATGATAGTGCTCTGCAGGTATACAAATAATAATAGTGATTATTGTGTTAGTGTACTTGTGTCATATTTACATATGTTTACATTTATATAGGTTTTAATATTTACTCTTATAATCCTCTTTGTTTTAAAATATAATTTTAATGAAAATGTTGAAAGTTGTTTCCAGAATTTTTGCCAACACTCATATTTTTATAAAAAAGTAATTTATTCAGTCATAAAAATGGTTAGCCATAGCCGAAGGACCCCTGTCTCACTACATAGTTTCACAGAAGGCAGCAAGATTACTTGTCTTCTGGTAAGTTTCTATTTTTTTTATTGTTATTAAAGAAATAATATTGCGATCAGCATTGTCTCAAACATAAGCGGTCAACTCCATCTCCCTTCTACATCAAAACAAAATGAGAATTATGGTTTAAAAATGTGTACTAAAAGATGGCCCCTTTCCAGGGTTTACTAGCCAAGTCAGCTTTAGTTTGAGGGTCCATATCGGATGAACCGTTTAGAAAGTATTGAACCTTTTGTACAGTCCCCCCCTTTTTCTGGCATCAAAAAATATTGGACAGTTTAACATAATGTAGAATAAAGTAATCATTTTTAATATTTGGTCACATATCTTTTGCATGCCAGGACTTCCTGATGTCTGTGACCCAACAACATCTTGATATAACATACTCTTGATATCTTATTTTCTGGTACTCCTACAAGCGATACTATAACCTCTCTGCATTTGAATGGATCTCTATGGGAATTGGGGGCTGGGACTAGATTTAGCTGTAAATTACACTGGAACAGTATGGAACACATGGTTGGCTAAAAGTCATCAAGGGTCTGACGTATCAAACAAGCCTTAAACCATCCCTCTGCTGCCAGATATGCTGTAGATTGTGAAGGTTTGGTTGAACTGATGAGTCAACTGCGACAAAAGAAAACACGATACAGAACAAGTCACTCACAGAAGCGAGGACCACTAAAGAAGTCTAGGCACCCGAAATAGTAGAAACGAAAACAAGGGACGAAAAACTCCCTGGCGGTAGCCAAAATAATAAACCACCCACAAAACCGGGTGGAGCTTGTAGACACGATTAAGGTAAAAAGACTTGAGAGAGAGAGAAACAAAGAATCACCTTCGGAACGTAGACTATAACGCCCGATAAGTAGGTGAAAAATAAATTAAATCAAAATAAACCTCTCACTCTCCCAGTAGCAGAGAGTAGAAGAAGAAATAGGGGAAAAGATATAATCTTTCTTAGGAATTTAGAACCTAACCAACCCTGAATTCGTGAAGGCACGATATGACGAAGAAGTGCCAGGAAGCGGAAGTGAGGGGTTTAAATACCTGAGAGGTAAATGAACAGGTGAACTGAATAATTAGCGGGGAAAAGGAAAACTCCAAAACGGAACGCGGAAAAATCAGATAGACTGAAAATAAAGAAAAAAATGGGCGAGAA
This sequence comes from Ilyophis sp. 1 JC-2022, assembly GCA_022702515.1. Classification (NCBI taxonomy): domain Eukaryota; kingdom Metazoa; phylum Chordata; class Actinopteri; order Anguilliformes; family Synaphobranchidae; genus Ilyophis; species Ilyophis sp. 1 JC-2022. The sequence continues at coordinate 120,376,822 of CM040395.1, read as the reverse complement.
ACCTTAGCAACAAAGGGAAGATAGGCGAAAACCATGACAGGACCCCCCCTCTAGAGGACGGCCCCAGACGATGCCCCAGGCCGATCTCTACGGAAGTCCCTAATCAAATCTGGGTCCAAGATGTTTCTTGATGGGACCCAACATCGCTCCTCAGGGCCATAGCCCTCCCAATCAACCAAAAACTGGGCGCCCCTACCCACACGTCTCTCAGCCGAGATGCGGTGAACCGTATAAGCCGGACCTCCCTCCACGATCTGAGGAGGAGGCGGTGAACTCTCGGCCGGAGACAGGGCGCTAACGAAAACCGGTTTAAGACGGGAAAAGTGGAAAGTGGGGTGGATACACATGGAGCGTGGCAACGGGAGACGCACCATAAACGGGTTGATCTTGTGGATGATTTTGAATGGACCCACAAAACGTGGGGTGACCTGCTGACCCACCCGATAGGAGGGCCCCGAACGACAATATCTGTCGGCGGACGTTTTCTGACCAGTGGAAGCTCACAGAAAAGAGGCACAAACTCGCTTCCAAACCGCATGACATCTTCGGATGAAAGTGCTAGCAGAAGGGACCTCCACGTCTCTCTCCAGCTCCGGAAAAAGCGGAGGTGAATAGCCCACCTGGGCCTCGAAAGGGGCAAGACCTGTGGAGGCATTACCCAGGGTGTTATGGGCATATTCTGCCCAGGGTAGATGACGGCTCCATGAAGTAGGACTGGAGGCCGCCAGGCAGCGAAGAGTGTCTGATTAGTGCGCTCCGTTTGTTCATTAGTCTGCGGATGGAACCCAGAGGACAGACTAACGGATGCGCCCAACTGTGCACAAAAAAATCGCCAAAACTTAACGACAATCTGAGGGCAATTCAGTTTCTTAGCCTGCTGGACGTATTCCAAATTTTTATAGTCAGTCCAGACCGTGAAGGGGTGTTCAGCACCCTCAAGCCAGTGACGCCACTCCTCCAGGGCCAATTTGACAGCCAGTAGCTCCCGATCCCCCACTTCATAGTTCCACTAGTGAGCCCGAACGGTATGACACAATACTCTTAGTGACCACTATGGGTGTTAAAAGCGGTCTTCCATTCATCGCCCTCACACACGCGCACCAGGTTGTATGCATTGTGGAGGTCGAGTTTGGAAAAAATAGATGCCCCCTGCAGACGTTCAAACGCAGAGTTCATAAGAGGAAGCAGGTACCTGTTCTTTATGGTTATGGCATTGAGGGATCGATAATCAATACAGGGCCTTAAGCCTACATACTTTTTTTTTTACAAAAAATAACCCTATGCCAGCGGGTGAAGTAGATGGTCTGATGAACCCGTTAGCTAAGGTCTCCACAATATACTCCTTCATGGCCAAACTCTCAGGAGCCGACAAGTGTAAGACTGAAAATTATTGATCCTTGGTATTGTCAGTCACAAACCCTGGGTTACTGAACTGGTGGCGACTTCTTTGAGGGTGCAATAAAACAATTCACCAGGTGGCCTGAGAACCCTCTGCTGTGGGGCATCTTGACCCCTTCCTCTGACTTCTCCTAAAATACTGACTGTTCCAAACCACCAAGCACGGCGTCATAAACAGCAGCTGGAAAGACCATAGCCTAATGAAGCCGGGAACCCAGGCCTGATCACAGGACGTAAAAGGCCTGTGAACAAGCATCCTATGTTAAATGTATTCTGGACTGAAACAAAGCTGTGTATGTATATTGCATCATATGTATGTCCATGTAAATAATTGTGGATAATATGATAAATGTGGTGAACCGGGATTAATGCTAATTGAAGTGTGGGTATGTGAAAGTATAAGAGAGGGCAAAATACACGAGAAAGAATAAAGAATGTGAAAGACAGAAGGATTGTATAGGTTATCAGGGATGCACTTGTCCACATAAGTATCTGGAACACAGAGTGGCTATCACCTGGACCTCACCTGGTATCTAGATAAATGATAGGGAAGATCATGAGATCACGTGCCGTCGTAAAAAGATCTTATTACTATCACTAGATCGGGGGGAGACTATGCAGTTTATCTTCCTGGAGGGGGTCTCTGGGTAGTGAGGAGTTAAATCTCTCTTCCTGCCAGACCTTATTTGGACAAACAAAGGGAATTGTGGAAAGTGAAAGGCCTGCTCAGGACTGCATTTAAGGGAAGTCCAAAGGGACATTTGAGGAGAATCTGCTTAACAGGTCTCCTGGTGCTTTAGTGGCACCATAGTCATTCCAGTATGGGGAAGCTGTAGTCAGACTCTCCCACACATCTCACTTCTGTGTCCACCTGCCTGGCTAATAAATTGTTCTATTCCTAGACTTTATTTGCGTGGTCTCTGTGAATTTTGTCTCTATTACCGGGTTTAACACCGACTAATCTTGTTTGTGGTAATGTGACTGCTCTGCTAGGCCTTAGCCAGTACTAGGAGGATTTTATGTTCTAAAACCTCTGAGCACCTGTGATGGTGATACGTTCCAAACCCTCTGAGTTTCTAGTTAACCTCGTAGATTCTATAGTACAAAACCTCTGTACACCTGTGATGGTGACACGTTCCAAACTGGGCTATGGTTTCTGAGCTTGTCAGTCTGATTCAGTGTGTCAGTCTGCAGCCCGTATCCGGGGCTATCAGCGTCCCCGGTATAGATAGTTTCAACAAAACAGAATTCCACTCGCAATCAAGCATCAATTCTAATTGGAGTCAGATAAATTAGTAAATAAATGAGTGATATTTCACAATTACTTTGACCTTTTCCCACAGCAATAGCGGAATACATCACGCTTAAACCTTCCCTCCAAGCTATTCCCTAATTGGTCTAGCTGCGCAGGATTTACAGAAGGAATAGAGACTGCCTTTGGTAGGGGTAGTACCAGGGTATAACTCGATCACACAGTCATATGAGTGATGCTGAGGAAGAGAGGTGACCCTCTGCTTCCTGAACACCTCTGCTAATTTAGAGTACTCAACCGGACATTAGGAGGCGAAGGAAACTCCAGTGTCCCAGCTATACTGACACCAGCTACATGAGAATGGGGACTGGGAGGGGGGGACCATTGAATCTTAGAATCGGACAATTAGTCCGAAACGAACCCCTCCCCGACAGAGTCCCATTCCAAACTCTCACCACCAGTCACGGAGCAAAAGCTGAAATTCTCCTGACTACCGTGGGAGATGATCTCCTTGGAATCGGAATTGGAATCAACCCCTCTAGGTAGTGCACTAGAAGTGCATGAAAGAGTGGAGTGACCCTGAACATTACACTGAGGGTCCCACTGCAATATGGTGCGACCCTCCCCTCCCCACTTAATGTGAGGGTTGTGCTGGACAAGCCAGGTGTGGCCCAGCACTAGGGGGGGTAGGCAGGAGAATCTACCGAAACTGAATTTTCTCAGTATGGTTCTCAAAAGGAATGTGCATGGCTAGAAAGTCAGTAATCTCTTAGATAGATGTGGTGCTTTTTTGCCCACTAGTCATCAATAAAACATTCGACCGCTCCTGAGTCAATGAAGGCGTCGACCAGGAGAGGGCGCTGTTGTTGTAACAGACAGTATTGTCTGAGATGTAGTAACACACAGTCCCGCTGGAGATCCTGGATCCTCTAACAAGACCCTCCTTTTCCCTTAAGCTTGAGACACTGAGTTATGCTTTGACCCCTACGACTGCAATAACAACACCACTCCGGAGTAGATGGAGTATCACTGGAGGGTGGACAGGAGGCCCCGTCAATCTGCATGGGCTCCTCACTACTTGACGCAGTGAAGAGAGCGAAGGAGAACTCTTTTGTTCCTGCTGCTATTGGCCTTCTTAACAACATAAAGTGAGTGACATTCTTTGTTTTGTACTTCTCGTCCTGTAGTCTGTTTTATGTTATTATTTTATTTTTGTTCTTGTCCTCTTGTTTTGTGTTGTTTTTTGTTTTTTGTTGTTTTTTTTGTTTTTGGTTGCTACTAATTACCCTAGGGATATAAAAGATAAATTGATATAATGGAAGAGCTCATACGGTGGTCTCTCCTGCGATTCTAAATGCGGACCCGCTCCCTGACGCGATTATCAATGCGTATGGCTGTGGAAATTAATGCCTCCAGTGTCTCAGATGGCTCTAACACTGCCAGAGTACCCTGAATAGAATCGTGGAGTGCCTCAGAGAATTGAGTCATTAGCGGCGCTTCTGACCAGCCTGTCTCCCCTGCCAGAGCACGAAACCGAATAGAAAATTCGGCCACCGTCTCGTTGCCCTGGCGAAGACGAATAAGGCGTCTGGACGCCTCAAGACCCAAAGCGTTGTGATCAAATACGGATTCCATTTCATCCATTAGAGTGGTGGCGGAATTAAAAATGGGAGACTGGCTCAGAATTAAAAGAGTAACCCAATCAAGAGCAGGTCCGGTGAGCAATGACAATATAAATGCCACACGGGATTCTTGTGAACTAAACCGTGATGACTGAGCTTTAATAAAGATAAGACATTGGGCGAAGAAACCTCGGCATTTGCTGGCCTGACCATCATAGTGGAGGGGAAGCAGCAGTTTGGGTTCCCTAGGTGGGTGAAAAGTTTGAACAGGGGGAGGAGTAGCCTGAACTACCGGTACAGGCGGTTGAGGTGCAACCGTGAGACGGCACACGCCTTCCGCCACCCCCCCGAAACCAGCCCTCCTGTACCCGAAACTGGGTCGTCAGCTGACTTACAGCCATTTAGCCAACCATGTGTTCCATATTGTACCAGTGTAATTTACAGCTGAATTTAGTCTCACCCCCTAATTCCCATAGAGATCCATTCAAATGCAGAGAGCTTATAGTATCGCTTGTAAGAGTACCTGGAAATAAGATATCGAGAGTCTTTTGATGTTGATGGGTCACAGACTTCAGGAAGTAACAGCATGCAAAGGATATGCGACCAAATATTAAATATGATACTTTAAAAATATGTTAAAGAAAAGGGTATGAATACTTATGTAAATTAAATATTTCAGTTTTTGATTTTTAATACATTTGCAAAAATTTCTAAAAACATGTTTTCACTTTGTCATTATGGGCTATTTTGTGTAGAATTTTGAGACAAAAAATTAACAACCTATTGTAGAATATGTCTGTAATGTAATAAAACGTGGAGAAGGTGAAAGGGGTATTCAGACTTTCCGGCTTGACTGTACATACATACATACATAGTTCCTGTAGTTGTCCAGTTACATAATTTGGAATAGTTCTATGCCATTAAGGTGATAAGGTGAACTGGCTTTGGGATACAAATGATTCAAAGATGAAGTGAGCTACAAAGCTAAAAAACTAACTAACCGTTTAGTGTTGGACATAAGCACACAAGCCAAGTCCATAGCCCGTAAATTTACAAATATTTGATGCATTTATAGTTTTATGTCCTAAAAAAGCAAGCATTCTAGCTTATATAATATCTTCTGACTGAAAACCTTTAGGAGACAGCTTGCACTTGTCAACTTGCCCTCAGCATCAGTTGGTACTTGGTGATTCTTTGCACAGGCTTCAATAAGTACGCATCCAGGGAGAGCTTGTGGTCCAGCTTTTTTTGACATTCCTATGGCAACAAAAACATCCTTAAATATTAGCACTCAGGACTGCATGACCATAGCTGGAGAAAAAAAACTGAACACAATAGCCCTTTCCCTCTAAAAGCTTTCATTCTAAATACTTTTTCCAGGCAGTTACACATTTACCTAATCTACCTACTGCAAATTGCTGGCATTACATGACGTGGGCGTTTACTGAAATAAGACAAAAAAAATAGGAGCTCTAACTCAGTAGCATGAATTGATTCGAGCACTGTCTGAACTAATGACCAACTCTGAAAGTCATTATTAAGTCCAAATAAAATTATTATTGTACATACTAAAATCTTTAGTACTATTACTGAGAATTAGAGGACGAAGATTCTCCAAAAACCTATTACAAGGTTACTTTGCAACTATTCTTGTACATGAAGTCAATAGATACGTAATTGCAGCTTAATTTTAAAAAATGTATTTTGCATTTGAAATTAACCAAAGGGAATGTGTTTAGTTGTTCTGACCAAGCACACATCAGGTAAATGTCCCTTTGATTCTTTATACTTATACTTGTAGTGAATACTTTGTACTTCTAGAAAAACAATTCTCCTGGGTTTCCATTGTCATAGAACCATCCTCAATGTCAATGACTGCAGCAGAACAGGTATTACCTGGAAGAAAGTGCTGTCACCACACTGCCTCCAAAGAGCTTCAGAACGAGGCTTGTTCTGACAGTACTTCTCATAAATCTTCAAGTCTTCTTTCTAAAACAAACCAGACCAGAGTTTGTGTCCAGCTCTTTATCATTTACAAACACGGTTATAAGCCAGGCCGCTACAGTCACTGCTATTTCACGTACTCTTTTCAAGAAACATGTCCCGACCGATTCCGGATTTTCAATGCAGTTTTCAAGCTCTTTCAGAAATGTCCTGTGGATTAAAACACAATGGGGGAAAAGGGGCACAAAGAGGGAAGACATCAAATTTATCGTTCAGGATCAAGTGTACCAGGACTGACTGCAGAAAAATGAGCTGATCAAAACAAAACAAAGGAAACAGGAAGCCAAGTTATAGAGATGTTTACAGTACAGTGCCGTTTCTCTGCCAAGATATGGAAATGTGCTTAGCATAGGTGGAAGGATAATTATAGCAGGGAGAATCTCCTCTGCTGAAGAGAGCTGAGCTTCTATTTGTAGGGCAGTTCTAAGAGATGAGATAATATGATTTGGTTTCTGTAAAAGTGATGGATGTTTTCGGTTGGCAATTATCCTGCCAACCGAACCTCCCTGACCCCCAGATGACCCCCCTCCTCCCTCCCACAAACTGCCAGGTACCAGACGCCAGGTTTCCGTCCAGGTGGTCAGTGACCTTAGACCTTTGTGTTTTCAGGGGGTACCGGCAATGTCTTTCTGAAGTGAAAAAAGTTTAATAAGGAATCAAAAAAAAATTAAAAAAATTACAGTGTATCTAAAATAAATTGTCTTGCGCAAGAACTGACAACGGCGTGAACCGAAAGCCAGCAAGACTGGTTGTCAGTATTTTTATAAATACTGCATCCAGGTTGCGCCACTGGCAGGCTGGCAATGTGCTACTAAGCCAAAGGCCTTTTATTTTTTCAGAGACAGAATATTAATCGTTAAAAGTGATGCATTTTTGCTCATCATCTGGATCAATGCGTAAAATTACACAGCTTTGACATATTAAACAAGGGGTCCTCAATCTTATCCATAAAGGGCCAATGTGGGTGCAGGGGTTTGTTCCAACCAGGCAGTTACACACCTGACACTAATCAACCACTAGAGTCTTTGCTCAGGACCGTGATTAGTAGGTGTGTTACTGCTTGGTTGGAGCAAAAGCACCCACACCCGCCCTTACTAGATAAGATTGAGGACACCTGTATTAAACCTTCAACGGAGCCTGACCATGACGGTACGCTCCTGCAAATATTGCAAATATTAATCACAAAAAGCTTGACTTGAGGCTCATCTTTGCAGATATAAAAATGATATCCAAACCGTTTTCACTCATGTACCATTCTTGGTGCAGTACATGGATTCTGGAGCTTGATGCAAAAGGTTTTCTAGGTGCGTTGGGCAGGGGCGCAGATGGTGGAGAAGACAGTTTCATAGGGACCCCGATCCATCCCCCCCCCCACACACACTTTTGAGAACAAAAAAAAAAACTTACGATGAGCTGTAGTCCACTCAAACACCAAACACACGCATTCTCTGCTGTCTCCTGTTCACCCCGTTTGCTAGCTAGACATTGTAGAGTGTATGCACTGCTATTAACCTTAACATTTTTTTCACTATCACAATGCCCTAATGATTTAATGAAGGATAAATAACTGATACACTGATTTTAGTTTCTAAAACATTTTATTTAGTACAGCGGTAAAAACGCAGACTTTCAGTCAGTGCAGTTGTACTCCGAGGATCGGGGTTCGCGCCCCGGTCCTGCCAGATCCGACCATGGCCAGTGCCCTGTGGGAGCGGCAATTGGCGGCTGCTTCCGGGTGGGGGGAAGTGGGGAGGAAAAAATCGTCGCACATAAGACAGAAGAGGACGTGGCGCCCTCTATCCTGCTACCGGACAAAGAGGTTGTAGCGGTGGTTCTACATGGGGGAATTGAATTACACAGGTTCCAATTGGCTACCAAATTGTGAGAAAAAGGGAAATAAATAAAATAATCTAGAAAAATATATAATTTTTTTTATTAAAAACATATTTAAAAAAATCTGCCACTTGGGTTACCTTCGTGCATATGTCCCTTCTGTTAGGCTGTGTCAGAATCAGAGCCCTATCTACTGCGCCCTGTCTCCTGCGTACAGTGCACCGGCAGAAGTGTGCTGTTTAATGTGCACTGTTTAGCAGTCCGCAAAAAATATCCGCCATACTATTTTCCAACCGTACTGTGGAAGTGTCGTAAGCAGGTCATAAGACGTCCCACCAGTGTTGCCATGTCCGCGGTTTTACAGCTAAATTGTGATACTTTCAACGTGCAGTCAGGGGTAAAAATTAAAAGTTGCAAAGCACTTATTTTAAAAAGTAAAAATATGATGATTTCTATTTAAAATACATTGGTTTCGGTTAAAATATATTTTGGGCTAGTTTTGAGTCTCCATTTGGCTGGAAAGTCTCTGGCAAGATCTGGCAACCCTGCATCCCACTCTTGCGCTGCCATGTCACGTGTTGCTTTTGTTGTATTTGAAGAAAAAGTCAGTGAAGCTGCGCCTCATGACGTAGCTTCACGTCATATTTATGTGACCAAATGTTTGTGTACTTCTTGAAAAGTGTGCTCCCAAATGTACTCAGCGAAACCCCGGAAGTAAGTGTGTCATCCGGGTGTTTCAAGTATACTGCAATTTTAAATATTTTTGCCTACTCAATGACTTTCTCGTCCCATCTACTCACCAAGGCTACTCAATAGTGTGGAAGTGCCGATTAGGACACGGCCTTAGTGTTCCGCTTTTTCGGGGGTCCTAAAACGAGCTAGGAACTGAGCTGCCTCAGTTGTGCCTGACAGATGTAATCACAAATGATACCCTTACGATCACATGGTCTGGTCAGGTGATTTTAAAAAGCGATATTGGTAGCTCGGCGGCACAACCAGCACAAACAGCAAAATGAAGCCAACAAAAAACAATCACAGAGTTTTTTCACAAACCAAACAATGTAAGTAGACTTAAATTTTACATATACCCAGTTCAATGTTCAATGTAATTGTCAACACATTTCCCCCATATTTCATAGACATGTATACGGCTTTATTGTTTTAATGGGAAAATAATCTCTAATACCCTAAATAAGTAAAGATGATAGTTTTGCACTTGCAGTTTGATCATGTATGTTGACCAGTGTTGATCATGTAGGCCTATGTTGACCAGTGTTGACTCTTGTTCATCCATGGCTTCATAAAAAGTCAGTATCCCATCAAGACTTTTAGAGTGCTAAACCATTAGCCCAAATGACACGAAATGCCTCATCAAGCATAGTTGTATAAGCTTAAAAGTTGAGACCTTTTGCTCAGTTTGGTCCCCCCCACTTCAAAAATATCTCCTGCGCCCCTGGCGTTGGGTGCAGCATTCCTGACATGTTTGGTTGTGTTTCAGATGCAGATTAATAAGGAACTTGGCCGATATATTCTGTGTGTCAGCAGTGGCGTAGCCAGGATTGCGTTTTGGGGTGGGCCAAAGATACAACAAAACATTGCCATGTATGCCATGTAGCCCGATTTAAACGCACATTTGAACGCCAATATATTATGCCTCAGCTAACCGAGCTGCATATGCCGAATATGCAGCTACCTACCACAATAGTCAACACTGACAGCCATTATATGAGCATACGTGAAAAAACTTTAGAAAATTTTAAGTGACACACCTTACACCATTGATAAACACAACGCAGAATAAAATATGCTCACCGCAACATCTCATTAAATCAGTGGTTCAGTACAATCTAATAAAAAAAAAAAGCGCACAACAGCATGGCAAAGAGCTAAGTATAAATTGCTGGCTCGGCGGCCAAGGCTCAAAACTAAATACTGGTACAGTGAACAAAACATGACAAGTAGCTACACACAAGCTGGCATGGCGGCCTTCACCAAGCTAGACGTAAAACAATAACATGTAGCTAGCTAGAATGAAAGGCCTTGCTTACCGTTTGATGTTAGCGGAGGAGGCGCCGTGGCTTTAAATTGAATAGGGTTATAATGTCATTATAGTCCAATGATTCTGTTAGTTCACATTCAAATTAAAGGATGGACAAATGGTTGAGTCGAGACGTAAGCACGGATGCCTTCATGCTGGTTTGGATCCTATTTGTAGCGGAGAAGAGGAATTCCACAGTACAGCTTGTAATGGGTTGAGTGAACAAAACTCTTAATACGGCATTGACATTTGGAAATATGTCGGGGGGGGGCAGCTGTCTATAACTTCCATAAGAGATGGATATACGCTACCATCAACTACCTTTCGTTTCAGGTGCCGAATAAAGACAGTCAGTTCTGCATCCTCAATTACAATGCCATAATGGGCACAGGAGAGCTGTATTGCTGCTGCATCTTGGCCAAATGTGTCTCAAAAGGGCAAAAAGGCAGTGGCAGCCTTCATGAGCCCATATGATTCAAATGAGTCGTCGTGAAACCGGCAGTCGAGTTCGGCTATTTGTCCGTCTAAAATGTCATTCCAAAGCCTTCTTAAATCTGAATTGGCCTTTACAGCGTGTGTTGATGTCACATGAGAATCCTCCAACCTAGTGGGCAGTTTTCTTTTGCGCAAACTGCTCACATCCCAATTTTCAATATAATTTTTAGCCAGTTTTTCCGTCAATTTAAGAACCTTGTCAAAGTCGTTCTTAGAGTTGTCCCTAAATGATACAAAACTCTCTTTAAGACCCTAAATTAAATGAATGCAATCCATGATTGACAAAGTGGGTGATTGTAATATACATTTTGTCTAATCAGAGAACAATATGTTGATAATGAGCATGTGCCAGGTAACCGCAGAGGGTCTCTGTCCAATAGCATCTAATTGTCATTATTCAAACATTCTTGATTGCGGCTGCACACGTACAGCTACATTTGTCAGTTATTTTCCTCGCAACAATTCAGAAATTTGGTTAACAAAAGCGCAAAGATACAAAAAAAATAGGCTATAACATCAAAGCGGAGATACGGTAAATCTTATGTAAAGGAATATTGACGCCATAGTTAACTGTCAATAATATTGAAATAGTTTTCTTGTGGGGACCCATTTCCACCATCTTGCACCCGGGCCCAAAGTACACTAGTGCCGGCACAGGGCTGGGTGTTCTTGGGAGTTATAAAGTTGAGATGACATTAATCTACTTAGATACAACACCGCTCCCCTTTTAAAGTGACCCATTTATATTCAACACCTTGTTGGTTTTTGTGCTGGTAAATGTCATGATACATTTACTGAATATTATCCAGAACAAACAGAAGGTGAAAGAAAAGAGGAAAAAAAACATCCCATTCTTGTCAAACCTCTTGTGGCTAACTACAACAAGATCTGATATACACAATATTCCCATGCCCAGCATGAGGGCCAAAATATGCATAAATAAATGTTTGTGAGTACGTTGCGTGAGTATGTTAGTAAGTTACAGTGCCCTCCACTATTATTGGCACCCCTGGTAAAGATGAGTAAAAAGGGTTATAAACAATTCAGTTTTGTGAATTAGCTTAATGTCACGCTGAAAAAATGAGACAAATCAAACCTATAATCCAACCTAAAGTAAATCATCAAGAAAATATTTTTTTTTAACAAAAAAATTGGCACCCCTGCATTTACAGGTGCAGCTCAAAAAATTTGAATATCGTGAAAAAGTTCAATATTTTTTGTCACTCATTTCAGAAAGTGAAACTCATATATTATATAGATTCATTACACATAGAGTGAAATATTTCAAGCCTTTATTTCTTGTAATTTTGATGATTATGGCTTACAGCTAATGAAAACCCAAATTCAGTGTCTCAGAAAATTAGAATATTTTGCTTTAACATATTTTTAAAGTATCATATTTAATATTTGGTCGCATATCCTTTGCATGCTGTTACTTCCTGAAGTCTGTGACCAATCAACATCAAAAGACTCTCGATATCTTATTTTCAGGTACTGTTACAAGCGATACTATAACCTCTCTGCATTTGAACTGATCTCTATGAGAATTGGGGGGTAAGACTAGATTCAGCTGTAAATTACGCTGCAGTGATCCATCCACATCTACTCCATATCTGGCAACAGAGTGATGGTTTGGGGCTCGTTTGATACCTTAGACCCTTGATGACGTACAGCCATTTCGCCAGTCATGTGTTCCATCCTGTATCAGTGTATTTTACAGCTGAATCTAGTCTCACCCCCAAATTCCCATAGAGATCAGTTCAAATGCAGAGAGGTTATAGTATCGCTTGTAACAGTACATGAAAATAAGATATCGAGAGTCTTTTGATGTTGATTGGTCACAGACTTCAGGAAGTAACAGCATGCAAAGGATATGCGACCAAATATTAAATATGATACTTTAAAAATATGTTACAGCAAAATATTCTAATTTTCTGAGACACTGAATTTTGGGTTTCATTAGCTGTAAGCCATAATCATCAAAATTACAAGAAATAAAGGCTTGAAATATTTCACTCTATGTGTAATGAATCTATATAATGAGTTTCACTTTCTGAAATATTGAACTTTTTCACGATATTCTAATTTTTTGAGCTGCACCTGTATATATAAAATAAAGTAATCATTTTTAATATTTGGTCACATATTCTTTGCATGCCATGACTTCCTGATGTCTGTGACCCAACAACATCAAAAGACTCTTGATATCTTATTTTCTGGTACTCTTACAAGCGATACTATAACGTCTCTGCATTTGAATGGATCTCTATGGAAATTGGGGGGTGGTACTAGATTTAGCTGTAAATTATGCTGGAACAGTATGGAATACATGGTTGGTAAAATGGTTGTAAGTCATCAAGAATATGAGGTATCAAACAAGCCTCAAACCATCACTCTGCTGCCAGATATGCAGTAGATATGGATGGATCACTTTAAGGGTTGTTTCTCCTGACAAATTTTCCTATTTAACTCAGGAGAAGAAACCCTTCAAGTTATTTTATTAATATAAAAAATATGCTAAATATATGCTGAACTATAAGCAAATATACAAAAACATTAATACAATATTTTAAATAGAATATATTATTATAATTATTACAAACGTATTTTAAAGTATTATTTAAAGTATATTTCTTTCAGTGATTTCATTTTGTTAATTCCCGAATGGAATTATTTTTTTTTCCCCCACAATCAAACCAAAAACCCAGTATAAAAAGAAAAAATGTAACACATTGGAAATACATATTGCATATATCAAAAAAACAACATTGCACTTTGAAGCGTGCACAGTCACCTTGGACACGGACGTTTTAACTAACAGTAAAACATATTAACAGAATCACATTTGCTTGCTGGTACCTCGTATTAGCCAGTAAATGCAGCAACGTCACTGCAATAAATCCTCTTTTGTTGTTATCGGTTGTGCATAACTATTATCTCAGTAAAACAAGGCACATTTTATGTCTAGCAGACATGGAGGGAGATAGTTAGACAGACACAGCCTGATGTATTTTCGATTCTACTGGCTGCTTATTTACCCTGTAATCCATTTCTAGTTTAATTATCAATAAAAATTCCCTCAAGTGTGTTTAATTCTTGTGTCTAATGTCAGTTTTATAACAAAAACCACACCTTCTGCACAGATAAACATAAATTTGGAGATTTAAAAAAAACTTATTTGGTCTGAGCATCAAGCCTTGAATGCCGATGTTTGAAGCTCTCCGAGAGACCAGTGGTATTTATTTTCTGAACAGTATGGCCTTCAGTCAACCTTTAAAAATCTGTGATTAAGCCAAGCCAAGGTGTATGCAAGCATTCATGTATGTGTGTACATACACACAAAGGAAATTCTTACCGGTTATGAAATTCATAGATTTCAGAGAGGTTTCCGAAAAGCACTTCCTTTTTGTCCTCCAAAGCTATCGGAATCAGGTGAGATAACTCTGTGTTCTCCAGTTCAGCAGCATAGCCCTACAACATAGAGTCACAGGGCAAACTGTCACCAACAATGAGATGATAGTAGAATTGATCATTAAATGTATTGATAGGTTTTGAGCTGAACCCAACATAAACATGATTGGTTTTATGACTGTATGAATACACTACACCACCGTTTACAGGACACTAAAAAAGGGATATTTTAGAATAGACGGCTATAGTTTGGAATTGTGCATTACAGGAGCTCTCAACATTGCCACATCGGATGTATCATTTTTAAAAGGGTCCTATCTGGCAGTGGGGGCATTGGCCATGTTTCACTTATTTGAATTTTGCATAAATAAGTAAAATTGCATACATATGTACAAAATGTTATATTTATAATTAGAACAAAAGGTCGTGGCTTTCTTTGCATTGTTAAGCCTGTTGATCTGTTGTATTTGATTTGTCTCCTTGGCACCTGGCTTGTCAATGACAAACTATGTATCTTAGTCACAGGACAGCAAACACACCTCAATGATACTTTGAAGCTCTTCCACATACAATCTCTCTGTTTCGATCATTTCCTTCAGGATGTGCCTGGGAAGACAAAGGCACAATTTTTGTTAATTATGAGGTAATATTACAGAACACTGAAATGTGTCAATAAATCAGGCAATTGGCAGAATAGAGATCAATTACCTTGTTTTTTCTAATGCTATTGTTACACTAAAAGCTTTTGATCCTGAAGAATACCATATTTATTGCATATAATATTATCAAAAGAATTGACAAATACTTGGAAGAGGAGGGACTGAGCCATAGTATAATTTTAGCAGGTTGGTGTTATAGTTATAGGCAGCATTGCAAACCTTACCATAACCGTAACCCTAACCATAACCTTCTCGCTGCTTGGATGGCTGAAATCACATGAATGCTGCCCTCAGAATACATTTCAATAAATATAATACCAACCTGCATAATTTTAGCTGAGCTATCATTTCCTGTCTCTGCTGGTTATTTTAAAGAGACCATTGGTCTGAAATGGAGCCTTAATTGTTTGTGTTTGTAGCAACATAGTTTTACAGAGCCTGGCTGTAAAATTGGGTAACACAGTGCACGTTTAACAGAATTATTAAATAGGCTAAATTGGTTGTACTGTATGTGAGAATTGGATAACATTTACAGGAAATTTTGATGGAAAAAAAAAAAGGTTTTTGCCGTGACAGAGACACATAGCCCAGTCCCTGGTTCGCGCAGTGTGGCCAATAAAGGAAAAATAAAAATCTGCAAAATTATGAGGATTTTCATACATTTAGAAGGAGATACTTCCTACTAAAAAAAGTGCAGTACTTTAGAGCTGACGGTGAAATCGAGAGGGCAGAGCTTCCCCTTTGAACGTGCTTCCTCCTCCTCCACTCCCACATAAAGAAAGAGCAGCACCCCGGGCAACGGTTCACAAACGTGAAGCTCAGCTCGGGGAACCACCGCCCGGCTGCCCTTGCCTCTGTCGCGAGCGCTTCGCTCTCACCGGAGGACAAAGCTAGCAAAGCGACTTCTCTGTTGGAACTCCGACATCTCCAGAAAGCCAGCGTGCTCCCCTCCCCCCTCCCGCGCGCGGATTCAACTACAAACTTTTGTACGCGGGTAAGTGCTTTTCCTGAAGAGACTGCTATTTATACAGTGGCAGACTTTGGGAGAGAAGCAAGCAGAGCCGTTCTCTTTCATAGGCTGATTTTATAAGGGGCTGGAAAAATAACGGGTCAATACGGACAAGCGGTTATGTATTTATATTAGGTGTCTGAAGTTTGTGCCAGTTTCGTAGTAGCCTATACCTATATATAGCTAGAAGCCAGCTGACTAGCTATAATGTTAACCAAGATATGAACGTGGTCGGGGCTGGGGAGGGGGTAGATCGGAGGAGGCAACTCCCTTTAATGGAACTCAACCTTTGTGAAAGCACAATGAGTAACACGAATGGAATACCTTATATTATTAGCGCATACAGTATTACCTATTATCAAATGTTCTACTGTTAAAGTCATGGAAAAAGCTTAACTTCAGTTCACAGGTTGGTACAAACACTGAAGGAGGGCAATTTTCTCATTAAAGAGTATTTTTTGGTTAGGATATTTGCTATTCTGGATCATGTATCCTTGGGTGTGGACTTAACGCTACCTCTCGAACATTTGGGTTTAAGTTTAGAGAGCTACATATGGACCTATTTAAATACTGGTTTATCAGACAACTCCAAGGATGAGGATTGTGCTAATTACATCATTAGATGATAAATCCTTTATACTTTCATAGCAAATATGTTATTTTTTTCAATGATCTTTTATTTAAAGAAATGCAGAAACTTTCAGATTTTTCCAAATAATTCAGCAAGGAGAAAATATATCAAATGCAGTTCAATAGCTTACTTGACATGTTTTTTAAATATATTTCACTTTGTATAATTATAACATCTATGCAACAAAAGTGCTTTAAAATATTAGATGAAGTCAATGAAGACTCACGCATAACTATGTTATTGTTTTTAGCATAACTGTGACCAAGTTATAATGTACAAAGTGCAGTGAAACTGTTCCTTAATCTACAATTTCTCCATTTTGTACAATACAAATGTAGACTGTGGAATCTTTTCCTTTTTGTGGGAAATATTTGCTTCACAATGAATGTCAGCGAAACGGGAAAATGCTAGCGTTGCTTAACCACAAGGCAGATATGCTATCCAAAACAGAACACTCTCTAAATATCCCCCAACTCAAGAAATATTAATGAATGTGTGTCATGATGCATGGAACCATAGTCATACCAGCAGTAAGCAATTATTGGACAGTGAATAATAGATCTATACAGATATAGACATGTTTAATATAAAACAGATTTTTATACAACAAATTTCCCTGGGTTATAAACGATGGGTACAGCACTGGCATAAAGATGACCACTTTAGTGGATGATCCACATTACTTGCAGGCAGACTAATGGGACGTTTTAAAGATTTTTTAATTCATGTACTGATGTGGGTCTCCGGAGCCAATGATCCTCATGGTATTGACAGCGGGGCGATTGGAGATGCACCCACCGGTGCCTCATTGTTGGCGTTACCGAGTGCAAACCTGCTGTTGTAATGGCATTGTTTTGTCATGCAGCTCTCAGCGATTTTGCCGGGCCCCTAGCACCTAAACCCTCCATTATCATGGCCTCGCGGTGCATTTGCTGCGTTGGCTTTTGTATTCACCGACAAAGACGTGACAACATCCAGTTCACAGTCAAGAGATTTCTAAGCAGCACGTCCCCACCTCAAACAAGAAATACAAAAAAAGGTACTCAAAGTTTCCTGACATGCGCGCACACAAACGCACCATTGTCTTGCTACAAAGAGGAATCATGATCTGTCAGTTATGAGTAGGCTATCGTATACTAGTCAGGAATACAACCTTCGCTTTTGAGCTACAATTTACTCACTCGTGTGAATTACATAAATTCCGGTTATTGTTGGGGGGGTTACTAAATCTAAATCTTACTAAATCTTATCAGTCGTTGTGCCAAAAAGTGTCATTAGGTTGCAGGGGCACCATATGGGGGTAAGTGAGGGGGGGGGGGGGGGGCAAGTTCGGAAGGTTAGAAGGTAAAGAAGGCTAGGTTACGCTTTCAACGGCACAGGAGCCCTCAAAACAATTAGAACACGTGATTTTCTGGGTGGCTTTGTCCAATGTTTTGATGGGCTCAAAATCCCTGCCAGAGCCCCTGTTGGGTCCCCAGAAATACTGTATCTGCATTATTCCAATAGAATGAATGTCTGGATTTTATTTGCAGTATTTAGCTAACTACAGAATGTTCAGTCTACTCATAATATATAACGATGCTTCTCGAAAGGACGACAGATCACATTAGTGATTTCATTGGCAAATACGAGCTAAATGTGAGAAAACGTGTCAAAAGAACAGTTATGAGTGTGGGTCACTTACAGTATGTATATAGAGTGCCCTCCACTATTATTGGCACCCCTGGTAAAGATGAGTAAAAAACGCGCCGTTTGGTGAATTAGATTAATCTCACACTGAAAAAAATAGAAAAACCTTTAATTGAAGTTAATTTATTCAGAGAAAAAAAAAAATCCCTCATCAAGAAATAATTATTTTTAACAAAACCATGTGTACCACAATTATTGGCACCCCTGCATTTATATATAAAGTAATCATTTTTAATATTTGGTAACATATCCTTTGCATGCCATGACTTCCTGATGTCTGTGACCCAACAACGTCAAAAGACACTTGATATCTTATTTTCTGTTTCTGATGTTGTCTTAAAGGCCCACACGCATCGGCATTCTGTTCCTGGTTTTAGTATCTGAAACGCCCACAAAAGGTTAGCAAAGGGCAGTGACATAGATTTTTTGAAAAGTCAGAAACCCCGCTCCCTGTCTACAGTCTATGGTACACATTCGAATTGTGACTCCGACAAATTATGCAAAAACATACGTCATGTCACGTGGGAAATCGTTTTACTAAGAACATCGGAAACATCACATTTAAACCCTAAAATATGCATACTTCGACCAAAAGTGCAATTTTTTTTTACTAGAACCAGTATTTAACACGTTTGAAAAGCTCCAGGATGATGTGAAAAGCTCAAAAACACAAAAAGTATGCTAGTGTCTCATGGGTTGTTGCTTTCTCCCTCGTTTGCGCTGGTTAGCAATCTATCTGATTTTTTCCCCCGCATTCCGTCTCAGGGTTTTGCTCTTCCCCGCTAATTATTAATTTCACCTGTTTCCCTACCTGTTAGGTATTTAAGCCTCTCGCTTCTGCTTCCGGATGCTTCGTTATCATTTTGTGCCTTTACGAAGTCAGGCTTAGTCATTTCTGTCTCTGCAGTTGAAAGAAAAATATTATTTTCTTTGTTTGTCGCAGCTTGAGATTTTCTGGCCTTGAAGCCAAGAGAATTTGTTTTTCTGTTCCCTTTTCTCTTTCCTCTACGCTTCCACTGTCTCGTTTTGTGAGGGTGTGAGTTTTATTTTTGTTTTGTTTATTTCACCAGTTATCGGGCGTTATAGTCACGTCCCGAAGGTGCCTTGTTTTTCCTTTTCTCCTCTCGCTATTTTATTTAGTGGTGGCTATTCAGAGTCTCCTCTCTGCCCGTGTTTACAAGGCTAGCCCGTTTTATAGGGGTGTGTTATTGTTTGGCTACGGCCAGGGATTTTATATCCCTTTTTTCCTTTGTCGCGTTTGGCTCATCGTTATTCTGCACAAACCCTCACATTGTGGGCCTTTAATGATTTCCTTGCCACTGTTGCTTTTGGCTTGCTCTTGTGGGGGTTTAGACTGGGTTTTTCCTGTCAAGCGTATTGTGACAACTAGTGGTGAAATGCACTATATAAATAAATATAGATTTTTATTTGATGAATGTCACGGCATAATAACTTATTTTTAGCTCCAGTTCCCTTTTGTTTATTTAACAAAGAAAATGTAGACTGCCTGGAGGGCACAATTTTTTATTTATACAGTGTTGGTTGACTGAGCACACATGCGCTTTTATGGCAACGCCTTGCTAATGCCCCCTCAATTAGCCTACATGTCTTTGTACATTACATACACTTTGTACATGTGATCAATATTATATTTGGGGCTATTACTGTGCAGTAGTTAAGTCATTAAATACATTCTTATTCTGTTTCAGGAAAACATTTTTGAAGGTCATATAACCATTTTTCTTTACCTGGTAGGCCAACAGTCAGCTAGAGGGCATAGACTGCATGTCAGAATTTCTAAATATGGCAATTGCTTCCCTGTAAAAAGATCTACATCGCCAACTGGCCGTCAAGAAATTTGCATAAACCTTAAAATCTTTTGTTTAACCCCTTCGCGCACATGGCAAATTTGGTCAATTCTCACCTATTTAGGGGGTGCTCTGGTTAAGGCTTTATAACTCCAGGTGTGAGCATCACAGAAACTTGGTAAATGGCTGAAATGAAACAAGACAGTTTCAATACGATACTTACAATACAAACTTAGATTTGCAATGAAATACTGAGAGCTACATATGTGAAACAGGTAAATCTCTACATCATAAACTCTGTGTCCACAAGTGTGCAAAAACTGAGGATGATAAGCAGATAATAAAACTAAAGATATATGATGCAAAATATAGGCAGTGTACCCTGGTGTTCATTAGTGTCTCCAAATCTATCCAAATGGCTAAATTGTGCACTGTTCTACATCATAATAATAATGGTATATTTAACTAGAAATCAGCTTTGGCTCATAAAACTCACTTTTGCATAATTTTCAAGTGGGAATTACTATCTTTTCATCAGTATAGCGGGGTAGATATCTATGGGTCCAAAACCCAATCCAAAACATGTCATAAAATGAATAAGATTAGTTATGTCCATTATAAAGCATATGCATTTCCCCGTTCTGATGGTTTAAGTGATATCACACTGTTACACACACCTAAATATGTAGCCCAATCATTCACTCGTGTACCTCAAATAAACCTAAGTTTCCCCTGTACTCTACAGTATGTATTAATCTGCCCTGGGATCACATTTATCTGTAGTTTAGAAAAAAGAGAAAAATTCCCATTCATAATGACTCCAAGGAAAATGTTACATTCATCTATATATCAGTGCACTGTAAATTAGAATGAGTATTTTCCATCCCCTAAGTGACAAGTATAGCCCAGAAAGATAAGCCTATAGCCTATATTATGTATAATAACATTATAATAAAATAATATTCCTCCCAACAGGAAAATGCTGCCAAATGTTCTTGCTTCAATGAAAATCGGTACGTCAAACATGACTGAGCCATCAATGAACGTTACACTACAGTGTGTGAAACGCCCTCAAAATGCGATGATAATAATATCTAACATAGCCTACTGGACAAGACGGTGATCGAGTGGAAAAACTAATGTAGGTCGATGTAGCCAGCGAGAAGAACTGCATATAACAAGCAATACTACTTTCATATCGAGGACGAAAAACACCCGTCAGCGAATACATTTTCTGTAGCTGTTTGAGTCATACTACACTGCCTGGCCAAAAAGAAAGTCGCACACTATAATATTTTGTTGGACCGCCTTTAGCTTTGATTACGGGGTGCATTCGTTGTGGCATTGCTCCCTGAACCACTCTTTCACAATTTGAGCCAGATGAATCTTAGCAATGTTGTCCTGGAATATGCCCATTGATGGGATAACCTGGTCATTCAGTACATTCAGGTACTCAGCTGACTTAATTGTATTGCTACATAACGTTGCTGAGCCTAGACCTGACCAATTGAAGCAACCCCAGATCATAACACTGCCTCAAGAGGCTTGTACAGTGGACACTTTTCATGACGGGTGCAACAGTGACTTTTTTTTGGCCAGGCAGTGTACATTGATAAAATGAAAAAATCTGTTAGGCTGGGCTGCAATTTACTGTTCAAAGCACCCAATAACAAATTGCAAACACCGTTGAGAAGAAAATACTGTCATCTATCGGATAAAACAGTGAATAAACCGGAATGACGTGAAATACTTCAGAGCTGCAGGTACAGTATATGGGGCGTTTCACGCAGACGCTCCATGTTGTGTAATAACGTTCTAAACTGGCGTGTATTTCTCAAACAGATTGTCCAAGACAATAACATTGATCAGTGAATTTGGAAAACGAATGTAAAACTAATGGTAGGATTGTATATGTAGTTCATATTTAGTAGCAGATATTGATTGTAGAATGATGTGATATCATTACACAAGAATGTTTATTTTGCATTTGAGCGAGCAGGGCGTTTCACAGCTTTTTTGGCATACGATCGGGCTATTGTTGGGTTTATCTTGCTATTGACGGAATACTAATTTTAGATGATGAAGAAATATATTTATGATGTCACACATGGGTAGGTATTGTGGCAGGCGAGACTGGGAGGGGGGTTGATTGTTCATTGGACTTGCTACAGGAGAATAGTGACACTTAGAAACTCTTTTCAATGTCACAAATCGTATACTAATACAGATACAACACGGAGTTTCTTTTTCCCACGCAGTTTGGCTCCAGAAGCAACGAATGTCGAATGTTGAGAAAAATCTTGCCGCCGGCACCGTGGCCACTAAGCATCTGCGCAAAGGGGTTAAACATAAATTGAACTTTTTTTTGCCACTGCACTGTATTTAGTCAACGATTAGTATTTTAGTCCAATTTCATATATTCTTTTACAGCATTTTACAGTTTTAGTTTCCTAACTTTTTCACTGACCCCATGGTTAATAAAAAATATTTTATAATTAATTTAGCTCTTGAAATTTGTTTCTGACTAATGTCATATGTAGATGAGAGTTCCAAATGATGGTGTTACAAACTTGGCATTGTGCTGTGTCAAAATGTACACTTCTGAAACAGCACCTATTTATATATGTGCCGTAAAAAAAAAAAATCACATGTATTTTGTTAAGGCAGTTTTATTTTTTTGAAAGCAGTACGTCTTAAAAACAAATATTGTAGGAAACGCAGTTGTTCCGATTATTTTGTTACACATTGTAAAAACTATACTCCTATTTTCTATCACTACTGTTTTGCATTTGGTGAGCTGAATATCCTGTAACTTATGCATATACACTCTCATCTCCTTTCCAGAGATAAGGACTGCTTGGAATTGCATAATGGCCACACCAATGTGAGTGCAGGAGGACCCACATCAGTCATCTCCAGGATTACCCCAGAGTCCACTGACTGCTCTGAGACAGACAAAATGATTCCCTGCTGATTTCACTAAGGAGCCCATGTCCCCTGCATCCGACCGGATTGATAAAATGGAACTCAGACCAGCCTGTCATTTGAATAATTCTAAGTACAACACTGGTGCCCCAACAAGCACTACCAATTTGACCTGACAGCGAAGGCTGGAAGATTGCAGGATGTTTATAAATTTTAGAAGGATCAGAAAGTGTCAATGCGTGCAGCTGGTGATGACATTCTTCGTCCTGTCCGTGGTGATGGTGTGCTGGGAACAGTTGGACAACAGCGTCGTGAGCCACGTGAAGTCCTACTCATACCGCTACTTAGTCAACAGCTACGACTTCCTCAACAAGAGCTTCACCGTCAGCCGACAGGATGCCGACAGCCTCAGCGGCTACCACTACTTGATCAACCACGAGCACAAGTGCGCCAGGAGGGACGTGCTGCTGCTGCTGTTCGTGAAGACGTCACCCGAGAACTTGGAGAGGCGGAGGTCCATCCGCTCCACCTGGGGGAATGAGAATTATATCCGGCAGGAGCTAGGTGCCAATGTGAGGGTGGTGTTTGCGCTGGGTGTTCACCAGGACCCCCAGCGGAGGGAGAGCACCCAGCAGGCCCTCCTTGAGGAGAACCAAATGTACCATGACCTGGTCCAGCAGGATTTTGCCGACACATTCCACAACCTGACCGTCAAGCTGCTCCTGCAGTTCCGCTGGGCCCATGACTACTGCGGCCACGCCCACTTCGTCATGTCGGCCGACGACGACGTCTTCGTCCACATGCCCAACCTGGTCAAGTACCTAAGGGAGATGGACCGGAGGGGCGTGCGGGACTTCTGGGTCGGCCGTGTGCACAGAGGTGCCCCGCCTGTCCGCCACAAAGACAGCAAGTACTACGTCCCCTACGAGATGTACCGGTGGTCCTCTTACCCGGACTACACAGCAGGAGCCGGGTACGTGGTCTCAGGGGATGTGGCTTCCAAAATCTATCGGGTCTCTCTGACGTTCAACTCCACGCTCTACATCGACGACGTCTTCATGGGCATCTGCGCCAACGCCATGGGGGTGTCTCCTCAAGAACACGTTTTCTTCTCAGGAGAGGGAAAAGCACCGTATCACCCATGCATCTATGGCAAGATGATAACCTCTCACGGACATGTGAATGACATCCATGACCTATGGAAGGTGGCCACCAGCCTCGAAGTACAAAAAATCTCTGGCGGACTCCTCGGAAGGATTTATTGCACAGCGGTCAGAGTGGCACTTCTCTGTAAACCATACTATGTTGACACTTACCCGTGCAAGTCAGCATTTTTATAGAGTGCTAAGACTTCAGCACATTTATACCAAGTTCCTAGAGTGCACCCATCAGGCCATGCATTCATGCGTGCATACGTTTACCTCCTGATGTTCTTTATCTCATGCAGGGAAAGTTACTTCAGTACTGTCTGCTGTATTAATTTGCTTCCCCGAGAGAGAGGAGAAGTGTCCGATACAGATTCAGAGCTTCATATCAGCACTAGGTCCTGGTCGAAGTCATAATGAAGGATGTCGAGACTTTTATTTCCTGTACCAACCAATTCAATTAAACTGATTGAAAGTACATTTCCATTGCTTTGCTTTCTGCTCTTATGCTTTCCAGCCAAGGACAATGTAGTATGGTGAATATAGCAGGCACTTCCCTAACTCCCCCCCCCCACCCTTCAGCTCTATGAGCAAAGCCACAGCCATACACTTTAGCTCAATGCTTCCAGGTGTCTAATCATTCCAAGGGTCTAAAAAGCAGTGGCTTCCTGTAGCAGTGCTGCAGATTTCACAGGAACGACACAGGAAATAGGAAACAAATGGCTTAAAATCACAGCGATGCAACAGGAAAACATGCACCGTTTTTCTAATGACTAAGTACTGTATCTACTAAACATCTATATGGAAAATAAATTATTTTACTTTATGGTAACACTCGACACTCATTCGTCACAGAGATATTTTTTGTCAATTGCCGTTAATGGAGACTTATGAAAAAAATATATTTTTACAATACAGTTGTTAACAGGTCTTTCTATGTGAATGCGCATAATGGACAGCACTGATGACAAGTACAATGTGTTTATCAAATCTGACTTATCTGTGGCCACTTGTATAAACAGTGCTGAGCAGAAAAATGCCCTCAGAAAGCCGTGTAAGGGAGTTTCCACGCATAAATTCAGATGTATATAATAACAGGTGCTGTGAGAATCTGCGTACCTCTGCACATGCTGGACACTATATGTACGCAATGTTTGTATCACGCTTTGTGTGATATGGCGACATAGGCAGAGGTAGAAAATGCAAAACTTTTTTTTAGCAGATTTCCGACTTTCACTCTGAGCGTTCTTTTATGCATTCTTTTACTCAAGAGTTTTATACATGTGGCCCCTGGACTAGTGTATATTCTGAGTCAAATGGAGATATACTACAGCCCAGAAAAGTTTGTTTACATGTAACATAAGTATTTTAGTTCAACAACTTCACTGTTCTTTATGTATCCACTTTGTATTTATAGTGCTTTAAACATATTTATTGTTGTCATCAGGCAAACTATGCCTTCGATGTCCACTTTTTTTTCTTTTTTTTTTACACATATTGAAAGTCCTCATCCAGCTTGTCCTGTAAGTTTCTCATAAATCATCAACAAATAAAGTTTGCTCAAAACCCCATGTGGCTAAACCATAAAATTGTGGTGGTAAATGGAAAAAAAAAAAAAAGTTTATTCCTGAGAGTTCTTCTTTATAGAACTTTTAGATGGTTTTGCACAACACTTCAGTGACTCCAGTGCAATGTGGTTTTCTATATTTACGCACACATGCCCGCACGCACGCACGCACGCACACATGCCCAGACGCAAACACTCTTAATAAGTAATATTATTACATCCTTTTAAGATGATCCTTATTCTATGATAAGTTATTATGTGAATGTAAAACTTACACAGCCAGGTATTTTCTTAAATTAACACCCCCCCTCCCCCCAGCAATTATATAATCCAACAATTTATTTGCTGAATAATCAACATCAATAGGTATACTGGTTATTATCATTATCTTTTCATTTTTTTCATTATCTTATATTAAAATATAAGATGTATATTTATCATTACCTACCATCAGTATCATATATTTGTGTTACCATAGACATCCCACTGGATAACCCTACCATCTTAAAACAAGATTATTCCAGGTACTCGGAACAAGCTAAACAAATATTTAATAAAAATGTATTCGTTCATTTATCAAATAATAATAATTCCACTAAGATGTGACTGTTAGTATAGAGTTCATGAACAGGCATAGAGTAATAAGTACAAAACTCGTTCAATTGTATGGAAATATGGATACACACTTTTCAGAAAACTAATCTTTTAGCATTTATAATAACACTATTGTACTATAGTTACTCTACAGCTGCAGATTAAAGGGTTTGTTTTACTTTCCTCTACTAAAGATATTCAGATATATTAATGCCTTTCTATGAAGTCACCATCATGCTCTATCTCACCTGCACATTTGTATATAGTGAAAGATTTAAAAGCACACAGGCTTCAATAAGCAAAACACGTGCAAAATAAATATAATATCCGTGTGTGTGTGTGTGTGTCTCCAACTTCCTGTTCATTTTTTAATAGGTCAACAGTCGTCTAGAACATATTCTCTTGAGACTGACACAGATAAAATTATATATATATAAATAAAAGTGAACAGAAGCTAACCTGACCTCTAAATGGTACAAAGTTAAACATGACACATTTCTTCAAATTTTAAAGCAAGATTACTTTTTATTTTAACTTTATACAGTTTCAAAAGAAAAAGAAAAAAAGGCCCTGTGCAAAGGTTTGGGGGCCCTGTCGGTTAGTACTTTGGAACTCAGGAAACTATAACAGCTTGCAAACGCTTCCGCTTCTTTTTTTGGTCTTTCAGAATTTGCATTGACTTCAACTGTTCCATTTATCTACCATTCTCTGATAATGTTTCTGACGGTGGAAATAGGTCGTTTGAAACGTTGAGAGGGTTTTTTGTAACCTTCTCCTTGTTGGTGTTGGTGAACTATCTTGATTCTGACATCCTCGGACATCCTGTTTAGAGGAACCCGTGGTTGTTAACACCAAACAGAATAGCCACCGCAGTTGGATGCTTTAGAAGGCATGGGATTACTTCAGAATAAATAGTTCAGCCCTGGAATTATATTCACCTGACCCGTTGAAGTCCTAACGCGTAAATCACCTGGGTCTGGCCTTAGTAATCATCTTTTTAAAAAGAAACAAAGAATAATCTAAAAGGGTTCCCAAACTTTTACACAGGGCCTTTTTTCTTTTTTCATGATATTGAAACTAAAATATTTAAATAAAAAGTCATCTTGCTTTAAAATGTGAAGAAATGTGTCATGTTAATCTTTGTACCATTTAGAGGTCAGGTTAGCTTCTGTTCACTTAGATATAAATTGTAAAAGGCATTTTGACCAGGGGGGCCCACATTTTTGCACCCCACTGTACGTGTATACAGGGGGTGGACAAAATATCGGAAACACCTACAAAAACTGAATATCTAGTAACTAATAATGAGTAGGCCTACCCTTTGCTTTAAAACAGTTTCAATCCTAACTAATTAGTATCCTTATCTTGCTTTTGGAGACATGCAGAGAGGTTACAGTATCGCTTGTAGGTGTACCAGAAAATAAGATATCAAGAGTCTTTTGATATTGTTGGGTCACAGACATTAGGAAGTCATGGCATGCAAAGGATATGACGAAATATTAAAAGTAATTACTTTATTCTACATTATGTTAAACTGTTCAATATTTTTTGATGCCCGGAAATGGGGGGGACTATGTACAAAAGGTTCTATAATTTCTAAACAGTTCATCTGATATGGATGGAAATACCCTCAAATTAAAGCTGACAGTCTGCAGTTCAACCTCATTCATTCGCATTGTATCCTTTCAAACTTTCAAGTGCGAGAGTACAGAACCAAAATAACAAAAAATGTATCACTGTCCAATTAATTAATTATAATATATATATATACTATACTACTCAGGGTCAAAAATATTTGTGCATATAAATATAAGCTAACGAGCTAAAATGGTGACGACAAATGACAAAATAATTATTTGATGGCTCAAGAACAGAAAACACAAAAACTTTTGATTAGACACTAGTTTAATACCCAGATGAAAAAAAGTAATGCACCCCCCATGATGATGATGTGATGATGGATGGAAAATGCTCAGCCATTTCTTGCTAAATTTTCCATGCATGGAATGACACTCATGCAAAACACGTGCAAATGATGCAAGAGGTGTCACAATGGGTGTTTCGAGGCAGTTTGTCAGTTTAGTCTGACTAAGTTTGTGCTTCAAATCCATGAAAAAGTTTCTAAAGATAAGTGCAATGAATGCACGTCCCATAATAACGTGATGTCTATAGTCCAAATGACAACCCAAAGGGGGATATTCTAACCCTATCTGGCTTAAAAAGACATACTTACAAAAATGATTTTAAAAAAATTCCTTTGACCCTTAAATTCTTTTGAGTAGTGTATATATATATATATATATATACACACACACACACACAGTCAAGCCGGAAAGTCTGCCCACCTTTTTCACCTTCTCCACGTTTTATTACATTACAGACATATTCTACAATAGATTGAGTAAATTTTTTGTCTCAAAATTCTACACAAAATAGCCCATAATGACAAAGTGAAAACATGTTTTTAGAAATTTTCTATATAAGTATTCATACCCTTTGCTTTAACATATTTTTTAAGTATCATATTTAATATGTGGTCGCATATCCTTTGCATGCTGATACTTCCTGAAGTCTGTGACCCATCAACATCAAAAGACTCGATATCTTATTTCCAGGTACTGTTACAAGCGATACTATAACCTCTCTGCATTTGAACTGATCTCTATGAGAATTTGGGGGTGAGACTAGATTCAGCTGTAAATTACGCTGGTACAGTATGGAACACATGACTGGCGAAATGGCTGTACATTAGGGGTGCAACGGATCACAAAACTCACGGTTCGGATCGTATCACGGTTTTGAGTCACGGATCGGATCATTTTTCGGATCAGCAAAAAAAAAAAAGGGAGACAAGTATATCTTTGCTTTCCATTTATTCTGTAAAACACTTAAAGCAAGGAACTTTTGCCCATGGTCTTAAATGAAAACAACATTCAAGATGTCCAATGTTTAAGTAAAATCTTAAAATAT
This sequence comes from Ilyophis sp. 1 JC-2022, assembly GCA_022702515.1. Lineage (NCBI taxonomy): Eukaryota > Metazoa > Chordata > Actinopteri > Anguilliformes > Synaphobranchidae > Ilyophis > Ilyophis sp. 1 JC-2022. Next base: position 120,347,772 of record CM040395.1, on the reverse strand, counting down.
ATAAAATATTCAATACTCAATTGTTAAATCAAAGTGCAATATGAGGCATGATACCTTCTTCCTTTAAACATGGTAGTGAATGAAAAAATAGCCTGTGTAAACGTTGACGTTAATATTATACTTTAGGTGAGTCTGGCTTGGTTAACATTAGCCATAGCCTTGGATCAAGACGGTCAGGCTTGTACCAACAAGGCTAGTTAGCCATATATATAACGTTATAATTAATAATCAGAACAGTGGTGTTAACATCACTAGCCTTGCCTTATCCATATGAATAACAAAATTAAATACCCCGGGCTCCATTACATATTGTTTGACGAGGCGAAGCACAGACTGGAAAGTAACATAGCGTTAAGGAGACGCTCCTTCTAACGCTATGGACCAGAGCGAAGTTGTAATCATAAAACTCAGTTTTTTTAAAAATAGTCATGCACACATTTTTACAGTGCATACGGCAGGCCTTGTTGACGGATTTGGAAGAGATTTCGTAGCTCTGGTTCCAAAAATGAACGAGTATTTAATGTGTTAAATCCGTGAAAATTACATTACAGTGGGTGAGCTGGCTCTCAAACTGTCTCCCCCTGCGAAGAGGGGCGGGGCTTAGCGATAGGTCCAATGCGCTTCAGAGTAAAACACAGCACGCATCTGTCTTTTCACTGCAACTCTGCATCGAGATTTAGGGAATTATTACTTTAAAAAGTACTAGCGGCAGTAAAACTGTAATTCACTATGATGGTTAAATTTTGCAATTAATCCGCGGTTCACATGCGTGCCGAACCGTGGGGGGCGATCCGTACGGATCACGGATCAACTACGATCCGTTACACCACTACTGTACATCATCAAGTGTCTAAGGTATCAAACGAGCCCCAAACCATCACTCTGTTGCCAGATATGGAGTAGATGTGGATGGATCCCTTTAAGGGTTGTTTCTCCTGACTTTTTTCTCCATAGAGTTCTATAGAAAAATGAGTCAGGAGAAATAACCCTTGCAGTGATTCATCCACATCTACTCCATATCTGGTTGATGGTTTGGGGCTCGTTTCATTTTTTGCCTCAAACATCTACACACAATAGCCAATACTGACGAAGTGAAAACAGGTTTTTAGAAAATATGCAATTTTATTTTACTGACAAAAATAGGTTATTTAGGGGTTACATATCTGTACACACCCTTAGCCTAATACTTGGTTGCTGCACCTTTGGCAGCGATTACAGCTTCAAGGCGTCTTGGGAAAGAAGCTACGAGCTTGGCACACTTGCTCCTGGACATTTTTGCCCATTCCTCTTGGCATATCCTTGCAAGCTCCGGATGGGGTTGGATGGGGAGCGTCGGTACACAGCCATTTTCAGCTCTTTCCGCAGATGTTCAATTGGATTAAGGTCTGGGCTCTGGCTGGGCCACTCAAGGACATGCACAGACTTTCTCCGAAACCACTGCTTTGTTCTCTTGGCTGTGTGCTTCGGGTCGTTGTCATGTTGGAAGGTAAACCTTCGCCCCAGTCTGAGGTCCAGAGCGCTCTGGAGCAGGTTTTCTTCAAGGATCTCAGTGTACTTAGCTGCATTAATATTTCCCTCTATCAAGACTAGTCGCCCCGTTCCCGCTGCTGAAAACATCCCCACATCATGATGCTGCCACCGCTATGCTTCAGGGATGACATTAGCCAGGTGATGAGCGGTGCCTGGTTTCCTCCAGATGTGACGCTTGGTATTCAGGCAAAAAAGTTCAATTTTGGTTTCATCAGACCAGAGAATCTTGATTCTGGATGGTTGATCTTCTGAAAGGTTCTCCCATCTCCACAAGGATACCCTGGAGCTCTGTCAGAGTGACCCTCAGGTTCCTACTCACCTCCCTGGCCAAGGCCCATCTTCCCAGATTGCTCAGTTTGCCCGGGCGGCCAGATCTAGAAAGATTCTTGGTGGTTCCAAACTTCTTCCATTTACGAATGATGGTGGCCACTGTGCCCTTTGGGACCTGTAAAGCTGCAGAGATTTTTCCGTACCCTTCTCCAGATCTATGGCTTGACACAATCCTGTTTCTGAGGTCTGCACATAATTCCTTTGACCCCATGGCTTGGAGTTTGCTCTGACATGCACTGTCAACTGTGGAACCTTATATAGGCAGGTGTTGGAAATCCCAAATGATGTCCAATCAATTTGATTTATCACAGGTGGACTCCAATTAAGTTGTAGAAACATCACAAGGAGTATCAGTGGAAACAAAATGCACCTCAGCTCACTTTTGGGTGTCATATCAAAGGGTGTGCACACTTGTGTACATATGATATTTTACATTTAGATTTTTAATAAATTAGCACAAATGTATAAAAACTTTGTTTTCACATTGTCGTTATGGGCTATTTTGTGTAGAATTTTGAGACAAAAAATAAACTCAATCTATTGTAGAATATGTCTGTAACGTAATAAAACGTGGAGAAGGTGAAAGGGGTGTGCAGACTTTCCGGCTTGACTGTATACATACACTGTATATTTGATTCAATGAAATGTTATGTGTATAGTACTTTTTATGGAGATACTATGACAAAGATGCTTTACAGTGGGGGGAAAAAACAGGTCTGAAAACCCCAAAAAGCAAGCAATGGAGGTTACAAAAAAACTCCAGTAGGAAGAGAAGCACGCAAATGGTGGCAAGAAAAACCACCCCAATGTGAAGAAATCTCAGGAGGAAACCGGCTATAGAGGTGGAGCCCATCCTCTGCTGGCTGGCCCAGTGTAATAGTTAAGATAGAATGAGTGTTAACAGAAATGTAATGACGGATCTAGCAGAGCAAACGATAAAACGGGTTAGGCAGGTTAGTCAGAGGTCGTTAAATTATCTGGTAAAATAGACAGTCCGGGCAGTGACATTTAGAGTAATATGCAATTCATAAATATAATGAATGATAACAGATTAGTATTCTTTTAAATTTTTAAATTATTTTTAAATGTTCCATGTTTCTTGACCCATAAGCAGATGTATTGATTTCATGCAATTGTGTATATATTATATCTATAGGTTGATAGAACCCTTACCTCCGTCTATTCAACAGGCTTTCCTCCGTCTCGTTTGTCGGCAGAACATGGTTCGATCCGCCTTGGCTGGCTTCAAGCATAACTTCAATCTAAGATTTAGCAAATGAACAGCTCTGAATGTGCAGTGGACCAATCAGTAAGGTCTTTCTTAGCTTAAGGAAATAATGTGTGAAACCATACAATCATACTCCCCTGTTTAAAAAAAAAAAAAAAAAGCATATTTATGTAGATTCATTTTCACTGCAACCTCTTACAATATGTTCAATAAGCTAGGCTGCTAGCTAGCTTCACAAGTAGCAAAAAACATTTATTGCTGAACTCGCTTCAACAGCTAATATCGCCCCCACCAGCAGCTACAACTGAATTAGGGATTTCTCTACAATGGTAATTAAACTCAAATATCAGAAAGCCATGAGCAAAAAAATTTAGTGGTCATTTTCACATATTAGGCTACTGTTCGGGTGGGAAGGCTGCATATCTATCACTATATATAGTACAAAGTTACATATACAGGACATAACATAGAATAGTAAAATTAGTATCTCTGACACTGCCATTTAAATTTAGAATGCCACATCCCTTTTCTAGTTAATCGTCAGTGCTTAGTTGTAGTATTTCTTTTTCAAAAACCTGACCATGTCTGTTAGGACAGACCTCTACAACTCCACAGCCACAGAAATTTTTCTTACTCATCTGTAGCCAAGTTCTGTTCTTATCTACGCACAAAAAACATCAGCAATATCATTGCAAATAAAAATCATTTCACATTTGCAAAGCATTGCATTGAAAATGAAATCAATGGCTGAATATTCATGGTGAGAAACAAACCAAACCAATCCTTTCACACGTTAAGTTTGATTGGACTGAAGCACACAAACCAAAACCACATTTAAAAATAGTGTCTAAAATAGACCATACGTATCCAATTACAATCTTAATTATAAAATTAGGGATGTAAAGAATATTTTTTGGTTTGCACAGCAGTACTTGTAATAACAAAACAATTCAAATTTGTCATGCCTCATTGCACGAATAGTCACCATACAATTCCATTCTGAACAAGCAAGAGTCATTTTATCCCACGCTGTACTGAAGTTAAAAAGATAATTGTCAAACAGAGTTTTCATATTAGCTTTCCAACTGTACCCTAGAAGTCAAAGGAGGCTCCATATGTTACGTTTCATACCCAACCTACATGACTTTCTGAATTAGGCAACAAAATCACTTGAACCAAAGACAATATTTTATTAAATATGCTATTTGTAATGCAGCATCTTCCTGCGCTTCCAGAAAATATCTGCGCCTAGGTAATAAAATGGACAGAACATTATTATCCGACCATTGGCGTGAGACTGTGGGTACTAGCAGCAAGACTGGACTCACAAGGGGCCATGCAACGCTGGCTGTTTTCATTGCTCAAGCATAAAGGGAAGTCAGATCTGACGATTAGGATTTGTGATGAACGTTAGGTGAGGGATGTGGGTTTAGGCCACGTTTTGGTATCGCGTTGTTAGATTATCAATTATCATGAAAGCATGACTCCTTTGTGTGACCCTGGCCTGTTCAACCATGCATATCAAAGTTCCTACTCGCAGGCTGCAGGGCTTCATAAAGAGAGCAGCCCCCGACCACAGAATTAAACCGGATGTTACTCATGTTTTCAACGAGACAACAACGTTCAATTTGTCAACCACTGCCTGCAACAATAGCGGGACAGACTTTTACTGTTCAATGCCATGGTACAGGTGACAAGCACAGGAGTGGTAAATTCAACAATGATTAAAGCTGGATCTTTAAAACAAACCTTTAGCCAGTTTTTATCATGTCAAACATGATTTAGGTCTCGCCACCTCGCTACCTAACCACAAACAATCACAGGTATGTCGCATGGCAACAAATGAAAGAAAAAAAAAAACCCCATGCTTGTGTCGCCGCCATGTAAATATCAGTGCGGTCAAAAAAGATGCAAATAACATTGTACCGTTCGGTGTAACAGAATTTAAGTCAACAGCATGAATGCCATGTAAGACTGCCAAGAGCTGCTTGATGACTGAAGCGGGCTTGGAAATCATTGTTTGGGAAAAGGACAGAATTAATTATGCAGCCAAGACAATAGTGACATGTACTCTTCTGTGGTGTCAGAACGAAACTAAATTCTTCATGGGCAGAAAGATGTTTTCTTGAAATGTCCCAAGTGCTGTATCTGCGGGAGTGCTTTCAATGTATTTGACCAAGGTCTGGTCAAGGTGCGTGCGTGCATTTGTGTGCGTTTGTGTGTATGTTTCACACTTGTAACCATATTTCGGAACCAGTTTTACAGAGATGGTGAGATATTGGACCTTACCTTAATGCTGCCTCTTGGCTTGCGTGAGTTTTTCTTTTTTATCAGGTCGCTGTCGGTGAACTGTTTTGGAGTGCCAGAGTTCTCTGAACCTCTACGGTTTGGCGCTGTAACAGAGCAGGATACAAGAATAAACGCCATTTTGGATGGGGGATGGGGGGTCTATTATTCTTATTGCTGGCACCAACTTGTCATATACTGTTCCGGTTTAGAAAGTGCACAACAAAAGCCCTCACATTGCTTGTTTTGTTCTGCCCCCGACATCTTTACCAGTTCAGATGGCTCACAGATAACAGTTGGTTTTCACATTGATACTGAAATACTGACCAGAAGTGTCAGCATTTTATTATACAAAGTGTTGAGCAGACTGTATTCTGAGGGGTAGTTTATACGGTCAGAAGACGGGTGGTTTATACGTTGATACTGAAATATTAAACATGCATAAACATTTTTTTCAAAACAAGCCTGGAACTTGAGAGGAAGACCTCACAGAGATGCATTGTGAACCTATGTGCACAATGCATCTCTGCACGGCATATTTCATGGTTTCAGAGCAGGAATATTAAATGTGTCAAAACGATTACAGGATTTGGCATAATGCCAAACAAGTCAGTACAATTGACCGGGACACAATGAGCAGCAGTTGGCGCTGGCATAGCACAGTACATCACGTCACTGCTCTCAGAAGCTGTTTAGTGATACCTGACCTGTTGCTAACAGTCCGAAGTGGAATTCATTGGCCTATTTAAAAGGTAAGTAAACCCTAAAACCACTTTTTTTAGCTGATTACTGATATATTTGGACACCATCCATGTGCTAGAGATTGATCCGGTTGCAAATCGCGACATTTCATCGAAATGTTTAGCATCATATGAGTAGTGTATTTGGGCTAACTAGTACCACGGTGGTGAAACGTAGGCTATTGCAGTTGTAATTTACTATTGGCTGTTGTACAGTGACGAGGCAGTACGTGTGATGTCACAGCAACTGGGTGCATCTGGCTACGCCCTTCCACCTTACACTATAAATAGTAAACACTTTTTTTCCTTTTTTTTTTTAATCCAGCAAGTTTTCTTTTTCCCCCAAACGTTTCTCCATCAACCTGCCCAGGGACTACAGATGAAAATTAGCCCCAATGGCTAAATCTGGCACATTTTTCATTACACTTATTAATGTACATTTATAAATGTCCCTTTTTTAAATAAACCTAAACCTATAGTTAATTTAATCACAGCAAAAATTATTTATCCCCCTCGGCTATTCTCTCAATTTGTGAAGCTTTGGGAAAAGCAAGTAACGTTAGCAGGACTGACCTAAAAAATGCACTTTATGACAAGGATCCATAAAGACACAATAGCCCATAAGATACCTACGTTAGTTAACTTAGCTAACAGTTAAATGGTTATGACTGGACGATGTTCATGTTTATGCAGTTTTGACCAAAATTAGATTATGTTCCTTGAAGTTTTAATACGGGTAGGCTTTATGACACAATTTAGCGAAGTTTCATTGTAAATTAATTTATGGCTAACTTAGTCTTTAATAACATTAACTGTTACTAGAAAATTATACAAATTAAGATGAGAGCTAAGTTTATAACTAGGCCTATATGTAAGCCTACATTCTCCAGTTCTCCGCCTCTGCCACGGCCGCTGCTCCAGGCTCAGCAGCCGGAGCGAGCGGCTCGAACAAAACAAATTATGGCTGTGAATGAGCATACACGTGAAAAAAAGGGCGTGGCTTGCTAACTCGAGCCCAACCTTTTCATGAGTATCTTTCCCACCCCCAACATTTTTTGAATCGCAAACGGAGGAGTGGTGACAGCCCGTTTAGTTACCCTTTAATGCCCATTTAGAATTAGCTCATTAGCAGTGCTTCTTAACTGAGCCTGTGATTGACCTGTGTTTCGAGTCGCTGAGTTTGAGGATACAAGTCAGTTTTCAGAGACACCACAAACATTCTGTCCCACCCCCACCCCCCTCTCCCCACACACACACACACACACACACACACAAAATGAACAGTTCCCGGAGCAGGAGTGTTTTCGTGTTCAAGGGAGGCCTTTGCCCTTGCCCTGCCTTATCTCTATGAAATCTGAAACTACAGCAAGAATGGGAAGCTAGCGGAGGGAGGGGTTCTCATTAGCATGTGAATAGACCAATGTCCTGTGAAGTAAGTTTGTTAATATTTGCACACATTAATTCATAACTAAGTATTGGGACAGTGACACCATTTTAGTTGTTTTGGCTCTGTACTCCAGCACATGGGATTTGAACGAAAACTATGAATATGAGGTTAAAGTTCAGACTGTGGGCTTTGATTGGGAGGTATTTACATCCATTTCCGGTGATCCGTGTAGGAATTACAGCCCTTTTGTATAGATCTTAAAATTGTACTACAACACCACACGTAGTAATTGCAGTATGAAATAACTTGGCTGTGAAAGAGAAAATGCAGTTTGCGGAAGTTTATTTCCTGCTTTCCTGTGTCCCCAAGTGTGATTAATTTTTAACAGTTCCCCTTTCCAACACTCAAGTCAGACCCTTCACTGCCCAGTTCATGCCTTTATGTCACGAAACGCAGCAAAAACAAGACATCTTTGTCACGGTTTGCCTGCTTTCTCGTCTTCTCTACAGATGCTTCCCCTCGGAGCTGCGAGAGGGCGCTCCTGCTGTACTCTTTCCACCGCCTGTGCCGCGTTTTTCCGCTTCCCGGCACTTACCCGGCGCACCCGTTTCAAGTTTCTCACTGGCTATATAAGCACGGTGCTTTCTTCTTCCGGTGCTTTTGTGTCTTCATTGCCACAGCACAAAGCCGGTAATGGGTACAGGTTACAGATGACCACTTGTCCTTTTAATTAAAAGAACACGCGGGACTGGTCTGGTAGAGTGTTCAAATTTTTGGTTTGAATTATTTTCTTGTCACTCTTTATTTCCTGCTTGTCTGCTGCTAGACAGTACCTCGGTTGTTTCTCGTTACATTTTCGCCTCTTTGTTTGTTTTTAGCTCTCTGATAGTTTTCAGAGCTAGAGGCACTCTACCCGTTTGTGTTTTCACTGCTTGAAGTCTGCGAGCTTTGTTCTCATTTTTGGGTCGCTATTATTTCGGCCTACGCCGGAATTGTTTCCTCGGTCTGTTTTATTTCTCTGATCGAGTTTGCAGGCTTCGCCCTATTTTTTGGGTCGTTATTATTTTGGCTTTTCCCCCAATTCTTTTACTCTCTCCTTCCTTCTAGTGGCTACCCACATTTCGTGGATATCTTTCTGATCCCCTTTCAGTCACGTCTGGTCCTCCGAACCAGACCCCCTTTAAAATATTTTTCTGAAAATGCTTCCGTTTTCATCATAGAGATGTAGACATTTTAATTTCCTTTTGTAGTGCACCTAGAATATAACTCTATTAGAGTATTCCCCCTATGGTTATTATTTACATTACAGATATTGTCATATAGATGTGCAGTTTGTTACAGTTAAATGCTTTGTTTTTGGTAAGACAGCCAGACATACTCAGAGCAGAGATTTGGTTTGCTATCGTGCACATTTACAGGTATTGACTGAAATAGCAACAGCCTGGTTTCTGTTTCTTGGAAGCAAGCTTGTGATTTCTGTGTCACTGGGTTCTGCATTACCAAAGAGGGTGGTTGAGCACTTCCTGCTAATCTGGTGATTTATGGGTACCAGGAAGAGTGTTTGACTGTTTAATGCTGGTCTGGGAACTTACAGGGTCCAGCGTTCCTAGGTGGCTGCGGCACGGAGCATTTGGGGAAGGATTCGGGGTGGGGCGTAACGGGCTGCACAGGCCGGGTCTGCTTGGCCGACAGCCTCCTCAGGCTGGCCTGCCTCTTCTCAAACATCTCCTGCACATCCTCAAGCTTGCGAAGGGCCTTCTGGACGCTGGTCTGCTCCATAAAAACAAACAAGAGGATGGCACGCTGCAAAAACCAAATCTTAACAAGCATTTTAATCTTATATTTAGACTTTAGAATATTATTTCTGTTGCCTTTTTGTTAAGTAAGATAAACTATCTGCCAGTGGGGTGAGACAGTTTTACTCATTTCAAGATTTGCCAGTGGGGTAAGATAATTTCACTTGTAAAGCAAAAAGTAACTTAAAACAAGATAATATTTTCCACTTTTAAGAAAAAAAATTAAATTCTAAGCCTCATTACAAGACTAAAACAAAACGCTTGATAAGACAGACATTTTTTGCAGTGCAGTGATGAAAGAACACAACCTGAGACCAAGGCTGAGAATAAGGCTCAGGCCCATATCCAGAAACCATCTAAGGGAATTGCCAGTGCAGGATCAGGATTGCCCAGTTAGTATCCTAACCTTATTCATTTTAGATCAAGGTCCATATACATAAACATTTCAGTAAGAGTAATATCCATATCGTAACCTTATTCATTATGAGCAAAATGGAATAGTTGATCTTGGATCAGGTTTGCCCTGACCATGTTCTGACCTCACCCATTATCAGCTAAAATTAAAGACGTATCATCGCTCCATGTCTGAGACACTTCTCATATGGGACCTCGGATTACTTGGCCTAATCCTTGACGAGAACATTTCCTCATTGCTTTGAGAACATTTCAGTCCTGTTGACCTACCTTGACTTCTGCAGTAAGAATGACCTCATACTGGTCATGTAGGTCTTTGAGGTTGCTCAGTTGGTCATCACTGGTGGTCATCAGAAACTTTATGACGTCCTGAAGCGCTGTCTCTGCACCCTCAGGTGAGAGACACACAGCCTGGGAGGCTAGCAGGTACACGCCCGACTCGCACCAGAGGTTCACCTGCAACAAAACACCACAGATTCAGGCTAACTTAGTCACGCCAATTTACCAAATACTGTGACCTGTACCCTGTGACCTGGTAGTGCAGTTCATCCATGAAGTGTCTCTGGGAGGGAGTGCTCCTCTATGTTTCTACTGTCCATAATCCGAACCTACAGGGCCAGAGATAGACTCTTATTGCTGGTATTAGAACTAATGTGGGGGACATCAAATGCAAGCTTTGCGTGTGAAACACCTTCTACCAGTATCTTCTGATCTATCGTTTTTAACGCGCCGTTTCAAATGTTCTATGGTGCAAGCCTTATTTAATTTCAAAACCAATCCTGCTTATGGTGAAGACATTGTTCGCTTCTTGTATACATTTGTGTGTTAAGCATTGCTGAAGAAGATATCAGATCTCCTCCTGAGTAAATCATAGTTGTCTACTAATTCAGAAAGACTGAGAATATGTTTTCCAAACTTTAATATTCTCTCCATTTCATGTCAATAGTCCCAGCATGAACACTTCCAATAAACAATTGTAAGAACGTTTACTACATCAGGTTGAAAAGGAATCAAAGTTCCTGGCCACTCTCCTTGCAGGGAGAGGAAGACTGAGACCGCAACGGTGGTTGGCGGACCGTAATTTCCCCCACCCAATAAACTCCATCTACAGGCCGGCTTGGATTATTCATGTGAAGAAGAAAAATATTACATCAATCGAAAATTCAGTTACACGCGGTCATAAAATAAACCCATACATAATTAAATTATTGATAAACACATTTTTTTGTCGATTAAAATAATGCTATGGTGATCAATTTAATTTAGAAGAAGATGGTAATGTAGAACATAATGTAATTGGACTACAATATGATAAACATGTGGCCTAGATACTGTTCTGCTCTATAATCATGCATCAGCTTCTCCTCTGGTAGACTCTGTGTTTGTGTGTGGCAGCTATGCAAGTTGGACTGGAAATAACGACTGTATGCTTGTCTCCCCTGTGCTTTAAGCCAGTGCTTCTTCAGTCCTGGTGGACCACTTTGTATAATGGTTTTTCCAACCACAATTGCAATCCCAGAATTGTAACAAGCCATTTATTTTTCTTAATTAGGTCCTCTTCATGTTTAAAATGATTATGTATCCCCTTAAAACACATTGTTGTCAGAAATAGCTATGAATGCCAAGTAGAATAAATGTCCCATGTTCACATTGTGCTAATTGTGCTATATTGCAAACGATTACATAAAAAGAGGTAATAGAATTTTGAACTGATCAAATTGATCAAAGACTGAGGTGAATCAATAGGCTCCTAACTGGTGAAAGTGTGAACACGTGGCCATGAAAACAAACCATTCGAAGACAAAGCAAATGATAATGAGCCAAACATGCATTGTGTTAATAAGTTTAAGGGAAAATGATGAAAGAACTAAAACACATGTATTCACAATAAGGGGGGGACTTTTATTTTTTATGGCATGCATAGCCATTTGTGGCATAATGGTAAATAATCCCCCTAAACATTAAAAGTACCTAATTAATAGAAATTACCAACTTGTTAAAATAAAATTATGTGATTGCAATTGTGGTTAGAACAAAAACCAGCATACGCAGGGGTCCCCCAGGATGGAGTCTGGGAAGCGCTGCTTTAAGCGACTTCAACCATTTCAGGATCTACAAATCTAATCCTGGCATTTAGGGGCACACCCTGCGCCCAAATGAGGAGAAAGTGCTTTCTATTTCTGATGAAAGTTTAGAGGGCTGTTGCCATTGCTCTCTGTGCTGGAATGGCTCCTGGGGCAGACGGGAGCTTTCTAGGAAAACCACGGAGAAAATACTCTGTACTCCTCCGTAAGCACGTGTACGAAGTGAGCTGGTGTGGGTAGTGAGTCATCCAGACCCAGACTTTGTACCAGCCAAACAAAGCTGGTGTCCAGAGAAAAATAACCTGGTGGCTCAGAGAACAGGTTGTTCCACTAGATCAGGGATGGGCAACTCCAGGAGTCCTTCCCAATACTAGAAAAATGCACACTCCTTTTCTCCACTACCACCTCCTTTCCTCCGTGCCCCAGAAAACGGATCTTTGTGTTTTAATCTAATGTTGCTGATTTCATCTTAATTTCATAGAAATAGTTACATATTAATTAATGTCTCGACGCAAACTGCAATGTCAGGTACATTGAATACTCTTCATGCAAATACTTGTACTCAAAACATTCAGGGTAGGAGAGGAGTGGTAGTGGGGGAGTGGAGGGAAGGAGGTGGGGAGTGAAGAATATTGGGACGCACCTCACACCTCACGGGCCGTTGTGTACGCAGGATTTTGCTGCCACCAGTTACCCTGGTTCAATCAGCTAATTTCATATACACCAACACCGATTCCCTCGTAAGACCACAATAAAATGATACAATACACGCATACAGGCACAGGGACACTCATCAGCTTCTGTTCATATTGCGAAATGTAGCCAAAATGTCAGATAATGTAAATGATTGGGCTAATGAAATAATTGGTAATTGGTGGCCGCAAAAACCTGCGTGCACACTGGCCCACGAGGCTTGGTGTTGCCCATCCCTGCACTATATTATGCACAGCACAACTTTTATTTTGATACAGTTGAGGAGTATTAACGTGATACACCAGAGTACTGAGAATCAAATGCGGGGTCAAATCACTTCCAACTTAAATGTCGCCTACTTAAAAGTGTATTTTATAATACAATAATATTATTGTAATATTGTGTATAATATCAGTATAGTTTCATTCATTTTTCTGAATCTTTTTTGGAAGCGAAAGTAAATGACTCAGCAAGTGATAAGTGGTATAAACTAGCAAAGCCATGTGCTTTCTAAAACTTGTCTCCTCAGTCCTGTGGTAAAATGTAATAATTTTTGTCTTGAAAATGAGCGTGGACACAAATGCATTATTTTGCAATGTGGAGTCCGTATATTTTGAAAAAGCACGTTCTTCTCCCCAATTCAGAATACTCAGTTATACCTCTCAAGTCACCATTCATTTGCATTTAGCATTTCTTACCATATAACCAGTACCACTGTGATGCTTTTACTGTGAGACGTCAATCTCACAGAAAAGAAACCCTGCCTATATTCAAACCTGGGAAAAGTTTTAGGGACACAGAGAACAGCATTTCCTTGAGAGTCCATTTTCACCTCGTTTATCCATTTGTGGATTTCAAGGGATTTCCCGAGCAGGCCGTGCTTCCGTTTGGCCCCATTGCTGAAGTCATCGCAAATGCGCCTCAGCTCGGCACACGTGGGCCTGATCGAGTCAGCCGCGTAGTGGTCACTCTGGATTAGCTGGTCACCGTGTGAAGCGAGCCTGTGAGCCTTGTCCAAGGTTTCCTGTTAAAAGGCGCATTGGTGCAAACAGTTTACACGGGGAAACACTGCGGCCAAACAAATGGGCCACAGTACCATACATGTCCAAGCTGGGTGGTATACCCCTTTCACACACAAAACCAGGGATTGACATGGGATATTGAACACGGGTCCAACCCATTCACACCAACGGCAAAAACAGGTTTTACCCAGGGCATTGCGTCGGTGTGAAAGGGGTATAACACATGAGACACGAGTCTACGACCATCAAATCAACGTTCTTGAGATATTTTCTGAATGAGGGACACGCCAAGTTGCATATTCTCTGCAGCATTCAATTACATTTGAAACTGCACCTCATCGCAGTTGTCTAAGCACAGTTTTTTTGTTTTGTTTTTTACTCAGACAGGTCTTGGTGTCACGTTATCTTTAAATGCATAAACAAAAGTAAAAGCTTCGAAGCCGAGTTAGCATTGATTCAATAATATTCATTGAAAACTTACAACAGATTCATTTTAATTTGCTGCACAAATAATGGTGCACAAATAATAATGACGAAAAATAGGAACAGACTAGATCAGTTTGATGACCAGCCAATGGACTTCTTCAACATTTCTTAAATTATGTACTATGTCAATTCACGGAATCTGACCATTTTAATGCAAATAATTCAGGTGGCAGTATAGTATAAAGGGCTTATAACCTAAAGGTTGCAGGTATGAGTCCAAGTAGGACACTGTCGACCTTGAGTATGGTACATTGTTTCAGTATATATCCATTACATTACAGGCATTTAGCAGACGCTCTTATCCAGAGAGACTTACACAGCATTTTTGCATTTATACATACTATCCATTTACAGCTGAATATATACTGAAGCAATGCAGGTGAAGTACCTTGCTCAGGGGTACAACGGCAGTGTCCTACCTGGGAATCGAACCTGCAACCTTTCGGTTACAAAGCCAGTTCCTTAACCATTGTACTACAGGGCTTTTTAATCTTAAGCTATTCTTGCTTTGAAATGATACGATTCATAGAAAATTCTTGGCTAAAAATTTATTCTGAATTATAAGATTCATAGGGTGATGTTTGGCTGAACATTTATTCTGAGCTTATAAGATTCATAGTAACAGGCTTAGTTAAAGATGAGCTTACTGGGCAAGTGGCTCATATAACCTGTACCTACGTAGCTGTGAATGTGTGATTATTGTACTGAATGCATGATAAAAATTTACTCATATCTCTAATCAAGAACTTGGGTTGAGAGTTATTTTTTAAACACTCATGGATCTCATAATAACTCATAAAAGGCATTGGGGGATTGAGCCCATTAACCTTGAAGTAAAGCCCTGATCTCTATACTATGCTGGACACACACCAACAACCAACAATCTAATCCCCTATTGAGCAGGCGAGACACATTAAATTGGATCTAACATAATTATAATTGGTCAGGAGCGGTTTATCTAGCGTGATTAAGGAGGAGTGTTGTCAGCATATCGTACCATTTTGAGAAAACTTAGCAGAACCCCCTTTGAGCCATCGAGCCTGCGGCTCATTAATCCTTTGAAAAAGCAGCACCCACCACCCACCCGCAGTGAATCACACGTAGTTTTTTATGGTACTTGTGAAAAATCATTGCTATCATTTTGTGGACTCCCCCTGCAATGCTGCCAGGAATCGCTGTTGTTAGTCCGGTCAAAGGACAAAAAACAAGTGTGAAAGTGATATGAAACCACTTTGTCTCAGTTCTGCCCTTCCCCTTAATGCTGGCCTGCTTTTACTGTAAAACTCATGTATTGTCCCTTTTGTCTGAGAAAGGTCACCATTATTCTTGTATCATGTCTATTCATAATTTTTTACAATTGATTTTAAGGTGCTTATTGGTTTTTAAAGTTATGCATGGACTCGGCCCCGACTGCATAAATGACCCATTACCAAAATACGTCCCCGTCCGAGCCCTTAGGTCCTCAGATTCCCTCCAACTGTCCATTCCGCGGTCTAGAACTAAGACCTATGTAGAGACTGCTTTTAGTTCATATACCCCTCGACTGTGGAATAAGCTTCCCTTGGCTATTAAAAAATCGGAATCTGTGGATATTTTTAAGAAAGACCTGAAGACCTACCTCTATAAAAGGGCTTTCTCTTAGGAACCGTTTTTAACTTATTTTAATTGTTCATTTTCTTTGAATTTTCTCTTTTTAATTAATATATCTATTTTTATGATTATTTTATGTTATTTTCACTTTATCGCTATTAACATATATTGTGTATTTTATTGTGTGTTTTACTGTAATTTGATTTACTCCTTTGCTTTCTGTAAAGCACATTGATTGGCACTTTCTGTTCGAAATGTGCTATACAAATGAAGTTTATTATTATTTAAACTCTTCATTTACACACATATTATTTTGCGTCCCAGGACCTAATATTTGCGTGTTCGAATTGTTCTGTACCAGGACGGATGTCACAGCACATTCTTTCCTGATGAATGCGTCGAACATCAGAGATATTCGCAGGTGTTTATATTTGTAGCGGTACATGTCCCTAGTACTGCGTGGGCTCGTGTGGAATGCACTCAACATGTCACGCTGGTGCTGGGAGCCTGGCTGGTCGGGATGAAAGATGGGGGATTAGTGAGAGCACATTGAGTTGGGCAGTATTTCAGTTACATGCATTTCAATTACATTCAAAATGCATTTGAGTTTTTTTTTCCATTTTTTTTTTGTAAGTTTGGAAACATTTCGAGGTATAAAAAATATATATTCAAAAACACACCCTGCCCCCCCCTCCTATTCATTGATTTTTTATTTAGATAAAGCTTTCGTCTCCCTCTTCCATCTCTGTTCACTTCACACAGTTGTGTTTTATAATCTGGATATCTGATTCGTCAATTTTGTGGTCCAATGATTTTTACAACTCAACATAATTTTGTTCAAGAAATGTATGAACAGTGAGCACCATAATTCATTGGACGGTGAGACATTTTTTGTTATTTGAAAAAATAAGTCAGGAGAAACTCTTCAAGTTATCCATCTATATCTACTGCATATCTGACAGCAGAGGGATGGTTTAAGGCTTGTTTGATACGTCAGACCCTTGAGCGCTATATAAGTGCAGTCCAATGAAGACTGTTTAGCCAACCATGTGTTCCATACTGTTCCAGTGTAATTTACAGCTAAATCTAGTCCCACCCCCCAATTCCCATAGAGATCCATTCAAATGCAGAGAGGTTATAGTATCGCTTATAAGAGTACCTGAAAATAAGATATCAAGTCTTTTGATATTGTTGGGTCACAGACATGTTATGGCCTGCAAAGGATATGCAACCAAATATTAAAAATTATTACTTTATTCTACATTATGTTTTTGATGCCTGAAAATGGGGGGGACTATGTACAAAAGGTCCTATAATTTTTAAACGGTTCATCAGACACGGATGAAAATACCCTCGAATTAAAGCTGACAGTCTGTACTTCAACCCCATTGTCATTGTATCCTTTCAAACTCAAAGTGCTAGAGTACAGAACCAAAATAAGTCACTGTGTCTCTGTCTCACTGAACATACATATTATAATTTATTGAGATACATTTACTTCTGGGGTATTATGTATTGAATATCAAAATACATTTTGATGTATTTTTGCCCATCTCTGTATGCTTAGGCTTAAAAAATGTCTACACGGGTGGAAAATTAGGTTGGAACAGGGAGACTGCCTCCCCTCAAGTTTGAGATATGCTTGGGAGGCAGGCCTTACATTCTAAGACAGAAAATGATTCCTTTGGGAGTGATTGAATGTCATGTCAAAATCATCCAGAGTAAGTCCTTGATGCAACAGAGCTGAGGAGAGACAACACTCTGATTCTGTATTGTAGCGCGCGTCTCCCTGTGCACTTGATTTTGTTTTCGTTTCCCGGGCCTCTGTTGCGTTTCATGACCAGACTCCACTGAAGATTTTCACAACATCCACGCAGTCTAAAATCTGTCCCTGATATAGAGACGGCAGCAGGAAAACAAAAGTTCCTAAAAAAAAATCCAATTCAAATCCAATAAACCGAATACATAGGGCCTGATTTTGAAGCAAAATGGATTGGTCATGGTATTTTTTTTTTGTACCAATCATTGGTTGTGTTATTTGTTTTGAGAGTGCTAAAAGGTTCTGCACATGCTAAAAGTCTTAGTACATCAGGCCCATAGTGTCACACAAGAAGAGGCGTCGCATGAGAATGACAATTACAATGCTGGATTGGCAATTTATTCTAAATGCATGGCGACAAATACCGCTGCTGCCGTGAACTCTTGAAACTTACATGAACTGTTTCATTAATTTTTTGATTGACACTTTACACTTTGATATGATGTCTCTGAGGTTTTGAGAGTGTGACTGTGGGATGTTCCGATGTTTTCAGGAATTGAGAAATACCGCCCGGACGAATAGCCTATTCATGTCTGGGAAAAAGAGGACGTCTCGTCAGCCTATTTAATTACAAACCTAGAAGCTTGCATTTTTTATTTTGCTTCAATATTTTGGATAGTAGCCTAACATTTGCAGGTTACACATGTTTACTGCCCAATCTTTGAATGTTAGTCAAAATTTCACACCATTAAGTGTTCATATTCCTAATAGAAACAGTGAAGTCGATTGATTATTACTGCATTTTGATTGATCCTAATTTTTTTAAAACTTACAATAGGCCTATATTTTATGGAAGATAAATGCAATGTGCATTTTGTTTTTAATTATGGGTTAGATGTGCATCATTATGTATGCTTTTGAGATTAAACACACAGCTTATTTCCTATATGTTCCATGGTAAACTGAAACTAACCTCAGCTTTCTCATCAAGGGCCTTCAGTTCCTGTAACAGCTCCTCAGCTTGACTGACGCTTCCACCGCAGTCCAAGAAGGCTGCCTGTGCCTTCATTAAACTGTCCAATGATGCTTTCACCTGTGGGAAAGAGCAGCCAATCGGCAAGTTTAAGACCAAGGGGCGTGTTGCTATCTTTCTCCAATCAAGAGATCGTGGCGCACTATGACACTATGTCTTACCTCTCTACAGTCTCGCTCAAAGCTCCTCAGCTGCAGGCACTGTTCCAGTTTCAAATGTTTTTTTAACCACAACTCTTCAAATGCGGTGTCTGTCTCCTCCAACTGTGCCAGTAACCTGAATCAAATGCAGAGCAGTTTGCATGAGTTTCTCAGGGGAGAACAGCGATACGTGATACATGAATGAAAGTATTGTACTGTGAAGCTACCGTGATAATAATATCCAGCAACATGTACAGTATAAGAATAAGTCAATGAAATACTGAGGTCGAAAACCTTTCAACTGTTGTTAGATTCTCTTCCTCATCAGGATTAAGATAACAGCTTGTGTTTTCAGTGGCAGGTGCTTTGATAGAGGAAATGAGAGTAGATCCTTGTGTCATTGCAAGATTAAGTTCATCCTGTAAGAATAGATGTGTAAATTGTACAGAAATGAGAATAAACCAGAGTATCCCTATGACAAAACATCAGAGTTATTGCAACACGCTATTCAATTTGTACATTATCTCTCATCTACTCTTCCTGGAAAAATCTTGATGCTTTTTTATACATTTTATCAAGTTATACATCTATGTTCGCTGAAAATATCTTTTGTTGGATGCCTTGCTAAAGGGTACAACAAACTGCCTCACCTACTATTTGAACTGGAAACATTTTTATTCGTCAAGTTCCTCAGAAAATACACATAAATTAAACACTGGTGGACTTGAAAGAACTTTCACATTGTATTGTGTTTGTGTCAGACCGTTTGTGTCAACTGTTATTTGGCCTCTGTGGTGAGTGGTCGCTTTTTATCTCCTTTAAAAAATTTTATAAATAGATCAATTCTAGTCAACAATCTAGATGTTTTATTTAATTCAATTTAATTCTGTTTCACTGGACTGGACTGGTAACCGAGAAGACGTCAGTCAAGTGTTGACAGGGTTCATAATGTTGACGAAACAGACATTCAGATTGTCATTCACAAACCCGACGGTTGGAAAATGGAAAAAAAAAAGGACGGACACTATGTGTGTTCTTCCTTCTTAATAAATATGGCTTATTATAGGTGGTCTAGCACACAGTACGGAAGCAACTCAACATTCCATTTGGAGTGTGCACAGTGTTTCAGCTTTGGTGGAAATGTATTAGTGCCTAGGCATTCAAGACTCAATATTTACTTTAATGTCCCCAAGGGGAAATTTGTATTGGAAACAGTGCTATTGCATGAATATAGATACAATGTGCTGCTCGGTTGTTCAGCACCAAATTGACAATTATGATATGCCCTGAAAATGGTATTTGGAATTGCTTCTGTGCTATATGGGGAATGATCTGGCTACAACAATATCCGATCCAGCTTTTTTTATTATTACGTGTGGATGAAAACCACAGTGTCTGAAGAACCCGAACATTCACAACTCTGACCTCAGCATCCCAATGGAGATTTTGCATTTACCTTGTTCAAATCGTCGCGTTAACTTTTAAGTCCTAATTACGGACTAATTAGCATCTTTGGGTGCGTATGGTTAGAGGTGCAAATTTATAGAAACATATGGAAATCTAAATTCAACTAAAAAAACACGGAGCTCTCCGTTCCAGTAAGAGATGCTTCTAGAATGAAAAAATATGTCATAAATGCAAGACCCTGAGAGAACTAGGAGATTCAATGAGACCGCAGTACTGTAACAGAATTTTCAAACGTTTGTTACAACACAGGTTTAATACTACACTATTAAACAGGTAATGTCTGACGTTGTTTTAATAGATCCTTCATGTACCTTCAGCTTGTTGTATTTCTCAGTGTGGGTGGCCAGCAGGTCTTTGGTGCGCTCGGCATCATCGGGGAGCTGGATATCTGCCAGATCGGTGGTGAAGTCCTGCAATATCTGGGCTGTAGACCTCATTGTCACCACAAAGCTCTCGATGGCCTGCAGAGGTATCAGGCAAGACAGATCTCAACAGACTGATCAGTCAACTAAAGAGGGCGTCAAGTTCTCTGAGCTATCTACGTGTGTGGGTATGTGTATATATATATATATATATAGACGGTAGTGGTGCAACGGATCGTAGTTGATCCGTGATCCGTACGGATCACCCCCCACGGTTCGGCACGCATGTGAACCGCGGATTAATTGCAAAATTTAACCATCATAGTGAATTACAGTTTTACTGCCGCTAGTACTTTTTAAAGTAATAATTCCCTAAATCTCGATGCAGAGTTGCAGTGAAAAGACAGATGCGTGCTGTGTTTTATTCTGAAGCGCATTGGACCTATCGCTAAGCCCCGCCCCTCTTCGCAGGGGGAGACAGTTTGAGAGCCAGCTCACCCACTGTAATGTAATTTTCACGGATTTAACACATTAAATACTCGTTCATTTTTGGAACCAGAGCTACGAAATCTCTTCCAAATCCGTCAACAAGGCCTGCCGTATGCACTGTAAAAATGTGTGCATGACTATTTTTAAAAAAACGGAGTTTTATGATTACAATTTAGCTCTGGTCCATAGCGTTAGAAGGAGCGTCTCCTTAACGCTATGTTACTTTCCAGTCTGTGCTTCGCCTCGTCAAACAATATGTAATGGAGCCCGGGGTATTTAATTTTGTTATTCATATGGATAAGGCAAGGCTAGTGATGTTAACACCACTGTTCTAATTATTAATTATAACGTTATATATATGGCTAACTAGCCTTGTTGGTACAAGCCTGACCGTCTTGATCCAAGGCTATGGCTAATGTTAACCAAGCCAGACTCACCTAAAGTATAATATTAACGTCAACGTTTACACAGGCTATTTTTTCATTCACTACCATGTTTAAAGGAAGAAGGTATCATGCCTCATACTGCACTTTGATTTAACAATTGAGTATTGAATATTTTATATATTTTAAGATTTTACTTAAACATTGGACATCTTGAATGTTGTTTTCATTTAAGACCATGGGCAAAAGTTCCTTGCTTTAAGTGTTTTACAGAATAAATGGAAAGCAAAGATATACTTGTCTCCCTTTTTTTTTTTTTGCTGATCCGAAAAATGATCCGATCCGTGACTCAAAACCGTGATACGATCCGAACCGTGAGTTTTGTGATCCATTGCACCCCTAATAGACGGGTGACAAATTAAAGGAAAAACCAACATAAAGTGTCTTAGTAAGGTGTTGGGCCACCATGAGGCACCAGAACAGCTTCAATGCACCTTCTTAAATGCACAGATTCTACAAGTCTCTGCAAGTCTACTGAAGGGATGGAACACAATTCTTCCAAAAAATATTCCTTAATTTGGTATTTTGATGGTGGTGGAGAGTGCAAAATCCAAAATCCAAAATCTCCCATAGGTGTTCAATTCGGTTGAGATCTGGTGACTGCGAAGGCCATAGCATATGATTCACATCTTTTTCATACTCATCAAACCATTCAGTGACCCCTCGTGCCCTGTGGATGGGGGCATTGTCATCCTGAAAGAGACCACTCCCATCAGGATAGAAATGTTTCATCATAGGATAAAGGTGATCACTCAGAATAACTTTGTATTGATTTGCAGCGACCCTTCCCTCTAAGGCAGCGGTGTCAAACTCATTCCATCGAGGGCCGAGTGTATGCAAGTTTTTGTTTTAACCATGCTCTACAACAGCTGATTCCACTAATTAGTGCACCTCCTTGGTTGAAGAGCTGAGCTAATTAGTGAAATCAGCTGGTGTAGGGCACAGTCGGAACAAAAACCTGCATACACTCGGCCCTCGATGGAATGAGTTTGACATCCCTGCTCTAAGGAGACAAGTGGACCCAAACCATGCAAGGAAAATGCATAACAGAGCCAGCGGACCCCCCTCACTGTAGGGGTCAAGCATTCAGGCCTGTACCATTCTCTTTGTGTGCACCACACATGCACTCGCCCACTTGTCGAGAATATGGTGAAGGATCTGACCACATCACAAGTTTTTTCCACATCTCTGTAGACCAGTGCATATGATTTTTGAACCATTGAACCATTGAACTCAAATCTCCCCTTACAAGTGTGGTATAGTAGCTGTAGCAAAGAGGTTACCATTTTGAAGGTAGGGCCTATTGGGGTGAGAATTGAAGAAGCATCTAAACGGACCCCAAATAAATACAAACCCCAATTCCAAAAAAGTTGGGACAGTATGTAAAATGCACATTAAAGCAGAAAGCAGTGATTTGTAAATTATCTTTTTACATATATTTAATTAAAAACAGTACAAAAAAAGTATATTTAATATAAAGAGTGCTGGCGCTTCTCCAGCAGATTTTGTAAAAGTTTTTAAAGTTGACTGTAGGGGTTCTCAGTCCAAGAAATGCATATAATCCAAAATGAAGGTTCAGAACGGCACTCTGCCTTTAGGAGGTGCAAGACCCAGTAAGCTTCCTTTTAATGGAGTAGCTGAAGTAGGTCCCCTCCTCTTTCAGAAGTGTGCACTCGCTCAATTCCGGCGTAGCACAGGGCATGCTCAGAGAAGCCGTGTCCCGCTGCAGTGTAATGTTTGGCGATTGAATAATCTAAATTATTATAGCGGATTGCCGCCTTGAGTTCCGCAATACGTATCTTCAGGGCACGTTTAGTCTGACCTACATATGCCATCCCATGATCTGAAGTATAAAACGAGCCTCAAACCATCACTCTGCTGCCTGATATGCAGTAGATATGGATGGATCACTTTAAGGGTCGTTTCTCCTGACTCATTTTCCTATTGAACTCTATGGAAAAATGAGTCAGGAGAAACAACCCTTAAAGTGATCCATCCATACATACTGCATATCCGGCAGCAGAGTGATGGTTTTAGGCTTGTTTGATAACTCAGCCATTTAGACAACCATGTGATCCATACTATTCCCGTGTAATTTAAAGCTTAAACTCACAGTTCGATGGTGGGTCCACCGGCTGTGGCAGTACTCCAAGGTTCCCCCGAAGTCACGCGTTAGTTGGGCCTTATCGATGTAACCGTGGAGGTCGGAAAGTGAGTTCAGCATGATAATCTGGGAGAGGGGGAAGAAGAGAGAAAAAAATGGGAACTGACATGACAACAAAATCGAGATACATACACAGTAGGTGTTTTAACTTCCAGAGTGAAACACAGTGAAACTGACAGAATTTATTAGAGAGGCTTGTGCAACACAAGTATGTCCAAATATGCCCATTGAGCTGATGTTCCTGTTTGTGGTGAGATGAGACGTGGTTACCCCTATATTGCTCAAATAAATATACATTGGTTTCCTGTCATTGTGAGTTTAGCCATGTTGAATTGAGACCTTTACTACTTTAAATGCATCATAAATCTGTCTGCCTATTCCAGGAAAGGCAAGCCGCTCTCAGCAATTAGGACAAGGTTTTAAAAATGTAATGCTATAAAAAAAAATTACTTGTAGTATATTCTCTACTTGAACTGTGGTTTACTAAGTGGTCAACTTGTTAACATTAGATCTGTATGTATACGGCTATCGATTAAACTTGAACACAAAATCTTCAGCCAATAAAAGTTAAAAACATTCCATTAACTGCATGTTTGAACCATTTAGTGGTATTTGTAAATTGACACAAAAAGAAACTTGATGAAACTTGAACATCCATTGTATTGATTTACATGAATACATTTAAATATGGACCATTGTGAGGCATGAAACACGTTAATACATATTCATTGATTCCTTCGTACCAAAATCACACTACCTTCATTTTGAAGTCATCCCGGTGCAGTCGGATGCCAATGTCAGCGATAGCTCTCTGGAGGAATCGGGAAGGCCGTAGCACCAGGACCTGCTGCAGGTTTCCCTGGAAAGCTCCCTGCAGGCCAGAAACACGCAAAAGACACGTGAGGACTGATCTCAAAGTTAAGGATGATTGCTGATTAAATCAGGGCCACAGTAATGCTAATCAATTTCCCAAGGGGAGACAAACTACATAAAACACATGGCTAGCAGGTGTCATTTGATAATCTTTAACCCTTTCGCGCAGATTGGAAATTTGTCATGTTCCTGTTTGTGGTGAGATGAGACAGGTTGCCCCTATATTGCCCAAATAAATATACATTGGTTTCCTGTCATTGTGAGTTTAGCCATGTTGAATTGAGACCTTTACTACTTTAAATGTATCATAAATCTGTCTGCCTATTCCAGGAAAGGCAAGCCGCTCTCAGCAATCAGGACAAGGTTTTAAAAATGTAATGCTACGTTGTTCTTAAACTGTTGGACTATTCGCTCACACAGTTTTTCGCAAAGTGGTGAACCTCGACCCATCCTTGCTCGTAAAAGCTCGAGCCTTCATGGATGCCAGTCATGCATCACCTGTTACCTATTCACCTGTTTACCTGTGGAAAGTGTTTTTTGAACATTCCACAACCTTCCAAATCTTATGTTGCCCCTGTCCCAAAAACCGGCAGCCATTGATTTTGGGTGGTTGGATTAAATTTACGGTCTAATTCACAGTCCAGCACCCTTCTTTGTAACCATAGCGTCATTGTTTACATAAAACAGTGGGCAGTCCCTACTTGCAGAGGGGTGGGTATATTAAATTAAAAGGTAAAAGATTAATTGTTCACTCAAGCAAAGTCAGTTTTCTACATAGAAAAACACTGTTGTTCAGATTTGCCTGTTTCAAGAGGAAAATTTTAAAAATTAAAAAATTTCAGCTACACCTAAAACCTCTTCAAACACATTCCCAACTCTCCCAATGTTACACTTCTGCAACAGAGTCAACAGCCCATGCAAAACATTAAAATGTGTGGATTTCATGATATGTCCTCTTTAATTGTATTAGAGAAAAGAATACGTTCAGTACATTACAACAGTTTATAACCAGTAACATGTTAACGTAGATTTATTCTCCCCGATGTAAATTGCATCTATGTGCAGGTGTTACACCCAGGATCAGACACATCACACATCTCACATCTGTGAGATCCAGCAAAAGCCAGTTCTTCTTCACCAAGGGAAGCCCTGCTGGGCAACTTAGAAAATTTGTTCACAGAGGTGCCACATCTTTTAATGGATTTTTTAATACCTTCCCCCACCAGACTAATTACCTGGACATTTGGACACGGGCTGTGAATGCGTAAGTGGCGGCGTAAGGTCAGCATGCTAAATTCGAAGCTACATACCGCCACTCTGGCCAGAGATGACTTCACAGAGCTCCATTTGTCCCTGCGGCGGTCGATGATTACGACGAACCCGATGTTCGCAGCTTCCTGACTGTAAATAAAGAAGGAGAGGCAAAGGAGATGGAAATTGATTGAGCATACACACAGTACAGTGCAAGCATGTTACATAAAAACAGTTCTGCTCTTCACTTTTTTCTTTCTTAATTTTAATAGATTTTTGCACCTTGCTACAAAATCAGCAGCTAACCCGGTCACATTTTAAACAGTCTCCCCATTGGTTCTGTACTCTAGCACTTTGAGTTTTAAAGGATACAATGAGGTTGAAGTGCAGACTGTCAGCTTTAATTTGAGGGTATTTTCATCCATATCAGAAGAACCGTTTAGAAATTATAGAACTTTATGTACATAGTCCACCCCATTTTCGGGCATCAAAAAATATTGGACAGTTTAACATAATGCAGAATAATATTTGGTCGCATATCCTTTGCATGCCATGCCTTATTGATGTCTGTGACCCAACAATATCAAAAGACTCTAGATATCTTATTTTCTGGCACTCTAACAAGCGGTACTATAACTTCTCTGCATTTGAATGGATCTCTATGGGAATTGGGGGGTGAGACTATATTTATCAAATGAGCCTCAAACGAGCCTCGAACCATCACTCTGCTGCCAGATATGCAGTAGATATGGATGGATCACTTTAAGGGTTGTTTTTCCCTGACAAATTTTCCTATTGAACTCCATGGAAAAATAAGTCAGGTGAAGAAACCATTCAAGTTATCCATCCATATCTACTGCATATCTGGCATCAGAGGGATGGTTTAAAGCTGGTTTGATACGTCAAACCCATGATGACTTAGAGCCATTTAGGCAACTATGTATTCCATACTGTTCCAGTGATGTCCGAAAATGGGGGGGACTATGTACAAAAGGTTCTATAATTCCTGCTGCTTATGTTTTGATAAATTACCAACTTTAGATACATGTGTATTGTTCTGATGTTTGAGAAGCTGTTATTTATTTAATTCCTGGAGGCACTATTTTGATAATATAATAGACTTACTGTCTTTGGCTGTTGCATTTTATGTTCCTTCTATTGTCCAGTCATAGATATGTTGTTTTAAAAGCACTTGTTTACATGCCTAATAACAAGCTGCCCCTGTTTATTTTCTCATTTATAGCAAAGCCAAGTCAAAATTCTCAAACAGAGGTTTGCTGTTTGTAACCTAAATGCTGTTCATGCTTATATTTTTGGTAAAATATCAGATAAGATACATTTGTATGGTATCTTCTTTAATTTATATGCTGTTTCTTTGTGCATTGTAATGTTATAGACACAGGTTATATAAAATAATTTCATTAAAATTTAATTAAGATAAAACATGGCTAGTTTACTTCATGTACTATTAGTAAATAATAAGTAGTAGTGATAAGTAGACTAATCGCATGTAGTAATATTACTAAACTAGTAAAAACTACAGGAACATCTCTAGTAGGTGGATGTTTGTATATTTGCCATTTGTTTACATATTATTGTCTTCGGCCCTCCTACGTCGTGCGATTTTGTAATTTGGCCCACTTGAAGTTGAATAGTCCTGCTGTAGGCAGTTTTAAAGGAGATTTATAACGGTTTTCTACCTTGACACATTTCAGAATGTAACCAACTTGTAATGTGCTGCCCATCCAAATAATAATAATAATAATAGGGTATTATTATTATTATTATTTACATTTGCAAATGTAGTCAAGGTACACAGCAGCTCAGATTTATCTTTTTGACTTCGCCCTGCTACATGCCACACAATCACAGGCCAGCTCTTGAATGACCCTCGATAAACGCTGGCAGGCTCTCTGTGGTGCTGGTGCCGTTACTCTCACACCGAGACAACCAATCAAAACCCACCTCTGGCTTTCCAAGTCTAAATTTGCTGGCTCACAGAAGCGCGCGCGCGCGCAGACACACACACACACACACACACACACACACAGTTCTTTTCCTTGTATTATAGACGTACACATCAGACTTTTTGAAGCAGATTTTTAACTGCTTGTCTGTTTGTTGTGCCCAAGAGTCAATGTTACTGGTAGTTGTTTCATAATTAAGGTCTTAAGTCCAGACTGTGGCTTTGAGCGTTGATGCCCATATATACAGATTTCCTTCTAGTTTTTCCTGGGCAGAAGCCAACTTTTACAAACCATGTCCATGTTGTCACTCTTCATTGAGTTGCTCAGCAACACTGAACTTTAAACTTTAACGACACACTGTGCAGGGGAATTCAGAAGTGAACCAGACTTTTAGCCTTTGCTCAGGAAATAAATGGGAGCCTACCTGGGAACGCCACTCAGGTATGTGATAACATTGACAAAGTCCTCTTCTGAAACGTCACCAAAGCCAGAGAACTCTGGGAGTGTGATTATGGGGGCACCATCTTTTCCTCTTCCCCCTACAAGACCACACAAAAGAAAACATACCACAGTTGTTCCTTTTCCTGTTTTAACTTCATCACTGTAATTTAAAAGAGCAATTTGGGCCATCTTATTTTCTCATATTTGTAACACTAAGGCCTGGATTCAAACGACAAACTCATCATAAACTTTGAATTTTTAAATAAATGCAACCATTAGTTTCTTCTTTATTGACAAAAACGTTTTCGCAAGTAAATTTTGGTTATTGCTCAACTCACTGTATTGTGTTTGTCAAAGGGGGAAAAAAACTAACATTTGATTTTCATTATCAAAGCCAAGGAGTCCCAATGAAAAATATTGACTTGTTCCTGGTAGACTATATCCTTAGGCTAGGACAGAACCGATGAGACAAATGTCACATGGTACACAGTCAGCAAATAAAAACTATTTCTCAGGAACATGGGCTAGAATTCATTTGACTACCGGAATTCTGCGATAGATCATTTTTAGAAAGACCCGCTGACCTGGGCCCTATACCTGATTAACTGAGTAAAACCCAGAACAGTGTATTTGCTAGTTCATATTCGAGGGGTTTCCGTGTTTTACTCAGCACCGTTCACCATCTACGTACAAAAAACAGGGCGCTGTACTGTACTGGGTTTTCAGTTTGTTTGTTTGGTCCTTGCAAGTTCCTGTGTAGAACCACTAGGTGGTGATGCACAGCAAGTTAATGCCACTGTAAATTGTAATTGTACTGTAAAGTACTGGTATGGCCTTTTATTTATGTACAGTAGCCTAGTCATAATTTTAAAACATGAGGGCTCTTTATTTGGTTTGGCGTAGCCACATAATTTTTTTTAAATGCGGAAGACACATACGTTCATATGTATCATATTAGTTAATTAATATAAACAAATAAACCACACATTACATTGAACATCATTTCAAACTATGGTGGAATATTAAATATGTATGCACATGGACTAATATATCAGACGGAAACAAATCACAGCTTGATATTATTAGGGCATAATTTCTTATGGTGTTCCAGGCTTGATACTGCATTCCATTGACTGGACAGTCCATACCTCTGAGGTTTGTATCTCTGTCATGTTCACTAAATGTGGTACATGCTTGGACACCATGTCAAGGGTGAACGTCCAGATATTTATACACCACCAGCACAGCAGAAGCGAATGTGCCCACTGCAGAGGCCTGTGCAACGCATGTGCATTGGTAAAAATGTAGTTTATGTGGTGAAGATGCACTTGAATGGCTTGGATAACTGAAAAAATTAAGTATGTAAATAAAAATGTTTTAGTAATACAAATTATAATGAAAAATAAACATTTGTGAATAAAAATGGTCAATTTGTAATAATAATAATAATAATAAAGCAGTATTTTAGGCCTGTATGCAGTGTAGATGAAAAAAACAAACTAAACTAACATGCCTTCCTGTTCTTCCTCCTGTTGTTCACCGGCTATCTTCACATTATTTGCTGATGGTGGTTTGTTTGAGGTGCTATAAATATGCCTTTGGCAACTGTATCTCCCAGACAAGTATATCAACATGAAACATTGTCTGATTGATTAACACACTGGTAATAAAAATAATACAGCAGCTTACGTGACAATAAAACAAACCACCAGCATGTCCACAATGTAATTCATCCTCCTTAAGCTAACCTCATTTGAAACGGTCCTGCAGGTAAGTCATAAATATTGCCAAGACTGAGTTGTACATGCCTTAGTTTGCCACCATCCTGAACTAGCGCTAGCATTTTACAAAAGCACTTTCACCTTCACTGCAAAACTTATTTCCATATTCATATATTCACCAAAACTTAACTCAACTATCCTACTATGTGACTGCCGCAAAGCATTTTGCGCTAGCGAGGTTAACCTGTTGAATATCGAGCCGCGTGAAATTGAGCTGAGGAAAACACAAAAGGAAGCCCTTTCATAATGAGAATAACACGATTCGATACACCAATATGCTGGAAGGTGTACTAAATCAAGGTCGCTGTCACTCAGCATATGGAGGATTCACAGCCAGAAAGTTCTGTCCTGGCAAGACAGTCCAGCTGAACACAGGGAATCAACTCACTGGCCTGGATTCAGGAGAACCAAGTCATATCTCACCAAGATAAAAGCACCATCAGACTCTGCCATCATTATGTTTACCCTGTTCACCTGTTTCTACCAGGCTGCAGGAACCACACATGTTCTCAGCCATCTACTGTGAGGACAGCTACACTCATTGTTTATAGGCCATGTGGCCACATAGGGGAGCCAGTTCTCACCAATGATCACCCGCACGACAGAAGTTGTGACACAGAGTCTTCTTTGGTGACACATCAAGGTTTTCTGTAGACTGGCCTGGTGATGTGCAGAACAATACACTACATTTTCAAATAGGCTATGTACCCCTTTTCAAGCGCCACCTTTTTGAACACAAGCCCGAAAATAAAATGGTCACTGTTCTTGAACCCCTTTGACTACAGGCCTAATCCTGGGGCCACATGTATAAACCGCGCTGAGCAGAAAAATGCCCTCAGAATGCTGCGTAAGCGAGTTTCCACGCTGAAAATCATATGTATAAAATACGAAAATCTAGGTACCTCTGCACACGATGGACACCATGCGTACGCAATGTTTGGAGTCAGTGTCATACGGCGACACCATGATGAAAAGGAAGGGGGCAAAATGTAAAACTTTTTTTAAGCAGATTTCTGACTTTCTCCCTGAGCATTCTTTTACGCATTCTTTTACTCAGAGTTTTATATGTGGCCCCTGGTCTCTTCTGTAAAGTAACCCATTGTTTTCCAAGAGTATGTAAGTAAAAGTATTACTGAAACACAGTGGAAGTTTTTTCTTGCCCAAAAGATTTATAAATACGTGATTTATATCATCTGGGGATTTCCAGAACACATAAAATGTATTAAGTCGTCGTTTTGATTGAGACTGTTTTGTATCATTTTACAAAATAAGGAACCAATTTCGCTATTACATTAAGATTGTAAAATAGTTTATAAACATAGAATCCTGATTGTTAACTTTCAAGCGCTATAATGTGTGACCAGACTGATTGCAATGCATGCAAATAAACTAAACCACATTAACCCTGAAATCTGAAAGGTTATAGAAACTGACCGCACTGTTTCAGTCCTTAAGGTTAAGTACAGAAGTGGGTACATCCAAAAGACCCCAAAAATATATACACCACTGTTCATTGGCTAACATGCAGCAGACAGCTGGTTAGTAACTGGTTAATTAGACATACAATAAAAACTATGCAAAGCAAGTTGCAAGTACGGCAGTTATTTTGTATAACTATTTAGTTGTAGACAAAATATGCAAGGTCTGACTCTCGAACTACCTGGAAACACACAATAACGCACACATTTTGACTGTTAGGTGCGCACTAATAAGATGCATTGCATACTTTACAGAGGAAACTGAAATTCTGTTTTCAGCTGAACTGCATAATATATCTGTCAGCTTCGCTAAGCCACAAAGTACAGTTTTGGCCTCAAATTAACCAGTGGCCTGCAGTGAAAAGGCATGAAAACCATCCTCTTACTGTGAACAGTAATTGTTCAGCAATTTTTGTTGCAGGAGCGCCATACTAAAGACTCACCTGCCAACACGTTAGACTAACTGCACAGCCATTTGTACCCACAGAGACTCTCTGTCCTTATGATGCATGAGATTCTCAAGACCACACAGTCTTTAAACTGCCAAACCTAACAGCATTTAAAGTAACATCTTCACATTATAGTTTCCCAGTTTGACATGCTTGCAATATTTTAACATCAGTTTGATGTTTAGGCACAAACTGAAAAACCAAATCACGCTGCTGAAAGACAAACAATACAAGAGAAGAAATCTGTTTAGTAGTTCAAGCTCTACCTCTGCAACTCTTCCTCGGTTCCTGAGCAGTACAGGTTCCAAGCCCCTGGAATAAGCTGGGCCTTGCCCTTGAGACGAACCGCACATCACAAGAGACACCGTTTCGTAGGCCGGACATGGCCTTTGAAACAAGGCAAGGCTTCCTTATGACAATACTCGCAATGAAAGACTATGAGAAAGCCTGAGGTCAAGATATTGGTAAGTAACCGGCGGACCTTTGACAGAGAGACTTCCAGGAAGACGAACCAACCCAATGCGTTCATTCAGTCTCTCCGGACAGCTGAAGGACATCGTTCAGTCACATGGACAGACATTTTATGCTCGACAAAGGACGCTACAGCAGCAGTGAACCAGCTGTATCCTCAGCACAGTCAAAAGCAGTGAACCAGGCACATTGAGTGTATAACTTTTACAAAAAAATTTTTTAAAGACTTGACAATGTGAGATAATCCTTATTCTTGAGCAAACCCTTATTAAAACTTTCCTAATCCGTCTTCTAATGAACCCACGTCTTTTGTAAGTTATATTGTTTAAAATATTTTTTTGTGATGCACATTTTGTTCTCTTTAATCAATTAAGTGTGATTTACTACTTAACTGTTTAAAATAAATTAATTTGATGTTTTTGGTACTTTTCTCCCAATTATAAATTTTTATAATGAACTGAGTAAATGTTATACTGTATACCATGTGGTGTAGTCCATATGGCAACCAACTCTCAGCCCATGTAGGAATCACCCCGCGCAGCAGAGCTTCAATTCCCCACCGTGACACTTTATGTACTGTAATCCCATTTCTGTCTGTAAAGTCTCTAAGCTCTCCTTGAAAAAAAAAAAGAGCGGGTGCCCTGTGATTGGAGGAACCTTTTGACAAACCTCTGAGGTAGATAAGAAAGAGAAAGTCATATAGCCAAGTTAGCCAACTCCACAACAGTATTAAAGTCAACTTTATGGCCACATCTACAGAGTTGCCCTCTGCTTGTAGGCTCCTTTTTCTCTCGTGAATTTTAGGCTGGATTTATTTTTTTAGGTAACATCATCCTTTGTTCATTTTGTTCATTTATAATGCGAGGTTATTTTTAATTAGAGGTAGAAAACAGAAGCACTATAATCAATTTTCATACTATTGTCGTGTAATAAATATAATCCACTCTGAGTTACGAAATATTGCTCTGATATGGCACTCTTTATTACATGGTCCCTGGAGAGAATTAACAATACATCAGAACGGTGCTTTCTCTGAAAGCACAAAAGCAGCAAGCTTTCTGATATACAGTATATACTCTGCGATTTCCGTCAAAACTATATACTTATCATATTCTACATTGAGCCAGTCACATACATATTCTTCTGGTTCCCACTGAATCAGCTCTTAAGGAAAACATCTTTATCTCAACTGCTGACGAACAAACAGACACATGCACACATGTGATACAACTTTAAACTTTAACTTTAGTACTTTAAAATGATCCCTTAAGCATATATAGTCTTCTATACTATCCATTCAGAAACATGTATGGGGCCTAAGGCTTCATGCACAAAGGGATTGAGCTTGAGTTATATACTGTATTATGAGTCACTGTGCAGCAACAAATCCTATAATAATGCCTGGCATTTTATATAACGCCTTTCTCACACTCAAAGCACTTTAAAATGATGAGGGGGAAACTCGCTTCAACCACCACCATTGGTTGAAGCGAGTGTAGCACCTACCTGGATGATGCAATGGCAGCTATTTTGCACCAGTCTGCTCACCACACATCAGCTGTTAAATTAAACTGTGGGGATGGTTAGGTAGCAGATGGAAAAAGCTAGGTTGGGAGTTTAGCCAGGACACCGGGGAAACCCCTAAACTTTGCGATAAGTGCCATGGGATCTTTAATGACCACAGTGAGTCAGGACCTCGGTTTAACATCTCATCTGAAAGATGCCATGTCCTACAGGACAGTGTCCCCATCACTGTACTGGGAAGATTGCCCCCTACTGGCCCACCAATACCACTTCCAGCAGCAACTTAGTTTTTCCTGGGAGGTCTCCCATCCGAGTACTAACCAAGCCCATACCTGCTTAGCTTCAGGCATTCAGCAGGAGCAGATTGCATAGTGATATGGCTGCTGACTATTCCGTAAAAATACGGCTGCTATTCCAGGAAATAAAAGGTTAACCAGAAATGCCATTTCTGACGCAGAAACAGTGCTGTACAAGCCATACCATTACCCCTTTCACACCGAAGCAATGACCCGGGTAAAACCCGTGTTTTCCTTTGGTGTGAAAGGGTCAACCCATGTTATCTGACCCGGGTCCGCAACCCTGCTCACGACCTAGGATTCACGTGGGTCACTTTGATGTGAAACACTGCAACTTAATTTTCACTATACAGATGCAGCTCAAAAAATTTGAATATCGTGAAAAAGTTCAATATTTTTTGTCACTCATGTCAGAAAGTGAAACTCATATATTATATAGATTCATTACACATAGAGTGAAATATTTCAAGGCTTTATTCCTTGTCATTTTGATGATTATGGCTTACAGCTAATGAAAACCCAAATTCAATGTCTCAGAAATTTGAATATTACATAAGATCAATAAAAAAAGATATTTTAAACAGAAATGTCAGCCTTCTGAAAAGTATGTTCATTTCTATGCACTCAATACTTTGTTGGGGCTCCTTTTGCATGAATTACTGCATCAGTATGGCGTGGCATGGAGGCGATCAGCCTGTGGCACTGCTGAGGTGTAATGGAAGCCCAGGTTGCTTTGATAGCGGCCTTCAGGTCGTCTGCATTGTTGGGTCTGGTGTCTCTCATCTTCCTCTTGACAATACCCCATAGATTCTCTATGGGGTTCAGGTCAGGCGAGTTTGCTGGCCAATCAAGCACAGTAATACCATGGTCATTGAACCAGCTTTTGGTACTTTTGGCAGTGTGGGCAGGTGCCAAGTCCTGCTGGAAAATAAAATCAGCATCTCCATAAAGCTTCTCAGCAGAAGGAAGCATGAAGTGCTCTAAAATTTCCTGGTAGATGGCTGCGTTGACTGTGGACTTCAGAAAACACAGTGGACCAACACCAGCAGATGACATAGCACCCCAAATCATCACTGACTGTGGAAACTTCACACTGGACTTCAAGCAACGTGGATTCTGTGCCTCTCCACTCTTCCTCCAGACTCTGGGACCTTGATTTCCAAATGAAATGCAAAATTAACTTTCATCTGAAAAGAGGACTTTGGACCACTGAGCAACAGTCCAGTTATTTTTCTCCTTAGCCCAGGTAAGACGCTTCTGACGTTGTCTCTGGTTCAGGAGTGGCTTGACACGAGGAATGCGACATTTGTAGCCCATGTCCTGGATTTGTCTGTGCGTGGTGGCTCTTGGTACACTGACTCCAGCCTCAGTCCACTCCTTGTGAAGCTCCCCCAAATTCTTGAATGGATTTTGCTTGACAATCCTCTCAAGGCTGCGGTTATCCCTGTTGCTTGTGCACCTTTTCCTACCACACTTTTTCCTTCTACTCAACTTTCTATGAATGTGCTTGGATACAGCACTCTGTGAACAACCAGCTTCTTTAGCAATGACCTTTTGTGGCTTACCCTCCTTGTGGAGGGTGTCAATGACTGTCTTCTGGACATCTGTCAAGTCAGCAGTCTTCCCCATGATTGTGTAGCCTACTGAACCAGACTGAGAGACCATTTAAAGGCTCAGGAAACCTTTGCAGGTGTTTTGAGTTAATTAGCTGATTAGAGTGTGACACCATGAGTTTCCAATATTGAACTTTTTCACAATATTCTAATTTTCTGAGACACTGAATTTGGGTTTTCATTAGCTGTAAGCCATAATCATCAAAATTACAAGAAATAAAGGCTTGAAATATTTCACTCTATGTGTAATGAATCTATATAATATATGAGTTTCACTTTCTGAAATGAGTGACAAAAAATATTGAACTTTTTCACAATATTCAAATTTTTTGAGCTGCACCTGTAGATTCACAGCTAGATTCATGCAAGAAGAGGATCACTCAGTTGTCACAGGAAAATAGGCTGTGTAATGGCGAATAGCCTAATAAATAACCAATAACAATACTCAAAACATTTTGTTACAGTTTTTTCATAAAAACATTTGTGAGATTTGGAGCACATCACTGGGCTACTGATACAGGAGTTAACATACTGGGTTAAGCCAGTGTAATAGCAAATAGGGAATTATTTTGGGTGAAATTTGGGTTTTAGCATGTAAGTTGCAACCAAAACCAAACTTAGGGGGACGCGGTAGCACAGACCTTTGGATACATAGGGAGGTAGAATATGGCTCGTCGCTAGAGAATAAACTACAGACAATAATACTTTGAGATGTGGAACATGAAACCATTGCAAGGTTCAGAAAAATAAATGATCGGGGAGAATTAGAAGATTTCAGAGAATGAGTCTTGAAGATTGAGAAGTCTAACCCAATCTAACCACGCTGTGCTCTGAACTATACTGATGTGCAGCTGTGACATTTATCTCATCGCCTTCACAGATGCTTTCTGACACTGCCCAACTGTTAATGGCGTCTAATTTTAACAAGCCAGAAAAGGAATGCCTGTATAAATCGGAAAATCAACGTTAGGCACAAAGCATGGTGCTTTAGGACCAAATAGAAAATTCTAAAGCTCGTCTCCTTGAGGACTTTTTGAAAATACACTTAGGGCCTGATTTACCAAGACCTTTAGCGAGCGCAAAACCTTTTAGCGCAAGCAAAACCAATAACATGACAAATGATTGGTCGTAGTAATTGTTTTGCACCAATCATTGCTTGTGTTATTGTTTTGCATGCGCTAAATGTTTTCGCACCCGCTAAAGGTCTTAGTAAATCAGGCCCTCAAAGTACTCTTTCAGTAAGGTTATCCTCAACATATGGAAGCTGGTGTTTATGGTGAAAAACAGAAATTACCAGAATACTAGCCAGAGGAAACTATTAGCTAAACTGAACAAATGCATTTGTTTTTCTTTTTAATGTCACATGTTCAGAAATCACCAAAATTAACTTGCCATACTGTCATTGCAAGGTAAAAATTTGAGCATTTCATTACAAGTAAAAATTCAACAATTGTTGAATGAATCCAGGCCAATATGACAGTGCTAAAACAAACCTATAAAGTCATAATTTAAAAGACCTACTTACCAGAAAGTAAGGCAAACTGGCGGTGGAGCTGCTCGATGATATTGATCGCCAGAAGGGGCTTGACCTCCTGTTGCATTATCTCATCTAAATAAAGAGAGAGCAAGAAACAGCAGTGTGAGTACCGGTCAGTCAAGGGATTCTCAGTAAATCAGCTTGTTGAAGCCCCGTGTGTCAATGCACTGGGGCACAGGAGGGTCCCGTTAATTAATGCCTGGTGTGTAAATCAGGCTCCTTCATAAATTCCAATACCCAGCACATGGGGGGAAAAAAATAATTGCTTTGACATTAGACACACATTTTCCAAGGGACTGTACAGTTTGACCGTGGCCTCGGCTCTGACTCTGCGGTTGTCCGGTCACCGGGGTGGAGAACAGAGAAAGGGATCGTGGAGCCTGGCATTTAGCAGTGAATGGAGAGTACGTCGGCTCTGTGGCCTCTCAGCGAGGCTTCATTTTCGGCAAATCGCCGCCCAAACAAAACCCCTTTCATGGAGCCCGGTCTTTAAAAATCAAGGGTCGTTCTTGCCAGGGCCCTTTATTCTTCCCATCATTCATTGCTGCGATGGATTATGTCGCCCCGAATCATGCTGTGACTGTGTACAGGAGTTACAGGCAGACAAAAACGCCTCTGTCTGCCCGCTGTAGCATAAAGGAGTGCATTAACCCAGGCTACATTTCATTAAGAAGATGCACAACAGCCAGGCTAAGTATAGCATATAAAGGGCTGCACACAGAAAGATTTAAAGGCTAAAGCTTTAGCGTCAGAGGCTCACATGGAGAGAACACATGGGGCCTCAGACCTTCTCCCTGCCCATTCCATCCATCAAAGCCAGGCATGAACCACGGCAATCCTCGTAAACCGCTACAGATGTCGGGAACTGTGATCTTTTACTGGGGCAAACATTTGGAATTTATTTATTTTTGTTATCCCGCCTCTAGCAAAAAGGAATGTTTTCCTCGTATAACTTTACTGTACTAATGCACTTTGAATCAAGGGGGCTAAGAACACCTTATAGGAAAAAATACACAGAAAAAGAGAAGAAGAATGAGTAGAAGAATAAGAAGAAGAAGCCATGAACACTAAAGTTACAGTTGATTTAAATTTTTACAGAATTTTTAAGAGTTCAATTTATTCCTTCGTACGTTTGTAAGTAGAAAAATACATGCAGGCACGTCCTCGTTTCAAAATAGGTTGTTTAATAGAGTAGAAGGAACTAGTGGGTCTGTTCCCCAAGTACAGATCAACAAAAAAACCAACAAGTAAGGGAGAATGTCAACACTGATACTCTGTCCCACAATGGAAACAAAAGACCAAATGGTCATCGCCTTGAATGAGAACACATCAGGATGTCAAACAAAGGTACTGCATATCAAAGAAGGGAATTTGACTGGATTAGTGGCTAGACAAAGTCATCTAATTTGGCCCCACCCGGGGTAGAGGATGAATATTGCATAACAAAGAAGGGAGCTAGGCGAGGTTATTGGCCTCCTACAAGGTGAGCCACTTCAGGGGGGTTACCTGTACTTTGCTCCCATGATTTCCAACACAGTCCTCATGGGAATCACACTTGTCCAATGTTAATTGATTCCTTTGAGTGCAACAATGAAACATTTTTTGATTATAAGCCAGTACATGGTTAGAATAAAAAAAAACCCTGCGAGGTAGAACCAGAAATGTCACAGGCAGGTTCCCATGTTTTTGTTTACACGTTCCCTCTACCAGGTCATGCCTGTCACAACATATTCATCACTAGGTCTGCAGAGGAAGGAAGATCAGAATCACGGGACCAAACCTCCCCAACACACAAGACATGTTTTTAACTCTCCGAAAAAGGGTCACTGTATTCTCTT
This sequence comes from Ilyophis sp. 1 JC-2022, assembly GCA_022702515.1. NCBI lineage: Eukaryota > Metazoa > Chordata > Actinopteri > Anguilliformes > Synaphobranchidae > Ilyophis > Ilyophis sp. 1 JC-2022. The sequence goes on along the minus strand of CM040395.1, from coordinate 120,308,810 downwards.
TCAGAGCAATACCAATATATTAGCCTGCCATTAGCCTGCCTCCTCCCTATACATCCTGTTGAATAGAACTTGTGATTTGTAATACCTATGAGAAAAAGAGTAAAACACATTTCCTATCATGTATTTTTCAAACACAGAACATTTTCATCAGATCAATAGCAATTTGTATTATTAGACAGCATTCATGTTAGAAATGATATACTTAAATTCTAATTAAGCAGGAAGACTATTTTCAATCTGAAGCCATTCTTTAATACTTTGTTGAATTGTACTATATCATTTGTGCTGTACCACACAGCAAGAAATGGAAAAACATAAAAACAGGTAAAGACATACATAGCACCGAAAATAAAGCCATCATCATAAAAAAGGATAAGTTATGACAAAAATTTTAACAACTATACTAGAAGTAAAATCACTACTCATAAGACTACTTATAGAAAAAGAAAATAACATGACAATGAGGGCAATCGTTTGGTAAGAGTAGCACCTGTGACTTTCTATGCCACTTGAATCGGTGCAATTTATTTTAAAATTTATTGCACATCAATTTGTCAATCTGTCGGACACCTGGAGTTTCGTGGGGCCATTAAAAGATGAGAGGAACGCCACTCTGGAACAATGGAAGGCGAGGTGATTTTGCCGTGTGCCACAAACTACATTCTAGTGCTGCAAATACCTTGTGGTAACATCCCGTTTGCACCATATGGCGAGTTCAGCAGGAGGACTACACAAAATAGGACCAGAGAAACACACAGGGGGAGCTTTGTTCCCAGAAGACTGTAAAAGAAGGCCTAGTCTCACCTCGTGCTCATTACACGATATGCACCCTTACGTCTCCCTTTAACCTTGTGAACAAGACAAAAGGCACCATTTACTTCTAAGAACAGCTTCTTTAGTAACTATATTCTCTATGCCTCTTTGAGAGCGCAGCCCGAATATAACTGGAAAATAAATAGGATCTTCCATTTCAGCATTGATAGGGCAGAGGCCTTCAGATAAAGGCACTCACTCGAGGGTATAACTTGTAAAGTTCTGCCATTATTTTTACATTAGAGCATGTAGCAGAGGCTCTCATTCAAATCAGATGTCATCAAATTCAAAATATTTACAAAAGTTAGCCGGCTAACTCCTTAATCCCGCTTTGTGAAATACCCCCCACGGCAACATAAATAATCCACAATGCTGGCCATTCCAAGTCCACAATAATCTAAACTGTACAGTCATGTACCTGAACATGTTAAAAAACATTATGATGTCACAGTGAATTTGACCTTTGAACTTTTGGATATAAAATGTCATCACTTCATCATTTTATCCTATTAGACATTTGTGTAAGATTTTTTTCATAATTAGCGTAGGAATTCTTGAGTTATAGCCAAAAACGTTTTTTGTGAGGTCAGAATTGACCTTGACTTTTTGACCTTGACGGCCAAAATCTAATCAGTTCATCCTTGAGTCCAAGTTGACATTTGTGTGAAATGTTGTAATGATTAGCATAGGAATTCTTGTTGTGGCCAAAAACATAATTTGTGAGGTCACAGTGACCTTGACCTTTGACCACCAAAAACAAATCAGTTCATCCTTGAGTCCAAGTAGACATTTGTGTGAAATGTTGTCATAATTAGCGTAGGAATTCTTGAGTTATGGCCAAAACCGTCTTTTGCCACAGACCACCTTGACCTTTGACATTAGACCATCAAATTCTTTTCAGTTCATCCTTGAGTCCAAGTGGACGTTTTGGCCAAATGTGAAAAAATACCTTCAAGGCGTTCCTGAGATATCGCGTTCACAAGAATGGGACGAACGTACATACGTATGGACGGACGGACGGACAACCCGAAAACATAAAAACCTTGTAAGGCAGAACCAGAAATGTCACAGGTTCCCATGTTTTTGTTTACATGTTCCCTCTGCCAGGTCATGGCATGCTGTCACAAAATATTCATCACAAGGTCTGCAGAGGAAGGAAGATTTGCATCAAGAGCCTTTTCAACCTCAAGATCTGAATCTCCGGAGTGGGACACACTCAAGAAAGATCCATCAGTGGACACAGCACACTGCCAGATATGACTACAGTTTATGAGCAAACATATGCATTTATAGCTGTTTACAATTTCTGTACAAAGTTTCCATTGGTTTTAACTTGCTGAATTGCAATGACATGAAAACAAAACACCAAAGGTGAAATAGGTTTCTTTTTGAAGCAATAAGGGTATATTGCTGATTCCTGCAGGACCTATGCAGGTCTACAGCCTTGCGGGTTTATAGATTTGAAATTAAGCAAGTATATCAAGTTGAGGAGGATTATAAGAATATACTGTAAGTGCTATGAGTAACAGCAGGCCTTTTGTCTGGTGATTTGATCACAATGTTGGCAAACTTTGCTCCACTTCCAAGCTATTACAAAGGTTTGACCACGGAAAAGCTCAGTGCCTACCTTCCATGCAATTACAAAGGTTTAACCACAGTAAAGCTCAGTGACTACCTTTCCGCTTTGCTGATGTGGCGGAATATGTCATAATTTAACTGCATTTTAGAAGTATGTACACATAATGTTTTTGATTCATTTTGATGCAGGTCATTTAGGTACTTTAATGCAACTGTAATTCCTCCCCCTAACAGATTTCTACGTAAGAAAACACCATCTTTCACTGGCAAAAATTATGATTTTAGGCAGTGACAGTAGGCTACAATATTACAGATCTCAAGATCAGGGCCCGTATTCACAAAACATTTTAAGGCTAAAAGTAGCTGCCAACTTGCTGATCTAGGAGAAACTCTTAAAAATAATGGGCGTGTCAGTCCTAATTTTAGGACTCCAAATTTTTGGTCTAAGAGTATTTCACAAAGTGTTTTAGTGCTAAAACCAGCTCCTAAATCTGTGAAAAGTTAGGGGTAGTCAAGAGGACTACTAAATCACTAAAACCAAATCACAAACAATCCGAAAATGGCTGCTGCTGGCAATCCGCCTGGTAATTGCATCAACATTTTAGAAGCATTTAATGATACTGAGCTTTTAAAAAGGTATCGCCTTAGTCACGAGGGTACTATGATAATAGTAGAGCTAGTCAGGGATGCAGTCGCTTCACCAACAAACAGAAACAACCCAATAACACCGGAGATCAAGGTTCTGACAACTCTACGCTACTTGGAGACTTGGACACAAAATGCAGCTATGCAGCGCAGACATACTAGGTATATCTCAGTCATCGGTCAGTAGAATATTACATCAAACAATAAATGCCCTCTCCAGACCCCACATCGTCCGACAATTCATACGGTTTGCCAACTACAAAGAAACAAAGCCCACTTCAAGGCCATAGCTGGACTACCCTGTGTAGTTGGTTCTATAGATGGGACACATGTCTGAATTATTGCACCATCACAAGATGTACACGCATTTGTCAACAAAAAAAATATCATAGCATCAACACACAGGTGGTTTTTGATGCCAGCTACAATATTCTTGACATGTCTGCCAAGTGGCCAGGCGCAACACATGACTCCCGGATCCTACAGGAGAGTGGCCTGAGGCTGCTGTTTGAGAGGCATGTCCCAGCTGGATGTCACTTGGTGGGGGACAGTGGCTATCCCTGCAGGACGTGGCTCCTCACGCCTTACATCCACCCACAACCGGGACCTCAGCTCACAAAATGTTTGCTTTCCTTTTTAAATTATATTGGTCACACAAACACTATAATTGTGAATAACCACATAGGATAAAAAAATCTTTATTTGAATATGGCAACATGATACCTTTTTCTACAGTATTTCTATGATGAAATGACTGACAGAGACCCATCCCCGATCAGCCAATCACTGTGAGCATAGTAAGTAAGCTTGTTCATGAAACATGACATCTTCCATAGCAACGAGGTCAACCCCGCCCTTTTTCTTAGCTTAAGATTTCTCCACATTCCTTAGTAAAAGTTGGTCTCAGCACTCGGCAGCTTTGTAAAGTTTTTTTTAAGAGAAAACTCTTGAAACGCTTGAAACTTTTACTGCTACTTGGGATACCTTTTAGTGGTAAGACAAAATGTTGTGTGAATACGGGCCCTGGGCTTCAATACAACCCCCATGTTATGACTTCTCTTTTTCTTAAATTTCTTCCCGTTCTTGCCATGAGTATGTGGGCGTGTGTACACAGGCACAGCACACACATCAGCGGGAACAAAAATGACAAAACCCATTAGCCAGTAAACAAACACACGTGCACACACACGCTAAACACTCACATACACATGGGTGCGTGCGCACGCAAGCAAGGAAAGTAGCACTTACCCATGACTGGTCTAGTCCTCTTCATAAGAGAAGTTATTTTCCTAAGATAACTTTGAATGTCTGCTGCAGCCAATACCATCTACGATTGCGTTTGTGACCATTCCCATTCTTTACTCCTCTACGAGTTTCTGTACGCGCGCCAGCCCTGGCAAGAACGGTGCTTCTGCGGGAACCGCCATCTCTCGCTGTGGTCACTTTTTCCAGCCTCCCAGCTCCAGCGCTAGTCTCCTCCCTGGCAAAACCTCTGAAGACTCAGCGCCACAGAACTGTGTTCAGCACACATAAGACGCACAGGGAACCAATCAGATCGGGGGGGGGGAGGGAAATCCATTAGAAGTCCTCCACTCTTGTCTCACGTTCCATGTGTCTTTTTGAGACGAGCGCGACCGCTGCGAGTGGACCGCGGGAGGCTACTGTGCGCTACGTCCATATTAATCACAATTCACCGGCATGCATGTGGAGCGGTTCCGTTCGCAGCCTGGTCCCAGCTGTGTCAATGAACGCGTTCACTCGACACTCTCCTCCTTTAGCCCAGACTGCAACTGCTTGGGAACATGATGTTTATGATCCGAAAGGGAAGTAGCCTAGCCTATGTTCCAAAGCACTGCAGGCAGCTGCCGAGGCAATTAAAACCGCTTACCCCTTCCTTGTTGGACATTACTAAACAAAATATTGGGTTGATCATTACATAATTGTTAGTCTAAATGCCAAAATCTGAGAACACCGATAATACCCCTTTGACAGTGAAATTATACCCTCATTAGATAGTATGAAATAACAAGAATTGCACAGAAAATGTATATTGCTTGCCAGGTCTCTGAGTAGAACTCTGTGTTTTTGTTGCGGCAAGTTGTTCCATCCCACACTCATAAAACAGCATGTGTAAAGCTGGGCGTTCTGGAGAGGATACTCATGTCTGAGAGGCAAAAACAACAACTTCATCAAACTCAATTAGGTTAGTTTGATAATATGACGAATTGGCACATCTATGGCGTTTTACAGTATGGGGATTAAATATGCCTCATTGAGTGACAAAACACCCTAATGTCGTGTAACAAGATGAGGTTACAAAGACAGCTAGTTTTTGTTTGTATGTTTTGCTGAATTTGTTTAATTCCTGACTTTAACCCTTTGATGCACAACATATTCAAACCCCTTAAAATGCACAACATTGGTCAAAACTTTACCAAATATGCGAAAGTGTAAATATTATATTAGTAATTTTGTTTTGTTTTAAGTAATTGTATTGGCAGTTAGGAGTTATGACAACACAAGAATGCCTTGATGTTTTAAATATTTTTATTTGTATGTTTTCAGCACAGATGACCATGAAACACAAATGTGAAAAAAAATTAAAATAAAAAAATAAAAACCTCAACAACCTAACCTAAAATCTCATCAGTAACAGCATGATCCTATTCCTCAAAAAGTCTGTATGGTCTTTGCAACTGTAAATCTGAAACTATTGTGACAAGCCATGGCAACACTGTGGACGAAGAAACCTATAAGCATGAAAATATTTTTAATATGCACCTCAAAATATTTCAGGCCATTTTTGACCCAAGTCGTCCATCCTAGGGTTACTTGACTATTATATGGACATATGTTTAGGAAACAATTTTGTTTTCGCAATTATTTAGCCAAGAAACGTAATATATGTCCTTCTTGTGCCATAACCATAGCTACCCTCCTGGAGCAAAGTGAATCATCACATATCAGGTCAGGCGTGCAAACTCACAAACTGTCACAAAAAGCAAAAGCCATTTTGGATGTTGATATAATTCTAAGCCAAACTAACCACCTATTTTTCCACATTATTTATGTGCTTTGTATTCAGAGAGAAAAAAATACATGTTCTTTGCCAGTGTCTAAATTCAATTTTCTAAAGCCATTATTTTAACATTTGTATACATTAGTTGTTGCCTAACCCTAGGTTCAAACTAAAAATGTGAAACCACAATATGACTTGCATAGCTATAACAACAGTTAAAACAATAGCAAAGCCAGCTCCATCTCCCCTGAGACCATAAAATAAGCAAAGAACTCCCACACAAGCTGGCCAACAGACAAGTTGGCAGTTTTTGGAATTCACTTTTTACAAGTTTATGCTGACCACCTAGGGAACTGACCGAGGCAATGCCTCTAGCAGACCTAAACTCAATGCCTTAAACAGAGATGCAAACACATTCCAGTAGTTCACCAAAGCAGTCCATCTGTAGCCAATGGCTCCCACATCTATTTATCTGGAGCATCATACATTTAATTAGAAAGTTGCCTAAAGACTGTTTGGAAACATAAGATCTCATTTATAGGCATAGGTTCTGTGAGGAAGGTACTTGTATTGGTTCGAGCAGAACAATGGTTTTCCAGTGATCCACAGGGAAAAGGCAGAAATGTGGCAAACATGACAGGACGTCTAAGACAGGAGTAGTCGTTTGCGGATAAACATCACATTCTTTGGTAGCTGATAAGAAATCCCTTTGTTTCCATAAGACCTCAGAGACTAATGACAGCAATTAAGGACTGAAGTTACACCAACAAGTAACAGGTTGCAGCAAGAGGTGGTGTCACATAATAATGTAGAGAGAGGCAAAAATGAAGGGAATGTGAGAGGGTGAAGAGAAAGAGAAGGGGGTAAGTAAGCCACAGACGTTCAAGTTGTGCCCTTTTCTTTCAGTTGCTCTGTCCAGGTGGGTTTGATTAGAGCCGGCTGTTTACCGAGTATTCCAGGGCATAGCCAGGATTCTTTCGAAGGCTTTCACTTCTAGACACGCAAACCTGGCTCTTCAGACCGGATATCTATGCCAGCAACCGAACCACAATGTGAATTTGTCCATATCGTCAGAATGTGATCCAATATTTCAGGGAGTCATATTATCCTCTTCATTTCTGATACATCACACACTACTCAGTGGCCATTAAAACCTTCAAACACTGAGGCTGAAGGTTTTAGTGTAGCAAGGGGTAGATACATAAACATTTACCTGAATACTCTAATCTCATACCCAATTACCCACACTGGGATTCCAAGGATTGGACATACCTATTGTAATGCTTAGGATTTCTCAGCCAAAAAGACATACAATACGGTTACGCGTTTCAAATATAGCTGACAGTAAAGGGATTTTAGATAAAACAGAGCAAAAGGTGAACCCAGCACAGTGGAATACCCAACACTACACACTGACAAATCACAAACACCAAAGAAACAGCAACAGCTCAGAATGTAACGGGTCCCAATGTATGAAAACTATGAACACAGCAAAGAAAGAACGGGTTTCTATATCGTGTGTATTATTGTAGAAAATCCCGCTCAATTTTGCATGGTTTCAGAATGACCCTTTCACAGAATAATTATGTGGAAACCAGGTCAGTTTCATCCAGCTTTCACTAAACCATAATCCATGTCAAACTAAATTTGTTTGTACATGTTCAACAAAGGTATTCAGACAGGATTGTTTGTGTGTCACAGAAGGGTCCAGGATAATAGAGGCGATAGACATTTACAGTGATAGTGTTCTAAGAACTTATTTCATTACTACAGGCTATTTATATGCAGTAAGTCTCTATGAAAAAAAGAAGTCGCACGCTACTAAAAATCACTCATAAGTTATAAAATTAACCTTTAAAATGTTTGTGTGCTCATAATTGTGTTGGGTTGCTAACATTTCACAGCAGAACAATCTGGATCTATTTACAATGTTGCTGGAAAGAAGTGGTTGTGCGGTGTTTATTAAAGACACGTTGTAAAGCATGTTCCAAAAACGTATTACCTTTACATTTCAATAAAAATATGGCACCATGTCTGACTTACCAGATTGAAGGCAGTGTGATGAAAATAACTGGAAACAAGTTCTTTGTTATTCTCTCTCTCGAGTTTAACATTCCTTTCAAAATACTCTGACGAATGTCCTCAGTTTCAATGACCTCTTCAATCAGCAGCTCAAACTCCGTGTTAAGATACCAGTTAATCAGTATCAGGTTCTAACCTTTAAACAAATACTTGTGACATCATGTTTTTTCTAATAATGTGACTGATGTAATTATGCGACAGCAGCAGCAGAGCAAACAAACTATTTTAGAAAAGGAAGCTGCACTCTTGTGCCTTAATGCCTGTATTCGCTGCATCACCAACCTCAGATAATATGTGTAGAAATATTAGCTGCAGAGTTTTCAGTGAAATATTAGATTTAGATAAGCAACCACAATCTTATGTAACTGGAAATCATAACATGGAATGTATGCTGGTAGTCAATGATCATTTTACAATATCATTCTCAAGTGTGCAGGTAATACAAAAATGGAACAATTTGACTGTTTTATGCCCCTTTCAAAAAAAATGTTTTTCATAAATCATCTGAGCATGTTCCAGTAGATACAATTGCCTTGGCTTATAAAATCACTGACCTGATATGAAACAGCGTCCCTGTGACCAGACTGCAGGATCGACACAAAGGAAAACTCTATTCTGCTACTTCAACATTAAGTATGAAAGGGTATGAAATGACTCATATAGCAAACCACAAGGTAGCATGAGATCAGATGTCTGACCTCCTTCCAAGAATAGCGGTGGACTGGATTCTGATAAAGGCCATGATAAAGATAAAGATCACGGGGAAGGAGACCTTGTGATTAGGGTGGACACTTAAGTGTGTAACATACTGTTCTGTTGCTGGGTAGAAATGTCACGGTATCAAATCATGAAATACATTGATGACAGTGATGTCACGCACAGACACCTCAATACATTCCCCCACAGTGATGTGAGAACTCAAGTGTGCTTTGGGCAACCGCTTTTGCACTGTAGTAGCTATTGCCGTGAGGTTGTAGTGGCGGCCAATCCAGCCATTAATGCAGTCCTTCTCCCCGACCCTGCCCTATCCCAAGAAAGTGCCCTCCTGGATGGTGCTTTTTTCTTGTATTATATTTTTCAGCACAAGGTGTGAAATTACAAGGTGTGAAATTAACACCCACCACCAGCTCCAGCAGCCACTTTGGCAGGTAAACAAGAAAGGTAATTTGGCTGGTAAAATGTTGAAAATGGCTGGTGATTTCAAGAATCCACAAGCCACTCTGGCCAGTGGGTGAAAAAGTAAATTTCATGCCCTGACATCATCATCGTCACTATAAAAGTGGGCACTAAGTACGGTAAGTTCAGCTTTCCTGTGAGTTTGTTTTGCCTTTCGCTGGCTGCATGTGCGCACCTCTCATTAAAAGGTGGGAATGAACATACGCAATTAGTGGAAGACTATAATGTCTCCAGGCAAATTAGCCACCGAACTACAGGTAATCAATAGTTTATTGCAGTTTCCAAGAATGTTACGATAGAAATAAAGAACTAAAAATGTGTCAGTCTTGTGTGATTAAAACTAAAAAAAGAGCTTGCATTCAGTTATGAGTCTAATATTTGACATTTGAGAAAATTTCCTCTAGCCAAAAGTTACAATCTAGATCAGGGGTCTCAAATTCCAGTCCTGGATGGCCATAGTGTCCACAAGCATTTGTAGTTTCCTTTCAATTAGCAGCTTATTAAGGCCTTGAGAACAAAGTGTGTGGACTCTTTAGCCAATCAATGACTTAATCGCTCCACACCGAAAACCAGCAGACACTGAGCCTTCAGGACTGGGGTTTTACACCTAAATTTGGTCCTCTAATCTCCTTAGTTCAGCTGTTTGCACAGCAGTAGTTAGATAAGCTGCTAAAAACACACCTTTTCACACTTTCTTAGCCCCTGCCCTCCAAAATATCCCTGAACATCCCAGCACAAAATTCCTTTCCCTGCCTTCACAATCAATAAGTAATACAAGCAAACCGTTCATACACCTCATTCAAACGTATATAAAAACTAACTACATATACGACAGTGTTTTAGATTTAGCTTACATTGATGTGCAGAGGTATAACATAAAGAGTACATGGGAGTATTAATGCATTTCAGTTCCAGGTCTCAAAGTTCCATGTCAGCCATGATTGAGAGTTCAGATGTCCTTACGTAAGACGTCGTCAGGAAGCCTCATGCTGTCCCTCCACTTCCTCCTTTACGTCATAGGGATCACATCAATGAGCAGAGGTTCTCCGGAACTCTAGTAATGTTAGTCTATGAGGACATAGGAAACAACCCACTGCCCACTGGACTGCAAAAGAGGTAGTATCTCGTAGAAAGAATCATCTTTGTTGGCTTCTGCCGCACCCAATACCACAGAGTAAAAATGTCCCTGTTATTTGTATGTGCCTTTGCATTTAACAATACCTTTAGATTTAATTGGTGGGTACTGGGTTGGGTTAGTAGATGGGTACCACCCCTTTTTTGGTTCTTAGTTAATCAATTGTCTCCACGTCTGCTTAAAATAACAACAGGAATTCAAGATGAGACCGTTTGTCAGTTAGCAATATGTTTAGGAAACAATTTTGTGATTGTGTAATAAGTAGAGACACACAGGGAGCTTCCAGATGCCGTAGGCCTATATGTTCAGACATTTAATTAGTTAGGAGGAGGACCAATCGATCCATTTAAAAGAATTTTGCAAACCAAGCTTGAATACTCACTATAAAGCCACCAAGCTAGCAAGTACTATACTTACTAGTACATACAGTCATGCCGGAATACCCCTTTCACCTTGTCCACGTTTTATTACATTACAGACATATTCTACAATAGATTGAGTTCATTTTTTTGTTTCAAAATTCTACACAAAATAGCCCATAATGACAAAGTGAAAACATGCAAATGTACATTTTTGCAAATGTATTAAAAATCGAAAACTGAAATTTCTCATTTACATAAGTTTACCCTTTGCTTTAACATATTTTTAAAGTATCATATTTAATATTTGGTCGCATATCCTTTGCATGCTGTAACTTCCTGAAGTCTGTGACCAATCAACATCAAAAGACTCTCGATATCTTATTTCCAGGTACTGTTACAAGCGATACTATAACCTCTCTGCATTTGAACTGATCTCTATGAGAATTGGGGGGTGAGACTAGATTCAGCTGTAAATTACACTGGTACAGTATGGAACACATGACTGGTGAAATGGCTGTACGTCATCAAGGGTCTAAGGTATCAAACGAGCCGCAAACCATCACTCTGCGGCCAGATATGGAGTAGATGTGGATGGATCCCTTTAAGGGTTGTTTCTCCTGACTTTTTGTCCCCATAGAGTTCTATAGGAAAATGAGTCAGGAGAAATAACCCTTGCAGTGATCCATCCACATCTACTCCATATCTGGCCGCAGAGTGATGGTTTGGGGCTCGTTCGATAGCTCAGACCCTTGATGACTTACAGCCAAGACGATGAACTTGAGGATAACAGGAACTGGCTTGGGGGGTGAGAACCTGCCTAGGGTCTCCCTGTAGGCTCTTTCCTGTGAGTAAGGCATGGATTTCCTTTCCCTTTTTTGGGGAGGTCCGCACCTGTGGTGAATGGGACACTAGGGCAAGAGTAAAAATATTTTGCCATATACTGGCTTGAGTGTATTCAGCGAAGGTACTCATTTCTAACATATTTATGAATGGATTGTGGGGAAACAAACTATTGTTCCATTGTGCTACGTCCTAAAAATAGTCTCTGGCCAGAACCCAAAGGCACTTTTGGAAAGACACAATGTTTTTCTTTGGATATAATGAGCAAGCCACAGTGCAAGTGCAAATACTGAAGGAATTAGCAAATACACTTAATGTTCTACCAAAAGATTTGCCTTAGTAAATACAGATATCTAGAGGTCGACTGGATATCAGCTTCAGGACCAGGGGCAAGGACACAGGGTGAATGCTGCTGAGGAATATTTGTGGAGGATTTAATTAAAATTCAACACAATATATTTTCAAATGGACATTTTTAATACCACACAAGAGGGAAAGAGATATTGATTTACGCGCAACTTGTTTGGACAATATTTATCTTGAACACTGAATGTATACGTTTCTTCTAATCTTAAACTTCCATTGTATGTAAGCAAAATATACTGTCTAATATCTGCATCTATTTATTTTAGCGAATAATCTGACAAGTAATTTGGCACACAAAAATGTAAACAACATGCAAATGCCACGTCTTGAACAGTAGATATGGATGGATCACTTTAAGGGTTGTTTCTCATTTTCGTATTGAACTCTATGGAAGAATAAGTCAGGAGAAACCACCCTTAAAGTGATCAATCTATATCTACTGCATACCTGGCAGCAGAGTGATGGTTTGAGGCTTGTTTGATACAGAGAACTGCCGGAGTTGACAATAGTACACATAAACACACTTAATTCCCCCAAAAATAACAACAATAACATGCCCTGTTTCACTATTAGTAATTGTAACTCAGTTATTTCTTATTTTTTGGGAAGTACCAGATTTTCCTGGAAGCACATTGTAAAAGAGCCATTTCAAACAATAGGTACCTAGTGAACCAAAAACTAGGAGAGGGCCAGACTTGGCATACACTAGCACTCCTGAGCCTCTCTCCAACACTGCTGATTAAATTGATTTTGATTGAATGAGGCAACTCTACCCAGGATCTATTCCGTTGCCGGTTTAAATGCAGATTCACTGGCTGTCGAGGTCATGTGATCAGGATGACGAGGGGCTTGTTCAGATTGTGATTGGTTGGTTGAAGAGGTGGGTAAAAGCACTGTAAAGGATGGAGGAGAGCACATTTTTGTTACTGCTGCGGCCTGGTGCATTGGAGAAGACCACTGAGCCCCTTTCCGTCCAAATGCTTTTTATGATCCATTTGGTAATCATCAGCACACACCTATTTACAGAAGCTGAAAGACAGCCAGGTAAGGCCACTGGAGGCAATCTAATGTAGGAGTGTGGGGGTGATATAACAAGGAGCCTGGACTACGTTGGAGCAGGCGGTGGGTAGAAAGATCACAAGGGCTGACCTTGGGCAGACAGAACCACACTGCAACAAGTTCCTTGTCCAGGCCATTTACAATGTTCTCCCCAGCCCGTCCAACCTACACTGCTGGAGCTTGGCGGAAACCCCAGAGTGCCCGTGGAGGTCCAGGAGGGGAACACTCAAACACATCCTGAGCTGTTGTCCAAGGCTCTGGGAGAGGGCTGTTACTGCTGGCGGCATGACCAGGTACTGAAGACCATTGCAGAGGCTATCTGTACAAGAAAGATAGCCGTAGAGAGCAGCCATTGACTTTTTCTTAGTTGCTAAGAGGTCTCTTAATGCAAGTGAAAATACACAAAAATGTTTTGCAAAATTAGGATGTTTATCAGCATGTATACCATAGCTTTCTGCCATTTTGATCAGTTTTGTTTGTGAAATTAGGCTATAGCTTGATTAAGAATATATCAGTGAATTTGTTTCGCTTGACATGATGGAACTGAATCCAACTTGTAATGTTTTAAATGTACTGCACTGGATTGTAATTTCCATCCAGAATCTATATCCAGCATCATTAGCAATTAAACAAACAAGTGATGAAACCGTTACTAAAATTTTAATCAGAAACTCAATTGTCAGATTTTTATAGAGACAAAAACAGCGACTGAAAGGTACTGTGAATGTTCTCTGAAAGTCAGCCAAGCCTCAAGTAACATTTGCTTACAGTAGTGCAACCACAGGCCTTTGAGGACTAGGCTACATATTGCATCAATTAGCCTTACAAACAACATATTTTCCAGTTGCTATGAGTTCAGGATTCTTTGTCTGCTGTATTTCTGCAACATCCTAACCAGGCTGCTTAATTTCCCTGCAGTTTCCACATTACTAAAATGTCTGACTATGCCAATCCTCTCCCCCCCTCTCTCCCCCCCTCTCTCCCCCCCTCTCTCCGCCCCCCCCTCTCACCCCCCCCCCCCCCCCTCCTCTCTCTCTCTCTCCTCTCTCTCTCTCTCTCTCTCTCCTCTCTCTCTCTCTCTCTCTCTCTCTTCTCTCTCTCTCTCTACTCTCTCTACACATTTAACAACATTAACATTTTAAAAATAACTTTTTTAAAACTCAGTGGTAAGTTGTGGTCTCTATTGTAAGTGTACAATCAAAACAAAATGACACACAAACAGTGGGCAAAATTTGCAAACATCAAACAATTTTTTTTTTTTTTTAAAATTTATTTTTTTTAAAAATTTTTTAAAAAAAAAAAAAAAAAAAAAAAAAAAAAAATTTCAAATCCAATCCTCCCAATAAAAAAAAATAAAACTATTAAATAAAAAAAATAATTAATATATATAAAATATATACTAAATACAAAAACTAAAAAAACAAAAAAGCAATAATAATTGTATAACTAATAACTTGCATTCTGAGAGCAAGATGTCATTGATTACCGATAAAATTGCAATGGTTCTCTTGAAAACTTGCTGTGGTGGGAGCTGAAACTGCAATTCACCAAGTTCAGTGAAACGGGCTATGAGTTTGGTTTGTCATGAATTTCACCTGTAGGTGGCAGTACAGATTCTACTCTTGACACTAATGTGTTGGTTCTAAATTATATTCATTTATTTAGATATCCATGTTCAAGGTGAACTAAATTAGTTACATTTTACATATCATTCAATCACTCAGATATTTAAAGGGGGAAAATCAGGTCAGTACCTTGCTAAAGCATACAACAACAGTACAATAATACCCACCCACAACGTCCTGGTTACAAGACAGTTCCCTGACCTATGGGCAATACTGCAACTAACCATTCACCTTTTTAAGTGTGCCTAACATTTGTGAAGATTTACCAAATGACTGCAATGTGTCTTTTCCCATAGTACATAATACAGGCCACTAGGCTACTTATGACACACAAACGGATTTACGCTTTGGAATTTGTTTCTAGGTCAGATTCAAAAGAATGGCTTTATTGAGCCAAATGTAGCATATGACACAGACCACAGCTCAATGAGGAAAATAAGAAGGATTGAATGATGAATGGAATGTGAGAAAGGCTAGCACAAACTCTCTGTGTCAGGCTAGCACGAACTCTAGTGTCACAGTGAAGTTATTTGGAAATTCTCAATTAACTATGAAGGTAAGCGTTAAACAGGGAACACAGCAAGCTAATGCTGCAAACGAAAGTAGCTGGGGGTAGGTTTGTGCCACTGTTTCCACAGCAACTGACATCACCAGGGTTTGAATTGTGTGATGTCAATGGGTCGCATCCACTCCAAATCAAAATACAATTGGAACGGTACATGTATGCAAAAAATACAAACCCCAATTACAAAAATTTTACTATTGAACTCTATGGAAAAATAAGTCAGTAGAAACAACCCTTCAAGTGTTCCATCCATATCTACTGCATATATGACAGCAGAGTGATGGTTTGAGGCTCGTTTGATAGCGGAGACCCTTGATGATTTGCAGCCATTTAACCAACCATGGGGTCCATACTATTCCCGTGTCATTTACAGCTTAATCTGGTCCCACCCCACAATTCCCGTAGAGATCCATTCAAATGCAGAGAGGTTATAGTATCGCTTATAAGAGTACCTGAAAATAAGATATCAAGAGTCTTTTGATATCCTTTTATACCCAGTCATGAAAGCATCACCTGTTTACCTGTGGAATGTTCGAAACAGGTGTTTCTTTTACTTTCCAGTCTTTTTTTCCCCCTGTCCCTGTTACGATCCGCTCCGCTCCCCGTTCCTTCCTTGATGTTTTCCTCTGTTTTCCCCGAACCTGATTGTATCATGTCTGCGTTCATTGCCTGATTGTGTCTACATTGCACATTATTACTTGCACCACATCTTAATGACACAACTCACACTTAATTGCCTTCACCGCATTCCTCATGCATTTCCTAATTGTTCAATCAATTCGCTGATCTCGCACGCATTTCCCGCAAGCTGCAGCCTATCAGCTCTAATGACACTAGTTATATAACCGTGCTGTTCCTGTGATTCCTTGTCAAAGTACAGCTCTCTACGGGTTCCACAGCCTATGATTTATTGTCTAAACCTGTTTTCCCGGTGTGGATCCGACCCGGAATTCCGAATAAAAACCCTTCTTTTCAAAAGAACGACTGTCTCGTTGTGCATTTGGGTCCCTACCTGCTGGACGTCACAGAATACTTTGACCAGAAATGGACCCAGCCGACGCGGAACAGATTTGCCACGCCCTCACCTGCCAGGCAACCCAGATCGCCCAGCAAAGCAGCCGCCTGGACGAAGCCATGGAATTGTTCCGGGGCATGGTGGAACGGACCACCCAATGGGGCACCATGCTAACCCAGATGGCTGCCCAGACTTCAGGACTCCGTCCTGAAGCGGAGAATCCTCCTCAACCACCGGCACCAGCTCCATTACTACCTCCTCGGGAACCTCGCGCCAACCCTAAAGAACGGTACTCAGGTGAGCTGGGGAAATGCCAGCCCTTCCTACTGCAGTGTGAGCTGGCGTTCCGGATGCAGCCATCCTCCTACTCTGCTGACGCCACCCGTGTGGCGTATATTATCACCTGCCTGGGAGGAGAGGCGCGGGACTGGGCCGCCGCGTTGTGGGAGAAGCAACCCATCCTCTGCACCCAGTACCTGGACTTCGCCAGGGAGATGCGGCGCACCTTTGATCATCCCGTGTGCGGGAGAGACGTGAACCAGCAGCTTATGGCGCTAAAACAAGGCGAACGCAGTGTGGCGGAGTTCGCCATTAAGTTCCGGATCCTCGCGGCGCAGTCGGGCTGGAACGACGCCTCCCTACAGGGCGTCTTCCGCGTCGCCCTTTCCGAGGAGATGAAGGACGAGATGGCCACCCGCGATGACACACCCACGCTGAATGACCTCATCTCCTTGGCCATCACGGTTAACAACCGTCTGCGCGCCCGCACCCGCGAGAGGAGGGCTTACGTCCCTACTCAACCGCCTCTGGGAACCACAACCGCGCACCCTGCTCTTCGCCATCAGGCTCCCATGGCTTTCGAACCTCCGGAAACCGGGGAACCCATGCAGCTGGGCGGCACTACGTCCGATCCTGCCGCCCGTCGCCGCCAACGCCGGGCCACCGGAGCTTGCTTCTATTGCGGCCGCACGGATCACCTCCTTAACTCCTGTCCGGTGCGCCCAAAAGAGAAGGCTCGTCAGCAACCCTAGGCCTACTGGCGAGCCAGACCCAAACACCGGGCCTAGCTCTCAACCGCTTCCAGCTCTCTGCGGTCCTCAAATGGGGCACTACGGCCTCCGCCACCATAGCTGTTCAGGCCCTCGTCGACTCAGGAGCCGACTCCAACTTTGTGGACTCCCAGTTCGTGTACGAGTCCGGGATTCCCACGGAAGAACTGGAGACACCCATCAACGCCTATGCCTTGGACGGCCACCGCCTGGCCCACATCACCCACCGCACCATTCCCATCCAACTGCTTCTGTCCGGTAACCACCGTGAGATCATTCAACTCCACATCATCAGCACTCCCCACTCCCTTCTGGTCCTTGGTCAGCCCTGGCTGCACAAACACAACCCCCTGCTCGACTGGATCACATCCAGCGTCACCAGCTGGAGCACCCAATGCCACACCTCCTGTCTCCACTCGGCGGAACCTCCCTCTAGCACGGAAATTAAGACATCCGTTCCAGAGGTCGACCTGAAGGGGGTCCCCCACTGTTACCGGTACATGTCCCGGGTCTTCTCCAAGTCCCTTGCCTTGTCCTTACCCCCCCACAGACCCTACGATTGTGCCATCTCCCTGTTTCCGGGTGCTCCCCTACCCTCCGGCCGCCTGTACAGCCTATCCGGTCCGGAAAGAACGGCCATGGAGGACTACATCAAGGCCTCCCTCGAAGCAGGTATCATCCGCCCCTCCTCCTCGCCCGTCGGAGCCGGGAGGGGGACGAGTGGAAGACCGCCTTCAACACCCCCCTGGGCCACTTCGAGTACCGGGTGGTCCCGTTCGGCCTTACTAATGCCCCTGCCGTCTTTCAAAACCTAGTGAACGATGTACTGAGGGATTTCCTCAACCGCTTTGTTTTTGTTTATTTAGACGACATACTTATTTTCTCCCAGAACCAACGGGAACACCAAGACCATGTCTCCCTGGTTCTACAACGCCTACTGGAGAATAAGTTGTTTGTAAAAGCCGACAAATGTTTGTTTCATGCTCCCTCAGTCTCGTTCCTAGGTTTTGTGGTGGAGAGGGGCGACATACGGCCGGACCCGGCCAAGATCCAGGCAGTGACGGAGTGGCCCATCCCCACCACTCGTAAGCACCTGCAGCAGTTCCTGGGGTTCGCCAACTTTTACAGAAGGTTCATCCGGAACTACAGCCAGGTAGCCGCACCCCTCACCGCCCTCACATCCATTAAAAACCCATTTGCTTGGAATTCCCTGGCAGATCAAGCCTTCACCAAACTCAAGGCACTATTCACCACGGCCCCCATCCTCTGCTGCCCGGAACCCGACCGCCAATTCGTGGTGGAGGTGGACGCCTCGGACACAGGCGTAGGGGCCATCCTGTCCCAACACTCCCCCCTCAACCACAAGCTCCATCCCTGCGCCTTCTTCTCCCGCCGCCTCTCCCCCACCCAACGCAACTACGGGGTAGGGGATCGGGAGTTGCTAGCCATCAAGCTGGCACTGGAGGAATGGAGACACTGGCTTGAAGGGACCACTCAACCGTTCCTGATCCTGACTGACCACCGCAACCTACAGTACATCCAGTCAGCTAAACGACTCAACTCCAGACAGGCCCGTTGGTCGTTGTTCTTCTCTAGATTCAACTACTCCATCACCTTCAAACCCGGGTCAAAAAACATCAAACCCGACGCCCTCTCTCGGATCCACTCCTCCCCTGCCGACCTGTCTGTCCCGGAGACCATCGTTCCGGCTTCCTGCGTCGTGGCTGCGGTCCGGTGGCCCATCCAGAAGATCGTACTGGACGCTCAGGTGACGCATCCCGATCCTCGCCCTAACCCCTCTTCTGCCCTGTTCGTTCCCAACCCTGTCCGCTCCCAGGTCCTGGAGTGGGCTCACTCCTCCCGACTGGCCTGCCACCCCGGAGGCAACCGCACCGTGGAGCTGGTGCGCAGGAGCTTCTGGTGGCCCACCGCCCGGCGGGACACCCTGGCCTTCGTCCACGCTTGCCCTGTCTGCGCCAGGAGTAAGGCATCTCACTCCCCCCCTGCTGGTCTCCTCCGTCCCCTTCCCATCCCGGGCCGTCCTTGGAGTCACATCGGGGTCGACTTCGTTACCGGACTACCACCATCTGCCGGTAACACAGTCATTTTGACCCTGGTGGACCGGTTTTCCAAGGCGGTTCACTTTGTTCCCCTCCCCAAACTTCCCTCCGCCCTCGAGACGGCCGACCTCCTGGTGCAGCACGTGGTGCGGCTGCATGGGATCCCGTCGGACGTCGTCTCCGACCGGGGCCCCCAGTTTGCCTCCGCAGTATGGAAGGCATTCTGCACCGCACTCGGCGCCACCTCCAGCCTCTCCTCCGGGTTCCACCCGCAGACCAACGGGCAGGCAGAGAGGGCCAACCAGGACCTGGGAGCCGCCTTACGGTGCGTGATGGCCCGCAACCCTGCCTCCTGGTCCCAGCTCCTCCCGTGGGTTGAGTACGCCCACAACACCTTGGTGTGCTCATCCACAGGGAGGTCCCCCTTTGAGGCTTCCCAGGGCTTCCAACCCCCACTGTTCCCCCCCAAGGAGGCCGAGGTGGCGGTTCCGTCAGTGGACGCCCACATCCGACGCTGCCAGCGGGTCTGGAAGGCCACCCGCAACGCCCTCCTCAAAACCTCCTCCCGGAATCGTCGCCTGGCGGATCAGCACCGGTCCGCAGCCCCTCACTACCGCCCGGGACAGAAGGTTTGGCTATCCACCTCCACCTTCTCCCTCCCCGGCACCTCCCGCAAGCTCCAACCCCGCTTCGTCGGACCCTTCACTGTGCACTCCATTCTCAACCCAGTCACCCTCAAGCTCCGTCTCCCTGCCTCCCTCAAAATTCACCCCACTTTCCATGTCAGTCAGGTCAAGCCAGTTGTCTCCTGCCCTCTCAGCGCTCCCACCCCAGCCCCCCCACCTGTTCGGGACATTGATGGTGCTCCCGCCTTTACAGTCTCCAGCATCCTCGATGTCCGGCGCCGGGGACGGGGCCACCAGTACCTGGTCGACTGGGAGGGGTATGGGCCCGAGGAACGTTCCTGGGTTGCCCCTCGTCTTATCCTGGACCCTACCCTCATCCGGGATTTCCATCACCGCCAGCCCCAGTCGACCAGAGCCTGTGGTCCGCCAGGAGGCGTACCTTGACGGGGGGGTACTGTTACGATCCGCTCCGCTCCCCGTTCCTTCCTTGATGTTTTCCTCTGTTTTCCCCGAACCTGATTGTATCATGTCTGCGTTCATTGCCTGATTGTGTCTACATTGCACATTATTACTTGCACCACATCTTAATGACACAACTCACACTTAATTGCCTTCACCGCATTCCTCATGCATTTCCTAATTGTTCAATCAATTCGCTGATCTCGCACGCATTTCCCGCAAGCTGCAGCCTATCAGCTCTAATGACACTAGTTATATAACCGTGCTGTTCCTGTGATTCCTTGTCAAAGTATTACAGTTTGTCTGAGTACACGGTCCCTGTCGCGTGGTACTTGTCTCCCCATATGCTAGCTTGCTGCCAAGTTGACTACCCCGGTCTGGAATTGCCACACCTGCTTCCCAGTGTGGATCCCAGCTCTACCTCCGCCTGACTCTGCTCCACGACCCAGGCTACGACCACTCCTGGCCACTTCGCTGGATCTCGATCGCCAGCTCTCTACGGGTTCCACAGCCTATGATTTATTGTCTAAACCTGTTTTCCCGGTGTGGATCCGACCCGGAATTCCGAATAAAAACCCTTCTTTTCAAAAGAACGACTGTCTCGTTGTGCATTTGGGTCCCTACCTGCTGGACGTCACAGTCCCAACTTTTTTGGAACGTTGATTATTACAAAAATCAATAAAGTTGATAAGGTAAAACATTAAATATCTTTTCTTTGTACTGTTTTCAATTAAATATATGTAAAAGAGAATTTACAAATCACTACTTTCTGCTTTTATGTGAATTTTACATACTATCCCAACTTTTTGGGAATTGGGATTTGTATATGCTAATCAATTCTCTGTGGATCAGCAAATTTACTGTCACACTCATGTTATACATAATCTGACAGTTTAAATTTGCACCTAAAAGTTAAATAAAGAACAGCATAGATTATAAAATTTATATTTGTACTTGTAAATCATGAAAATACAGGTACAATTATCTGTTTGCATCTGTCTAATCGTGATCTCTTAAATTCCCAATCAACTATTTATAAAATACACAATGGCTACAGGGCTACCATACAATGTCAGGTTTAATCGTACATTTTTATGCACATCTACAGTATAGGTGTTTTATCCCTGGGACTGGATCTTCTACAATAATTTCCTGAGTAAATTATGCATTTCCCCGCCATTGTTACCACCCACCTTACATTCAAATAGAGAAAATGCTCAATGTTTTCCAATCATTGCTTGGAGGGAAGAAAGAAACACACGTGCCATTTGTTTCCATGCTAAAAAGAAGTCCATGTGTCCCAGCTTCTCTGAACATCATAATAACATATGCACTAGTTAGGCTATATGCGGACTTGCAAATAACCGTTTGGGAATTAAACAGTGCCCCTGTTTTACAGTGAAGAGAACAAGCCCCTAATTAGGCTTACCAAAATAATCATCCTGAGATGCTCAGAGTATCAACAACAAATGTGTTCAGGAGATACACCCCCAAAGTTGCACCTCGATTTGACACCCTATCATCCCTATTCCCTACTGTGTTCACCAGTAAAATGAGCAATACCTGTTAAGTTCAAACACACCTTTTAAAGTCATCTGCTACATTTGCTGAATAGGAGATTATAAGCTTTCTTATAGGCTATATTTCTCAATATGATGTTAGTAGCAACAGCTGTGTTTGAAGCATGGCACAAACAAACAAACACAAAAAGGCAATGCAAATAAACACTTTTTTTCACCTAGACAAGATAAATGAAAGCCATGGAATATACAGTAAGTGAAACACTGTATGCTTCGTTGATGCTTTCCATCTAACACAAAACCTAGCTGTAACTCACTGTGCTGGCTCACAATACAGTACTGCAACATTTTACAGTAATTCAAGATTATATAAAGTTTTGTGTTTAGCCATACTACGTTCAGTTACTGGCTTCAGACATTTGCTTTTGTCTGAAACATACATTCAATGTGTGCACATTTAAAGATATGCAATTTTTAATTTACACAAAGTATACACAAATAAAACATACAACACACAGAATATATGTTCACAAACAAAATATCTTTGTACTTGCACTGCGATATCTAAAGGTTACTTGACAGGATACAGGCATACATGCCTACTGGATAATTTACTGAGAAGTATTTAGTGCTACATCATGTGTAGGCTGTTTAGTGTAGGCTACAACATTGTCAACATTATACTGCAATCACAACCTACAAGTTTATATGATTCAAGATTAGCTAAAACGAACTCACTAGCTAGCTAACTAACTAACTAAACTGTAGGCTAATTATTTTTGCCTGACTTCCTTACATGATGTAAATATTGTCCAATTGAAGCAAATGCTTATGGACATCATTTTAGACATGGTAGACTTGTTTATATTGTCTGGTTATTCTTGTTAGCTTGATTAGTTATAGCAATTGAATAATTACTTAAATGTGGTTAACCCCAAACTGCGAGTAGCCTAGCCTAATTGGTTCATCCAAATTCTAAAAATTAAACTCGTTGTAGCACAGCCTAGTAAAATGACCATAATCTACACACCTGAGGTCGTGTTGTTATTGACACTTTACATTCAAGGTCAGAGTGAAAAGACGTGCTGATAAAAGAAACGTAACTACAGATATGTCTAATGTAGCCTAAATAAAAGATGACTCATGTTGCGAATAGCCTGCAAGCCGGCTGCGAGCAGCAGGAGTAGCCTAAATTACTCACCGATGTGAGTAATGACACAATCCACAAGCTGTCGAAACTCCTGCTGGAACATACTGACCAGAGTTTGTCCCTCTCTGTGGGCTTTGTACTGACAGAGCTGCGGGTGCGTGGTTGTCCACGCGCTGCATCCACTCACCACCGACGTGTATAACAGACGCCACACTCAGTAGGCTACCAGAAACCACGTTTGTTTTACAGCCAGAAAGGTTATTTGGCTTTTTTAGATAATCCTCTTACACGAAATAGTGCGTATAGTAGCCTACCTAAACATATATTTTACATGTAGCTACTAAGCTAGCATGTTCGAGTAGTTTTCCCTCTCTTTGATACTGGCTCTGAGCTTGTCATCATTTCAAGCAAAAATGAAAAAAGTCTACATGGACGGGCAGTTAATTACCTGCCTTGGGTAGACCACACGAAAGTGGATTTTTGTTTTTAAAAACGGCGATGAATTTCGTGGAATGGGGCCGGATTGCGTCGCAATTGCCTCCACACAAATGAACTCAAATCCAAATAGGCAACAAACAAAAAAACAACAACCTCCAAATAAGCAAACCCTGGTGTGGTCATTTGAGGAAGTTATCTATCAATGTTTTATTGCTACCATGTAGACTAATTATAGGCCTAAGATAAATATTTACATTGTCACAATGAATGCGTGTACAATCCAAGTAAAATATTAGAAAGTAAACTGTATTTGAGGAATTAAATATACAAACCAAAACCGAATAGGAGGATTACACATTCTCTCATAATATTTGTATCCACTGACGTCAGGAGTAGCAACCCTGGTCCTGGAGTGCGAGTACATGTCTGGTTTTTGTTCCATCTGAGCTTGATCACAAGAGTTTGATGGATGAATAAAAGTCTGAGCCTGAATATTCTGAATGGGTAAACGTCGAGTGGCTCCAGCACATGGTTACCTGCATTCATTAAACCTATTTAATTAAAATCAATGTAGTTATGTAGCTACAGGTTTGGATGGAAACCAGGACCATCTCTAGCACTCCAAGACCAGGATTGTCTACCCCTGGACTCAGGCACGTGCACACATAGACCTCAAAGGGGGCTTGAGCACCTGCCGTTTTTGCCTCCTATAGAAAAGTGCCCTTTTTTTGTTTAAAAAAATAAATAATAAACATTTTTTTTAAAAAATCATTTAAAAAAAATAATAATTCAAATCTTGTTTGCGCACAGCCTGCCCTGCCGAACAGATATATTGATTGAATCAAAATATCAGGTCAGAAGATTGGTGCTCGCAGCGACAAGCACTGTGTGGGCACCAAGCCTTTCTATGGTGAAAGAACGCACGCACGCAAAATTGCATGCTTAGGCACTCGAAAGTCGTGAGTCGCATCTGAAAATGTGCCAACTAGCTATTGTTAGCGTTGATACCTTTTGCTAGTAATGTGATAATCAGTGGAATATGGTCGAGTTCTTGTGTCCCATCCACTTAACCTAAAATAACTGTCCAATCGCACCACAGCAGTTTTAATGTTGTCTAGATAGCTGGTTAGCTAATGTAATATGTTCAGGGATTAAAGTTCTCCGTCGCTGTGATGATGCAGCACAGCTCTTAAAGGCGAATGAGAATTGCGTTTAATGAGATGTTTAACTGTAGCATAAATATATGTATACATTTAATGGGCTATGTTTTGTTATCCTTTACATTTCAATAGGCTACATTATTGAAATGGGATTTCATGTAATTCATTGTTTGATGAGTTGAAGTGTTAATAATTTGAACGTTAAAAGCAGTAGCGTATTTAACCTATTTCCACGAATCCACACTGACTGAGTGTGAAAACCCTATTTCATTTGATTAGCTTTTCATATTTGTCAATGTCGTTTTAAAAGCAACATTTTGAACACCCTGTTACTACGTTTATATTGTCAATTGAAACGAGCTGAACACGTTTAAGAAGGTCAATTAAAAAGGCTATTTTCCATATGTCTTTACTCTTCTCTGTTGAATTAATCTCAGTCAACTCTATGTTAACGTAAAGCGCCCTTATGAGGATTTTCACAAAAGTGCAAAGCATTGTGAGAATGCAAGAACGAATACGGTTAGACTTTTATTTTATCGGTTGCTATAGGCCTACTGGCTAGGAAGGTGATACATTTTTCAATCGTTTTGTAAAACAATCTACAACATATTTAAACAACATTTTGTAATGAATACGTAAGGTTAAATTGTATATATGTACCATTTTATATGCTGGCTTACTTTAGGGGGGGTGGTTGTTGTAGTAGTAGTAGTTTTATTTGTTATATGAACTGTATACAGGTACACAAAGCAATATCAGCATCTTCTTATTGCCCGTTATTACTAAAGAAATGACCTGGACTATGCTATGTAGGCTAGTGGTTCTCAATTATAAATTAACATCTTGTTAAAATGCTTTGATTGCAATTGTGGTTGGAATGAAAATCAGCATACACAGGGGGCTCACAGGAACCCATGTGTTTGTACAACAGTAGGCAGTGTAACCCATTCAGTTTTTAAACCAGGGGTGGGAAATTCTGGAGGGCCGATGTGTATGTAGGTTTTTGCTTCCACCAGTTACCCTGGCTAAATTAGCTATTTGGCTGTATACACAAACATTGGTTCACTCGTAGATTCGATCACAATAAGACGTTTCATACCGGAAAACAAGAATAGTCTTTGATTGTCATTCATGTGCTTATCACAAGATTTAGCTAAAATAACAGAAGGCGTAATTGTTAGGGCTAATTAAGTAATTAAGCATGAAAACCAGAAACAAATATGGCCCTCATTGTCCACCTGTTTGTTTTTAAATATATATATTTTATGGCTTTTTTCAGCTTTATTGGACAGCACAGTGTAGAGACAGAAAGATTGGGGAGCGAGAAAGAGACATGCAACAAAGGTCGCATGGCCGGATTCAAACCAGAAACGTCACAGCTCACAATGATCATGTGGACAGTGCTCTACAGGCTACGCCATGAGACACCGCTCACCTGTTTTTTTAAAAGATAAGCCCATATTCAGAAATAATTATATAATGTCCCACAATTCTGAATAAATGCTCGAATTGTAGTATGTTGTACCCTATAGTATGCCACTGAGTGCAAAATGTCCAAAAACTAAAGAATTTCGTTTTTTTATGTGTTTTAACATGTGTGATTGACTCAACATCACACAAATACCTGAACTCATGTCTAGAAATGTTAGTAGTGGTCCTGGTGACATCACTAGGGGGCAATAATGTGCTAATTGTGGGAACCTGGTAAAAACTACCACACTACAATCAAATTAGTTTTATAGTACTGTATTGTTTGCGAACTCTTGCATTAAGCAAGCATCTCGTGCTGCCATTTGTCTTAGTTTGAAATTAGGTTGACTGTTATTATACGAGCCTATGTAAAGTCAACCGAGCTTGTGTCCATGGTCTTTTGTAACTGCTCTGTCACCTGTGGTCTCCTAAAGAAATGATTGCTGCTGAAATATAGCCCCATTACTTTCCTTATTGAACTATTTATAAGCAGGGGCCTGTGCCCAGAGTTTGATTCTGAGCCATGCTTTGTAGGCCACTAATCTGCCATGTAACTGGAACCTTCATAAAGAAGCAATACATAATATCCCTGGTATTTGCTTACTCCTGCACATTTGTGAGGCTGACCCCCACATAAGCCAGTCTAGACTGTTGACAAGGGGCCTCTTTACTTCACAGCCAAATGTTATAGCTCACAGTGTTTCAGAGGAAGATTACTTTAGTGATGATTGAGGGAGCACTGAGGAAAATGCTAAGTTGAAGATACACTTTGTTCACACTGTATTTTGAAACTCAGAGCTGTCTTGTATACCTGCTGCACAAGGTGATAACTGCATTCAGGGAGGAATAGTTTAGGTTAGTATCAAATTAGCTTGGCACCAAGTTTGTTATTTAATTCTCTTGAAGAAAAAAAAGCATTTTTTTCTGAAATGTTTGATTTACAGTTAAGTTTCTCACAGTGAACTGAGATGCAGGAGTAGCTGCTGTTTTGATGTGTACTGCAAATTCAAACACTGATTCTTCAACAGCTGCAGGATTTTCGAGGTCTGAGCAGTAACGCCTTGACTCAGCCAAAAACAAAATAAATGATCACAATTAAAATTCTTTAAAATGAGGTTTAGGTTAGTATGTACAAGCCCATCACAGCAGTAATGTAATTGATCCTGAACTATATACAGCCCGCCCTCTTTCTGTATTTTTCTTTTTGTTTTATTACCTCTGCCAATGAGGTTATGTAATCATATCCATCCGTCTGTCCGTCTGCCTGTGACAGACATCTGGAAATGTAATTCCCAGATTGCCATGAAATTTTCTGTGCACATTCATGTTCCCAAGACAAAAAAAAGTATTGTAATGAGTGAAAGACAGAAGCACTCGCCCAAGGTGAGATTTGAACCACGCTCCTCTTATTCGTCCAAAGATTCCAAAGACGAACGTGTTACCAGTCAGCTAAAGGCAAAATCGCAGATAGCTAAGGGTAATGTTGTTATTTTGAACACGATGGTTGCGTTGCCGTGCTACACCCGCAACACTCCCAAAAAAAAGAACTTATTAATTTTGGTGACCCCATGACCTTTTCTCACCATCTGGCCAAACTTTTAATTTGTGATGAACATATCTCGAAAAGTAATAGGCAGATTGCAATGAGATTTGTTGTGCAGTGTGCACATTCATATTCCCAAGAGAAAGAAACCATTCAATTGAATTTGGTGATCCTATTGCCTTTCCTCTAGTGCCACCATTGGGCCAAACTTTCATTACATTACATTATAGACATTTAGCAAACGCTCTTATCCAGAGCGACGCACATAGTGCATTTCCAAACTAGTGCGTTAAAACAACCCTAAAAAGGTAAATACGTATCTAAGTACTTTTTTGGGGGGGTAACCACACAATATTGATAACAATAGTCACAAGGAGGTAGGGAGGGGTGGAGAGAGGTGCAGCTTGAAGAGGTGAGTCTTCAATCTGCGCTTGAAGGCGGTCAGACTTTCTGCTGTTCTGACCTCCACGGGGAGCTCATTCCACCACCGTGGGGCCAGGACAGACAGACGTCGAGACCGGGTGCTAGTATGAAGAGGGGGGGGGGTACCAGTCGTCCTGAGGAGGCGGAACGCAGGGATCTGGCAGGTGTGTAGGGTCTGATGAACTTTTGGAGGTACGGAGGGGCAGATCCTCGGACTGCCAGGAAGGCGAGCACTAATGTTTGGAATTTGATGCGAGCCATCACCGGTAGCCAGTGGAGGTCAATGAGCAGGGGGGTGACATGGGAGTGTCGGGGGAGGTTGAAGACCAGGCACGCTGCTGCGTTCTGGATAAGCTGAAGGGGTCTAATGGCCGATGCTGGCAGGCCAGCCAGGAGAGAGTTGCAATATGTGATTAACAATGGCACATGCCTGTATGCCCATGGTATTTATTGTGCACATGCATGTTACCAAGAGGAAGAAACCTATTGATTTTGGTGACCCCATGACCTTTCCTCTAGCACAGGGGTGGGCAACTCTAGGCCTCACGGGCCAGTGTGTATGCATGTTTTTACTGCAACCAGTTACCACGGCTCAATCACATGGCACAAGAACATTCATCTGTAAGGGATCTCTGTCAGAGACACGGAGGGAATATTGGAGATCCAGATGCGATAGCTGGGAAACCTTAAAGTGTTCCTAAGAACACCACTGGAACGGACAATGATCCATAGTGGAGAAACAAATAAAATAAAAGAACACAAACCTCGCAATAAAAATGAGGAGCTCGATAATCGAGCAAAACAAAGAAATAAGCAATAACGCTTATCTAACTCCCGTTTGTGGAGTGAAACAAAAGAAACAGAGCACTGAAAAGACCCCAAAAATTTTGGGTGAGACACTCGTAGGTTAGAGTAGAAAACAAAAGAAAACGAAAACCTCTGCTCTGAAATAAGAGCGTATTAAAGAGAACTGCTTTCTTTCTAAGGTTGTACTGCTAACAAGTCCTGCGTTGCTAATCAAAGCGGTCGATAGCAATACAACTTCCTATAACCTTTTTTACCAGCTCGAATGTTATGTGAAATAACATGGAAGCAATGAGAGAGGCCGGAAGCGGGGTATAAATAGTGAGCGGAAATAAATACCAGGTGAACTCACTAATGACGAGGCGAAAGCAAAAGCTGTGGCGGAACACAGAAAACCGATAGATTACCGGTAAACGATAAAAACGAATAAAGCGACGCGGAGATAAGGGAAGAAAGGTAAGATCCATGACATCATCGGCTGCTGTTCATATCGCGGATATGTAGATTAAAATATCAGATCATGTAAACGATTGGGCTATTTAAATAATTGTTAACTGGTGGCAGCAAAAACCTGCATACACACCAGCCCGTGAGGCCTGGAGTTGCCCATCCCTGCTCCAGCACCGCCATCAGGTCAAATTCAAAATAACCTCATCACCTGACCTGTTAGTTGTACAAACACATAATTTGCTGTGCACATTCATGTGACAGGAGATTGTTGTATCTTAGTGCAGGTATGCACTCTACTGGGTGTATTCTTTCCACGCCACACAGGAAGAAAACAGAGAGGATAACAGATGGAGCAGAATCACAGAAGGTGCCATAGTGGGGATCAAATATCTTGGGGGGACTTGTATATGGTTTGGGAGTCCCCAACAAAAGAGGTTTCTCGAGAAGAAACATTCCTGTCTGCAATGCCATCTTCTACATATGCCAGAGCTTTGGTTACTCCTCTCCCTTGCCATCCAGTTCACATAATTTCATAATTTATCTTCAGCTTCTATGTAGGCTTGTTTCATTAGAATTCCCTCTGCCTCTATACAAAATAAATTGAATATATAAATAAGCAAGCATCTTTCTGTGCTTCACTGCAGCTTCTCTGCTGGTTGTTTAAATCAGGAACGGAGTCAATTACATCTCAACACAGTCTAACTCTTAACTTAATAAATGATTAGGACAAAACAGACTGAATCATTTTTATAAAGTGCATGATTGGGGAGACCACAACGATAGGAAAGTCACAAGGGAAATTCATAAATCTTTCACAAATTGCGTTTTCTCTTATTGTAGTAAATGGGCTCTACTCCACTGATTAAAAAGAACTAAAGCTATACGTGGTCTCCTATTATTACTTCTTAACATTATTTTTATATCATTAATATCATTAATGGCAGCCCCGTGACTGCAAGGAATCCATGATAACTCCGAAGGGTGAAATATTTAATGGACAAGTACACCACATTGTATTCAGATTTTTGCAGTGAGCAACTATGTACACAGGAATAAAATTTTCATACTGTTCTTGCACAGTTAAAAGGAGGAGAGATAATTCTACATGAAAAAGACCTCAGGAGCCACAAAATATTGAAATAACTTTATATAAAGAAATAACTAAGAAATAACTAAGCTTGATCACAGCTCTTTCCTTCTGTTCCATGGTATCCAGGTGCAGTGCCCCAATTTGCTGACTGCATGGTATTCTTGGAGCTAGTCCAAAAAAGTCAATCCCTCCCACCCTTACCGTTTGTCCACACAAACTGCCCTGCTGCTACTGCAGTAGTCTTGAGAAATATACATTCCCTCTAGGGCTGGAGAACTGGCCAAAGGCCCCGCTATGCCACTGCAGTTAACAGTCATGCTTATAAATAAGCATAGAAACTACCTCTTGTTACTTATGGTTACTCAGAAGCCTTTGCATTTTTGAAAAGGGCAGTCATAAGGGTAGCTGGACATTTCTGAAGGTAGACATATCCCTGTCATTAAGCCATTCTAACCATGGATTAATTTGTACCATGCTAGTTTTACTACTAGTTATTTTGGGGACTGCAAATGAAAATAAACTTGGGTTCAAGTCAGGTACAATATGCCAAATGCTACAGAGGAGGCTCGTCCAGGGAGGCAAGGGAGGCACTGTCTCCTCCAAATAAAAAATATAAAATATATTTGAAAAACACCTTGTAAAAATTAAGCATAATCAATAAAAATGTATAAAGCAAATACAAATAAAAATATGTGAGAGGAAGGGAGCGATTATTTTTCATTATATTTTTAGTTTAAATTGTGACTGAAACAGTGACCTCTATCGGCCGAAAAGAGAAATACAGTAAACTCGCTCCTCGGAGACAATCTCAAATATGCCTCAGAGGAGCTCGCTGTCTGTTATACATTACATTATAGGCATTTAGCAGACGCTCTTATCCAGAGCGACTTACACAACTATCCATTCATACAGCTGGATATATACTGAAGCAATTCAGGTTAAGTACCTTGCTCAAGGGTACAACGGCAGTGTCCTACCTGGGAATCGAACCTGCAACCTTTCGGTTACAAGTCCAGATCCTTAACCATTATACTACACTGCCGCCTACATATTATACGTATGTATTAAAGATCTGGAGGCTCCTGTCTTTTTCTTTTTTTTAAAGTTCAGTCGTCATTTTAAAGCGGTAGAAAACACTAAAACTTTTTTTTGAGATGTTAACTAATATCTAGGCATTGCCTCAGATGGAAGAGAAGAATAGTATGCATTATATCTACAATTTTGGGCAAAATGTTGAATTTCAGCATTTTAGTCGTTACATCGCCTATTCTTCTCTTTCCGGGGTTGAAAATAAAAAATTAAAATGACGTAGAAGCGTACTTTTGGTACGCTCGTACGTAATCAGTTTCACACTTTGTTGCCGTCCCCAATATAAATACATTCCTGAGAAGGCGTGGATATCCATTTGACAAGCAATATCGTTGTAGCCTATATTTAGTCTCTTTCAATGTATTAGCTTTTTTCCAATTATGCTAGTTATTAACAATTGTAAGTTTGTTTTTTCAATTCCAGTAGTTTCAATTTAGAAGCCATGACTGATGGGTCGCAAGTGTGCTTTCTCTGGGTGCAAAAGCATCAGCGGATTAACGTTAAATTGCATCCCGAGCAATTCAGAGAGCTGTAGGCTACTCTGACTGGACATTTTGGGTATGGCGCCAATGATCAGCACTGCTGGCAAGTTTGTGTGCAAAAAGCATTTCCCATGAGACTGTTACGAAAACTATACCCAGGTTGACTTGGGGGTATGCCAGCCAAAGGAATGCGGTAACGTTACCAAGCCCTACTGATATTTCTGTCCCTCCAAATGCGGTAAATTCAATTAAGTGTGGCTTGCTAACGTGATGGTTGTCTTGTAGCCTCAAAGAGGCTTGTTGTTTTCGTATCGTTAACCATAGTTAACTGGTCGGTGATATTTCACTGCCTTTTGCGTATAAGCTATAACGTTAAGTTTGATACTGCGTTGTCAATCTTACTGGCCTGAGGGGTGTACTACGAAGCGAGATTGAGGCGATAGCGAGCTAAATTAAGCTTCAACCCTGGGTTTTTGTATCACGAAGCCGACTCACTTTTAATCGGGGTATATTGCCACGGCAACATACTCTGCACGGCTAACCTGCTCCGGGGGCAGGTTATGCTCAGGATAACAGATTGAAACATATAAAAGCACCGCCCCTTTGATCAATCAACTTCTTGGCTTTGGAAAAAGACATCTCCATTCCATTCAAAAAGTGTTGCTTATTGTTTTTATGATTGATTCATGTTCTTATGCGTCCATTATATCCATCCGTATCAGCCTTCCCCCCAGGAGAGAAACACATTACTCTAGTACAGCCCATGCTGCGCCGCTATAGGCTCATTGTCGCAGACACCGCCGTTAATAAAGCCTGTGTTCACTGTGTGCAAGTTCATAACCACGTTCGTAGTATCGGTTAAGCCAGATTGCGGTGTTTAGGCTTTCTGAAGCCAGCTAACGCAAAGAAACCCTGGCTATGTTAAGCTTCCTTCGTAGTATACCCCTCTGGGGTCTGCTTTAGTAAGCAGGAGTTACGGAGTTACGTTTGTTGGATAACAGTTAACTGCACTATCTGGAACCCCCCCAAGTCTGGAACATGTATGGAATAAAAATGG
Organism: Ilyophis sp. 1 JC-2022; assembly: GCA_022702515.1. Classification (NCBI taxonomy): domain Eukaryota; kingdom Metazoa; phylum Chordata; class Actinopteri; order Anguilliformes; family Synaphobranchidae; genus Ilyophis; species Ilyophis sp. 1 JC-2022. The sequence goes on along the minus strand of CM040395.1, from coordinate 120,275,660 downwards.
TACAAGGTACAAAGTGATACAAGCTCCATGCTATGCTTATGTTAATTTATGTCTTAGTTAAGTTATTTGGATAGCTAGATAGCTAGTAAACGCGTATTTGTAGATAGCCAGGATAGGTATAAATAAATAAATAAAAAGCCGTTCTGTTTCACTTGACATTCATTAGCCTACTTGTTCTATTTTTTCATGTTTGTATCGTCTGCAGGTAACGTTAGGTCAGACTGAATATTTGCTGACAAAAGTTCACTGACTAGGCAGAACGTCGGAGGAGATTGTGAAGTCTCCCGTAGCATATAGGTTCACTTGGCATTCGTTTACATATTTTATTGTCATGTTCATGTAGCACACAGGTAGTCTACGTTAGATGTAACGTTATAGATGGCTAAAAAAGCGAGTTCGTTTGAGAATGGAGTGAGCGTGTGACGTGATGCTTCGCATTTGCAGAGTAACTTAACAGCCGTTTATTTTCACTTGGTATTAATTACGTATTTAAGTTATTCATTGTTCATTTATTTATTTTATTCATCAAGTAGTTTCTGTACGGGTAGGTTAGACTTAATATGTGCTGACAATACTGGGTATAACATCGATTTAAGCAGAAGGAGATAGTCGAGTTCACAAGTGGGATAAAAGATAATTAGCTAGACTTCCACTCAGAGACTCCCAACGCCTCAAACTGATAGGGCTCCAGACCATATCCTTTTTCATACTCCTGGTCGGTGGAAAGCTCAGAGGATTCCGGTTTTATTGGTTTATGTTTGGTCAAAGGTCTTTATCAAAACATTTACAGTAAATGCCTGACTACTATTGGTTGTAGTAAAATAAGGTTTGCAATAACACTTCCAAAATATCTGGCTGTACCTGCTACCAAGCAGTAATTGGAGATACATTTCAAGTAGGCTATAAATAGTTACTGTTGTAAGAAAGCTCTAACAAATAAACAGATACGTAGCATTAAGCTCTGTAAAAACAAAGGTTGGGTCCTTTTTTGCAGTCGCAATGTAATTCCATTACTTTTTAAATTACATTTCATTTGACTTTTAAGGACCTGGCTATTACAGACGTGCTCAAGTTTGTTGGTACCCCTGGTAAAGATGGGTAAAAAGGGTTATAAAAAATTCACTGTTTGGTGGATTAGCTTAATCTCACACTGAAAAAATGAGAAAAATCCAACCTTTAATTGACGTTCATTTATTATGAGAAAAAAAATCCCTCATCAAGAAATAATAGTTTTTAACAAAATCACGTTGGCCACAATTATTGCCAACCCTGCATTTATATATAAAATAAAGTAATAATTTCTAATATTTGGTTGCATATCCTTTGCATGCCATGACTTCCCAATGTCTGTGACCCAACAACATCAAAAGATTCTTGATATTGTGGCGATCCGGGGCGATTGCGAGTTATGTGAATGATGTGTACATAGAGTTGTTGTGTGTGTGCTTGTGCTGTGCGGATCAGTGCACGAGTGATGGGTGATGTAGCTGCATTACCAGAGCGTGTTCGAACGCAATTGATGCTTGTACAGTAAAGTTGGCAGTTAGCTTTTAAAAGCTAACCTCCCGCCAGAACGGCGACTACTGTGGTAAACAAGTTGTAATAAAGTCCCGCCAAGTGTGGTGGCATGGGTTCAACCAGGTCCGCTCTAACGATGTTAGAGCGGAGTTAACGATTGTTTTGAGTGTGACCTAAAATGATGAAGTGTGATTGGTAAGGGTGAGCTGCATGGCACCTATTAGAGGTCGCCATTGTTAGCTAGCTCATTTGCATAAACCAGGCTATAAAGCTGGCTACAGTTCAGCGCGCGTTGTCTATTTCTGCCTGTAATCTGTGAAGTTAAGTTATAAGAAGATTGAGCTCCTGTGAATAAACTGATCTGAACTCAAACCTGACTCCAACTCCATGGCTCGCCACATTGGTGTCAGAAGTGGGATGGCTGCTGGGACGATCTGGGAACAGATCCGCGAATTGGAACTTCAGGTTACCAAACAGATGGACGTTATAGCAGGAGCGTCTGCAAAGCGGCCCAAGAGTAGACCCGGGGGGCTCCCCGAAGGAGCCAGCGCAGCAAGACCGGAGCGAGGAATGCCGATTGGAGACCAGGCGGAGGTGCACGCGCTGGTGGCTGACCCCGCGGCCGGGAACGGAGCGCAAGTAGGTCGGCTGGAAGCCAACGAGGACGCCCCTGCTTCCAGGCCGAGCCAAACGGCGGTGCTGGTGCAGCGACCGACCACACAGTTAAAGACGGTGATCAAGCTACCCCGCTACACGGGAAAGGGTGAGCTAGAATCGTACCAAAGCCAGGTACGATTCGCGGCTAGCTACAACGGCTGGGACGAGGGCCAGACAGCCACCCACTTAGCGTTAGCCCTGGAGGGCGAGGCCTGCCAGGTGCTTTTAGACCTGGACAGCGCCGAACCACTGACGTTGCCAGCACTGATGACAGCGCTGGAGCGCCGGTTCGGACAGCGGCAATTTCTGGAGGTGAGCCGAGAGAAGCTAACTACGCGACGGCGGACCGGAGCAGAGAGCCTCAGCGTCCTCGCCGCCGACATCAGGCTGTTAGCTCGCCGCGGCTACCCCCAACTCGACAACGCGGGCCAGCAGGAGCTAGCCTGCCAAACCTTCATGCAGGCCCTCACTCCGGAGCGCCTACAACAACAGGTCCGCATCGCCAAACCAGCGTCCCTGGACGCAGCGCTTCGCGAGGCTGAGCGACTGGAGCTCATTCTGGGCACCACACCCGACGGGACCCCAGCTAACAAGCCCCGGGTCCGAGCTGCCGATTGCGAGGACGGCGAGGAGGTGAGATGGGTCCAGCGGAACCCAGATCGACCGCGGCAGCGACAGGAACGGGAGCGACGCTGCTTCCGGTGCGACGAACCGGGGCATTTCGCCCGCGACTGCACCGCCCCTGCACCAAAAGCGAGAGCCCCACAGCCGGCGGGGAAACGACGACGGGACGGCTCAGTGAGGAGACCGCCGTCCCATGCCCTGCCCCTCCTCAACCAGGCCCGGCCCCAAACCAGCGTTCGCGTGCCCAGCCTGCCCATCCTAGCGAAAATTCCATACTCACCAAGAGCAAAAGTTCCGTTTGATGCTCTTTTAAGAGCAGAGGAGCAGGTCCACGGGACCGAGCCCCGTATTGGCAGGCTGGGAACGAAGACCGGGCTGTACTTGCCTTGCAGTTTGGACGGACAAGCCTGCCGGGCGCTGGTCGACACCGGAGCCACTATCTCCCTGGTAAGGCCGGGGGTACTTCGGGGTACTAGCGGGCTGCTTTCGGGTGCATGGACCCCTACCTCTACCCAGCTAACCTCCGTCACTGGGCAGAAGATGGGCATGCGTGGTAGTAAACAATTACAAGTGTGTGCGGGGGCCCAGCGAGTGAAACACGAGTTTTGGTTAGCAGATATAAAAGACGAATGCATTATCGGTTTAGATTTATTAGCCTTTTGGGGAGCTAGCATAAATGTGATAACCGAGACTATAACCATTGGTACCGAAACGCTGGGCCTCCAATCAAATTATGAATTAAAAGCGGCCCGCCGAACTAAATGCCCTGGGGTGCCCCCCAAACACTGTCGCCCCAGTTCTGTGCTTGCTATGACCACCGCTGATTCGCCGCTTGTTACCGTGGTACCACCTCAGGTTACAGTACCACCGCAGACGGGCGGGCTAGCCTCAGCTACCCAGCCCTCTGCGCAGGTGCTGCAGGCCGTCCAGGCATTATGGACGCGCAGCAGCAAAGGGCTCACACCGCAGCAGAGCCAGCAGCTTAAAGCCCTGCTTGTCCGTTACGCTCACCTATTCGCTGTGCGAGATGAAGAATGCACACAGACCGAACTGGTTCAACACCAGATTGATACTGGTTCGGCTGTGCCCATTCGGTTACGTCCGCACAGGCTGTCTCTAGCCAAGCGAGAGGTGGCGGAGGATAAGATAAGGGAGATGGCAGCTGCGGGCATTATCGAGCCTTCTGAAAGCCCATGGGCGGCCCCTGCTGTCCTGGTTAGGAAAAAGGACGGGGAGTGGCGTTTTTGTGTAGATTATAGGCGTCTCAATCAGATCACAAAAAAAGACGCCTATCCACTTCCCCGCATTGACGAGGCCTTAGACCATATCGCGGGGTCCAGTTGGTTCAGCTCGCTGGACCTCCGCAGTGGCTATTGGCAGGTGAGGCTGTCCCCGGAAGCGAGGGCAAAATCAGCCTTCACCATAGGGCAAGGATTGTGGCAGTTCCGGGTCATGCCGTTCGGGCTCTGTAACGCCCCTGCCACTTTCGAGCGACTCATGGAGCGGGTGCTGTCGTCCGTCCCGCGGAGTTCCTGTGTCGTGTACTTAGACGACCTCCTAGTACACGCCAGCGACTTCGAGCAAGCCCTCGCTCATCTAAACGACGTGCTTATTGAGATTGGCCGGGCTGGGTTACGGCTAAATCCCAAGAAGTGTCAGCTGCTCCGGAGGGAGACAGCTTTCTTAGGGCACGTCGTTAGTGAGCAGGGTGTAGCCACTGACCCAGCTAAGGTGGCTTCTGTGCGGGATTGGCCGACGCCTAGCAATGTGGGTGAGCTGCGGAGCTTCCTGGGGCTAGTGTCGTACTATCGACGCTTTGTCTTCGGTTTCGCCACCCTGGCTAGTCCGCTTCATCGTTTGACCAATAAGGGTCAACCGTTCGAGTGGACAGGGGACTGCCAGAATGCTTTTGCCCAGCTAGTGCCGACCTTGCACTAAAGCCGAGCAGCGAGAGCAAGTGACGGAGATAGCATGCCCGGTTCAGACTGTAGAGAGTGAGGTTGGATGGTTGCCTTTTAGCCAGCAGGACCTGCGCCTAGCGCAAGAGGGCGACGGCGAGCTGCAGCAGGTACAAAACTGGATCGCGGCGGGGACACGGCCTGCATGGGGGGAAGTGTCGGCCAGTAGCCCAGCTTTGAAGGCTTACGTGAGTCAGTGGGGGAGCCTGACGTCGCAGGGTGGGCTGCTCTATAGACGGTGGCAGGCCCCCGGGTCCGACCAGGACCTCCTCCAGCTGCTAGTGCCCCGTGCGCTCCGCCCCCAGGTACTTGGGCTGGTGCATGGCTCTGTGGGGGCGGGGCACTTTGGCATCAGCAAGACCTTGCATCGACTGCGGAGGAGGTTCTACTGGCCTGCCTGCCGCCGGGACGTGGAGCTGCACGTCCATTGCTGCGACGCATGCACGGCCAAGAAGGGGCCGACGCAACGGTCGCAGGCCCCCCTCCAGCGGTACGTCGTGGGGGCTCCGATGGAACGGGTCGGGGTGGACATCTTAGGGCCTTTCCCCGTCACCGAGTCCGGCAACCGCTACGTGCTCGTGGCCATGGACTACTTTACCAAGTGGCCCGAGGCGTATGCGGTGCCGGACCAATCGGCGGACACGACGGCGGAGAGGCTCGTGACGGAGATGTTCGCCCGGTTCGGAGCCCCCGAGGAGCTACACAGCGACCAGGGGCGAAATTTTGAGTCGCGGGTGCTGGCGGCTGTTTGTAAGCGGCTGGGAGTGGCCAAGACCCGCACTACGGCGTTGCACCCCCAGAGCGATGGACTTGTTGAACGCTTTAATAAGACACTGGCCACCCAGCTAGCCATTCTAGCCAGCCAGCACCAGCGGGACTGGGACCGCCATTTGCCCCTGGTCCTGTGGGCGTACCGCTCCGCCGTGCAGGAAAGCAGTCAGTGCTCCCCCGCTGCGCTCATGTTCGGGCGCGAGCTGAGAACGCCCGTCGACTTGGTGTTCGGAGCTCCGCCCGGACCAACGGAGCACCACCAGTCAGAGGCCGGGTATGCGCGGGCTTTAATCGAGCGTCTGGAGACCGCCCACAGCTTTGCCCGCCAGGCCCAATCCACCGCGAGTTTCAAGCAAAAGCGAGCGTATGATGTGCGCTGTCGGGGGCAGCCCTTCACCAACGGAGACGAGGTCTGGATCTACTGTCCGATTCGCAAGAAGGGTCTGTCCCCGAAATTGCAATCGCATTGGCGGGGCCCTGGCGAAGTGGTGGGCCGACTTAGCGAAGTAGTTTATAGAGTGCGCTGCTGGATGGTGTCGATGAGGGGATGGGCGTCGGCGAGGATCAGCCCGCTTTACGTGCGCCCACCCCTCCTTCACCAGAAAGCCCAGCAGCGGCTGAGGGCCCGAATCGGGGGCAATGTGGCGATCCGGGGCGATTGCGAGTTATGTGCGTGTTCGAACGCAATTGATGCTTGTACAGTAAAGTTGGCAGTTAGCTTTTAAAAGCTAACCTCCCGCCAGAACGGCGACTACTGTGGTAAACAAGTTGTAATAAAGTCCCGCCAAGTGTGGTGGCATGGGTTCAACCAGGTCCGCTCTAACGATGTTAGAGCGGAGTTAACGATTGTTTTGAGTATGACCTAAAATGATGAAGTGTGATTGGTAAGGGTGAGCTGCATGGCACCTATTAGAGGTCGCCATTGTTAGCTAGCTCATTTGCATAAACCAGGCTATAAAGCTGGCTACAGTTCAGCGCGCGTTGTCTATTTCTGCCTGTAATCTGTGAAGTTAAGTTATAAGAAGATTGAGCTCCTGTGAATAAACTGATCTGAACTCAAACCTGACTCCAACTCCATGGCTCGCCACAATATCTTGATATCTTATTTTTTGGTACTCTTACAAGCGATACTATAACGCCTCTGCATTTGAATGGATCTCTATGGAAATTGGGGGGTGGGACTAGATTTAGCTGTAAATTACACTGGAACAGTATGGAACACATGGTTGGCAAAATGGCTCTTAAGTCATCAAGGGTCTGACGTATCAAACAGGCCTCAAACTATCACTCTGCTGCCAGATATGCAGTAAATATGGATGGAGCACTTTAAGGGTTGTTTCTCCTGACAAATTTTCCTTGAAACTATGGAAAAAAAAAAGGGGGAGAAGAAGAATTCACCATTATCCATATCCATCCATATCACTGTACTTCATGGCAGTGACGGTTTTTTAAGGCTTGTGATTGATACGAAAAAAAAAAACGTCTGCATTTGCATTTCTTTCGCTATTGGAATGGATACGTGCCACCCACTCGGATGCGCCTGCCTTCGCTTTCCAGCAGCATGACACCCACCCCCCCTTGATATGTGTGATACCATCTATATACCATCCTTCTTCTCTGAGTTCGGCGGCTAACAGTTAGGAGGTATGAGCGTGATTTGTTGTGCGCCCCCGTGTCTGCTGCTGCTGCTCTGCTGCTGCACGGAACCGGTCACGGAGGTGTGTGGTGTGGATATATGCCTCCAGTTGACTATCATGTGTGTCCTGGTTCCTGTCTCTGCAGGTGGCTAATGGTATGGTGAACAACCATAACCATAATGGCAAACCAAACGTCCATCTTGCATCTCTCCTGTCTCATCATCCTCTCTGCTGTCACGGCTAACTTGCCTGGTCACGTGGGACAGGTGACACGTACTGACGGTGGTGGCGTGTGTGTCTTTCTTTTTTAAACCAAAAGGTAGCCATTGGTGTCCAGCAAATGCTCGCTGGCCACTATAACTTTTTAAAAAACTAACTGTGTGCTGTATTAAAAAGGAGTGATAAAAAGGAGGAGTCAGAGTTATTAGACACATCGTTTTATGTACTGAGGCATGCTTACGTTTTTTTTTTTTTTTTGGAAGTCAACTCACATGTATACATTACATTACATTATTATCATTTTATAGCATATTTCTTATATCCTTACTTACCTTACATTTTTTTTTAGATATTTTTTTCCATCATATACATTACATATACATACTATATATATACATAATGAAGCTCAGGGCAGTACAATACACGGCAGCAGTGGGCCTGTCTCCTTGCGAACGGGGCTAAACTTCGGACCTTTACCCCTGACCATACACTGCCATTTCGCCTCGCTCCTACACTTATCTCTTAAGTCTTATAAGCTACTAAAAAAACATACCCGTAAAAAAAAAATAAAATAAAAAAACTAAAAGTATAAAGTTCACTAAGTAAACAAATTTTCACATTTTTCTTGCAAAGTGAGGGACAGGGCAATAGTAGGGCACACAGTACATGGGACAGGGGACAGACAGGAGGGGGGGACAGGGTCACAGGGTAGGTATTCGGTCACAGCAGGCAGGGTCACAGCATAGCGCAGGATAATGCTGATTTTTGAAGCCAAGCCTAGTTCCGAGCGTGAAGCGTGAAAGTCCCTTGACAGTTGACCTTGAAAAGCGCGCTCGAATCAGAACAGAACAGAGAACCAAGGAGAACAGCGAAGATGACAGCTTGCCAGCGCGCAATATTTGATGCGCGCGCATTTATTGAGCATTACGCAATGTATCCTTTGAGGCCTAACCAACAAGCAACAGGCAACATTACTGAGCAACACAATACACAACAGCAGACAGCGCAACTTCAAGCCAACGCAACACACACTTCTTGCAGGTGAAAGCAAGCAACTCAACAGAAACCAGCAGGAAAAAAAAAAAAAAAAAAACAAGAAGATTGGAAAAAAATTGAAACAAGGAGAAAATTTTTCAAAAAGTGTGGTGGGGTGGGCAAAAACTTTCAAATTAATCAATAAAATTCAAAACAACAGATTTAAAAAAACCATGACTCAAAAGTAAATCATTGAACAATTACAATTAAGTAAGTTAGGGGTATCATAATGATACAATTAAAATAAAAAATTTGAATAAAAAAAAAATAATTTTAAAAAGTACAAAAAATTTTATATTTGATAAACTCATTATATAAAATAAATTTGTTTATCATAATTATCAAATTCATTAAATATTTTTATTTATTTTGAAAATTTTTTTGTTTTTTTGATGATTATTAAAATCAGTGAAAAAAAAAATTATGTTATATTTAAAAAAATTATTTTTAAAATAATCAATCCTATATTTAATATTTTATTTTTTATTACATTTATATCAAAATAATATTCAAAAATCATTCAAAATTTTTGATCAAAAAACTTATCCTTTTCATCAACCTCTTATCTCTCTCTATTTTCTACATTTCTTCTTACTCTATTTAGTTATTGGGGGTTACATCAGGAATTACAATTTCATTTGAACATTACATTGGTATTGTACGGAATCTATATTCTGGGGGGGGTTACGGTCTAGGGCAGGGGTGGGCGCCTCGGGCATAGGTGGCTCGGGGTGTTTGTAGGTTTTTGCTGCATTTTAGCAGTAAGGGGCAATCATAGCCCAATCGTTTACATGATTGATATTGATTATCTACATTAATCTATATTGAACAGCAGATGAATGCGTTTATCGTTGTTTTCGTTTGATTTGAATGTAATTTTATGTTTATATTGTAGCGAATGAAATGTCGGTGTGTGTGATGTTGATTGAGCCGTGGTGCGGTTGTGTGTATGAAAAAAAAGCTGGTGACATACTGATTGAGGTGCATTGGGTGTTTGCACCCCTGGTTATGTCCCCCAAAAACGCCCCCCAAACAGCACTCAAACATCAGCGCGATGGTAGATGTGGAGTGGATCCCTTTGAGGATTTGTTTCTCCCCCAGGATTTCCCATAGAGTTCTATAGGAAAATTTTTTGAGTCAGGATGAAAATGAGTCGAAAAGATCCATGTGGTTTCTCCCTCTTTTTATCTGGCAGTGTTACTTAGGTTTGGGGATAGACAAGAAGCTTGATGACTTACAGCCATATCCCATTTAACATGGTGACATTACAGCCATTACCAATGCCATGTTATCCAGATCTCACCCACAATTCCCACCCATCAGTTCAAATTGTGTTCCAGACCTGTATTCGCTATCGTTCAGAATGAAAATTACTTTTAATCGTCTTTTTTGATGTTGATTGTTCACAGACTTCAGGAAGTAACATGTGCAAGAGACAGACTTCAGGAATATAAAAAAATATAAGGAAAAAATGACCAAATATATATTCAATATTTTTAATGTCATTATATATAAATTATGTATAAAAAATTAAAAATATCAATTAAATTACAAAATTGATAAATTAAAACATTTTCATATGAAATCAATTAAATATAAATTTTTGATTAATTGAATGAATTCACACAATTATTTGAATTTTTGAGACAAAAATTGTTTGTTTGAGCTTTCAAATTTATCAAATTTTTTTTATACACGCCCGCGAAGGTTACGACACATTTTTCATTTTCGTGGAACTTTTTTTTACCAAATGGAAGTAACGCATTTAACTTAGTTATGGTACATTGAATGAACCCCATTAACAAATACAAATGAAGTAAATGATGATGAAATTCACAACAAATTACAAATTAAATGACTTAACGATGAGACAATGAACAAGCACAAAATGAAAATCACCAAAAAACGAAATAAACTTAATCACTCAAAAGAACTAATCACTCTAAAATTTAAAAATGATTAATTCTTGGTCTTCAAATCACTGTTGTCAAACATTAGGACACAGGTGATTTGTTCACATTTCAAATCCAAAAAGGATAGGGGGACAACAAAAGTATTCAACAGAGCTAGGATACCAAAATTTTTTTTCAGGCATAATTTGTTAAGCTTACTTCAGGAAACTTCAGGATTTTCAACTCCATACTGGTTTTTTGAGACACATTTTACAATCATGATGGGCACAACAGCTAGTGCTTTTGAGCTTACATCATCCTTTTGTTTCCATTTTTGTTCATAAAGCATTATTTTGTTGCAAATTTGCATTTTTTGTTTTTTTTTGTTAGTGATTCACCTGCAATTCAACATGTATACAGATGGGGGGGCAGGGTTTGGGGCTTTTCAAAAAAGCTACGTCACTGCTCTTTGCTAACGATTTGTGGGCGTTTCAGATACTAAAACCAGGAAGAGAATGCTGAAGCGTGTGGGCCTTTAAGAAAAGTAACCATTTTTGTATGCATCATTCTAACCAAGTATCAGACAGCCACTTCTAAAGCATCCGTCCACTCCAATTATGCAGAGCAGAACAATCAATGCCACTGCATAACCATGCCCTAAATATATAATGCCACTCCCATTAGTTAGCTCAAATGACTTAGTAAAGATCGGGACTACTTTTCCCCCATGCAAACATAAGGTGGAAAAAAACAGGACAAACACCCAAATTAAAGATTATCCAAAACATAAGGGGCAAAGAGAAATAGTATTTTAAGGCATTCATTTTCAGCACTCCGAATCCATACAAAAGTGTAAAAAATGTTATTGAATTACCATAACATCTGAATGCAGGTGGTACAGACTAAGATACAAGTACTGTAACTTAAGTCAGGGGAAAACACACTTCAAAGATTCACTCAAGAAAACAAACGAGTAACCTTACATTAATTTTATTCTGAAACAAGTCAAATACAATTCAAATAATTGAAGTGCTTAAAGATATAGCCCACATTTAAAATATATAAAACATGATTAAATAGTTATACATTCCACAAAATAAAATGGAAAGTGCATTATTTGGAAGGTTTGGATCTGACCCAAGCTTAACTAAGTACGTTAGTTTAACATAGTTGGCAGACTTCATACAGCACTTATATCTTTTAGTCCACAGGTAAATTATCAATCGGTAGAGTACATCTAATACACACAATTTAATTGAGCTAAGAAAAAAATACCAAATAAAGAAAAAAGGTAAAGACCCCATATCTTTGTAATCCCACAACCGTAGTCAAACTGTTGAGATTTATCCTACAACTGTCCACAAGAGTTGACTCAACTCTTGTTTTTAATAAATCACCAAATATCCAAAATTCTGGTCCACTTTGCGCATTGGGACAAGATTCAATATTTTCCAATAAAATAACTATAAAGCACACGATTTAAATCGACAAATGCGAGCACCGTGTGAGAAATCGAATTCGAAATGTTCAAATTAGATCAGCCACATTCAGAGGCATCTCCTCAACGGTTGTGTTGTAAAAGGACTCGATGTCCCTGAGAATCCTCTTGTCCTCCTCGGTGACAAAGTTGATGGCGACTCCTTTCCTGCCGAAACGACCACCTCGACCGATTCTGTTGGGCAGACGACCGCAATCAGATCAAAACCCTGAATGAAGGACTAATTTCAAGAACTTTAGGTCAGTTTGATTATAATCACTCACCTGTGAATGTAGTTTTCCCGATTTGTGGGAAGGTCATAGTTTATGACCAGCGATACTTGCTGCACATCAATTCCACGAGCCTAGAAGGCAAGAATTATATTAATCAATATGAACCAAAAATAACCGCCTTGCGGTTGAATGCCTCCACCAACAAGTTGCAGTTTACATTCATGTGACTTTTGAACCGATATAAAATATCACTTCATCATTTTATCCCATTACACGTGTGAAATGTCATAATTAGCATAGGAATTTGAGTTATGGCCAAAAACATCTTTTGTGAAGTCAGTGACCTTGACCTTTGACTACCAAAATCTTAGAAGTTCATCCTTGAGTCCAAGTGGACGTTTAGGCCAAATGTGAAGAAATTCTTTCAAGGCGTTCCTGAGATATGGCGTTCACAAGAATTGGACGTACGAATGGACAACCGGAAAACATAATGGCTCCGGCCACGGCTGTCGCCGGCACGAAGGCATAAAAATATTGTAATTTATGTAGTCTGCAATTAAGTAATGAACTTCAACTGTGAAACCACTGTGGAGTGCAGACATTTTTATCTACCAAAAGGCCTTACTGCTAGGCAAACAATACCGTCGCAGAGATAAAAGCCATTTTGGAAAAGCTGTTTCAGGTCCCCATTCTGATTTAAACCAAGTATAAGCCCTTGCAGTGTGCTACTAATGTGACTGCACAAATTCAAGCGAAAATTCTCAAAACCGACTTATGCTCAGACAAACCCTGTTATCAAAGTCTCATACCAAAGTCCAAAAATGAATCTAAATTGAAATTCAACATATGTCCTACTAAGCATGCTATATGTTGAACACAGGAATGATAAGCTCAAGTTTAAAAAGTAAAATCAAAATAAATCAAATGTCAAACTCACCAGCAAGTCTGTAGTGACCAAAACTCTGCTAGATCCTGATCTAAACTCACGCATGATCACATCTCGCTCCTTCTGTTCCATGTCCCCATGCTGCAAGATTGAATTAAAAATTACATCCAGTACAGAAGCGAACAGTGCTTCTCTATAGCCTAGACGTCTAAATATTGTCAATATATAGTCAAGTTCACAGTGACACGGCAAGCTTCTGAAATGTTCACACCTAAGAGTTGTAAATGAGCTTTATTTCTCAAAGTAATGATTCTCACCAGCGCTGAGACGGTGAAGTCCCTAGCATGCATTTTCTCAGTTAACCAGTCTACTTTTCTTCTAGTGTTGAGGAAAATAACAGCCTGGGTGATTGTCAGAGTCTCGTACAGATCACAGAGTGTGTCCAACTTCCATTCCTGTTGAGAATATATATTAAAAAAAAAAAGTCCCAATGTAAAAGCGTAACACTTGATGCAAATTACCATTTTACTTCAATGAAACGCTGTTGCACAGAATCTTGAGACGAAAGACACTGGACATTAAGAAAGAGGTCCACCAGGGTCTCATTTCCGATACTGTGCAATTGCTCTCCTTCCTGGGTGTACTCTGACTTTCATCATCACAAGAATTAAGCCAAACAAGGCTTAGATCTCACAATTTTAGCAGAGTGCTATAGCAAGAAGGGATTCAGTATTACACTACAGAACTTAATGGTAGCCCGGTGCTCATATCACTACCAAGAAAGCAGAGACTAAAGGTCTGATAGTACTCCTTTTATGTTTGGTTTGCGGCATCTGTTTTTAAAGGGATGGGCTTTTTTGGGGGGAAGACAGTCTGCCATTTTAGCAAGAGGTCTTCCCCTAACAAATGTTTGTTCATCACAGTGCCAAACCAATGTCTTGCCAAATATTGCCATTTACAATGTATCTCAATTATAAAAAAAACAAAAGACTATTACCAGACCGATAACTTGCGTTTATGTGCCAGCGCTACATGGGTTTTTATTTTATTATTTATTATTTATTTAAAGGCACTACCATCTGGATTTTGCATTTTAACTGCAGAAGAATTGCTTACCTCTTTTTCCACATTGATGTAGAACTGCTTGATACCTTCCAAAGTAAGCTCCTCCTTTTTCACAAGAATACGGATTGGTTGGCGCATAAATTTTTTGCTTACTTCCAACACGTCCGATGGCATCGTAGCAGAGAGAAGCACCACCTAAGGGGAAAGATGTTATAATCAGGGGTTCATGTGAACACCACTGACCTCCTAAGAACTCATTTGTGGCACCAGGCTGAGAAATAGGACACTGGACATTAAGACAGCGGCCCGCCCAAATCTCACTTGCAGTATAACAAGTCTACTTCCACCTACTCTGCTAGCATATTCATAAACCAAGAAAACTTGACCAAGGAAAATTTAGCAAGGTTCTTTACTGTGGAAGAACTTGTTTTATACGCATGGTTGTAATATTTCTCTAGGAAGTATCAAATTACTTTCGTTGATACCTTTGAGAATTTGTTTAAGAACGTTTTGATACTTATTTGATACGTCGTCAAGCATCAGTTCTTGATTCTGAAAATTCACTACACTACAAACCGGAACCACCATCATGACTGCCAATTTGGTTATGAATATACTTTAAAAGCACTCACTTGGATGTTGGGGAGTAATTTTTGGAAAATCTCATAGATTTGGTCCTTGAATCCTCGACTCAACATTTCATCAGCCTCATCCAAGACAAACATCTTGATGAACTTAGGAGCTGTGAAAAAGAGCTTTTCAGTGGAAATCACAATCCACAAAACAGTCGTGCATATTTTACCATAGTGATCAGTTAGAAAAATAAGGCATCTCCATTTACTGGTCAGTCCCGAAAGATGGTAAAGCATCATCTCACTAGCAAACATTTGATTTTCTTGCATGCACTCTGGCAAATACTTACACAGGTACCTCCTGTTGAGCATGTCAAACACTCGCCCAGGGGTTCCAACCACTATGTGGGGAGCTTCACCCAGCTTAAGCATGTCGTTTTTGACGTTCGTGCCTCCAATGCAGGCATGGCATGTTCCACCCAGGTAATCGCCCAGAGCCAGCATGACTTTTTGAATCTGAAGGAGGAAGTGACATCAACATTAACCACAAGTTAACAGCCAACCATTTTATTTTCTCCAGTTAATTACATTTATTTATATTGCGCAATTCTCAGAAAAGAACAGAACAGCCTGTCATTCTAGCATTATGCCAAGGAATTTTGCTTTTAAACAATACGTGTTTTGTTTGGACAAACGGTAACTGTGGCCAAGGGAACAGAGAAACGACTCATTATCTGCTCAACTGTCAGCCAACAGCAGGTAAAAGTCAGAAGCAAGGCCGAGATCCCATGACATCTGTTGGATCAAATCATTTAAAGCTTGCGTGCAAAACAAACCAGTTTCCGCGAGAATCGAGACAGCACTTCACAGCTGCATCGAGGTCCAGGAGACATGACAAGCAATCCGGTATGAATTTGCAAGGCCATGGTCATCATTCACATCAACACGAAGTGCCCGAAGGGGAAGGAGAATAAATAAGAAGAGTACCTTTTTTTCAGCAACGTCCAAATATGCCACCTTGGTCTAAAACACCTTTGAGTTTCTGTTAGGACCTCAGGTACTGCATACCTGTTGAGCCAGCTCTCTGGTGGGAGCCAGCACCAGAGCTTGTGTCCCTGGCTGTTCCATATCCAGCTGCTGGAGGATAGAAATGGCAAATGTGGCAGTCTTGCCAGTTCCTGACTGGGCCTGAGCAATGACATCATGGCCTAGGAGGTACCAAAGCACAATATTTTGTAGTTAGGTCATCTTCTACAAAGATTCCTTCCAAAGTTTGTGGACTACATTTGAGCAAAGGATTACCACCAAAAACAAATGCTCTTGTTCAATACAGGGAATCATTTTGCATTGAGAGGAAACAACATTTAACTCAAAGTACACAGTGCCCCATTAACACTATACAGACTATCACACTATTGAGTGATCAGTAAGAAAAGATATCTCCAGCCAAGGTCAGTCCCGAAAGATGGTAAAGCATCATTTCACTCATAGCAGATCGGAACACAAGTTCATAACAGAGGCGCCTCAGAAAGATTTGCATTGTAAAACAATACCTTTGATGCACGGAATGATTGCCCTCTGCTGAATGGCCGATGGCTTCTCAAACCCATAGGCATATATTCCCCTCAAGAGAGTCTCCTTCAGGTTCATGTCATCAAAATTATCTGTAATTTCATTCCAGTTGCTCTGTGCGGGTATACAAAAGTCCAGATTAGATCAGGCTGTTCAGTTTATTGGCTTCAATATATAATGCAGGCAAAAAAAACAACACACCTCAATGACACCATCAGGCTCCATTCCCTCCGGGCCCCCATGGTCTCCGTCTCTAGAGCTGGTAGAAGAATAAAATGTTTAATTCACAAAAATGTGTCGAGCCAATTCGTTTTCAAAGATCAAACCACAATAACCACCAAGTGACATAAAACGGTACTGATCATAAGTTAAAGTTCAAGTCAACATTTCCCATTCCCCACCATGTGGAAGGTGGAACGAGAGACCAGTTTGAACAGAAATATCTCCGTAATGTGCATATCCCTCAAGGCAGTACTGCCATTTAATAGTCCATCAATAAAATTGCCACAAAAATGCCCAGTTTAGAAAAACCAGGAGGTTGAACTAAGTTATTAGTTAATTCATAAGTTACTGGTTTCATAAGTTATTAATTCCTAGTTAATGCAGCCAACGTCCTTCTGTTAGCTAGCCTAACCAGCAAGACTCATCTAATTTTGCTTAATTAACAGTTACATCATTTCTTATCAGAAAGTTAAATTCACAGGTGGACTAGGGACGCACTACAATACGGCACCTGCTGATAATATATTAGAACCAACTTGCTGCCATCTGCCTGATGCTAATATTACGGCCAATAAGAGGCAACATGTGCGTCATTCGTGATTTAATAGAAACGGTCATGCGCAGAAACTAATTAGCCAGTGGTTCTTAACCTAGGTTCGATGAGTCAGTCTCAGGGGTTCGGCAGGGGTCAAGACACACAGTATAGCCCGGTTCACACTAGCAATGTCGGGCCGTTTTTTTACGAAGGGTTCGGTACCACCAATAAGGTTAAGAACCACTGAATTAGCCTGATCATCGTAACGTTACTACCTGCCCCCCCACCCAGCCAAACTTACAAGCAAAGCCATTGGCGTGTCATTTAGCAGCTCGACTCATGCTCTCAAGCAAATTAAAATTGTTAACCAAAGTATTACATATTTCCTTCCTAAAGTCTGCTACTTTCATGAATATGAAAACTTTCGCAGTTTGCATATGTGCTAGAATGTAAAACAGGGTGGCATCGGCTACAATTCAAGAAAATCATCAGTTATTAATATAAGCCCAAATTCCCCATATCGTGGGTAAACTAGGGTGGACAAATCCACAGTAACGTTACGGCTGCCCAGTCTTGTTTTTACCAAGCTTGCAATAACGTTACTGACGTCCCTTCCCAATGGCGAGAAGCAGCGCGAATGACGTTAACAGTTATAGCAAACTTATCCAAATTAACGTCATCTAGCTAGCTATAGGCTACACATTACTCCAGGGCCAACACGTGGCATGTAGCCATTGTGACAGTAACCCGTTCAGAAAGACGCCTTGCCGCATATTTTAAGAGGGTTACAATCACTTAAGGAAAAACCACCACGTTTTTCTGGAATAATGAGATGCTATAACTTACGTTAACGTACATGGCCACACATGAACATATTGTTACCGGTTTCGCAACATGTGACCTAGGCTGGGCTAGACAACATACTGCTAGAGAACAAAGTTAACTTACTCATAGGAAACAACGTTAACTTAAATTATTTAATACTACTTTACTCACTAAGCTAGCTGGCCAATGATAAAGTTGGCCAACGTTACACACTGAGAACGTAAATTGAGCAACATTGGGGATCTTATCGTCAGCAGGGTAACGTTGGGTAGTTTGCCATCCGTAACTGTTTCAATAGCTTACGCAAAGTTCTCCCAGATGCTAATTTTAGCAAAGATGCAACTTGCGCTGCGTATGTGACCTGCCCTGACCGACTTAACGTTAGCTACTTAGCTTTGCGTTACGACAAAGTTATCTAACGATAGCTGGCTACCATGTTATAACCATCCGATGTGCAGTTACTAGCTAACCGTTAGTAAAAGTCTAGCTAACGTTAGCTCACCTTTTATTATAATTTCTTACATAAGCAGGAAAGCTAACAACCAACGCGTTGATAAAATAGAATCATCTAATATCCGAGTAGGCCTATTGCCCAAAATCAAGTAGTTGTAGCAAGTGGTTACCTCCAACTTTAGTCTAATCCAAACCAAGAACACAATTTGCCAACGCTGGCTATACCATGTGTGAAATCGTGGGGCATAACGTTAATTTACGTTCTTTCCAAGTAGGCCACTGGTTACCCTTCAGATAGTTTAAGCTTGAATCACATTTGCTTAGAACCTGACTTGAATAGGTTTAGTTTATCGTAATCAAAACGTGGATTTTTCAAAGCATGGTTTGCTAGATAAAGCGAACGTTAAACTGATTCCTAGCCAATACTCCAATATTGATAGCTTCAACCAATTAAGCAGTCATTCCTTCACGCTCAGTCATCTAACATTTCTTGGTGTAAAGCAAATATATACATATAGCATATATCGTTACACATTATATAACGTTAAAATACTCGATTATCAAACAATTGCGGCAATATTTAATCATTTCAAATGGCTAATTACCTGTTAAAATCCGCAGAGCTGTTTGACATGATACGAACCGATTTTCAATGCTCAACTGAAAAGAACGTAGACCACGACCGCAGATCGTTTTGTTAATCCGGGACTCACACTTCCGCCATGTGGAAAATGTTTAACTATTAAATTATACATTTATTTAAACGTTTCACAGTAAGAATAAATACACAATTTTTTATGTAATGTTATACAAACGTGGTCGGCTTATTTTTCTAAGCATTTTAGTATTGGCAATATAAAACCTTGTGAACTATATATATATGCGGAAGGATATTGCAGTAAAATTGAAAGGTGTTCGGGTTGCTACGGGGTCTCATAAAAACCCCTGCACAAGACGAAACCGGAAGCCCCACCCTCCGACACGTGTGTAAAAACGTCGGCTTTTGATTCGGTTCGGCTACGAATGAATGACACTTCTCCAGGTTTGCCACTGTGTTGCCGGTTTTGACTTTGTCAGAGAGATGGATCCACAGCTGCAGACATATATACCTTCTCTGGTTTTCAGACAGTCTGGGTTTCCCAAAAGCATCTTAGAATTAAGATCATCTTAGAGTGTTTTGTGTCTGGGCTTTATTAATTGTATGATTAAAATGATTAAAATTTACTGACATTACATAAAAAGATAATAAAAATAGAGGGAGAAAGACAAAAAAAACAAATGACAATGACACAGTAATATAAAAGTAATATATTTTAAAAAAATAGCCTCAGATGGTCTTTATCTAAAATCCTTTTGGGGAAACAGGACCCTTGTCTAGACTGATTTCACACTTAACTGTGGGCTTCAAAAGCCAATTGGCATGAAGACAATTGTGTGCACCTACAATAAATGCACACATATTGAGTTAAAACAGAATGATGAACAGAAATGGCCATATGTGCATTTTCTTTTGATTAATTTGTTGTAAGAAGCCTGTTATTCATTCATTAGTCTCTTTCCACATTGAATGGTATTGTTAGCATTATCAATAATAATTTATTTTGGCCAATCAGTGGCATATGTTTGGCTTCTTTAGCTGATAGATGTTTGGCTTGGGATTTTGAAATCAGTCTAAAAAGTAAGTAATGCATACCCTTTTCCAGTATGCCTTATATGTGGGGAGAAACTCTCAACCCATGTCATGGTCCTATGCAAGCTAAAGTATCACCTTGCAACTAATCACATATTGTTTGCTAATAAGGACTACAATTACATATTTATTTAGGAGACCAAACTCCAAAACAGGCACAAATACAAAGGGGGTGTGCAGTTAACTATCGTTAGCTGACAATAACTGGCCAGGTAAAAACACAATACTGACTGTTAAAAACATGTTACTTTAGCGGCAAACATTTAATCTCATTTTTGAATTGAAAAACAACTGATATTTATTATTTAAAAATATTTATTTATTGTATGCTATCCTTTCCTCAACTTCTGGAGCATACAGGCTGTCATGTTCCTGTACATTTATCACTCACTCTCTCACTCACATTTTCAATTTTTTTTAATTTTTTTTTAGCACATATGAAGAGTGGAAAATACAAAGTATATAGATATAGTCACAAAAAGCTGTGCAATATAGACCAAAGAAACCCTGAGTAGTTTATCAAGTGGCTCCCTTAACAGGACAGATATAAATAGTAAAAATTGTAAACAAATAAAGAAACATAATACAATAGAAATAAAAACTGAAAAGTAACAGAATATGGTGGGAAAATAGGAAAGAGGAAGAAAAAGAAGCAAAATAAAAAAGTAGGGGAAAAAAACTTGGAATCACATTCAATAGACAAGTCAGTTATGGATTAAGTGTCATTTGACTTTTGATTTGACTTCAGATGAGGAGAAAGGTCAAAATAGTAGAAAGGAAGTGGAACTTTGGCTCCTCTAATATGAACTGAAACATAGTTGTTCAAGTATGAGGCATCTGAAGTTGACACCTACATCTTCTGTTATAAATATAATTTCCCTCATTTCTTCTGAAAAAGCTATTGAATATAGGGGGAAGCTGATTATGAATTGCTTTGAAGACAAACTGTGATGTATGTGTTATGACCCAGAATATGGACTGGACTCAAACGCATGACTCAGACACAGAAATGTCAATACTCAGATATTTTATTGCTTGACCAGGGAGTATTCCTGAAGCATGGGGAAAAAGGCAAGCAGTTATAGTTCCAAGCCGGAACTGGACTTTACAGACAAGGTAGTTATTGTTCCAAGCCGGAACTGGACTTGCAGACAAGGCAGACGATGTTCCAAGCCAGAACTGGACTTGACAACCAGGCAGCACAGGAATGGGCTGGACGCAACCAGGCAGGAACGGGCTGGACGGAACCAGGCAGGACAGTGGAGCGGAGGCCAGGCAGGACGCAGACGTGGCCGCAGGGCAGCGGCAGTAGCGGCACAGCAATCAGCAGAGTGGCAGCCGCAACAGCAATGGCAGAGCGACAGCACATCAGCAGCAACCGTAGCACTGGCAGAGAGCGGGCACCGCCACAGAGTGCTGAACAGGAGCTCTGGCTGTATGCACAACGTCAGATGGGTGGCGGGGAACCGCAACACAGGCAGGGATAGCAAACAACTGCAGGTTGGCAGACTGAAGCAGACAAAGTTAGTACAGCGAGACAGGCAAATGAACAGCGGGAAATGCCGTTCCTGAAAAGAGCAGACTTCGACTTAGACAGAGTAGCAGGGCGAGTTAACGCCGGCACAGAACCAGACTTTAGTTTCTACAACTTAAACTGGATTCTAGAACATTAAAACATGACCAACAAAGAGCATTAACGAACTGGCACAGGACAGAGAACACCGGGTGACTAAATACAAACATGAATTGATATCAATTAGGTGCCGCGTGCGAATGTATGAGATGGTGATTAACAGAGCGGAGAGTGTGGAATGCATGAAAAATGGGGGAATGGGATAGGCTGAGAGAAGAGTAGTGAAACCACACCCAACCTGCAGCTAGGGAAAAACGGACAATGGAGAGACGAACACGAGACAGGGGGAGAAGGAAAACACGGGAAACAACAGGACGGAAGTGAGATCATAACAGTACCCGGCTTGTGTTTAACCTCCCGAAATTTTCACATGTCACCCCCCTGTTGAGGTCACTCCACTGGCTGCCAGTTGCAGCTAGGATCAGGTTCAAAGTTCTGACCCTGGCCCACACTGCAGCTAATAGGACAGGCCCCGTCTACCTGCAGGACCTGATCCAGACCTATGTTCCTGCTCGACCACTTCGCTCATCTACAGCAGGGCGCCTCGCACTTCCCCCCCTCTGCGTCAATGGCGCTCGCTCCTCCCGACTGCGGAGCTTTTCCACCCTAGCTCCCCAGTGGTGGAACGAACTTCCCATTCCCCTACGCTCAATACCAACCCTGCCTGCTTTCCGTCGAGGCCTGAAAACACACCTTTTCAGGCTCCACCTGGACTAATACTTATCTAGGACCTCATAGTATGTCTTCTTGTTGAACTGTGTACTCAAGTTTATACTATTTAGAATAGAATTGTAGTAGATTGATTTACAGATTTACCCAGTTCACTGTGAACTGCATTGTGTTCGTTACTAGGGATAGCTGATACTGTATGGGAATAATGTGCTTTCTTATCTGTTCTGTAGTTACTTCGATGACCTTTCTATATGCACTTACTGTACGTCGCTTTGGATAAAAGCGTCTGCTTAATGACTGTAATGTAATGATAAGCCTCTTGTGCAACCAGGACCGTTCTTCGGGGCCGTACCCCTCCCAGTCCATGAGATATTGGAAGCCCCGGCCCCTATGGCGGATGTCGAAGATGCGTCTTACCGTGTAGGCTGGGGCGTCGTCAATGATCTGGGGTGGTGGTGCGAGATCCGCGGGAGCACTGAGAGGGCTGGAGGCGACAGGCTTGACCTGACTGACATAAAAGGAAGGGTGAATTTTGAGTGAGGCGGGGAGTGAAAGTTTCACAGTTACCGGATTAATGATGCTGAGGATGGGGAAGGGACTGTTGAATCGATGCGGCAGTTTTTTGGAGGTGGACTGGAGCGGGATGGTGGAAGTGGACAGCCAGACCTGCTGCCCGGGCTTGTACTGCGGGGCTGCGGTCCTGTGAAGGTCCGCCAGGCGCTGGGTACGGGCGTTGGTGCGAAGGAGGGCGGTGCGTGTCAGTTTCCACACACGCTTGCATCTGAGGAGGTGGGATCTTACAGATGGAACGGCGACCTCCTCCTCCTGGACCGGCAGTAGGGGAGGCTGGTACCCCAAGAAGCACTCAAAGGGGGACATCCCGGTGACGGTGCTCCTCAGGGAGTTGTGGGCGTACTCGACCCACGGTAGGAACCGGCTGCAGGAGGAGGGGTTGCATGCTGACATGCACCGCAGGGCAGCTCCCAGATCCTGGTTAGCCCTCTCAGTCTGTCCGTTTGACTGCAGATGGTAGCCAGATGACAGGCTGGCAGAGGCGCCCAGGGCCACACAGAAGGCCCTCCAGACCTGGGAGGAGAATTAGGGCCCACGGTCCGAGATGATGTCGGAGGGGATCCCGTGCAGCCTGAGCACATGCAGCACCAGGAGCTCCGCTGTCTCGAACACGGACGGGAGTTTAGGTAAGGGGATGAAGTGGACCACCTTGGAGAACCAGTCCTCGATGGTGAGGATGGCAGTGTTGCCATCCGATGATGGAAGACCGGTTATGAAGTCCACACCTATGTGGCTCCAAGGACGGCTCGGGACAGGGAGGGGGGAGGCCTTGCTCCTGGCGCACACTGGACAGATGAGGATGTAGGCACGGGTATTCCCCTTCAGGGTGGGCCACCAAAAACTCCTCCTGACCAGGGCAGTGGTCCTGGCGATCCCTGGGTGACAGGCCAGACGAGAGGCGTGGACCCATTGGAGGACCTGGGAGCGGAGCCCAGGAGGATGCAGGCATGGCAGCAGGGCAGCGGCAGTAGCGGCACAGCATTCAGCAGAGCGGCAGCCGCAACAGCAATGGCATAGCGACAGCACATTAGCAGCAACCGTAGCACTGGCAGAAAGCGGGCACCGCTGCAGAGTGGTGAACAGGAGCTTTGGCTGTATGCACAACGTCAGATGGGTGGCGGGGAACCGCAACACAGGCAGGGATAGCAAACAACTGCAGGTTGGCATACTTAAATTAGTACAGTTTTATGTTTCCTCGATTCCTCCGTCTTCGTATCTGATCCATACATCCTTTCCTTGTGTCCTCCGTTCGGCTGAGCTAAGGAGCAAGGAAAGGACATGAGGATAGGATGCAAGGAGTGAAAAGAAGCGATTGGAATTAACCCAGGGGCTGCGTCCCAATAGTCTTCACTCCCCACCTCCTTTCCTCCACTTCTCTCATACAAGTATGCAAAATAACATGTTCAAGTACAAGTATTTGCATGTACTGTCATGGGTATTGGCAGCCTTGGCTGTTCTGCGGTCGTTATTCTTTTTGTTGTCGTCGGGGCACTCCATCTGATTTTATTTTGCCTCCGTTCCGGTGTTTGGATCTCATCTGTTTATTATTCCTCACACCTGTTTTGGGTTTCCTGCCTGTTATAAATAATCCAGGACGTCCGCTTTCTGGCACTTCGAGATTTTCTATGCTATTTGACAAACAAAGTCGGTACGGTACAGGATTCAAGCGACCTTTTCTCTTTTAAGCTTTGCTAAAAAAGCTATTCCTTTGTGGAATTGTTTTTCTCGTAGTTGCTGTCTGTCCCTCGCTTTGGTTTACATTCTGTTCTCATTGAGAAAGATTGCTTGTTTTTTTATTTTTCTCTTCTGCACACATACATTTATTTTCTTTTCCTTTTTTTACTTATCGTTTGTTTTCTTACCTCTGTTCTTCACTTGCTTATATTGTAAGCGAGAGGTATTTTCTTTTCACTCAGTTCTCGAGTACACCCTGTTATTTGGGGTTTGTTTTGTTTTGGCTTAGGGCCTGGAGTGTTTTCTATTCTCCAGTCCTTGGTTATTCATATAGATATATATCCCTCTCATAATACGGACTCGTCCGTCTTTTTGGTGCACACTACGGTGTGTGCTTTTAGAACCCTTAGCTGTCGCTGTCACTCCACTTGATATGTACAGTATACAATGTAACTGACATTGCCATTTGCGTCGAGAGATAAATGAATTTGTAATAATTAATATGTAATCAGAAACATTAAATTATTGAACAGAAAGATCGGCTTACTGTACATCAGGGCTGCCCAACCCTGATCCTGGAGATCTACAGTCCTGTAGGTTTCCATTTCAACCCTAATTTGGCACACCTGATTCAACTAATTAGCAGCTCAACAAGATCTCTAACTGTTGAATGAGCAGGGTTCCCACTCGTCCTGGAAAACCTGGAAATTCAGAGGCTAGTTTTACAGTCATGGAAAACCTGGAAAATTGACTAAAATGACCAAATATTCTGGAAAAAAATCTATGTTGTCCTGGAAATTTTAAATTGTATTTTAGCCCGTCACTCAGATCGCCTATGTAAACCTAGGTGTGTATTTTGTTTGAAACTGGCAAAAACAAAGGCCCACGCTCTCTTTGTTTTGGCCTGCCATGGCATTTGACAAGCTCATGCTTATTCTTTTATTTTTAAAGCGCTGTAAAATCCTAACCGTAATGACTACAAAACGTAAAATTTGTGCAGCTAAAAAGTACATTTTGGAGTTTTACGGCAATGTACAGCACAGTGCTACTTCCCTATTAAATTATGTACGTAATTTAGGAGGAATTACGGTATTCTCTCTGAGCTGAACTCTGAGCTGAATGAGTGATGAATTTACACCACTTGTCGGCTGTGGCATGTGGTTTGCGACACTTTCTGTCAGAAATGTGTCTTTCCTTTTAAATATTGTTTATGTAGCTTGTAAGTAAAAAACAAAACAAAAAAATACCAGCGTGGAAGTCTTTTCACATTTCTGGGTGACCTCATCGGGCTCATGCCCACAGAGATTGAGAGACAATTGAATATGACACTATCCTAACTTTTCCTGGCACAACGTATAACAAAATGGCAGTTTGTTTTTGTGGCTCATATCCTACAGACAAATTCAACAATTTTAAGATGGGAAAGCAGGTTTATTTATTTACTTGTACATAAATGTTGATTAAACAAATTTGACTCTAAACATAATAAGCATGGCAACTGCCATTATTTCAGCATGTGAATATGCATGAATTAATTTATTAAACCAACCGTTTCCAAATAGAACAACTTTTATTTCCCGCTAGGGAACTTCAGTTGTAGTCCCAGCAACAACAAAAGACATGGGGCAGACCCAGAATACACAAACATATCAAACAAAGACATCCAACAGAATCATTACATCAATCAAGTGAATTAAAGTGCAATACAGCCATGATTAAAAATAGCCCCCGCTGTCCCGAGATGTCCAGTGTCACCAAGCATTCCAACACACAAACTCCGCCTCCACGACTCTCCTCCATACACGCAGCGCCGCGGTCTCTCTACACTGCCAAAACGGAGCACCGAACTGTGTCAATCTTCCCAGTCATCTCCTCACTCCTCCCCCGCATTATGTTCTCCATCCCTGGTTGCCTTTTAAAGATTGCCTGCACTCCCGGATCAGTCCAGAGTCTGACTCCGGTGAAGAGCGATGGTAAATTTGTTGCTGGAGTCTGCAGATCCAACGGACATTCCCGAGCATACGTTGCAAATGCGTCTCCATGGTGACGACCACAAACAAAATTATATCGACTAGACAATTCGTCAATATTATCAAAACAATATGATTTTTCATATTGAAAAATCTCCAGCCCGCTTCCCGGTCCCACTACAGACACACAGTGCATGAAAAAAACAAAGACAAAAGCCCGACACAACAAAACACATTCAAATGAACAAACACAAACACGAGAGACAACTGGACTACATGTCGCTATTACAATGCCACATGACGTCCTATTTTATACCAAATAATTTGATTTCAGATTGTACAGTGGGAAATAATTGCTTTTCAGGGTGAACACTGCCATAATATGAACATTGGGAAACAATAACACAGATAATATGAAGCGACAAATTTGTTTTACTAATCTACGGAAATATTTCTGAATTTGCCTGTGAGATGCAATGAACTGGCAATAGAATGTAGGCTGTCACAGCATATGAGGTGAACTAGTGTTAAGACATGGGACACATCGGGATTCTGGAATTAAAGTACATAGTTATGTTTGCGTGTACTATGACAGGGGTTCCCAAACTTTTCCTTGCCACGGACCCCCAAATAGCCGTAGCCTCTGGCTGGGGCCCCCCTATTGCGAAATGGCTTTAAAAAAAAAATAATAATTACACTGCCAAATATAAAAAAATCAAACATACAGCTTCTTAATACACAACACAATACTTTTGACCCTATTTTGATTTCATAATCGGGCCGTTAGCAGCTCAACGTAACACTTTGACTGACAGGCAGACTGTTAGTTATTGGCTGCGATTAAAAGAAGGGCATGGCAAAGACCTCATTTCGATATGAAAGGATTTATAACAATTTATATTTTATTTTAAACTGGCACAATAATCTTGTGAATTGAATTGAAATGTATTTTTTTTATAAATAAAATGCTATTATTATTATATTATTATTTTTTTGCATTTTCCATTTTCCTCTCCCTTCCAATTGGCCCCCCCTGGCGGCCCCCACTTTGAAAACCCCTGTACTATGAGACTATGTCTCGATGCAAACTTACAAGCTATGTTTCAGCTTTAAATGGGCTGAACATGTGTAAGATATGTGATTGGCTATGTGACTATTTGTGGGCTGGGCATCAGTCAAAGTTATGATTGGGCTACTTCATGAATAGTCAACGTTGACTTTGTGAACGGAAAGCAGATAAGCTGTCCCAATTGTCTTCACACCTCATCGTTCTCTCCTTTCCTCCACTCATCTCATTTCCCTCCTTTTCTCCATATACTTCTGGATAGGAGACGAGTGGTAGTGGAGGAGTGGAGGAAAGGAGTGAAAAGTATTGGGACGCACTTCCTGGCTGGGCGAGAAGCCTGTGGCTGGGCAGAAATCCTACTGGCTGAGCGGAAATTATGTTTACCTCTGCGACGTACAAATTACACACCGTCGTTCGTGATAGGTTGCAAAGAGGTATGGCACCGTTTACTTTATTATGGCAATTAAAAAGTAAAAGCCATGTTTTGGTTAATGTCAACATTATATAATTGTTTGTTAGTTAGGCAAGTTGTATGAAGTAAAATCTGTCCTTTGGCAAGAGATTCTGTAGAAATATGCATGTAATGTCATGCGAGTCGCTACGGTGCCTAATGTTTATATGTGGTTAGATTTTACCATACACTGTTCAAATTTGTTTGGAAATTTCCAACCGTGATTTTAGACTTTTCAACAGTTGCCAGTAGTTTTATTTTGTTAGTTTTCCTAAATATGTTTTCATGATTTATTCATGTTTAAGTGTTTTGTCAGGTCCTGTGTAATGTAGTTAAAAACATCATTTATTCTATGTTCATCATCAACATTTAAAATTGACCCTTTAATGCTGATTTAACTCCAACTTTGACCGATAAATATTTATTTTTTCTTTCCTTAGCTCTCTCTTTCTTTTAGTTACTCATCTGCTGTTCATACTATACACATAGAATCAGCATCCACAAAACACTGAATCACACATTTTTATTATATATTTGTAGCCTCAAACAAACAGCCTCACAGTCTAACGATCTTACACAATACTGTATTCGTTAACAGCACCAGACCAGCCATAACAAAATTCTGCAATACTTTGCATTTATCTGTCATATCGTCACCACCAAAACTTTAATTAACATATTTTTGGTCTATGTTTCACAGTAAGTGACAGAAAGAAATTAAACTTATGAATAAACTGAGCAACTAGCATTTCTTTGGTATGTTTCACAGCAAAAGAAAGAAAAAGCAGCTGTCCTATGTCCACTTTTCATCCAGTTCCTCACCTGAAAAAAACACAATTGTAAGTTATTCTAATTATCCTAAAATAATGGGGTATTATTGAGCCTTTGTATTTTAAAAAAACCCTCCATCTTGTTTTTCCACATTTTGTCTGCAGCCTATGCCTAGCCCACCCAGGCAGGGTGAAATGCATAAATAACGTACCCTCTTGCCTTGCTATGACTTCCTGAAAGGCTTAAAGATGCTGGGGCTTTTACGCTTGATGGAATCTAGCGACGCCATTGAGAATCTGCGAGGCTTTTGAGAGGGGCGCAAATCCTCCACCTCTAGAAGGCTCCGGAATGGTCGATTGAGGTGGGTTCCGGTGCTAGAAGATGGAGCGGAGACCTCTGGAGAACGTATCTCCATCTGGTCGAGGAGAGGGATGTCCTCAGAGTCTGTAAAGACAGTATGCCGATTAAAGATCCAATGCTCAGTGATTACAACACACTGACAAACACTTTGAGAATATTAATGCATGTTAAAATTTGAGTCTGTGCCTCCACCTGACCTTCATTACCTGCGTACAGCAGATAACTAAATGGTGGAAGGAATGTGGGTCTTGTTTTATTTCATAATAATGATTGGGTACCTCTGCTTATGGAAGGGACATGCAAATCTCCTGTTGAAATGATTTAAGCTGCTCACTGCAGCACTAATAATCCCACCAGCAGCACATAAACTGCAATCCAGTGAATTTTGGTTACCATGGGAAGTAAGGGTAAAGATCTGGATAGGCGGGGGCTTACCTGACAAAAGAAGGGGCAGCACTTCTTGTTCTTCAAATTGATTCTGGGGAGAGACAGGTGACGGTAAGTAAACCGATAACAGGAATTTTAGAAAATAGGACAAGTCAGATGAATCTGCTTTATGTAGCAATGGTATACATTCAGCACATAAGTAAATATTTCCTGTGGCATACTTGAAGCAGGGCATGCTCTTCTATGAAAAAAAACCTATTAAAATGATCAAAAGCTTGCAAATGATCAAAACTCATGCCTCCATTTCACACAAATTTCAAGAACAGGCAGCTAGAAGAGCCCTGTAATACTGGTCAAGTGTGACTCTTGTGAGTGGACTGGAGTGCACAGTATTATTGCAGGGCAGGCTCGCTCACCTGGGCCATATAGAAGCACTGGCTTTTCACAAGCTCCTCCTCCATCACCCTCATCTTCATTGCCTGGATTTCTGCATCCATCACTATATGGTCCGCCTCCATCTGCACTGTGTTCCTACAACAAAGAGAGCACAGTGGCTTCGAGCACATGGCGATAAGCTCATCTGTCTATTCCTGGACGGATCTGAGGTTTATCCTGAGATTAAAGTTAAAACATAATGATTTATACTGAAGAGTACGTTTAGCGTCATTCACATTTCTTTTGCAGATGTTTATGAAATACTATTATATCAAATCAAATCAAATCAATATTTATTTATATAGCGTATTTCACAACAAGTTGTCACAATGCGCTTCACAGAAAAAACCCAGCCTAAACCCCCACAAGAGCAAGCCAGAGGCAACAGTGGCAAGGAAAAACTCCCTGGTGTAATTAGGAAGAAACCTTGGGAGGAACCAGACTCAAGGGGGAAACCCATTCTCCTCAGGTCGGCTCAGGGTCTAGATCTTAATGACTAGCATGGTCAAAACTGACTGGCAATATCCATGATAGTGGAGATTGCAGCAGCTAGATGGCAGTCCAGATGTGGCGGCAATGATGATGGGAAAACGGGTGCCGATGGCGGCAGGATCGGCTGGCAGCGGTGGTGGGGAGGGAGGGGCAAGCGGCGATGGACAGGAAGCTGGACAGGAAGCTGGACAGCAACTCTCGAGATGCGGGGCATGAGCCCAGCCGGCGGAATGTGGAAGAAGAGAGAGAGAGAGAGAACAGTTAGTGGGGGGGGGGGGGGGTTGGACAAGTACCCCCGCCAGGATTAACTTATGGCTGCATAGCTATGAAGACAGGGTTTGAGAACCCATCCAGTCATGAGAGAGTAAACAATCCTACCCACCTATCAAGAGCCAGCCCAGGAAGATGGGGTCACAGCTGTTGACAGGTGACAGTAAGGAAAGGATGTCACTCCGCATTACTCTATGACAAAAGGGCTTCTCTGGTCCTGTCTCCGGACTACAACTCATTATAAGCCTGATCATAAAGGTGCGTTTTTAATCTAGACTTAAATATTGAGACTGTGTCTGATTCCATGATATCCATATCTGACAGTGGATTCCTGGAGCCATCTCCTCATTTGGAATAGCTTGTGTTCAGAAACCCATCTCTCCCTGGGCCCAGTCTATTGCTGGTTACTTACTGCTGGAGAGCCTGGCACAGCTCCTTCATGTTGTCCAGTTCACTCTGGAGGGATGTGGTCGGGTCTTCCAGCTGGAATCTTTCATTTTCAAGAGTATGTATGTCCGGCTCCAGAGTTAGGATTTTTTCTGAGGCAGAAACAATCACATTTTAGGTACAGGCTACTGAGATAACTCATAAGGTGAAAAAAAATAATAAAATACACTCTTGTGCAACATACCTTCCAGCTGGTCGGTCTTTTTCTCCTCCAATTGTAGTTTCTCCAGGTGAAAATTTTGCTCCTCTACAACTTCATTAGGGAGCATTACCTGTGTCTGAAAACATATGAGTGAGTCACAAACCTTTCACCTCACTGCCTGTAACTGTACTGCCTGTATCTTCATCTGATATGTTCAAACATTAAAGCGAGGAGCTGCATATCAATCAAATCATATCAACACACAGGCTTGAGTGAATTGTAATATTTTCTCACAGTACCGTTCCTAAATAGTTTCAGACATTTACACAAGCTGTCAACTTACCGATTTATCTGAAGAGCCATAAAATGATGTCTGCGTGGCTATTGTATCTAGATAAGAAAGACAAGGATCAGGGATAAGGCTCAGATTACAAAAGTATACAATGATTACTAATTGGGTCAGTTGTACCATGGCTCTACCATGCTGGATGGTGAATCAATTTAGGTTGCATTAGGGTGCGAAATAGAACGAGAATATTGGCCGTGTTTATGTCATGTGACTTTGGCATGAAGGGTAAAAGCCATTGGTGGGGCTCACATTTCTCAAGAGGGGTTTCCTGGGAGCAGCCAGAAGTGGCTACAGATGGTGTTCTCTGGCATTCAGCCAGGCGAGTGTTGACCTCTTGCCTATAAAAAGTCAAATCACACCACTAAGAAGATAGAAACAGTCACAGACATAAGCAAGAAAGATGCACTCAAGTTGGAATCCACAGCCACTGAGCGCACTCATGATCTCCATCTCAGATGATGTTAATAACCTTTCATAGTCTTAATTGATTGTACAATTATCATTATTTAATGATAATGACAGTTTGGGTAGGAACTGAACTCACTGCTTGCAGAGATTAGTCATTTGTTTTTTGGGGACTCTCAGTGCATGTCCAGAGGCGCAGGTTTTCATCTGAGGGAAAAGAAAGAGGAATTAAGCATTCTGTCCAGGACGACATTTGACTGAAATACGATGTCCTCCTTACCAATTTATCCCTCGACTTCTTAAGAGATACAATCTGCAGAGAAAGACGTGACAATTAGCGACACATCCCATAAAATAACAAACAAAAAAACGTACAAAAAACGTTTAATTACTGTCCACATTCACAACATATTCAATATATTCCTTTGGACAAACCACCACAACATGCTTTTTAAATACAAACATAAATGTCCAGTAATACACTAATATAAGAACTGCATCCTACATGTGTCTCCTGATGGGAGTACAGTATTTGTGTTGGTTGAAGTTGTTCACCTCAGCCTTGTAGGAGAGCTCTGATTTCTGATGCTGCTCCTGAATTGCTTGGACCTTTAGTTTGTGAGTCTTGAGCACATCCTTTACTTTAAGCTCTTTATCACGACGCGCCGAGTCCATCTGAGCTGTCTTCCTGCAACACAGAGTCAACGCCGGCTTCAGGCTACCACTGTGCAACACCTAATTCCACCACCTTTAAACCTCAGGTCTGTTGTTCTGTTCTTCACCTTACATGTGGATGGCAATATGGTATGTTGATTTATTCATAACAATTAGCAGCGTTTCCCCCCAGGTTGTATTCGTAGGTGGGGTGGTGAGATGGTGGTATCCGCCATTGTTGGGGGGCGGGGGGGTGCTATCGGGGATTGTTGACGGGGTGGTTTTACTTTAGTTTTTCTGAGTTAACGTCATCGAAACAAATCCTTTCTACTGTGCATGCCCGCGAATTGCCGCAAATCAATTATACACTAATTATGGGCATTTGTGACCCGCTCTACAAAAATGAGTCTGATGTGGGAAAAAAAAAAAATGTTTCTCAGGAAAAAAAAAAATATATATATTTCCACTCATTTTCATAGAGTGGGTCACATTTAATATTTTCAGTCGGCAAGCAGGCCGTCCCGCCTATTACATCGTAGGGAAAACGCTTATTTGCATATTCCCAGTTCTTTGTATGTAGTCTATGGATGTATATGGAAAAAGGTCAGATCCATCAATTGATTCCTGAATCAGTCTCAAAGTAATACAAAGCAGTCTACTCAAAAGCCTCCATTCCCAGGCCGCAGTATATTGCCGGTTACTTACTGCTGGAGAGCCTGGTCCTTCTTCAGGCACAGCTCATTCATATTCCTCAGTTTTCCCTGGAAAGACTCGTTCTGAAGCTCCAGCTTCATTATTACTTTTTTCAGAACCTCATAGTCTTCCTCCATTTCTTGGATTATTTCTGAAGCACAAAGAGTTACAACTCAGACACAGGGAATTGAAATGAATACTGCCCTTGTGAGAGTGAGAATACTCTCCGGGCTACGTACCTCCCAGCTCCTCCACCTTACTCCTCTCTTCAACCAGCTCAGCCCGGTACCGTTGTCGTTCTTGATCTTCAGTCTCTGCCTGTGTCTGAAAATACATAATTTCAGCTTAGATCTAGGTTTAAGACTAAACCTGTGCATTCAAACATGCACAAAACGTAAGGGTAATACATGTACTGTCACTGTCACAACCACTAACATACCGATTTATCCACCGTATTGACATTTATCTTTGGGGCAGCACCATCTGGAAGAAAGACAGCATACACTGATCTGAGAGAGGACTACAGGAGTCTACAATGATAAGTAACTCAGGAAGATTTACAGGTAGGCAGGTAGGCATTTGATGACATGCAATTACAACAAACACAGTGTTTCAGAAACTAAAAAGTTGATCAGGGGGTCAAAGGCCAGGGTGTGTAATAAAGGCTGCGCCAGTGATTAAACCAGTAAGGAAGCATGGGCCCAGTAACAACCGACCCTCAAGCATTAAAGGCAGCCATTTGATAAATTAAATCATTCACCTAAATACTAATGATTCCACCAACAGTACAGATACTGCAGTGCAGGAGTGTAGTGTATTATGACTCACATTTCCTTAGTGGCCGGATCTGCAGGTCAGAGCGGCTTAAGAAAGCCTCAGTCAGTGGCTCCTGGTATCCCGCCACTTTAGCACTGGCCTCAGATAGTCTAGATAGATAGTATGTTATCCATACAATGGCCATGAGAATGGGCACTATGTTGAAATGCTTGGATATTGACTACAGCACCATCATATCAGCAGCTGTTTGCCATTAAGTAATCAGTCTTAAGCCGTTACCCTCCCCTGGGCAGCTCAGAAACCCAATTAAGAGTCTTTTGTTGGCAAATTAACTCACTGTTTAGACAGGCTGGCCACTTCTTTCCTTTTGATGGCAAGGGCACGTTCAGACGCACGGGCAACAACCTGGAGGCAAAAGAACAGTATTGAATATTTTGTCACATTGAGAATAAAACTGAAAAACAACATTTGTCGCTTTCACATTTTATGAAGTCCTTCTTACCCAATTCTCCTCTGCTTTTTTCAGGTGAAGAGCAATCTGAAGCGAGAGAAGTCACAGTCAGCAGAAAAGTGAAATCAGTTGACAGGAGCACAGCAAGAATACACTGAATGAGCAAATGTCAAATAATAACTATTTAAGATACAGTAGACCTCTAAGTGAATGAAAGTAATTAGTTGCTAATCAATGATAAACAGACTGCAAAGAACCATCATTTAATTCTGCACCTAACCTGCTCAATCTGCAAACAGCACTTTTCTCACCTGTTTCTTAAGGCCGCTCTGAGTTTTCTCATGTTTCTCATTAATCTCAAGAATCTTCTTTTTGAAATTGCGTATTTCTTCCTTGGGTCCACCGGATTTGATCTCCTTCACATGCTGCTCCACCTTCTCCTGAGCCAGCCTCCTGCAAAACAGAGCATAAAGGCTTCAGATCTTATATCTCATTTCTGCATCTTGGGTATGTTCATTATACAAAACACAGTAAGGGCCAGATTCAGAGTTGAGATAAGCACGCGCAAATGGGACTTACTCCCGAAATTCCACGTAGCTTAAGCTATTTGTGATTCAGACATTTGACTTATCCGCTGTTTTAAGCGTCTGTCCAGTGCAACTTTGTTTGGAAAAAAAGGTGGTCTATGTCTAACGCCGCCAATAGATGATTATGAAAAATACAGCATGGATATTAGAATGAGTGCATGTTCTTTGAAAAAAATATTGGTTTTATTTTCCTTTGCCTAGCCTACTTACAATTATCAAAAAGCTGTCATCAAAAAAAGTAAAATGTATATGTAAAAGTAGGCTATGATTGACTGTCTGGTATAGAATTTCAGACCAATATTAGATGGATTCATTGATAGACAGTGTTTGGATCATAATCGCTTTGACAGAGAGACGATTTTGTAGTCTACTTGTGTGAGCACAACTGCTCCAAAATTATTAGGAAGCACAAAGTAACTCCCCGCAAGGTTCACTGCATGCCTATACCCAGTCACGCAAGAGCAGGATTTTCCAAAAGGCATGCGGTTATTAAAGGCACTGTCACTGACACGTTGAAAACGCATAACCCCACAAACATTTTTTTAGTAGATACCTGGCAACCCGGGGGGCAGGTACAAGAAACAGGTAATTAGAATATCATGCCCTGTAC
This sequence comes from Ilyophis sp. 1 JC-2022, assembly GCA_022702515.1. NCBI lineage: Eukaryota > Metazoa > Chordata > Actinopteri > Anguilliformes > Synaphobranchidae > Ilyophis > Ilyophis sp. 1 JC-2022. Next base: position 120,239,950 of record CM040395.1, on the reverse strand, counting down.
CACCCATATTTTGAGATAACCACCTGCGCAACCTAAACTAGAATATGGCGTAAGTCAGCACGCGTTAAATCCGCGCAGGAGAGGCACTTAAGCACATGACTTAAGTTGGCCATCTCTGAATCTGGCCCTAAATTACTTTCCTCCATCAAATGGATCAACAAATCAATCAATACATAACATATGAAGATTTCTTCTTGATTAGGTTTCCTTAGTTCATACAGATGTGTAATAATTACAGCTTAGAACTACGATAAAAGGAAGACCCAAAATGTCAGGTTCCTGTCTTTTAGAACTTAGTTTAGAATGCCATGCATCATCTTCATCTTCCCCTGAGATAGCATTAGGCTCGATACTCACTGCTCTAGAGCGCTGTCCTTCTGCTCGCACAGTTTGTGCATAATCTGGAATTTCTCCTGCAGATTTTTATACAGGTTTTCCAGGTTCATTTTTTCGCTGACCAGAGAGGCCTGGTCACATTCCATCTTCTTGATTTTCTCTGTGTGCGCAAATGGTGACAAATCAGATACAGGGACTGGTTATAATGATCTGATTATAAAAACTATTCTGTGCAACGCACCTTCCAACTGCACAGTCTTCTTCTCCTCTTCCTGCAGTTTCTCCAAGCACAGCTTATCTTCAGGAGCAGTCTTTCCCTGAGTCATAAAACACCACTCAGTCTCAACTATTCGCTTGTACAGCCTGCATTACTCACTCTGTACAGATATTTGGTCTAAATATTGGCCAGAAACTGTGATATTGGCCCATATTATATTAAAATGTGTTAAAATCTGTCACACTTTTTGGTCCTAACTTGTACTAACTTACCGATGTCCCAGAAGCACTGCAATCTGAAATGGAGACCACACAATGAATCAGAAAGAAAGTTGAAAATGACAGGGGCTTGATAATGATCACTAACCGAATGTAATGTCATATACAACAAGTCAACCATTTAAGGCACTCATCTCTAATTCAGCTTCCACCAAGACAGATGGTGTGAGATTTAAACAGACAGATGTGATTTTTTTCCACTCTTATTATTATAATTTTTCCTACCATGGATAAATCACCTCTATACCCAGGCACATGGAATCTTTCTTTGTATTATACCTTGCTCGGTAGAGCACAGCCAACTGATTTAAAAGTAGGGCCTAAACCACAGCAGGCAAATTTACTTAAGTCTCATTTTTTAAGTTCTACCGACCATTGCTGAATGGGAACCTCTGCTTGTGGGGGGAGCCATGTTTGTCTCCTAGTTATATTCTTTCTATCATTGACATTAACACTGAGAAACCCCACAAACCAAGCATACACTGTAATCCACATGACTATGGCAGGAAGAGTAAAAGCATCAATGGGCAAGGGCTAACCTTTTTTAAGAGGCGGCATAAAGGCAGGGTCCTTTATTTCTGACAGTTGTGCCCTGACCTCAATGATCCTAGAAACAGATAAAAACACGCCATTCAGACAAGACAATTTGCCACTACAATACAATACATCAACTACTTGGCCAGCTAGAATGGTGTCAATCGCAAACCCACTGAATACACCTTCACAACCGCAAAACTATGGCGAGGAAGCCATTCTGTGATTACTGTTGCGCTGTAATCTCAGGAAAAATCACCCACCCCAGTGCTGGGCAGTAACCCAAGCTGCCTAAACTAGCAAATTAACTCACTTCTGTCTGAGGATTCCATTCTCTTTCCTCTCAGCTGCCAGAGCATGCTCAGAAATACAAGCGCTTATCTGGAGAAAACAAGAGCTGTGGAATTATTCTGTCAACAAATGTATTCACAAAACATCATAATATAACTTGTGATCCTTCTTACCAAATTCCCCTCTGCCTGCTTTTCATGAAATTCCATCTGGATGGGGAGGGGGGAGGGGGAGAAGTGAGTCAAGCAAAATGGATTGAATACTGAGAACAAGTGAAATTCACTCTGCTATCTGAATAATCTTTCTGCTGGTAATGAATGAATCTTCACAGCACACCGATAAATAAAATAACACGACTGCTAACAGGTAGACCACCACAAGAAACACATCGGATTAGACAAAACGTGAGTGTACAACATGTCAATCTTATAATTGGAGTGTGTGACATATCTATCATACAAACCAATGCAGGTACATCAGGAACAGCTGTAGAACAATTTAAGTGTTCAAGACAATACCAACAATGTGGCTCATTATAGGAGGGCGGAGCTGACTTGAAACACAATTTGTTTTACAGTCCTGGCTTAATTCTAGGTAGTTCTTGTAATAGGACTGTTTTGCAATTCTGGCTTAATTCTAAGTAGTTATTCGCAACTGTCTGTTTATAGCCCCAGTTTAGTTCTTTATAAATTGTAGGCTAATAGGACCGTTTTATGGTCCTGGGTTAATTTGCTCACCTGAATCTTGAGGATGCGCACCTGCTCTGTCTCCTTCGCTTCCAGTTTCTCCTGCATGAGTTTTGATTGCTGCTCCAGATGTACTTTCTCATTTTGAAGGACAATTTGGTTCTGCTCCAGCATTTTGATTTTTCCTGAGGCAACAATTTGATTAGTTAACTATTCAATTTCAGGGAAATTGGTTAATATTAAATAATAATTAATAATTTTCTTTTATTATGCATAGCAAAAAAAGTCATGATTCATGTGGGATGTCTTGTGAGCCTGATTTACTAAGAGATTTAACATTTGAAAAACTCTTTAGCACATGCAAAACCAATAACATGATCAATGATTGGTCATGGCATTTGTTTTGCACCAATCATTGGTTGTGTTATTAGTTTTGCATGTGCTAAAATGTGCTGCACTAGTGCTTTTTCCCTGCTCCCATGAACAATATTTCCTCAGTGTGTACACTTCCTAGTTTGATGCATTAGATGCATTCTGTGCATTCCGTGCAACAGACCTTCCCGTTGCTGGACCTTGGACAGTTCGGCCAGCAGTTTCTTCAATTTCTGATTCCCATCCTCTCTCCTCCCGTTTATAGTTCTTTTCACCTGTCAGAAGATGCATCACTGAAACCTCAACTATTCACTTGATAGCCTGTGATAGCCATCAAAACGTTGCAACTTATTAGTACATTTTCATTCAGTTCACAAGCAAGCGATCACTTTGTTCATGATCTTGATTAAAGGGAAAATGCTAAGGCTGCAACTGCTGTTAAACGGTCATTTTTTCTTCCCGGCTTCATGATTATGGAACTTACACCGTGAGTTCAGAATTCGCTGGAAAATAGTTAATTGGGATGGCAGGTATGCCATCCACCAAGTTACGGCTGGGTGGGGCATGCCCCATACATATACAGTACAGGTACTGGCACTTTTCAAGGTTTCCTACAGAAAAAAAACATAATGACCACAGACTCTCAGCCCTTAAAAACATTAAACTTTTTTACCTTCTGACCTTATGTAAACAGAATTCAGATACAACTTCACACATCCACACAATAAAGCCAAGGCTATCTTAGTTAATACAAATTAAACAAGATCTATTCCAAAGCAATGCTACCAAATGTTTTCTAAATTATTTAATGTAACTTGGCCCTGTGTTTTTTCATCTTACCACCTGAAGAGAATGTGGTAATTTGGCCTCATTTTGATATCAATACTTTCAACGGCAGGCCTAGATTTTGTAATAGACAGTGCTGTGTCTGCGTAACTTAGCATTTTTGTATGTTGAAAACGTTTTTTGTTGAGATCTGGATATACAGTATATAGGGGCAGCATACAGGTGCAGTGAGTAGCAATGTCGCCTCGCAGCAAGAAGGTAAAGAGTTTGAATTCTTGCGGAACGCTAAAGGCATCCTGGACAAACATCTGGTGGACAAAATGGATGGATGGATGGATGGATGGATATAGGACCATTTTGTCCTTGTCTTATACTTTATTTGTTCTTTCTCTCATTGTATTTCTTTTTTTGTCTGGCAATTAAATCCAAATAATCAAAGAGCAGCAGTGATTAAAAATATGAATCCCAAGCCCAAGAAAAGCCTTTGATACAGTTAAAACCAGCTCAGGCAACTTAAGAGGCTTAACTGATGAGATACTAAGGGAAAAGCGCAAATATTAATGATGGTAATAAAGGAAATACTTACAGTTCGCCAAGCAAAGGTCATAAAAATTATACTAATGACCACCATAATCAACAAAATATTCCACGGCAGTCCATGGAAATCAGGGCCTGGATGCAATGGGCCCGGCATGCTGTGAAGGAGCTGAAAGAAAATGAATCCAAAACCATCTTTACGCAAAAACTCCTGGACAAAAATCTGGCGGAATTAATAATATAAAAACTGTCGGATAACAACCCTGCTGAAAATTCCAGGTTAAACCAGCCAAAACTGATCAAACTGGTTTAAGCTGTGCTTTGAATATACCTTTAGTTGGTTTTAACTGGTTAACCAGCTGTTCACCAATCAAACAGCCTATATTCAGCTAGTCCACCAGTTTGGCCACCAGTTTACTCTACCAATTTAAGCTTACTCTACCAGTTTAACCAGCTTTTACCATACACAGACCAGCTAGAAGTGGAATTTTCAGCAGGGAAAATTGTGTTAATTACTACCCTCCAGAAAAAGGTTGAGTCCATTTGCTTAGAGGAACTAATTTCTAAGTCTAATTGGCACAGTTAACATGGGAATAATTAATAGCAGCTTCAAACTGAACAAATACATTTGCATATTTTAAAAGCACAAGCCACTTGTCTTCAACCAGGAATTATGTAATTATTTTATTGTAATTAAACAAAATGCTAATAGCCTATGTATTAAGATTACAACATCAGTATTTAGGCTATATAACAACTGCTCTTATATTATTGTTTAGCCTCGTTACAATTCATAATCGTGAACCAAAACATAGAAGAAATTAACCAAAAACATACAACTGACTTACCAATTTACCACAACCGTGCAAACGCTCGTACAGCTGATTGAACAACGCTGTGATATTGAAGCTCCCGAATATGCCATCGCCATCTGGATCAAAACATGTATAGTTTCAGATTTAAAAAAATTATCATATTTGATATGAAATCCACGTGCACGTTATAATATAAGCCTGTTAAACAATTATGCTATTAAACGCTGCGGCTTGATGTCGCCACGGCTACATTAGAGCGATCTTAAATATAGGCCTACAATATACCTAGTTACACCTTACAAACCTGATTAACCCGTTTAGTTAGCTACTTGCAAGTTGCTATTTTAAAACCCGGGATTACACCTCGCTCCCGGGTTTCCCGGGAAATCCCGTCTAAAAAAACAGGGGCGTTCTAGTAGGCTATTATTAAATGTGCGACCCAATTTATTGGTTTACAGGCTACCGGTATCCATATGCCATATAAAACTATCTTTCAGCACCATGGCATTGTCGGCGTCAGATACTGCATTTTGGAAATAAACTTCACATATTGATTATTTTATTGTAGGCTACATTTTATTTGCATTATTTAATATAATGCAAGAGTTATTTAACTGCATTGCCCATGTTAAATTTCCCCGTTCCCAACGTCAAGGAATTGTGATGGGAAATATCCGGGAACCGGGATTAATCACTAATAGACACACTGTTATTATTCTTGGCGATGGTGCTTACCAGTTAATTGATTGCCCGCGGTTGTTCTGGGCTTGACTGAAAGCAATAGGAACAATAGGAACAATAGAAACTTCCAAAGTAGTCTCATTTTTTACATGGCGTGTAGGGCAACATATGTGTAATCGCCAACAAGTTCATTTCTGAATCTCTCAAATATATACAAATTCTAGAACAAGAGGTTGTCTTGTATTAGGGACGTCACAATGGGTGTTGTAGCTGGATGTTCTCTGACGTCAGTATACGTGTTGACGCGTTCTTTTTCAACGTGTTAAAATTAGGCGTGTATGGAAAGCTGTTTTAGTGAAACTGATATAGATACTAGTCACTATTGGATTAGACTAGTAACTAAAAAATAAGTACTAGTAACTTTAGAATAGTTACTAGTAAGTCTCGAGGAATAAATGTTAAAACGGCTTGCCATATTTTGACTAGTCATTACCGATGACGAGTAAAACAGAAATAGTTACGAGTAAGAATACAAATATTACTAGTAACAATTGGAATAGTTACTAGTCACTAAAGAATAAGTACTAGTATCTAATGAATAGTTACTAGTAAAACTGAAATAGTTACTAGGAACTATTGCAATAGTTACTAGTCACTAAAGAATAAGAACTAGTATCTAATGAATAGTTACGAGTAAAACTGAAATAGATACTAGTCACTATTGGAATAGTTACTAGTCAGAAGCAAATAGTTGATATCTGAACCACAGAGCCCCATAGAATTCAATTGCAAAAAAAAATTCAATTTCTTACTAGTAAAAATGGAATTGTTACTAGTAACTATTGTAATAATTACTAGTAACTAAAGAATAAGTACTAGTATCTAATGAAAAGTTACTAGTAAAACTGAAATAGATACTAACTATTGGAATAGTTACTAGTAACTAAAGAATAAGTACTAGTATCTAAAAAGTTACTAGTAAAACTGAAATAGATACTAGTCACTATTGGATTAGTGACTAGTAACTAAAAAATAAGTACTAGTAACTTTAGAATAGTTACTAGTAAGTCTCGAGGAATAAATGTTAAAACGGCTTGCCATACACGTCAAAAATATGTATATTTCTACTAAACTGAAAGTAGCCTACACTGCATAGTAAAAGGGCAAAACACTAAATGCTATGCAAACCCCAATTCCAAAAAAGTTGGGACAGTATGTAAAATGCACATAAAAGCAGAAAACAGTGATTTGTAAATTCTCCTTTGCATATGTTTAAATGAAAACAGCACAAATAAAATATATTAAATGTTTTACCTCATAAACTTTTAGATTTTTGAAAATACACTAAATCCGAATTTGATGCCTGCAACGTTCCAACAAAGTTGCAAAAAAAAGACTGGGAAGTTTTTAAAAAAAAAAAACCTGTTTGGATCATTCCACAAGTAAATAGGTGACTATCATGACTGGGTATAGAACGATATCAAAACACTCTTTATATCTTATTTTCAGGTACTCTTACAAGTGGGGTTTGAATTGTAAAATGTTAACAATGTTTGTCAAATAGCACTCTGAAATGGTTCATTCAGATGACTTCTGAGAGGAGAACATTTTTTCAACAATTACATGGCTGTCATGGATGCATCTTGCCAGCCTTAAGCTAAAATGTGTAAGCGATCGCTATACACTACACATTTGCCACAGGCAGGCACACACAATCCAATCTTACCATTCTTTTTCATTTATTATAAAGCGCTTTAATCCATAACGACACTCATTCTTTAGGATGAACAAAAGCCATGTTTATTCATGCCATTTAGCAGACGCTCTGCTAAATGTCTATAATGTAATGAAATGTAATGTAATGTAATGTAATGAAAAAAGAGGCAAAACACATTCTAGTTATGCGCATAAGCATAATATTACTGACATTTTTGTTATATACTTACGTGTGGCGTATGTCGAAAATCAAGACAAAGTAGTTATTTATAAAATTTCAATGTGACTCCATTTGACAGTGGAAACGGTCGTAGCTCCACGTCAGGTCTTCACTTGACGTACACACACTACCTGCTGAATGCTCAAGTATTGCAGGTATAGAGCCGCACGTGAATGCTTATTGGTGTTGATAATTAGCGGTGTTGTTATCAGCCTACACAATTAGTTTAATTCAAAAAGTAAACTGATAGGCTTATTATTGAATTTTATGTCTTCCTTACATTATATACCAGTATTGTATGACATGTAGAAACTTGTAAATCGGGGCATGGTGAATACAAGATACATTATGATTCACAAAGTGTTGCTCATAAAGACAGGTTATAATGTATCCTATAAATAGTCTACTGTCTACTGTAAGCAAACAATTAACAATCATCCATGGCTGCGCTAGCTTTATTGGAGGACATGGCAAACCATGCGTTTCGCAGAGAGAGAGTGTTCAGGGAACTGACTTTTTTGCCCAAAACAATGAGCCGCTTTCGGTTCCCCAGAATTCTATTAAATGTATGTGACCAGTTAGCCCCAAGGCGCAATTACAGAGTTCATTCGCATGCGTTCAATTTGAAGTTCATTTGAGATTCATAGGAAGGTATACGTACGACAGACGTACACTATTTTAAACAAGCGCAGCCAATTTTATAAATAATGCTTATGTCCATTTAAAGAAATGTGCTGACGTGAAAATGAAAGAAGACGTCCAAGTACTTTTTTTTAAAATAAATGAAGCCCCTGGTGACTGCGAAGGCCATAACATATGATTCACATCATTTTCCTACTCATCAAACCATTCAGTGACCCCTTGTGCCCTGTGGATGGGGGCATTGTCGTCATCCTGGAAGAGACCACCTCACCCCCCCCCCCCCACACACACACACACACACAGCATAACAGAGCCACCAGACTGTAGGATTTTTTATTGATTTTTTATTTGTCACCCGTCTGTACATCAGCAATAACCTCAAATGGAACACTGAACTCATCATCGCAAAAGCCAAACAACGGCTTTACTTTCTGGAACAGCTCAAGAAATACTGAATCAAGCATCAACTTCTCGTTCGGTTTTATTCTGCCATTATTGAAAGCATTCTCACCTCCTCCATTACATTCTGGTATATGTCACACACGCTAAAAACCTACAGCGGCTCGTCAACAAGGCGTCCAAAATCATCGGCACTCCCCTCCCCTCAGTTGAATCTCTATACACACAATGATCAATCAAGAAAGCAAAGAAGATCACCTCTAACCCCTCACATCCTGCTCACCACTTCCTGCCCTCTGGGAGGCGCTACAGGTCTCTGTCCACCAAATCATCCCGCTTCAAAAACTAGGAAAAAAAATTAGGACTGTTTCGTTCCCTCCTCCCGTAATTGCTGTGAAATGCACAATTGCACTATGCACTGTACTGTATGCACTTTCTCTATGTATTATGTTTTTGTATTATGTTATTGTCTGTTGTTGTCCTATTTATGTATTATGCATGATGCACGCTGTACTGAATGCAAATTCCACCGGCCTTGGTCATGTGGCTAATAAAGAATATTCTGATTCTATTCTGATTTTGAATGACAATATCCTGTGTTTATATACTTAGGACAACTTTCCAGTCGATTACACTGCAACAGCTCACATGAAGTATCAATTTATTAACAACTTCCTGTAGTTCAAATGTTGCAATTACTGTGTATTTTTTGAGAATGGATAATACATACACATTGGGACAACATTGTGAATTACATGCATAAATTAAATTGAATGTCAGTTAAGAATCAGTTTTAATTCATAGGAAAACATGGTGCATATTTGATTAATTTCTGGCCTGTGTTACAATATCAGCTCTGAATGATTTGGCATGATTTGGCCTTTGTAGGTATTTGTATTGGGGCCAAACAAGGTGCTCTGTTTCTCCCTCCAGACAGCATACTTGCTTATCAGCCATTTGTTAGTCGTAAAAAGAGACATGTTAATTTAAATTATTTTTAATTTAAGGATGTAAGGCATGTTTTTTTTTATACAGTCATATCATCAACTGATTTACACTGCATTCATTAACACCAGAGTTCTATCCATCCCCTCTGCAGGCATGACGAAAAAAGGTTCGAAAACATTTCATTGCTTAGTGAAACTTTGACAAATATATGAGATTCCAGACTGGTTTTAGAGTACATTCAGAATAACCTTGACCAAATAAGTGCAAGACCACAGCTGCAAATGAAACTTGACTGCCTGGAAAGTCAAGCCGGAAAGTCTGCACACCCCTTTCACCATCTCCACGTTTTATTACATTACAGATACAACAATAGATTGAGTTCATTTTTTGCCTCAAACATCTACACACAATAGCCAATAATGACGAAGTGAAAACAGGTTTTTAGAAAAGATGCAATTTTATTTTACTGACAAAAATAGGTTATTTAGGGGTTAACATATCTGTACACACCCTTAGCCTAATACTTGGTTGCTGCACCTTTGGCAGCGATTACAGCTTCAAGGCGTCTTGGGAAAGAAGCTACGAGCTTTTGCCATTCCTTTTGGCATATCCTTGCAAGCTCCGTCAGGTTGGATGGGGAGCGTCGGTGCACAGCCATTTTCAGCTCTTTCCACAGATGTTCAATTGGATTCAGGTCTGGGCTCTGGCTGGGCCACTCAAGGACATGCACAGACTTTCTCCGAAGCCACTCCTGCTTTGGGTCGTTTGAAAGTAAACCTTCGCCCCAGTCTGAGGTCCAGAGCTCTCTAGAGCAGAGTTTTCTTCAAGAATCTCGGTGTACTTAGCTGCATTCATCTTTTCCTCTATCAGGACTAGTCGCCTCGTTCCCGCTGCTGAAAAACATCCCCACGTCATGATGCGGCCACCGCCATGCTTCACCGTCGGGATGGTATTAGCCAGGTGATGAGCGGTGCCTGGTTTCCTCCAGACGTGACGCTTGGTATTCAGGCCAAAAAGTTCAATTTTGGTTTCATCAGACCAGAGAATCTTGATTCTCATGGTTTGAGAGTCCTCTAGGTGCCTTTTGGCAAACTCCAAGCGGGCTGTGATGTGCCTTTTACTAAGGAGGGGCTTCCGTCTGGCCACTCTACCATAAAGGCCTGATTGGTGGAGTGCTGCCTGGATGGTTGATCTTCTGAAAGGTTCTCCCATCTCCACAAGGATACGCTGGAGCTCTGTCAGAGTGACCCTCGGGTTCCTGCTCACCTCCCTGGCTAAGGCCCGTCTTCCCCGATTGCCAGGTCTAGGAATATTCTTAGTGGTTCCAAACTTCTTCCATTTACGAATGATGGTGGCCACTGTACTCTTTGGGACCTGTAAAGCTGCAAAGATTTTTCCGTACCCTTCTCCAGCTCTATGCCTTGACACAATTCTGTTTCTGAGGTCTGCAGATAATTCCTTTGACTCCATGGCTTGGAGTTTGCTCTGACATGCACGGTCAACTGTGGGACCTTATATAGGCAGGTGTTGGCAATCCCCAATCATGTCCAATCAATTGAATTTATCACAGGTGGACTCCAATTAAGTTGTAGAAACATCTCAAGCAGTATCAGTGGAAACCAAATGCACCTCAACTCACTTTTGGGGTGTCATATCAAAGGGTGTGCACACTTGTGTACATATGATATTTTACATTTCTATTTTTAATAAATGAGCACAAATGTCTAAAAACCTGTTTTCACTTTGTCATTATGGGCTATTTTGTGTAGAATTCTGAGACAAAAAATGAACTCAATCTATTGTAGAATATGTCTGTAACGTAATAAAACGAGGAGAAGGTGAAAGGGGTGTGCAGACTTTCCGGCTTGACTGTACATCCTCATCCTGACCTTAACTATGTGTGTGCTGCTCATCTGCTAGTTTTTCTTAACCGTTGAGATGTATTTAGCTGATGTCAGTGTATTTTTTGCTAGTGTTACTGTTACATCCGGCGTTTCCCTCCAGTCTACCTTCCTTTCGTTTCTTCTGTATTCCCATTCCTTTTACGCACGGTTTGAGGTGAGCAACACCATCCCTTCTGTAAAACTAGCTGAGGACCAGGATGACTGCACTCTGTACCTATCTATGGCTGACGTGAGGAGAGCTTTTAAAAGAGTAAACCCTCGGAAGTCACCAGGGCCAGATGGCATTCCAGGCCGTGTCCTCAGAGCGTGCGCTGACCAGCTAGCGGAGGTATTTACCTCTATATTCAACCTCTCCCTGAAACAGTCTGCAGTCCCCACCTGCTTCAAACAGACAACCATTGTCCCCGTACCAAAGAAACCTTCCATCACCTGCCTGAATGACTACCGCCCTGTAGCACTGACCTCCATCATCATGAAGTGCTTCGAGCGGTTAGTCAGAACCCACATTTGCTCCTCCCTTCCTGACACCTTGGACCCCCTTCAATTTGCATACCGTCCCAACAGATCTACGGACGACGCCATCACCCTGACAGTGCACACCGCCCTCTCCCACCTGGATAAGGGTAACACATACGTGAGGATGCTGTTTATAGACTACAGCTCAGCATTCAACACAATTGTGCCCGCTAAGCTCATTCCCAAGCTCAGGATCCTGGGTCTTAACACCTCCCTTTGCAACTGGATCCTGGACTTCCTGACGGGCAGACCCCAGGTGGTGAGAATGGGTAACCGCTTCTCCTCTGCACTGACCCTGAGCACCGGAGCCCCTCAGGGCTGCGTACTCAGTCCCCTCCTGTACGCCCTGTTCACACACGACTGTGTGGCCACGCGCAGCTCCAACGCCATCCTTAAGTTTGCAGACGACACCACCATCCTGGGTCTCATCTCCAACAACGATGAGACCGCCTACAGAGAGGAGGTCAGCATCTTAGCAACATGGTGCCAGGACAACAACCTCTCTCTCAACGTCTGCAAGACTAAGGAGATGATCGTGGACTTCAGGAAGCGACAGGGGGGGGGGGGGTCACGCCCCCATTCACATCGATGGAGCTGAAGTGGAGAGAGTCTCCTGCTTCAAGTTCCTCGGTGTGTTCATCAGCGATGACCTATCCTGGTCCAGGCAATCGGTCGCGGCAGTAAAAACTGCCCAAAAGCGCCTATACTTCCTGAGGAGACTCAAGAAGTTTGGCATGTCTGCCAAAACTCTCACCAACTTTTACAGGTGCACCATTGAGAGCATTCTCACTGGCTGAATTACTACCTGGTATGGCAGCTGCTCCGCTGCTGATCGCAAGGCCCTCCAGAGGGTGGTGAAGACAGCGGAGCGCATCATTGGCTGCCACCTCCCCTCTGTGCAAGGCATCTACCACACGCGATGCCTTAAGAAAGCACAGAAAATCATAAAAGACTACAGCCACCCAGGCTATGGACTGTTCTCGCTGCTGCCGTCTGGTAGACGTTACCGGAGCATTCGGGCACGGACTACCAGACTCACAAACAGTTTTTTCCCCCAGGCCATCAGGCTTCTCAACCAGCAGCATTAATCGCATTCATCGCACCTCATTGTATGCTCTAGGCACTTCTTATGTACATTCAATGTACATCACCTTAATTTAATTTATTGTACATGTCTATCGGCACCTCCACACTTTATATTTAATACTCCTACTCCTACTGTCCATATCTGGAACTGCTGCTAGTGTTTTACCGCTATGTATATTTATATTTATGTTATTCTTGCCCTTATTTGACTTTTTTTTAAACAATTTTATATATGTTTTTGTTTTTGTTTGTTTTTAATGCCTACTACATAGTTGTTGCTTGCCATGTCCTAAGAATTTCATTGTTCAGAATGACCTTGTGTTATACTGTGCACTTGATAAATAAAAACACTTTGACTTTGACTTTGTGTTTCGTGTCATGTGTTTCGGTTTACCCTGTTAGTCTCACGTTCTGTGTTTTTGTTTGCAGGCTGTGGCTCTCCGTCAGTTCCTTCGATTTGCCCTGGCCGTTTCCCCTGCTCACTCACATTCCTGTGTCGCCAGTTTGTTCTCTCTGTTCCGTTTGAGATTACCCCGGCCTTATACCTGTTTTGATCCTGCCTGCTCTCCGTTAACCTGTTTGTCTGTTTTTTTAATTCAGCCCATCCAGCCTGTTTCCTGCCTGCCCCAGCCAGCCCAGACGCATCACCTGCCCCACTTTATTTTGCCCAGCCCTGTTTCCAGCCTTCCCTATTATTTGCCCGGTTCCGCCTGCCTACTTGCTTGCCTCAATAAATTATCTCCCGAGTGGAGTTTTGAACCACATCTCTGTCTCTGAGTCCTGCGTTTGGGACCAGTCCTGCACACTGCCATAACAGTTACTGGGAGGAGCACCTTATTCATGTATGGCTCGTGTTAGCTCTGTGCTACTGTAGGTGCTCTTGATAAGAGCAAGAGGTAAGACTATTATAGTATTGTCTAATCGCAAATCCCTGTTGATAATATTTTTTTAGGTCACTTTGGGTCGGGAAAAAATTGACACAACAAAGAAAAAGCCGACATTCCGGCAGTAAGACAATAGCCCAGGCTAGATATCCACTAAAATGAAATATATCTGTCCAATACTTTAAGGGTGGAATTATTAATGGTGATGGAAGGTTTGAGGGAGTTGTTTAAAGGCATGATTTCAGTCTTCTTCACGCTGGTGGTAAGACCTGGTAATGGTAATTATTTTTCAGGCATCAGCAAATCTGTCCATCCACCATTGTAGTCCAGCAGCAGAGTGAGACACAAGTGCAGCATTGTCAGCATAGAGTAGCTCTGTTTTCATTACTGATAATATGTTTTACTCCAGACATGACTAACATAAATGACACATGAAATACTACACAGTAAATTATTACCAAGTGGAAATTCACTGTCGAGTAATAAACTTGGGACTCCCCTTTGTGGTGACAACATGCTAGTGCAGCTGGACATTCAAGTTGCAAAAATGTCTTTTTATTTTTATTGCAAACAAAAACTATTTACATGGCAAGAAAGGGAATGATTTACAAACATCATGTCACATTACCCTACAACAAATAAAAGCTAAAATAAAGTAAATAATATTCATAAATGAGGGATTTAACATAAGAGCTTTTAGAATGGAGGGGCGAATGCCTTTCCATTTGCAAGTATGTATATGTTATGTACCATAATAATGATCAAATTTATGAAGTCAGAAATATTGTCTGCTATACTGTAAAACTGGATATGATTTAATTAAAAAGGCATATTCTATTTTTTTAGGGCCAACCATCCATTAATGTCCATAATCATATCCTATATACAGTTAAATGCAAAAGTATTGGGACAGTGACACATTTGTAATTCAGCACATTGGATTTGAAATAATGAGTGCAGACTGTCATTTGAGGGTATTTACATCCATATTGGGTGATCCAACAGCCTTTTTTTATATAGTCCTCCATTTTAGAGGAGCAATAGTAATTGGAAAAATGATCTGAAATAAAGTTGTTATATTTAGTGCTTGATTGTAAATCTGTTGCATTCGATGACTACCTGAAGCCTGCTACCCGTAGACACCCGCCAGTCACTGGGTATCTGAGAAATTATAGGTAAGTGTCATGACAAGAGAAATTATGGTCAAATGTCATTAAAAAAAGTTAGGCTTGCTATACACTTTTGCCAGTATTATAGGAAGTTTTGACAACTCAAAATCACATTTAAAAATAAATAAGAGCCTCCGTTTTGATGGAAAATGCTACTAGGTGTATGATGTCACATAGATGTTGCCTGAGGCAAACTTGCTTTTTGCCACTTGAATTTAAAAGCTGTCCAAATTACACAAATGTTTTCAAACCACCATTATATTTCTCTACATGATTTACAAATATAGTGGGCCTTATTCCTCTACATGAAATTGAAAATAATGGTGTCCCCCAATGATGAGTATTTTAGGTGATATAAATAGAGAATGGCATGGAATTATCAATCTAGATATACCTTCAGATTTGGATATGATAATTCAGCCAAAAGTGGACACATCACTTTATAGTTGGGGTGTGCTGCCACTATCTGTATCTGTGGGTGGGGCTTCAACCGGAAGTTCTGTTACATATAGGAAATGTCATATTTTCTTATCTAAAATGTATTGATATTGCAATTTATGAGTATTCACCCCCCTCCTTGTCTTTAAAAAAAACAAAACTTTTTATAAGAACTATATTCTGTACTTTACACTTATTTATCTATTATTTTGTTTTGTTAAAGCCCCCACACCATAACTGGGAACACTGAACAATAATTTTGGATAAGAACTAGATAAAATCTGAGGTACAATATATAATCAAAAAAGGCAGTTTTATAAAAACATCAAACCATTACATTATACATTTGAATGGAAACTGTTTCCAATAACAGCCCTTTATGCCTGTTGTGATTTCATATTTCAGTTTTTTATTTTACTATATGAACTTGGATTTTCTTTTTAAAGATCGGCCGATACGGATCCCAATTTATTTTATTATAAATACATTTTATCATTATTAAGTATAGTAATATTATTATCATTACTATTATTATTAGGCTAGATTATGCTTTATAAAATGCAAGGATAAGACTTTAAATTAAAAAGTTAAATGAACAGTCCAACAAGATGCATTTCTGAGCTAGCAGTAACAACAAAGTTTTAGAACACCTGAAAAGCTTTTAGTTAAAAAAAATCACAGTGACAAGCCTAGTTAAAAAATGTTTTTCTTGTACTGTTAAATGTCACATTTTAATTTTATTTTGTTTACACTTGCGTTGCAAGTTTGGGCTCATGGAATGGCGAGATTGACGAAATTGATTATGCAGTAGAGTAGCCTAATGCGGAGGCAGAACAGACGGTCTATTAATACAGTTTAAAAATACAAGCAACACAACTAGCATAAATACAATAATGATTTTGATAGCCAGTAAGTGACATTGCAATGTTGAATGACAAAGAAGCCCCGGGGAAGCGGAAGTGAGGAACTTAAATACCCCACAGGTAGAAGCACAGGTGAAAAGAATATTAGTGAGGGAAAGCAAAACCCCGGAAAGGAATGTGGAAGAAATCTGATAGATTCTCAATTGGGAAACCAGAACGAGAACCGCAATGGAAAAGAAAACAAAAACCCACGAACCATGACAAAAAGAGTCTTTTATTAGTTCAATATTTATGCTGGAAAGAAAACATAAGGTGAGATTTTAATAGTTTTTACTGAGGCAAAATTATTCTTTGTATCAGTGCTTTATTATCACTAAATCTGGAGTATTTAAATAGCATTTAAATAGGAATTATTTATAATTCCACTCCTCGGATTTTCACCATGACATCTTAAATTTGACATGCCTACAGGATTACTCTGGAATATGTAGGCTATTTATGTAGTATTTATTAATTAATATGGTTAATTATTTATTCTTGTTTAATATATTTCAGCAATTGTACAGTTCTGGTCACCATTATTGGCACCCTTGAATGTTTTGTATAACCTGTACAATATCTTCAGAAATAAATGGAAATGTACCAAGTTTGTATCGTCAGAATATTTCAATAGGATGTCCAAAGTAATTAAACAAAAAAACATTATTTTTAAATTTACATGTATTCATTTCAAAGAAGAAATAGAAAATATGACCTGGACAGTAATAAAGGCACCCTTCCTTAATATTTGGCTGCACACCCTTTGGCAATGACTGCCTCCAAACGTTTCTATTAGCCATCTAATAGCTTCTTGCACCTGTCAGCTGGTAGTTTCTCCCACTCTTTCTTTGCAATTTGTTCAAACTCTTGAATGTTTGAAAGATTAATTTCCCCAATGGCAGGTTTCAGCTCTCCTCAAAGATTTTAAATGGGATTGAAATCAGGACTCATTGCTGGCCAGTAAAAAATTTTTTTTTTTTTTTCTTTTCAACCATTCTTGTGTGCTTTCGGTCTTTATCGTGCTGGAGAACCTATGATCTTTGACACAATCCTAGTTTTTTTACACTGGGTAGCACATTTCGCTCTAAAATCCGTTGGTAATCCTCTGATTTCATAATTCCTTCGATACGGTCAAGGCCTCCAGTACCAGAGGCAGCAAAGCAACTCCACAACATTATGGATGGTGGAGGATCCATAAACAAATCACCGGTGTGCATTGCCAAAAAGCTCTATTTTGGTTTTGTCTGCCCACAGAACCTTTGCCCAAAATGATTGTGGTTTGTCCAGGTACTCTTTGGCAAAGATCAGTCGTGCCTTTTTATGTATTTTTTTCAGCAGTGGGGTCCTCCTTAGCCTTCGCTCATAAAGCCCTTCTTGGTTTAGTGTGCCCGTATGGCATGACTCCAGATTGTTCCAGGTCAGCCTTCAGCTTTTCGGATGTTCTACGTGGTGTTTTTTCCACAGTTCGCACCAAGACTTCTCTCATCAATTTTTCTCTTCCCCCCACGTCCAGGGAGGTTCTTGACAGTTGCATGCTTCGCAAACTTTTTAATAATGTTGTGCACTGTTGAAACAGGGATGCCAAGGTCTTTGGAGATGGCCTTGTACCATTTACAGGTCTTGTGTTTGGTGATAATAGCACTTCTGATGCTCTCAGACAGCTACCTTGTCTTCTCCATTGTGAAAAAGGAACAGGGAATAACAAGTGGCTTTTTTAAGCATTAAAGTAATCATTCATTGGCTAATTCAATTCATGTGGGCACTGACAATTTATCACAGTTGAATCTAATTTCTAATTTATCACAGGTGAGTCAAATGTAGTTATTTTTTTCAAACTGATGTGAAGGTTGCCAATACCAGTGTCATGGCAATCTTTCAGTTTTTATAGTTTTTTCCTCCTATTGTTTTTAAAAATTGTTATTGTTTCATAATTTGCTGTTCTGTACCAAACATGACTGTCTACCGACCAAAGCTGTTTCACTAGATTCCTTTTTTTCAGATGATGTACTTAAATTTCATGGGTGCCAATAATGATGACCACAACTGTATGTGTACTAGATTTACTTTAATCCCGCCATGGATTTTGGGCCACATAAAAATGTCACAACATTACATTTCATTACAGTCATTTAGCAAACGCTTTTTTCCAAAGTGACATACAGTAAGTGCATACAGAACAGTTAAGACAAAGCACATCCTTCCCATAAAGTAGCAGCTATCCCTAGTAATGAACATTGAATGCAGTTCACAGTAAACTTGGTAAATCTACTACAATTCTATTCTAAATATTATAAACTTCAACCCACAGTTAAACAAGAACAAGTACCAGGAGAGGTCCTAGATAAGTATCAGTCCAGGTGGAGTCTGAAAAGATCTGTTTTCAGGCCACGACGGAACGCTGGCAGGGTTGGCATAGACCGTAGGGGAATGGGAAGTTCGTTCCACCACTGGGGAGCTAGTGTGGAAAAGCTCCGCAGTCGAGACAAGCGAGCGCCATTAACATGGAGGGGGGGAAGTGCGAGTCGCCCTGCTGTAGACGAGCGAAGTGGTCGAGCAGGAACATAGTTCTGGATCAAGTCCTGCAGGTAGGCGGGGCCTGTCCTATTAGCTGCAGTGTAAGCCAGGGTCAGAACTTTGAACCTGATCCTGGCTGCAACTGGCAGCCAGTGGAGTGACCTCAACAGGGGGGTGACATGTGAAAATCTTTTGAACACAAGCCGGGCAGCTGCGTTCTGGATCAGTTGAAGAGGCAGGATGGCGCAGGCTGGTAGGCTTGCCAGCAGGGAGTTGCAGTAGTCCAGGCGTGAGGTGACCATAGTCTGGACAAGAAGCTGGGTGGAATAGGTGGTCAGGTATGGTCGAATCCTCCTGATGTTGTACAAGAGGAACCTGCAGGACCGTGCCGTCGCCTTGATGTGGTCTTTGAAGTCCAGCTGGTCGTCCAGGACCACCCCAAGGTTCTTTGCAGAGCGGGAGGCAGCCACCATGGTCCCGTCAATGGTGATGGAGAGATCATGTCGTGGGGAGGTCTTGTATGGCATGAAGAGGAGCTCTGTCTTGTTGAGGTTGAGCTTCAGGTGATGGGTAGTCATCCACTCAGAGATGTCGGCCAGACAAGCAGATATCCTCTCCCTCGCCTGTTGGGTAGAGGGAGGGAAAGAGAGGAAGAGTTGAGTATCATCAGCATAACTATGGTATGATAATCCATGTGAATTAATTACTGAACCAAGAGACTTGGTATAAATGGAGAACAGCAGAGGACCCAGGACAGATACCTGCGGGACTCCTGTAGACAGGGGATGGGGTGCAGAGACAGAACCCTTCCAAGAGACTTGTAGGATCTATCAGTGAGATACAAACCCCATAAAGGCAGACCCATAAATGCCCATCTCAGAGAGTGTGGAGATCAGGAGTTTGTGGTTGACCGTGTTGAACGCCGCAGACAGGTCAAGTAGAATCAGGACAGAGGAGAGGGATGAGGCTCTAGCAGTGGAGAGTGCCTCAGTCATGGCCAGGAGAGCAGTTTCCGTGGAATGTCCGGTTCTGAAGCCGGACTGATGGGGGTCAAGCAGGTTGTTCTGGTGGAGAAAAACAAACAGTTGATTAGGGACAGCTCGTTCAAGAGTTTTGGACAGGAAGGGCAAGAGAGATACAGGACGGTAGTTCCTGACATCAGAGGGGTGTAAGCTAGGTTTTTAAGGAGTGGGGTTACACGGGCAGTCTTAAAAACAGCAGGAACATGGCCACAGGTTAGGGAAGTGTTGATAATAGAGGACAGATATGGAACGAGCTCACCGGATATAGACTGGAGGACTGCTGACGAGATGGGGTCCAGTGGACAGGTGGTTGCGTGATAGTGCGTCACGAGTTGGAGCATATCTGCGTCCTCCAGAGTCTTGAAGGACGACAGTGTGGCGATGGGTTCGGTATGGGGGATGTGGGGTGTCACCGGATGTGTGAAGGAGTTCCGGATCATGGCCACCTTCCCCTCAAAGTGGGTCAGGAAGTCTTTAGAGAGGGAGGAGGGTGAAGGAGATAGAGGGGGGATAAGCAGGGAGGAGAAGGTGGAAAAGAGTTTACGTGGATTAGACACACATGCATTCATTTTAGACTGAAAAAATGAAGTCTTGACTGCCAGCAGAGTGTGATAGGAGGCCAGGTCATCTGGGGATCTGGATTTACTCCACCTTCTCTCAGCGGCTCGCAGCATGGTTCTGCTGGATCTGTGAGAATCTGTCAGCCACGGGGAGGGGGGTGATGGTCGAGCTGGTTTGGAGACAAGAGGACAAAGTGAAAAGAAGCAGGAGGAGGAAGTGTAGAGAGAGCGGAAGTAGTCAGAGAGGAGTGTGAGAGGGTGCGGAGATTTCTCTGGAACATAACAGTCGGTGGGTTGTTAGTGGGGTTGAGGGAGAGTGGGCAGGAAAAAGAGATTGAAATAAAGAAATGGTCCGATACGTGAAGCGGGGTCACCGTGAGTTCAGACGTGGCGCAGCTCCTGAGTACAAGGTCTAGTTGGTTACCAGCCTTGTGGGTGGCATGCGATGGGGAATGAGTGAGGGCGAAGGACTGGAGAAGTTAGGCGACACTGGATAGCTGGGAACTCGCTGGATGGAGTTTGAAGTCTCCCAGTAGGATTACAGGGGTGCCATCCTCAGGGAAGGAGCTCAGGAGAGTGTCCAGTTCATCCAGGAAAGCGCCGAGCGGACCTGGAGGGCGATAGAGAACAACAATGTTAAGTGTATACAGGTGGGTTACAGTGACTGCATGAAACTCCAAAGAGGAGAAATTCAAGCAGTGTACAGTGGGAATAGAGAATTTCCAGGATGTGGAAATCAGCAAACCAGTACCCCCGCCTCGGCCAGAGGCTCTGGGGGTGTGGGAGAAAGAGTAGCCAGCTGACAGAGCAGCAGGAGTGGTTGTGTTATCTGGAGTCACAAGACAAGGGTGGACCCAAAAACAGAGATGCAAGCGAGCGACCAGGTAGGTGTAAAAACAAATAGAACCAATAATATAATCATGATTAACAATCAGGTGAGACAGCGCAGGCAAAAAACATAAAAAAACATTACATGCGGAACCTTCTGGCAAGCCCTAGTGTTTTACCACTCCAGGCCACCCTATCCCTGCACAATTTAAAGCACATTTAAAGGGCCTCAGTCAGTCAGGGTCCTTGGAATCGTTCTAACCCCGCCCCCCTCCAAATATGGTGCCAGAGCCACTACCTCACAGTATTAAGTCAATATACCTCACTATTCTCAGATGCACACCATACTACTTCAATGTGGTTTTGCAAAACAAAGAAATGCTTGTGGCACATGTCACTGTCCCTTTTGCTATAGGAATGATCTGTTACAATCTTGATAGCTGATGTGGGCAAATGTTTCTTCACATTCATGACACATTAAAATAATTACAGCTTCCATATACA
This sequence comes from Ilyophis sp. 1 JC-2022, assembly GCA_022702515.1. Classification (NCBI taxonomy): domain Eukaryota; kingdom Metazoa; phylum Chordata; class Actinopteri; order Anguilliformes; family Synaphobranchidae; genus Ilyophis; species Ilyophis sp. 1 JC-2022. The sequence goes on along the minus strand of CM040395.1, from coordinate 120,218,165 downwards.
TTTTCTCAACATTCACTGATGCTTGTGTTTACTGTACATGTTCATTGTGTGTGTGCTGTCCTATGCTGCCTGTGAATTTATCCTGCCCTGAAACTCATAAAATGTACTATAAACTTTAGAATAGAGGCAGTTGGTATCACCATCTTGTCCAATGCTGTCGACATTAATTACATAAAAGCAATAGCTTTTAAAGTTAAAGCAATATTACGCTAAAAAAATGCATTTATCAGACAGTCTTATCCAGGGCAACCTAAAGAACTTACATTCTTTTATATATGATACATTTATACAGCTGGATATTTACAGAAGCAATGCAGCGTAAATACCTTGCTGAGGTTAAGGGTACAACGGTAGTGCCCTGCCTGGGGATCTAAACCGAATCATCTGTCTTAAAAGCCCAGTCCCCTCACCGCTCGGCTTCAAAGGTCAGAGCATCTAGCCCCATAGTGAAAGGGAAGGTGTCAGGCTGGCAGCCCCTCTGTCACCCTAACCCTAACCCCCCCCCCCCCCATTTCATTCCAAAGTGTCCAAACTAAACAGGTAATTTGTCCTCATATTAGTAATTTGTCATTTCGGAAGATAATGAGCACTCACATTTGTTTCTGGCCATGGTTCACAATACGAGACTCTGAAATGAAATATTATGCAAAGCATAACAACACGATCTATGTATCCTGCCAAAAGGCACAAGGTCAAACCTAAAAAAACAAAAAAAATAAACATCATTCTAAAGCACGGAAATAGAGACCCGTGTACGGTAATTATGGTTTTGGTACGAGTACGTTATTACTGCGGCAATGCGAGTTTCCGTTCCGCTGAGTTAGCCAGACATGATATAATGGACAGCAGTGGGAAAAATCTGGAAATATGCAAACCGTTAGATGCATTGCAAAGCGTAGACAGTCCAGATTTTGGCACTTTGTAAGTTGTCCAACAGAGGAGCCGCTGTTCTGTGATGAGATAGGGACAATCGATTTGCACCGCTGCCATGGTAAAAATCCCAATCATAGACCACAGGCAGTGCTTTAGTGGCGGCTTGTGTGTGACATTAAAGAGAAGCACAAGCAGATATTTTGAAGGGCTTCAGCCTGACCCCTTACCTGCCCTTAGATAAGTTATTATTTCTCCAGAAATAACAGATGGAACTCCTAAAGGGGAAAAGTAAAAAGTAAGAAGCATCATGGACCAGTGGTTCTCAGACTCAGTCCTGGGGTACCTTTGTCTATGCTGGTATTCGTTTCAACCACAATTGCAATCCCAGAATTTTAACAAGCCGTCAATTTTTCTGACATAATGTGAGTTATAAGGGTAAATAATCCCTCTTGTCATGAAAAGCACCTAATTAAGAAACATTAAGAGCTTGTTGTAATTCTGGGAACTTTCCATAATTATAACAAAATTCCACTTTTCCTCTCAGAACTTGTCGCAAAATTTTAATCTGTAATCATCAAGGTGTGGTACACCCACCAGTACGTACTTGAAGTAAAAGGTGACGTCTTATCAGATTCTCAAACAATTGAAAAACTGTGAACAGTTCATGCACATAAACACATTCCAGCTCCTGTTTTAATTCATACTGTCTAATTCAGTCTGCCATGAACATGTATTAAATATTTTACAGGAATGTGTTTGTCCTGAACATACACAAAATGAATGAACAATTTGTTAGAAGGCACAGTGGTGACCTTCATTACTTATTTTTCCATAGGAATTTTGTATACTCTAAAACCCGTCAGATCAAGAGGCACACTTGCTCTTATCAACATGACTGGTTTTCCCTACATCAGTGAGTTAGAGGCAGTTATGAAGATAACCCTTTCGCAATTCATTCTCTCGGCTGCATCGGCCTGTACAACAAGTTCTTTGAATATGCTTTACCTTGCATAGGAGAGCTAATATATGAAAATTACTCCTCTTGGAACGACAGACAATAGTATCCTTACCATCTGGTCGCCACCACAATGGAGTGTAATCCCTGTCAAAGACCATTCACCACGGTTGACATATCCCCCCTTTTTGCAACCACAAAGTCGCCAATTCTCACGTTATCCTCCATAGCAGCTTCATAATAATGTTGCTCTTATCTGGAAACAATAATTAAAAGATATTCTCTGGAGGAGTAAAAGTCAAACATACTACTAAAATTGTGAATTATAATTTGTGTTATTGTTGCACTATTATGTCATGGTTCGTGGGTTATTGTTGCTTTTTCCGTTGCGGTTCTCGTCCTGTTTTTCCGATTGAGAATCTATTGGATTTTTTCCACGTTCCCTTCTGGGGTTTTGCTTTCCCTTACTCGTTATTCTTTTTACCCGTGCTTCTACCTGCGGGGTATTTAAGTTCCTCACTTCCGCTTCCCCGGTGCTTCTTTGTCATTCATTATTACATTGAGCCAGGTATAGCCAGGTACAAGCGACCTTGTGATATTAAACTAGTTTTATGTTCATGAGGGACTTGCTTGAGCATTATTCTCAGGTATAGGTATTGTTCCTCCTGTTAGCGTTTCTGCGCTATTTATTTTTCCTTTGCTGTTCTCACTGAGACAGTTTTCTTTTGTGGTTTCGTTTTTTGTTTGACCTTCTTCCGGCCATCTTAGCTTACATGCCGAAGGTGTTTTTTTCTTTTTCTAAGTTTCCCAGTTTGGTTCCAGTATTGAGCTCGGGAGGCTTAGTTTGTGTTATCGCTCGTATATTCGAGTTTGCCCTATTTTCGTGGGTTGATTTTTATTTGGCTGTTTAGCTACTAGGACTTATTTTCCTGTCTTTTCTTTCTTTGTATTTATAGTTAATACTCTCTTATTGGTCCTCACTTGCGTGAGTGACTTGTTCTGATCCCCCTACCTCCGCGTTTCATTATCCGCTACTAAATCCATCACATATTATTTATTGTAGTGTTTGAAGCAAGCAACAACAGAGGCAGTAGTAGTGTTTTTTACAATGTACTGTACTTCTTCAGCATTCTGTACAATTGAGCACATGGGAGAGGATGCCAACCTCATGCCATTGAGAAAAACTGCTGCTTTGGAAAAGCGTATCCGGCCTGGTTGGGAGGCGCCAGGGGGTGCCCCGTAGGGATTCCCTTAGGTCCGCCAACCATCTCTGCTGGGGCCAGTTGGGGGCAATCAGCAGAACCTGTGCCCCTGAGTTCCTGATCCTCGCCAGAACTGTGGGCAGGAGAGGCATGGGGGGGAAAGCATAGAGCAGGGCTGGAGGCCACTGGTGTGCCAGTGCGTCCAACCCAATGTCCCCGTCGTGTCTATCATAGAGTACCACAGGAGGCAGTGAGCATTCTCCCTGGATGCGAAGAGGTCCACCTGTGCTTCTCCGAAGCGGGACCAAATGGACTGCACAAATTCTGGGTGCAGGCGCCATTCCCCTGGTCTCGGGCCACCCCTGGACAGCATATCGGCTGCCTCATTGGTTATACCCGGCACGTGCACTGCCTTCAGGGACATGCATTGGGCATGTGCCCATAGCAGGATTTGACGTGCTTTCGCATGCAGGATTGGGGACCGAACCCCACCCTGGCGGTTGATGTAGGAGACTACCGTGGAGCTGTCTGTCCGGACAAGAACATGTCTGTGCCAGACCACTGGGAGGAAGTGGTACAATGCCCGAAGGACTGCTTCCATTTCTAGCAGGTTTATGTGTTTCCCTGCCCATGCGGGGCTCCACAATCCCTGCATGGACTGGCCACCTCTGACCGCTCCCCAGCCAGTCATGGAGGCGTCCGTGACGTCCATGGAGGCGACCGCTCCCCTGCCGGCCCCAAGGGAACGCCCTCCTTGATGCCAGGGGTGGTGAACCACCAATCCACCATCTTTAGGCATTTCTGGGTAATGGGGAGGAGTCGCCGCCCGTCTTCGTGCGGGCTCATTCCCTGTGCCATCGCCCAATGCTGTAACGGGTGCATATGCAGCAGCCCAAGTGGCACCACCTGGGCGGCTGAGGCCATCAGGCCGAGCAGCCTCCGGCAAAGTTTTACTGTCCCCTGCCGCGCTGCAGCAAAATGGGACAGACTCTCCATCAAAATATGTCGCCTCTCTGGGGTTAGAGAGGCACGCATGGACCCCGAGTCCAAAACCAGACCCAGGAAAACCCTTTCTCTGGAAGGGGTGAGGTGGCTCTTCTCCCTGTTCAGAGTCAGGCCCAAGCTGGCTAAATGGTCCAGTACCGACCTTGTGTCCCTTCTTGCTTGCTCCTCTGATGGAGCACAGATCAGCCAGTCATCCAGGTAATTCGCAATGCGGATACCCTGGCAACGGAGTGGGATCAGTGCGGCGTCCATGCACTTTGTGAAAGTGCGTGGGGCCAGAGCTAGGCCAAAGGGGAGGACCGAGTACTCGTACCCTGTGCCCTTGAAGGAAAAGCGGAGGTACTTCCGGTGATCCCGGTGTATGGGGATATGGAAGTATGCATTCTTTAGATCCACAGAGGTGAACCAGTCACCATCTCTCACCTGAAGGAGGAGATTGGCGAGGCTGAGCATCCGGAAAGGCAGGCGCTTCAAAAAGCGGTTGAGCATTCTTAGATCTAGGATGAGGCGGAAGCCCCCGTCCTTCTTGGGGGCTAGAAAATAGACTGAATAAAACCCTTGTCCCGCTGCCACCAGGGGCAGGGGTGTTATTACTCCCTTCTCTAGCAACACCCGAATCTCGTCGGAGAGAGCTCGCGCAGGGAGTGAAAGTTTCACAGTTACCGGATTAATGATGCTGAGGATGGGGAAGGGACCGTTGAATCGGTGCTGCAGTTTTTTGGAGGTGGACTGGAGCGGGATGGTGGAAGTGGACAGCCAGACCTGCTGCCCGGGCTTGTACTGCAGGGCTGCGGTCCTGTGAAGGTCCGCCAGGCGCTGGGTACGGGCGTTGGTGCGAAGGAGGGCGGTGCGTGTCAGTTTCCACACACGCTTGCATCTGAGGAGGTGGGATCTTACAGATGGAACGGCGACCTCCTCCTCCTGGACCGGCAGTAGGGGAGGCTGGTACCCCAAGAAGCACTCAAAGGGGGACATCCCGGTGACGGTGCTCCTCAGGGAGTTGTGGGCGTACTCGACCCACGGTAGGAACCGGCTGCAGGAGGAGGGGTTGCATGCTGACATGCACCGCAGGGCAGCTCCCAGATCCTGGTTAGCCCTCTCAGTCTGTCCGTTTGACTGCGGATGGTAGCCAGATGACAGGCTGTCAGAGGCGCCCAGGGCCACACAGAAGGCCCTCCAGACCTGGGAGGAGAATTAGGGCCCACGGTCCGAGATGATGTCGGAGGGGATCCCGTGCAGCCTGAGCACATGCAGCACCAGGAGCTCCGCTGTCTCGAACACGGACGGGAGTTTAGGTAAGGGGATGAAGTGGACCACCTTGGAGAACCAGTCCTCGATGGTGAGGATGGCAGTGTTGCCATCCGATGATGGAAGACCGGTTATGAAGTCCACACCTATGTGGCTCCAAGGACGGCTCGGGACAGGGAGGGGGTGAAGGTGACCAGCGGGAGGCTGGTGGGAGGCCTTGCTCCTGGCGCACACTGGACAGATGAGGATGTAGGCACGGGTATTCCCCTTCAGGGTGGGCCACCAAAAACTCCTCCTGACCAGGGCAGTGGTCCTGGCGATCCCTGGGTGACAGGCCAGACGAGAGGCGTGGACCCATTGGAGGACCTGGGAGCGGAGCCCAGGAGGACGCAGGCATGGCAGCAGGGCAGCGGCAGTAGCGGCACAGCATTCAGCAGAGCGGCAGCCGCAACAGCAATGGCATAGCGACAGCACATCAGCAGCAACCGTAGCACTGGCAGAAAGCGGGCACCGCTGCAGAGTGGTGAACAGGAGCTTTGGCTGTATGCACAACGTCAGATGGGTGGCGGGGAACCGCAACACAGGCAGGGATAGCAAACAACTGCAGGTTGGCATACTTAAATTAGTAGAGTTTTATGTTTCCTCGATTCCTCCGTCTTCGTATCTGATCCATACATCCTTTCCTTGTGTCCTCCGTTCGGCTGAGCTAAGGAGCAAGGAAAGGACATGAGGATAGGATGCAAGGAGTGAAAAGAAGCGATTGGAATTTACCCAGGGGCTGCGTCCCAATATTCTTCACTCCCCACCTCCTTTCCTCCACTTCTCTCATACAAGTATGCAAAATAACATGTTCAAGTACAAGTATTTGCATGCACTGTCATGGGTATTGGCAGCCTTGGCTGTTCTGCGGTCGTTATTCTTTTTGTTGTCGTCGGGGCACTCCATCTGATTTTATTTTGCCTCCGTTCCGGTGTTTGGATCTCATCTGTTTATTATTCCTCACACCTGTTTTGGGTTTCCTGCCTGTTATAAATAATCCAGGACGTCCGCTTTCTGGCACTTCGAGATTTTCTATGCTATTTGACAAACAAAGTCGGTACGGTACAGGATTCAAGCGACCTTTTCTCTTTTAAGCTTTGCTAAAAAAGCTATTCCTTTGTGGAATTGTTTTTCTCGTAGTTGCTGTCTGTCCCTCGCTTTGGTTTACATTCTGTTCTCATTGAGAAAGATTGCTTGTTTTTTTATTTTTCTCTTCTGCACACATACATTTATTTTCTTTTCCTTTTTTTACTTATCGTTTGTTTTCTTACCTCTGTTCTTCACTTGCTTATATTGTAAGCGAGAGGTATTTTCTTTTCACTCAGTTCTCGAGTACACCCTGTTATTTGGGGTTTGTTTTGTTTTGGCTTAGGGCCTGGAGTGTTTTCTATTCTCCAGTCCTTGGTTATTCATATAGATATATATCCCTCTCATAATACGGACTCGTCCGTCTTTTTGGTGCACACTACGGTGTGTGCTTTTAGAACCCTTAGCTGTCGCTGTCACTCCACTTGATATGTACAGTATACAATGTAACTGACATTGCCATTTGCGTCGAGAGATAAATGAATTTGTAATAATTAATATGTAATCAGAAACATTAAATTATTGAACAGAAAGATCGGCTTACTGTACATCAGGGCTGCCCAACCCTGATCCTGGAGATCTACAGTCCTGTAGGTTTCCATTTCAACCCTAATTTGGCACACCTGATTCAACTAATTAGCAGCTCAACAAGATCTCTAACTGTTGAATGAGCAGGGTTCCCACTCGTCCTGGAAAACCTGGAAATTCAGAGGCTAGTTTTACAGTCATGGAAAACCTGGAAAATTGACTAAAATGACCAAATATTCTGGAAAAAAATCTATGTTGTCCTGGAAATTTTAAATTGTATTTTAGCCCGTCACTCAGATCGCCTATGTTAACCTAGGTGTGTATTTTGTTTGAAACTGGCAAAAACAAAGGTCTCTTTGTTTTGGCCTGCCATGGCATTTGACAAGCTCATGCTTATTCTTTTATTTTTAAAGCGCTGTAAAATCCTAACCGTAATGACTACAAAACGTAAAATTTGTGCAGCTAAAAAGTACATTTTGGAGTTTTACGGCAATGTACAGCACAGTGCTACTTCCCTATTAAATTATGTACGTAATTTAGGAGGAATTACGGTATTCTCTCTGAGCTGAATGAGTGATGAATTTACACCACTTGTCGGCTGTGGCGTGTGGTTTGCGACACTTTCTGTCAGAAATGTGTCTTTCCTTTTAAATATGTTTATGTAGCTTGTAAGTAAAAAACAAAACAAAAAAATACCAGCGTGGAAGTCTTTTCACATTTCTGGGTGACCTCATCGGGCTCATGCCCACAGAGATTGAGAGACAATTGAATATGACACTATCCTAACTTTTCCTGGCACAACGTATAACAAAATGGCAGTTTGTTTTTGTGGCTCATATCCTACAGACAAATTCAACAATTTTAAGATGGGAAAGCAGGTTTATTTATTTACTTGTACATAAATGTTGATTAAACAAATTTGACTCTAAACATAATAAGCATGGCAACTGCCATTATTTCAGCATGTGAATATGCATGAATTAATTTATTAAACCAACCGTTTCCAAATAGAACAACTTTTATTTCCCGCTAGGGAACTTCAGTTGTAGTCCCAGCAACAACAAAAGACATGGGGCAGACCCAGAATACACAAACATATCAAACAAAGACATCCAACAGAATCATTACATCAATCAAGTGAATTAAAGTGCAATACAGCCATGATTAAAAATAGCCCCCGCTGTCCCGAGATGTCCAGTGTCACCAAGCATTCCAACACACAAACTCCGCCTCCACGACTCTCCTCCATACACGCAGCGCCGCGGTCTCTCTACACTGCCAAAACGGAGCACCGAACTGTGTCAATCTTCCCAGTCATCTCCTCACTCCTCCCCCGCATTATGTTCTCCATCCCTGGTTGCCTTTTAAAGATTGCCTGCACTCCCGGATCAGTCCAGAGTCTGACTCCGGTGAAGAGCGATGGTAAATTTGTTGCTGGAGTCTGCAGATCCAACGGACATTCCCGAGCATACGTTGCAAATGCGTCTCCATGGTGACGACCACAAACAAAATTATATCGACTAGACAATTCGTCAATATTATCAAAACAATATGATTTTTCATATTGAAAAATCTCCAGCCCGCTTCCCGGTCCCACTACAGACACACAGTGCATGAAAAAAACAAAGACAAAAGCCCGACACAACAAAACACATTCAAATGAACAAACACAAACACGAGAGACAACTGGACTACATGTCGCTATTACAATGCCACATGACGTCCTATTTTATACCAAATAATTTGATTTCAGATTGTACAGTGGGAAATAATTGCTTTTCAGGGTGAACACTGCCATAATATGAACATTGGGAAACAATAACACAGATAATATGAAGCGACAAATTTGTTTTACTAATCTACGGAAATATTTCTGAATTTGCCTGTGAGATGCAATGAACTGGCAATAGAATGTAGGCTGTCACAGCATATGAGGTGAACTAGTGTTAAGACATGGGACACATCGGGATTCTGGAATTAAAGTACATAGTTATGTTTGCGTGTACTATGACAGGGGTTCCCAAACTTTTCCTTGCCACGGACCCCCAAATAGCCGTAGCCTCTGGCTGGGGCCCCCCTATTGCGAAATGGCTTTAAAAAAAAAAATTTAATTACACTGCCAAATATAAAAAAATCAAACATACAGCTTCTTAATACACAACACAATACTTTTGACCCTATTTTGATTTCATAATCGGGCCGTTAGCAGCTCAACGTAACACTTTGACTGACAGGCAGACTGTTAGTTATTGGCTGCGATTAAAAGAAGGGCATGGCAAAGACCTCATTTCGATATGAAAGGATTTATAACAATTTATATTTTATTTTAAACTGGCACAATAATCTTGTGAATTGAATTGAAATGTATTTTTTTTATAAATAAAATGCTATTATTATTATATTATTATTTTTTTGCATTTTCCATTTTCCTCTCCCTTCCAATTGGCCCCCCCTGGCGGCCCCCCGTGGGGCCGCGGCCCCCACTTTGAAAACCCCTGTACTATGAGACTATGTCTCGATGCAAACTTACAAGCTATGTTTCAGCTTTAAATGGGCTGAACATGTGTAAGATATGTGATTGGCTATGTGACTATTTGTGGGCTGGGCATCAGTCAAAGTTATGATAGGGCTACTTCATGAATAGTCAACGTTGACTTTGTGAACGGAAAGCAGATAAGCTGTCCCAATTGTCTTCACACCTCATCGTTCTCTCCTTTCCTCCACTCATCTCATTTCCCTCCTTTTCTCCATATACTTCTGGATAGGAGACGAGTGGTAGTGGAGGAAAGGAGTGAAAAGTATTGGGACGCACTTCCTGGCTGGGCGAGAAGCCTGTGGCTGGGCAGAAATCCTACTGGCTGAGCGGAAATTATGTTTACCTCTGCGACGTACAAATTACACACCGTCGTTCGTGATAGGTTGCAAAGAGGTATGGCACCGTTTACTTTATTATGGCAATTAAAAAGTAAAAACCATGTTTTGGTTAATGTCAACATTATATAATTGTTTGTTAGTTAGGCAAGTTGTATGAAGTAAAATCTGTCCTTTGGCCAGAGATTCTGTAGAAATATGCATGTAATGTCATGCGAGTCGCTACGGTGCCTAATGTTTATATGTGGTTAGATTTTACCATACACTGTTCAAATTTGTTTGGAAATTTCCAACCGTGATTTTAGACTTTTCAACAGTTGCCAGTAGTTTTATTTTGTTAGTTTTCCTAAATATGTTTTCATGATTTATTAATGTTTAAGTGTTTTGTCAGGTCCTGTGTAATGTAGTTAAAAACATAATTTATTCTATGTTCATCATCAACATTTAAAATTGACCCTTTAATGCTGATTTAACTCCAACTTTGACCGATAAATATTTATTTTTTCTTTCCTTAGCTCTCTTTCTTTTAGTTACTCATCATATCTGCTGTTCATACTATACACATAGAATCAGCATCCACAAAACACTGAATCACACATTTTTATTATATATTTGTAGCCTCAAACAAACAGCTTCACAGTCTAACGATCTTACACAATACTGTATTCGTTAACAGCACCAGACCAGCCATAACAAAATTCTGCAATACTTTGCATTTATCTGTCATATCGTCACCACCAAAACTTTAATTAACATATTTTTGGTCTATGTTTCACAGTAAGTGACAGAAAGAAATTAAACTTATGAATAAACTGAGCAACTAGCATTTCTTTGGTATGTTTCACAGCAAAAGAAAGAAAAAGCAGCTGTCCTATGTCCACTTTTCATCCAGTTCCTCACCTGAAAAAAACACAATTGTAAGTTATTCTAATTATCCTAAAATAATGGGGTATTATTGAGCCTTTGTATTTTAAAAAAACCCTCCATCTTGTTTTTCCACATTTTGTCTGCAGCCTATGCCTAGCCCACCCAGGCAGGGTGAAATGCATAAATAACGTACCCTCTTGCCTTGCTATGACTTCCTGAAAGGCTTAAAGATGCTGGGGCTTTTATGCTTGATGGAATCTAGCGACGCCATTGAGAATCTGCGAGGCTTTTGAGTGGGGCGCAAATCCTCCACCTCTAGAAGGCTCTGGAATGGTCGATTGAGGTGGGTTCCGGTGCTAGAAGATGGAGCGGAGACCTCTGGAGAACGTATCTCCATCTGGTCGAGGAGAGGGATGTCCTCAGAGTCTGTAAAGACAGTATGCCGATTAAAGATCCAATGCTCAGTGATTACAACACACTGACAAACACTTTGAGAATATTAATGCATGTTAAAATTTGAGTCTGTGCCTCCACCTGACCTTCATTACCTGCGTACAGCAGATAACTAAATGGTGGAAGGAATGTGGGTCTTGTTTTATTTCATAATAATGATTGGGTACCTCTGCTTATGGAAGGGACATGCAAATCTCCTGTTGAAATGATTTAAGCTGCTCACTGCAGCACTAATAATCCCACCAGCAGCACAAACTGCAATCCAGTGAATTTTGGTTACCATGGGAAGTAAGGGTAAAGATCTGGATAGGCGGGGGCTTACCTGACAAAAGAAGGGGCAGCACTTCTTGTTCTTCAAATTGATTCTGGGGAGAGACAGGTGACGGTAAGTAAACCGATAACAGGAATTTTAGAAAATAGGACAAGTCAGATGAATCTGCTTTATGTAGCAATGGTATACATTCAGCACATAAGTAAATATTTCCTGTGGCATACTTGAAGCAGGGCATGCTCTTCTATGAAAAAAAACCTATTAAAATGATCAAAAGCTTGCAAATGATCAAAACTCATGCCTCCATTTCACACAAATTTCAAGAACAGGCAGCTAGAAGAGCCCTGTAGTACTGGTCAAGTGTGACTCTTGTGAGTGGACTGGAGTGCACAGTATTACTGCAGGGCAGGCTCGCTCACCTGGGCCATATAGAAGCACTGGCTTTTCACAAGCTCCTCCTCCATCACCCTCATCTTCATTGCCTGGATTTCTGCATCCATCACTATATGGTCCGCCTCCATCTGCACTGTGTTCCTACAACAAAGAGAGCACAGTGGCTTCGAGCACATGGCGATAAGCTCATCTGTCTATTCCTGGACGGATCTGAGGTTTATCCTGAGATTAAAGTTAAAACATAATGATTTATACTGAAGAGTACGTTTAGCGTCATTCACATTTCTTTTGCAGATGTTTATGAAATACTATTATATCAAATCAAATCAATATTTATTTATATAGCGTATTTCACAACAAGTTGTCACAATGCGCTTCACAGAAAAAACCCAGCCTAAACCCCCACAAGAGCAAGCCAGAGGCAACAGTGGCAAGGAAAAACTCCCTGGTGTAATTAGGAAGAAACCTTGGGAGGAACCAGACTCAAGGGGGAAACCCATTCTCCTCAGGTCGGCTCAGGGTCTAGATCTTAATGACCAGCATGGTCAAAACTGACTGGCAATATCCATGATAGTGGAGATTGCAGCAGCTAGATGGCAGTCCAGATGTGGCGGCAATGATGATGGGAAAACGGGTGCCGATGGCGGCAGGATCGGCTGGCAGCGGTGGTGGGGAGGGAGGGGCAAGCGGCGATGGACAGGAAGCTGGACAGCAACTCTCGAGATGCGGGGCATGAGCCCCGCCGGCGGAATGTGGAAGAAGAGAGAGAGAGAGAGAACAGTTAGTGGGGGGGGGGGGGGGGGTTGGACAAGTACCCCCGCCAGGATTAACTTATGGCTGCATAGCTATGAAGACAGGGTTTGAGAACCCATCCAGTCATGAGAGAGTAAACAATCCTACCCACCTATCAAGAGCCAGCCCAGGAAGATGGGGTCACAGCTGTTGACAGGTGACAGTAAGGAAAGGATGTCACTCCGCATTACTCTATGACAAAAGGGCTTCTCTGGTCCTGTCTCCGGACTACAACTCATTATAAGCCTGATCATAAAGGTGCGTTTTTAATCTAGACTTAAATGTTGAGACTGTGTCTGATTCCATGATATCCATATCTGACAGTGGATTCCTGGAGCCATCTCCTCATTTGGAATAGCTTGTGTTCAGAAACCCATCTCTCCCTGGGCCCAGTCTATTGCTGGTTACTTACTGCTGGAGAGCCTGGCACAGCTCCTTCATGTTGTCCAGTTCACTCTGGAGGGATGTGGTCGGGTCTTCCAGCTGGAATTTTTCATTTTCAAGAGTATGTATGTCCGGCTCCAGAGTTAGGATTTTTTCTGAGGCAGAAACGATCACATTTTAGGTACAGGCTACTGAGATAACTCATAAGGTGAAAAAAAATAATAAAATACACTCTTGTGCAACATACCTTCCAGCTGGTCGGTCTTTTTCTCCTCCAATTGTAGTTTCTCCAGGTGAAGATTTTGCTCCTCTACAACTTCATTAGGGAGCATTACCTGTGTCTGAAAACATATGAGTGAGTCACAAACCTTTCACCTCACTGCCTGTAACTGTACTGCCTGTATCTTCATCTGATATGTTCAAACATTAAAGCGAGGAGCTGCATATCAATCAAATCATATCAACACACAGGCTTGAGTAAATTGTAATATTTTCTCACAGTACCGTTCCTAAATAGTTTCAGACATTTACACAAGCTGTCAACTTACCGATTTATCTGAAGAGCCATAAAATGATGTCTGCGTGGCTATTGTATCTAGATAAGAAAGACAAGGATCAGGGATAAGGCTCAGATTACAAAAGTATACAATGATTACTAATTGGGTCAGTTGTACCATGGCTCTACCATGCTGGATGGTGAATCAATTTAGGTTGCATCAGGGTGCGAAATAGAACGAGAATATTGGCCGTGTTTATGTCATGTGACTTTGGCATGAAGGGTAAAAGCCATTGGTGGGGCTCACTTTTCTCAAGAGGGGTTTCCTGGGAGCAGCCAGAAGTGGCTACAGATGGTGTTCTCTGGCATTCAGCCAGGCGAGTGTTGACCTCTTGCCTATAAAAAGTCAAATCACACCACTAAGACGATAGAAACAGTCACAGACATAAGCAAGAAAGATGCACTCAAGTTGGAATCCACAGCCACTGAGCGCACTCATGATCTCCATCTCAGATGATGTTAATAACCTTTCATAGTCTTAATTGATTGTACAATTATCATTATTTAATGATAATGACAGTTTGGGTAGGAACTGAACTCACTGCTTGCAGAGATTAGTCATTTGTTTTTTGGGGACTCTCAGTGCATGTCCAGAGGCGCAGGTTTTCATCTGGGGGAAAAGAAAGAGGAATTAAGCATTCTGTCCAGGACGACATTTGACTGAACTACGATGTCCTCCTTACCAATTTATCCCTTGACTTCTTAAGAGATACAATCTGCAGAGAAAGACGTGACAATTAGCGACACATCCCATAAAATAACAAACAAAAAAACCCTAGTGAACAAAAAATGTTTCATTACTGTCCACATTCACAACATATTCAATATATTCCTTTGGACAAACCACCACAACATGCTTTTTAAATACAAACATAAATGTCCAGTAATACACTAATATAAGAACTGCATCCTACATGCGTCTCCTGAGGGGAGTACAGTATTTGTGTTGGGTGAAGTTGTTCACCTCAGCCTTGTAGGAGAGCTCTGATTTCTGATGCTGCTCCTGAATCGCTTGGACCTTTAGTTTGTGAGTCTTGAGCACATCCTTTACTTTAAGCTCTTTATCACGACGCTCCGAGTCCACCTGAGCTGCCTTCCTGCAACAGAGAGTCAACGCCGGCTTCAGGCTACCACTGTGCAACACCTAATTCCACCACCTTTAAACCTCAGGTCTGTTGTTCTGTTCTTCACCTTACATGTGGATGGCAATATGGCATGTTGATTTATTCATAACAATTAGCAGTGTTTCCCCCCAGGTTGTATTCGTAGGCGGGGTGGTGAGATGGTGGTATCCGCCATTGTTGGGGGGCGCTATCGGGGATTGTTGACGGGGTGGTTTTACTTTAGTTTTTCTGAGTTAACGTCATCGAAACAAATCCTTTCTACTGTGCATGCCCGCGAATTGCCGCAAATCAATTATACACTAATTATGGGCATTTGTGACCCGCTCTACAAAAATGAGTCTGATGTGGGGAAAAAATAAAATGTTTCTCAGAAAAAATATATATATATTTCCACATCAGACTCATTTTCGTAGAGTGGGTCACATTTAATATTTTCAGTCGGCAAGCAGGCCGTCCCGCCTATTACATCGTAGGGAAAACGCTTATTTGCAGATTCCCAGTTCTTTGTATGTAGTCTATGGATGTATATGGAAAAAGGTCAGATCCATCAATTGATTCCTGAATCAGTCTCAAAGCAATACAACGCAGTCTACTCAAAAGCCTCCATTCCCAGGCCGCAGTATATTGCCGGTTACTTACTGCCGGAGAGCCTGGTCCTTCTTCAGGCACAGCTCATTCATATTCCTCAGTTTTCCCTGGAAAGACTCGTTCTGAAGCTCCAGCTTCATTATTACTTTTTTCAGAACCTCATAGTCTTCCTCCATTTCTTGGATTATTTCTGAAGCACAAAGAGTTACAACTCAGACACAGGAATTGAAATGAATACTGCCCTTGTGAGAGTGAGAATACTCTCCGGGCTACGTACCTCCCAGCTCCTCCACCTTACTCCTCTCTTCAACCAGCTCAGCCCGGTACCGTTGTCGTTCTTGATCTTCAGTCTCTGCCTGTGTCTGAAAATACATAATTTCAGCTTAGATCTAGGTTTAAGAATAAACCTGTGCATTCAAACATGCACAAAACGTAAGGGTAATACATGTACTGTCACTGTCACAACCACTAACATACCGATTTATCCACCGTATTGACATTTATCTTTGGGGCAGCACCATCTGGAAGAAAGACAGCATACACTGATCTGAGAGAGGACTACAGGAGTCTACAATGATAAGTAACTCAGGAAGATTTACAGGTAGGCAGGTAGGCATTTGATGACATGCAATTACAACAAACACAGTGTTTCAGAAACTAAAAAGTTGATCAGGGGGTCAAAGGCCAGGGTGTGTAATAAAGGCTGCGCCAGTGATTAAACCAGTAAGGAAGCATGGGCCCAGTAACAACCGACCCTCAACCATTAAAGGCAGCCATTTGATAAATTAAATCATTCACCTAAATACTAATGATTCCACCAACAGTACAGATACTGCAGTGCAGGAGTGTAGTGTATTATGACTCACATTTCCTTAGTGGCCGGATCTGCAGGTCAGAGCGGCTTAAGAAAGCCTCAGTCAGTGGCTCCTGGTATCCCGCCACTTTAGCACTGGCCTCAGATAGTCTGTAGATAGATAGTATGTTATCCATACAATGGCCATGAGAATGGGCACTATGTTGAAATGCTTGGATATTGACTACAGCACCATCATATCAGCAGCTGTTTGCCATTAAGTAATCAGTCTTAAGCCGTTACCCTCCCCTGGGCAGCTCAGAAACCCAATTAAGAGTCTTTTGTTGGCAAATTAACTCACTGTTTAGACAGGCTGGCCACTTCTTTCCTTTTGATGGCAAGGGCACGTTCAGACGCACGGGCAACAACCTGGAGGCAAAAGAACAGTATTGAATATTTTGTCACATTGAGAATAAAACTGAAAAACAACATTTGTCGCTTTCACATTTTATGAAGTCCTTCTTACCCAATTCTCCTCTGCTTTTTTCAGGTGAAGAGCAATCTGAAGCGAGAGAAGTCACAGTCAGCAGAAAAGTGAAATCAGTTGACAGGAGCACAGCAAGAATACACTGAATGAGCAAATGTCAAATAATAACTATTTAAGATACAGTAGACCTCTAAGTGAATGAAAGTAATTAGTTGCTAATCAATGATAAACAGACTGCAAAGAACCATCATTTAATTCTGCACCTAACCTGCTCAATCTGCAAACAGCACTTTTCTCACCTGTTTCTTAAGGCCGCTCTGAGTTCTCTCATGTTTCTCATTAATCTCAAGAATCTTCTTTTTGAAATTGCGTATTTCTTCCTTGGGTCCACCGGATTTGATCTCCTTCACATGCTGCTCCACCTTCTCCTGAGCCAGCCTCCTGCAAAACAGAGCATAAAGGCTTCAGATCTTAGATCTCATTTCTGCATCTTGGGTATGTTCATTATACAAAACACAGTAAGGGCCAGATTCAGAGTTGAGATAAGCACGCGCAAATGGGACTTACTCCCGAAATTCCGCGTAGCTTAAGCTATTTGTGATTCAGACATTTGACTTATCCGCTGTTTTAAGCGTCTCTCCAGTAGATACGCAGCATTACGCGCACAGGGTGGAGATGAAAAGGAGAAAAGGAGACGTGTCTGCAAGATACGTGTATTCAGAATTTTCACTTAATCATTTTTTTCCCGCGCAACTTTGTTTGGAAAAAAAGGTGGTCTATGTCTAACGGCACCAATAGATGATTAGGAAAAATACAGCATGGATATTAGAATGAGTGCATGTTCTATTATTGATTTTATTTCCCTTTGCCTAGCCTACTTACAATTATCAAAAAGCAAAAAGCTGTCATCAAAAAAGTAAAATGTATATGTAAAAGTAGGCTATGATTGACTGTCTGGTATATAATTCCAGACCAATATTAGATGGATTCATTGATAGACAGTGTTTGGATCATAATCGCTTTGACAGAGAGACGATTTTGTAGCCTACTTGTGTGAGCACAACTGCTCCAAAATTATTAGGAAGCACAAAGTAACTCCCCGCAAGGTTCATGCCTATACCCCGTCACACAGGATTTTCCAAAAGGCATGCGGTTATTAAAGGAACTGTCACTGACACGTTGAAAACACATAACCTCACAAACATTTTTTTAGTAGATACCTGGCAACCCGGGGGGCAGGTACAAGAAACAGGTAATTAGAATATCATGCCCTGTACCACCCACATTTTGAGATAACCACCTGCGCAACCTAAACTAGAATATGGCATAAGTCAGCACGCGTTAAATCCGCGCAGGAGAGGCAGTTAAGCACATGACTTAAGTTGGCCATCTCTGAATCCGGCCCTAAATTACTTTCCTCCATCAAATGGATCAACAAATCAATCAATACATAACATATGAAGATTTCTTCTTGATTAGGTTTCCTTAGTACGTACATACAGATGTGGAGTAATTACAGCTTAGAACTACGATAACAGGAATACCCAAAATGTCAGGTTCCTGACTTTTAGGACTTGTTTAGAATGCCATGCATCATCTTCATCTTCCCCTGAGATAGCATTAGGCTCGATACTCACTGCTCTAGAGCGCTGTCCTTCTGCTCGCACAGTTTGTGCATAATCTGGAATTTCTCCTGCAGAATTTTATACAGGTTTTCCAGGTTCATTTTTTCACTGATCAGAGAGGCCTGGTCACATTCCATCTTCTTGATTTTCTCTGTGTGCGCAAATGGTGACAAATCAGATACAGGGACTGTTATAATGATCTGATTATAAGAAATATTCTGTGCAACGCACCTTCCAACTGCACAGTCTTCTTCTCCTCTTCCTGCAGTTTCTCCAAGCACAGCTTATCTTCAGGAGCAGTCTTTCCCTGAGTCAGAAAACACCACTCAGTCTCAACTATTCGCTTGTACAGCCTGCATTACTCACTCTGTACAGATATTTGGTCTAAATATTGGCCAGAAACTGTGATATTGGCCCATATTATATTAAAATGTGTTAAAATCTGTCACACTTTTTGGTCCTAACTTACCGATGTCCCAGAAGCACTGCAATCTGAAATGGAGACCACACAATGAATCAGAAAGAAAGTTGAAAATGACAGGGGCTTGATAATGATCACTAACCGAATGTAATGTCATATACACCAAGTCAACCATTTAAGGCACTCATCTCTAATTCAGCTTCCACCAAGACAGATGGTGTGAGATTTAAACAGACAGATGTGATTTTTTTCCACTCTTATTATTATAATTTTTCCTACCATGGATAAATCACCTCTATACCCAGGCACATGGAATCTTTCTTTCTATTATACCTTGCTCGGTAGAGCAGAGCCAACTGATTTAAAAGTAGGGCCTAAACCACAGCAGGCTAATTTACTTAAGTCTCATTTTTTAAGTTCTACCGACCATTGCTGAATGGGAACCTCTGCTTGTGGGGGGAGCCATGTTTGTCGCCTAGTTATATTCTTTCGATCATTGACATTAACACTGAGAAACCCCACAAACCAAGCAGACACTGTAATCCACATGACTATGGCAGGAAGAGTAAAAGCATCAATGGACAAGGGCTAACCTTTTTTAAGAGGCGGCATAAAGGCAGGGTCCTTTATTTCTGACAGTTGTGCCCTGACCTCAATGATCCTAGAAACAGATAAAAACACGCCATTCAGACAAGACAATTTGCCACTACAATACAATACATCCAATACATCAACTACTTGGCCAGCTAGAATGGCGTCAATCGCAAACCCACTGAATACACCTTCACAACCGCAAAACTATGGCGAGGAAGCCATTCTGTGATTACTGTTGCGCTGTAATCTCAGGCAAAATCACCCACCCCAGTGCTGGGCAGTAACCCAAGCTGCCTAAACTAGCAAATTAACTCACTTCTGTCTGAGGATTCCATTCTCTTTCCTCTCAGCTGCCAGAGCATGCTCAGAAATACAAGCGCTTATCTGGAGAAAACAAGAAGAGCTGTGGAATTATTCTGTCAACAAATGTATTCACAAAACATCATAATATAACTTGTGATCCTTCTTACCAAATTCCCCTCTGCCTGCTTTTCATGAAATTCCATCTGGATGGGGAGGGGGGAGGGGGAGAAGTGAGTCAAGCAAAATGGATTGAATACTGAGAACAAGTGAAATTCACTCTGCTAACTGAATAATCTTTCTGCTGGTAATGAATGAATCTTCACAGCACACCGATAAATAAAATAACACGACTGCTAACAGGTAGACCACCACAAGAAACACATCGGATTAGACAAAACGTGAGTGTACAGCATGTCAATCTTATAATTGGAGTGTGTGACATATCTATCATACAAACCAATGCAGGTCCATCAGGAACAGCTGTAGAACAATTTAAGTGTTCAAGACAATACCAACAATGTGGCTCATTATAGGAGGGCGGAGCCGACTTGAAACACAATTTGTTTTACAGTCCTGGCTTAATTCTAGGTAGTTCTTGTAATAGGGCTGTTTTGCAATTCTGGCTTAATTCTAAGTAGTTATTGTAACAGGACTTGTTCTGTAGGTATTCGCAGCTGACTGTTTATAGCCACAGTTTAGTTCTTTATAAATTGTAGGCTAATAGGACCGTTTTATGGTCCTGGGTTAGTTTGCTCACCTGAATCTTGAGGATGCGCACCTGTTCGGTCTCTTTCGCTTCCAGTTTCTCCTGCATGATTTTTGATTGGTGCTCCAGATGTACTTTCTCATTTTGAAGGACAATTTGGTTCTGCTCCAGCATTTTGATTTTTCCTGAGGCAACAATTTGATTAGTTAACTATTCAATTTCAGGGAAATTGGTTAATATTAAATAATAATTAATAATTTTCTTTTATTATGCATAGCAAAAAAAGTCATGATTCATGTGGGATGTCTTGTGAGCCTGATTTACTAAGAGATTTAGCATGTGAAAAACTCTTTAGCACATGCAAAACCAATAACATGATCAATTATTGGTCATGGCATTTGTTTTGCACCAATCATTGGTTGTGTTATTAGTTTTGCATGTGCTAAAATGTGCTGCACTAGGGCTTTTTCCCTGCTCCCATGACCAATATTTCCTCAGTGTGTACACTTCCTAGTTTGATGCATTAGATGCATTCTGTGCATTCCGTGCAACAGACCTTCCCGTTGCTGGACCTTAGACAGTTCGGCCAGCAGTTTCTTCAATTTCTGATTCCCATCCTCTCTCCTCCCGTTTATAGTTCTTTTCACCTGTCAGAAGATGCATCACTGAAACCTCAACTATTCACTTGATAGCCTGTGATAGCCATCAAAACGTTGCAACTTATTAGTACATTTTCATTCAGTTCACAGCTAAGGCTGCAACTGCTGTTAAACGGTCATTTTTTCTTCCCAGCTTCATGATTATGGAACTTACACCGTGAGTTCAGAATTCGCTGGAAAATAGTTAATTGGGATGGCAGGTATGCCATCCACCAAGTTACGGCTGGGTGGAGCATGCCCCATACATATACAGTACAGGTACTGGCACTTTTCAAGGTTTAATAGCCAAAAAAACCACAATGACCACAGACTCTCAGCCCTTAAAAACATTAAACTTTTTTACCTTCTGACCTTATGTAAACAGAATTCAGATACAACTTTACACATCCACACAATAAAGCCAAGGCTATCTTAGTTAATACAAATTAAACAAGATCTATTCCAAAGCAATGCTACCAAATGTTTTCTAAATTATTTAATGTAACTTGGCCCTGTGTTTTTTCATCTTACCACCTGAAGAGAATGTGGTAATTTGGCCTCATTTTGATATCAATACTTTCAACGGCAGGCCTAGATTTTGCAATAGACAGTGCTGTGTCTGCGTAACTTGGCATTTTTGTATGTTGAAAACGTTTTTTTGTTGAGATCTGGATATACAGTATATAGGGGCAGCATACAGGTGCAGTGAGTAGCAATGTCGCCTCGCAGCAAGAAGGTAAAGAGTTTGAATTCTTGCGGAACGCTAAAGGCATCCTGGACAAACATCTGGTGGACAAAATGGATGGATGGATGGATGGATATAGGACCATTTTGTCCTTGTCTTATACTTTATTTGTTCTTTCTCTCATTGTATTTCTTTTTTTGTCTGGCAATTAAATCCAAATAATCAAAGAGCAGCAGTGATTAAAAATATGAATCCCAAGCCCAAGAAAAGCCTTTGATACAGTTAAAACCAGCTCAGGCAACTTAAGAGGCTTAACTGATGAGATACTAAGGGAAAAGCGCAAATATTAATGATGGTAATAAAGGAAATACTTACAGTTCGCCAAGCAAAGGTCATAAAAATTATACTAATGACCACCATAATCAACAAAATATTCCACGGCAGTCCATGGAAATCAGGGCCTGGATGCAATGGGCCCGGCATGCTGTGAAGGAGCTGAAAGAAAATGAATCCAAAACCATCATTACGTAAAAACTCCTGGACAAAAATCTGGCGGAATTAATAATATAAAAACTGTCGGATAACAACCCTGCTGAAAATTCCAGGTTAAACCAGCCAAAACTGATCAAACTGGTTTAAGCTGTGCTTTGAATATACCTTTAGTTGGTTTTAACTGGTTAACCAGCTGTTCACCAATCAAACAGCCTATATTCAGCTAGTCCACCAGTTTGGCCACCAGTTTACTCTACCAATTTAAGCTTACTCTACCAGTTTAACCAGCTTTTACCATACACAGACCAGCTAGAAGTGGAATTTTCAGCAGGGAAAATTGTGTTAATTACTACCCTCCAGAAAAAGGTTGAGTCCATTTGCTTAGAGGAACTAATTTCTAAGTCTAATTGGCACAGTTAACATGGGAATAATTAATAGCAGCTTCAAACTGAACAAATACATTTGCATATTTTAAAAGCACAAGCCACTTGTCTTCAACCAGGAATTATGTAATTATTTTATTGTAATTAAACAAAATGCTAATAGCCTATGTATTAAGATTACAACATCAGTATTTAGGCTATATAACAACTGCTCTTATATTATTGTTTAGCCTCGTTACAATTCATAATCGTGAACCAAAACATAGAAGAAATTAACCAAAAACATACAACTGACTTACCAATTTACCACAACCGTGCAAACGCTCGTACAGCTGATTGAACAACGCTGTGATATTGAAGCTCCCGAATATGCCATCGCCATCTGGATCAAAACAAGTATATTTTCAGATTTCAAAAAATTATCATATTTGATATGAAATCCACGTGCACGTTATAATATAAGCCTGTTAAACAATTATGCTATTAAACGCTGCAGCTTGATGTCGCTACGGCTACATTAGAGCGATCTTAAATATAGGCCTACAATATACCTAGTTACACCTTACAAACCTGATTAACCCGTTTAGTTAAAAGCTATTTTAAAACCCGGGATTACACCTCGCTCCCGGGTTTCCCGGCAAATCCCGTCTAAAAAAACAGGGGCGTTCTAGTAGGCTATTATTAAATGTGCGACCCAATTTATTGGTTTACAGGCTACCGGTATCCATATGCCATATAAAACTATCTTTCAGCACCATGGCATTGTCGGCGTCAGATACTGCATTTTGGAAATAAACTTCACATATTGATTATTTTATTGTAGGCTACTTAATTTTATTTGCATTATTTAATATAATGCAAGAGTTATTTAACTGCATTGCCCATGTTAAATTTCCCCGTTTCCCAACGTCAAGGAATTGTGATGGGAAATATCCGGGAACCGGGATTAATCACTAATAGACACACTGTTATTATTCTTGGCGATGGTGCTTACCAGTTAATTGATTGCCCGCGGTTGTTCTGGGCTTGACTGAAAGCAATAGGAACAATAGGAACTTCCAAAGTAGTCTCATTTTTTACATGGCGTGTAGGGCAACATATTTGTAATCGCCAACAAGTTCATTTCTGAATCTCTCAAATATATACAAATTCTAGAATAAGAGGTTGTCTTGTATTAGGGACGTCACAATGGGTGTTGTAGCTGGATGTTCTCTGACGTCAGTATACGTGTTGACGCGTTCTTTTTCAACGTGTTAAAATTAGGCGTGTATGGAAAGCCGTTTTAGTAAAACTGAAATAGATACTAGTCACTATTGGATTAGACTAGTAACTAAAAAATAAGTACTAGTAACTTTAGAATAGTTACTAGTAAGTCTCGAGGAATAAATGTTAAAACGGCTTGCCATATTTTGACTAGTCATTACCGATGACGAGTAAAACAGAAATAGTTACGAGTAAGAATAAAAATATTACTAGCAACAATTGGAATAGTTACTAGTCACTAAAGAATAAGTACTAGTATCTAATGAATAGTTACTAGTAAAACTGAAATAGTTACTAGGAACTATTGCAATAGTTACTAGTCACTAAAGAATAAGAACTATCTAATGAATAGTTACGAGTAAAACTGAAATAGATACTAGTCACTATTGGAATAGTTACTAGTCAGAAGCAAATAGTTGATATCTGAACCACAGAGCCCCATAGAATTCAATTGCAAAAAAAAATCAATTTCTTACTAGTAAAAATGGAATTGTTACTAGTAACTATTGGAATAGTTACTAGTAACTAAAGAATAAGTACTAGTATCTAATGAAAAGTTACTAGTAAAACTGAAATAGATACTAGTCACTATTGGATTAGTGACTAGTAACTAAAAAATAAGTACTAGTAACTTTAGAATAGTTACTAGTAAGTCTCGAGGAATAAATGTTAAAACGGCTTGCCATACACATCAAAAATATGTATATTTCTACTAAACTGAAAGTAGCCTACACTGCATAGTAAAAGGGCAAAACACTAAATGCTATGCAAACCCCAATTCCAAAAAAGTTGGGACAGTATGTAAAATGCACATAAAAGCAGAAAACAGTGATTTGTAAATTCTCCTTTACATATGTTTAAATGAAAACAGCACAAATAAAATATATTAAATGTTTTACCTCATAAACTTTTAGATTTTTGTAAATACACTAAATCCGAATTTGATGCCTGCAAATTTCCAACAAAGTTGCAAAAAAAAGACTGGGAAGTTAAAAAAAAAAACACCTGTTTGGATCATTCCACAAGTAAATAGGTGACTATCATGACTGGGTATAGAACGATATCAAAACACTCTTTATATCTTATTTTCAGGTACTCTTACAAGTGGGGTTTGAATTGTAAAATGTTAACAATGTTTGTCAAATAGCACTCTGAAATGGTTCATTCAGATGACTTCTGAGAGGAGAACATTTTTTCAACAATTACATGGCTGTCATGGATGCATCTTGCCAGCCTTAAGCTAAAATGTGTAAGCGATTGCTATACACTACACATTTGCCACAGGCAGGCACACACAATCCAATCTTATCATTCTTTTTCATTTATTATAAAGCGCTTTAATCCATAACAACACTCATTCTTTAGGATGAACAAAAGTCATGTTTATTCATGAAAAAAGAGGCAAAACACATTATAGTTATGCGCATACGCATAATATTACTGACATTTTTGTTATATACTTACGTGTGGCATACGTCGAAAATCAAGACAAAGTAGTTATTTATAAAATTTCAATGTGACTCCATTTGACAGTGGAAACGGTCGTAACTCCACGTCAGGTCTTCACTTGACGTACACACACTACCTGCTGAATGCTCAAGTATTGCAGGTTTGAGAGCCGCACGTGAATGCTTATTGGTGTTGATAATTAGCGGTGTTGTTATCAGCCTACACAATTAGTTTAATTCAAAAAGTAAACTGATAGGCTTATTATTGAATTTTATGTCTTCCTTACATTATATACCAGTATTGTATGACATGTAGAAACTTGTAAATCGGGGCATGGTGAATACAAGATACATTATGATTCACAAAGTGTTGCTCATAAAGACAGGTTATAATGTATCCTATAAATAGTCTACTGTAAGCAAACAATTAACAATCATCCATGGCTGCGCTAGCTTTATTGGAGGACATGGCAAACCATGCGTTTCGCAGAGAGAGAGTGTTCAGGGAACTGACTTTTTTGCCCAAAACAATGAGCCGCTTTCGGTTCCCCAGAATTCTATTAAATGTATGTGACCAGTTAGCCCCAAGGCGCAATTACAGAGTTCATTCGCATGCGTTCAATTTGAAGTTCATTTGAGATTCATAGGAAGGTATACGTACGACAGACGTACACTATTTTAAACAAGCGCAGCCAATTTTATAAATAATGCTTATGTCCATTTAAAGAAATGTGCTTACGTGAAAATGAAAGAAGACGTCCAAGTACTTTTTTTTTTAAATAAATGAAGCCCCTGGTGACTGCGAAGGCCATAACATATGATTCACATCATTTTCCTACTCATCAAACCATTCAGTGACCCCTTGTGCCCTGTGGATGGGGGCATTGTCGTCATCCTGGAAGAGACCACCTCACCCCCCCCCCCCCCCCACACACACACACACAGCATAACAGAGCCACCAGACCCCCTCACTGTAGGATTTTTTATTGATTTTTTATTTGTCACCCGTCTGTACATCAGCAATAACCTCAAATGGAACACTGAACTCATTATCGCAAAAGCCAAACAACGGCTTTACTTTCTGGAACAGCTCAAGAAATACTGAATCAAGCATCAACTTCTCGTTCGGTTTTATTCTGCCAATTATTGAAAGCATTCTCACCTCCTCCATTACATTCTGGTATATGTCACACACGCTAAAAACCTACAGCGGCTCGTCAACAAGGCGTCCAAAATCATCGGCACTCCCCTCCCCTCAGTTGAATCTCTATACACACAATGATCAATCAAGAAAGCAAAGAAGATCACCTCTAACCCCTCACATCCTGCTCACCACTTCCTGCCCTCTGGGAGGCGCTACAGGTCTCTCCACCAAATCATCCCGCTTCAAAAACTAGGAAAAAAAATTAGGACTGTTTCGTTCCCTCCTCCCGTAATTGCTGTGAAATGCACAATTGCACTATGCACTGTACTGTATGCACTTTCTCTATGTATTATGTTTTTGTATTATGTTATTGTCTGTTGTTGTCCTATTTATGTATTATGCATGATGCACGCTGTACTGAATGCAAATTCCACCGGCCTTGGTCATGTGGCTAATAAAGAATATTCTGATTCTATTCTGATTTTGAATGACAATATCCTGTGTTTATATACTTAGGACAACTTTCCAGTCGATTACACTGCAACAGCTCACATGAAGTATCAATTTATTAACAACTTCCTGTAGTTCAAATGTTGCAATTACTGTGTATTTTTTGAGAATGAATAATACATACACATTGGGACAACATTGTGAATTACATGCATAAATTAAATTGAATGTCAGTTAAGAATCAGTTTTAATTCATAGGAAAACATGGTGCATATTTGATTAATTTCTGGCCTGTGTTACAATATCAGCTCTGAATGATTTGGCATGATGCCTTTGCAGGTATTTGTATTGGGGCCAAACTAGATGCTCTGTTTCAACCTCCAGACAGCATACTTGCTTATCAGCCATTTGTTAGTCGTAAAAAGAGACATGTTAATTTAAATTATTTTTAATTTAAGGATGTAAGGCATGGTTTTTTATACAGTCATGATATCATCAACTGATTTACACTGCATTAATTAACACCAGAGTTCTATCCATCCCCTCTGCAAGCATGATGAAAAAAGGTTCTAAAACATTTCATTGCTTAGTGAAACTTTGACAAATCTATGAGATTCCGGACTGGTTTTAGAGCACATTCAGAATGACCTTGACCAAATAAGTGCAAGACCATAGCTGCAAATGAGATGGACTCTCAGCAGGCCTGCTATATACCACTGCCTGTACAGTCAAGCCAGAAAGTCTGCACACCGCTTTCACCTTCTCCACATTTTATTATGTTACAGATACTACAATAGATTGAGTTAATTTTTTACCTCAAACATCTACACACAATAGCCAATAATGTCGACGTGAAAACAGGTTTTTAGAAAATATACTATTTTATTTTACTGACAAAAATAGGTTATTTAGGGGTTAACATATCTGTACACACCCTTAGCCTAATACTTGGTTGCTGCACCTTTGGCAGCGATTACAGCTTCAAGGCATCTTGGGAAAGAAGCTACGAGCTTGGCACACTTGTTTCTGGACATTTTTGCCCATTCCTCTTGGCATATCCTTGCAAGCTCCGTCAGGTTGGATGCGGAGCGTCGGTACACAGCCATTTTCAGCTCTTTCCACAGATGTTCAATTGGATTCAGGTCTGGGCTCTGGCTGGGCCACTCAAGGATGGTGGAGTGCTGATGGATGGTTGATCTTCTGAAAGGTTCTTCCATCTCCACAAGGATAAGCTGGAGCTCTGTCAGAGTGACCCTCGGGTTCCTGCTCACCTCCCTGGGCAAGGCCCGTCTTCCCCTTTTGCTCAGTTTGGCCGGGCGGCCAGGTCTAGAAAGATTCTTGATGGTTCCAAACTTCTCCAGATCTATGCCTTGACACAATTCTGTTTCTGAGGTCTGCAGATAATTCCTTTGACCCTATGGCTTGGAGTTTGCTCTGTCATGCACTGTCAACTGTGGGACCTTATATAGGCAGGTGTTGGCAATCCCCAATCATG
The DNA here is from genome assembly GCA_022702515.1 of Ilyophis sp. 1 JC-2022. NCBI lineage: Eukaryota > Metazoa > Chordata > Actinopteri > Anguilliformes > Synaphobranchidae > Ilyophis > Ilyophis sp. 1 JC-2022. The sequence continues at coordinate 120,190,003 of CM040395.1, read as the reverse complement.
TCCAATCAATTGAATCTATCACAGGTGGACTCCAATTAAGTTGTAGAAACATCTCAAGCAGTATCAGTGGAAACAAAATGCACCTCAGCTCACTTTTGGGTGCCATGTCAAAGGGTGTGCACACTTGTGTACATATAATATTTTACATTTAGATTTTTAAAATGTCTAAAAACCTGTTTTCACTTCATTATGGGCTATTTTTGACAAAAAATGAACTCAATCTATTGTAGAATATGTCTGTAACGTAATCAAATGTGGAGAAGGTGAAAGGGGTGTGCAGACTTTCCAGCTTGACTGTACATCCTCATCCTGACCTTAACTATGTGTGTGCTGCTCATCTGCTCGTTTTTCTTAACCGTTGAGATGTATTTAGCTGATGTCAGTGTATTTTTTGCTAGTGTTACTGTTACATCCGCCGTTTACCGCCAGTCTACCTTCTTTTAGTTTCTTCTGTATTCCCATTCCATGTGTTTTTCGTGTCACGTGTTTCGGTTTACCCTGTTAGTCTCACGTGCTGTGTTTTCGTTTGTAGGCTGGGCGTGGTTCTCCGTCAGTTCCTTCGATTTGCCCCAGCCTATCGTTTCCCCTGCTCACTCACATTCCTCACTCTTTTTAGTTAATAACCTTGTTCCCGCACCTGTTTTTCACACTACTTCATTTCTGCTCACTCATTCCCTGTGTCGCCAGTTAGTTTTCTCTGTTCCGTTTGAGATTACCCCGGCCTTATACCTGTTTTGATCCTGCCTGCTCTCCGTTAACCTGTTTGTCTGTTTTTTTAATTCAGCCCATCCAGCCTGTTTCCTGCCTGCCCCAGCCAGCCCAGACACATCACCTGCCCCACTTTATTTTGCCCAGCCCTGTTTCCAGCCTTCCCTATTATTTGCCCGGTTCTGCCTGCCTACTTGCTCGCCTCAATAAATTATCTCCCGAGTGGAGTTTTGAACCGAATCTCTGTCTCTGAGTCCTGCGTTTGGGACCAGTCCTGCACACATAACAGTTACTGGGAGGAGCACCTTATTCATGTATGGCTTGTGTTAGCTCTGTGCTACTGTAGGTAGCTACTTGATAAGAGCAAGAGGTAAGACTATTATAGTATTGTCTAATTGCAAATCCCTGTTGATAATATTTTTTTAGGTCACTTTGGGTCGGGGAAAAATGCACACAACAAAAAAAAAGCTGACATTCCGGCAGTAAGACAATAGCCCAGGCTAGATATCCACTAAAATGAAATATATCTGTCCAATACTTTAAGGGTGGAATTATTAATGGTGAAGGAAGGTTTGAGGGAGTTGTTTAAAGGCATGATTTCAGTCTTCTTCACGCTGGTGGTAAGACCTGGTAATGGTAATTATTGCAGGCATCAGCAAATCTGTCCATCCACCATTGTAGTCCAGCAGCAGAGTGAGACACAAGTGCAGCATTGTCAGCATAGAGTAGCTCTGTTTTCATTACTGATAATATTTTTTACTCCAGACATGACAACATAAATGACACATGAAATACTACACAGTAAATTATTACCAAGTGGAAATTCACTGTCGAGTAATAAACTTGGTACTCCCCTTTGTGGTGACAACATACTAGTGCAGCTGGACATTCAAGTTGCAGAAATTTCCTTTCATTTTTTTTGCAAACAAAAACAATGTATATGGCAAGAAAGAGAATGATTTACAAACATCATGTCACATTACCCTACAACAAATAAAAGCAAAAATAAAGTAAATAATATTCATAAATGAGGGATTTAGCATAAGAGCTTTTTATAAGGGGCTAATACCTTTCCATTTGCAAGTATGTATATGTTATGTTATGTACCATAATAATGAACAAGTTTATGAAGTCAGAAATATTGTCTGCTATACTGTAAAACTGGATATGATTTAATTAAAAAGGCATATTCAATTTTTTTTAGGGCCAACCATCCATTAATGTCCATAATCATATCCTATATACAGTTAAATGCAAAAGTATTGGGACAGTGACACATTTGTAATTCAGCACATTGGATTTGAAATAATGAGTGCAGACTGTCATTTGAGGGTATTTACATCCCTATTGGGTGATCCAACAGCCTTTTTTTATATCGTCCTCCATTTTAGAGGAGCAAAAGTAATTGGAAAAATTATCTGAAATAAAGTTGTTATATTTAGTGCTTGATTGTAAATCTGTTGCATTCAATGACTACCTGAAGCCTGCCACCCATAGACACCCGCCAGTCGCTGGGTATCTGAGAAAGTATAGGTAAGTGTCATATCATGACAAGAGAAATTATGATCAAATGTCATTAAAAAAGGTTAGGCTTGCTATGCACATTTGCCAGTTTTATAGGGAGTTTTCACAACTCAAAATCACATTTAAAAATAAATAAGAGCCTCCGTTTTGATGGAAAATGCTACTAGGTGTATGATGTCACATAGATGTTGCCTGAGGCAAACTTTCTTTTTGCCACTTGAATTTAAAAGCTGTCCAAATTACACAAATGTTTTCAAACCACCATTATATTTCTCTACATGATTTACAAATATAGTGGGCCTTATTCCTATACATGAAATTGAAAATAATGGTGTCCACCATGATGATTATTTTAGGTGATATAAATAGAGAATGACATGGAATTATCAATCTAGATATAGATATCTAGATCTAGATACCTTCAGATTTGGATATGATAATTCAGCCAAAAGTGGACACATCACTTTATAGTTGGGGTGTGCAGCGATGCCACTATCTGTATCTGTGGGTGGGGCTTCAACCGGAAGTTGTTACATATAGGAAATGTCATATTTTCTTGTCTAAAATGTATTGATATTGCAATTTATGAGTATTCACCCTCCTCCTTGTCTTTTTTTTTTTTTTTAAACTTTTTATAAGAACTATATTCTGTACTTTACACTTATTTATCTATTGTTTTGTTTTGTTAAAGCCCCCACATCATAACTGGGGAACACTGAACAATAATTTTGGATAAGAACTAGAAAAAATCTGAGGTACAATATATAATCAAATCAACTCAGAATTAAAAGGCAGTTTTATAAAAACATCAAACCATTACATTATACATTTGAATGGAAACTGTTTTCACAATAGCAGCCCTTTATGCCTGTTGTGATTTCATATTTCAGTTTTTTATTTTACTATATGAACTTGGATTTTCTTTTTAAAGATCGGCCGATACGGATCCCAATTTATTTTATTATAAATACATTTTATCATTATTAAGTATAGTAATATTATCATCATTACTATTATTATTAGGCTATATTATGCTTTATAAAATGCAAGGATAAGACTTAAGGATTATAGCCTAGAGTTATTGAGAAAACCACTCTAAATTAAAAAGTAAAATGAACAGTCCAACAAGATGCATTTCTGAGCTAGCAGTAACGACAAAGTTTGAGAACACCTGAAAAGCTTTTAATAAAAAAAAATCACAGTGACAAGCCTAGTTAAAAAATGTTTTTCTTGTACTGTTAAATGTCACATTTTAATTTTATTTTGTTTACACTTGCGTTGCAAGTTTGGGCTCATGGAATGGCGAGATTGACAGAATTGATTATGCAGTAGAGTAGCCTAATGCGAAGGCAGAACAGACGGTCTATCTATACAGTTTAAAAATACAAGCAACACAACTAGCATAAATACAATAATGATTTTGATAGCCAGTAAGTGACATTGCAATGTCGAATGACAAAGAAGCCCTGGGAAGCGGAAGTGAGGAACTTTAATACCCCACAGGTAGAAGCACAGGTGAAAAAAATAATGAGTGAGGGAAAGCAAAATCCCGGAAAGGAACGTGGAAAAAATCAGATAGATTCTCAATCGGGAAACCAGAACGAGAACCGCAACGGAAAAGAACCATGAACCACGAACCATGACAAAAAGAGCCTTTTATTTGTTCAATATTTATGCTGGAAAGAAAACATAAGGTGTGATTTTAATAGATGTGCATTCTGTACATGTTTAATGTTTTTACTGAGGCAAAATTATTCTTTGTATCAGTGCTCTATTTAAATAGCATTTAAATAGAAATTATTTATAATTCCATTCCTCGGATTTTCACCATGACATCTTAAATTTGACATGCCTACAGGATTCCTCTGGAATTTGTAGGCTATTTATGCAGTATTTATTAATATGGTTAATTATTTATTCTTGTTTAATATATTTCAGCAATTGTACAGTTCTGGTCACCATTATTGGCACCCTTGAATGTTTTGTATAACCTGTACAATATCTTCAGAAATAAATGGAAATGTACCAAGTTTGTATCGTCAGAATATTTCAATAGGATGTCCAAAGTAATTAAACAAAAAAACATTATTTTTTAATTTACATGTAGTCATTTCAAAGAAGAAATAGAAAATATGACCTGGACAGTAATAAAGGCACCCTTCCTTAATATTTGGTTGCACACCCTTTGGCAATGATGACTGCCTCCAAACGTTTCTTGTAGCCATCTAAAAGCTTCTTGCACCTGTCAGCTGGTAGTTTCTCCCACTCTTCTTTTGCAATTTGTTCAAGCTCTTGAATGTTTGAAAGATTCATTTCCCCAATGGAAGATTTCAGCTCTCCCCAAAGATTTTATATGGGATTGAGATCAGGACTCATTGCTGGCCAGTTTAAAACTTTTTTTTTTTTTTTCAACCATTCTTGTGTGCTTTGGATCTTTATCGTGCTGGAGAACCTATGATCTTCGACACAAACCTAGTTTTTTTACACTGGGTAGCACATTTCACTCTAAAATCCGTTGGTAATCCTCTGATTTCATAATTCCTTCGATACGGTCAAGGCCTCCAGTACCAGAGGCAGCAAAGCAACCCCACAACATTATGGATGGTGGAGGATCCATAAACAAATCCATAAAACAAATCACCGGTGTGCATTCCCAAAAAGCTCTATTTAGGTTTTGTCTGCCCACAGAACCTTTGCCCAAAAGGATTGTGGTTTGTCCAGGTACTCTTTGGCAAAGATCAGTTGTGCCTTTTTATGTCTTTTTTTCAGCAGTGGGGTCCTCCTTAGCCTTTGCTCATAAAGCCCTTCTTGGTTTAGTGTGCCCGTATGGCATGACTCCAGATTGTTCCAGGTCAGCCTTCAGCTCTTTGGATGTTCTACGTGGTGTTTTTTCCACAGTTCGCACCAAGACTTCTCTCATCAATTTTTTTCTTCCCCCCATGTCCAGGGAGGTTCTTGACAGTTGCATGCTTAGCAAACTTTTTAATAATGTTGTGCACTGTTGAAACAGGGATGCCAAGGTCTTTGGAGATGGCCTTGTACCCTTTACAGGTCTTGTGTTTGGTGATAATAGCACTTCTGATGCTCTCAGACAGCTACCTTGTCTTCTCCATTGTGAAAAAGGAACAGGGAATAACAAGTGGCTTTTTTAAGCATTAAAGTCATCATTCATTGGCTAATTCAAGTCATGTGGGCATTGACAATTTATCACAGTTGAGTCTAATTTCTAATTTATCACAGGTGAGTCAAATGTTGTTATTTTTTTCAAACTGATTTGATGGTTGCCAATACCAGTGTCATGGCAATCTTTCAGTTTTTATAGTTTTTTCCTCCTATTGTTTTAATTTTTTTTTATTGTTTCATCATTTGCTGTTCTGTACCAAACATGACTGTCTACCGACCAAAGCTGTTTCACTAGATTCCTTTTTTTCAGATGATGTACTTAAATTTCATGGGTGCGTTCTGGATCAGTTGAAGAGGCAGGATGGCGCAGGCTGGTAGTGAAGCGTGAGGTGCCCATAGTCTGGACAAGAAGCTGGGTGGAGTAGGTGGTCAGGTACGGTCGAATCCTCCTGATGTTGTACAAGAGGTACCCGCAGGACAGTGCCGTCGCCTTGATGTGGTCTTTGAAGTCCAGCTGGTCGTCCAGGACCACCCCAAGGTTCTTTGCAGAGCAGGAGGCAGCCACCATGGTCCCGTCAATGGTGATGGAGAGATCATGTAGTGGGGAGGTCTTGTATGGCATGAAGAGGAGCTCTGTCTTGTCGAGGTTGAGCTTCAGGTGATGGTTAGTCATCCACTCAGAGATGTCGGCCAGACAAGCAGATATCCTCTCCTTCACCTGTTGGGTAGAGGGAGGGAAAGAGAGGAAGAGTTGAGTATCATCAGCATAACTATGGTATGAGAATCCATGTGAATTAATTACTGAACCAAGAGACATGGTATAAATGGAGAACAGCAGAGGACCCAGTACAGATCCCTGTGGGACTTCTGTAGACGGGGGATGGGGTGCAGAGACAGAACCCTTCCAAGGGACTTAGTAGGATCTATCAGTGAGATACGATACAAACCAAGAGAGGGCAGCCCCATAAATACCCATCTCAGAGAGTGTGGAGATCAGGAGTTTGTGGTTGACCCTGTCGAACGCCGCAGACAGGTCAAGTAGAATCAGGACAGAGGAGAGGGATGAGGTTCTAGCAGTGAAGAGTGCCTCAGTCATGGCCAGGAGAGCAGTTTCTGTGGAGAGGGTGTGAAGTGTGAGCAGTGTGAGAGGGTGCGAAGATTTCTCTGGAACATAACAGTGGGTGGGTTGTTAGTGGGGTTGAGGGAGAGTGGGCAGGAAAGAGAGAATGAAATAAAGAAATGGTCCGATACGTAAAGCGGGGTCACCGTGAGTTCAGACGTGGCGCAGCTCCTGGTGAGTACAAGGTATAGTTGGTTACCAGCCTTGTGGGTGGCAGGCGATGGGGATTGAGTGCGGAACCTTCTGGCAAGCCCTAGTGTTTTACCACTCAAGGCCATCCTATCCCTGCACAATTTAAAGCACATTTAAAGGGCCTCAGTCAGTCAGGGTCCTTGGAATCGTTCTAACCTCGCCCCCGCCCCCCCTCCAAATATGGTGCCAGAGCCACTACCTCACAGTATTAAGTCATTATGCCTCACTATTCTCAGATGCACACCATACTACTTCAATGTGGTTTTGCAAAACAAAGAAATGCTTGTGGCACATGTCACTGCTGACAGTGACTCCCTTTTGCTATAGGAATGATCTGTTACAATCTTGATAGCTGATGTGGGCAAATGTTTCTTCACATTAATTACACATTAAAATAATTACAGCTTCCATATACATTTTCTCAACACTCACTGATGCTTGTGTTTACTGTACATGTTCATTGTGTGTGTGCTGTCCTATTCTGCCTGTGAATTTATCCTGCCCTGAAACTCATAAAATGTCCTATAAACTTTAGAATATAGGCAGTTGGTATCACCATCTTGTCCAATGCTGTCGACATTAATTAATTAATTAAAGTTAAATCAATATTAAGCTAAAAGAATGCATGTTTTATAGTTAGCAAGATATTTGCGGTGGAAAGGGGGTTTTGGGATTTATGTGAATTATATGTGTTTATTGGTATGTCTCTTGTCTATCTCTGTATGTTTTGTATAAATAATAAAAAATGTGATAACGTAAGGTAATCAATCTTCAGCTAAATTATCCATAAATTTAGTCTAATTTGTTTCAAACATTTACACACATTTTAATATGCAGTAATGCCATTGTTATTATTCAAAAGTAACAGAACATTTTGGATTAAGAACGAATATAGAAATTATTGTTTTGTTGCAGGCCTTCATTCAGAACTGTTTGAATAAGAAGTCATCGTTTTGTCCCAATAACACTCATACAGTTGTGTGAGACATGCAACACACATGGAGAGGTGCATAGTGCTGTCATTTGTATATTTTAGAAACAACATTAAAAATTTAATTTTATGCCTTTTATGCAGGCTTATCCAGGGTAACCTGAACAACTTATATTATTTTATAGATGATACATTTATACAGCTGGATATTTACAGAAGCAATGCAGCGTAAATACCTTGCTGAGGTTAAGGGTACAACAGTAGTGCCCTACCTGGGGATCTAAACCGAATCATCTGTCTTAAAAGCGCAGTCCCCTCACCGCTATGCTACAATGCCACCCCTAGGCTACAGTGCCTTGCCTCATGGCTGCACAGTGGTAGCACGGGAACAACTCGGCTTCAAAGGTCAGAGCATCTAGCCCCATAGTGAAAGGGAAGGTGTCAGGCTGGCAGCCCCTCTGTCACCCTAACCCCCCCCCCCCCATTTCATTCCAAAGTGTCCAAACTAAACAGGTCATTTGTCCCCATATTAGTAATTTGTCATTTCGGAAGATAATGAGCACTCACATATGTTTCTGGCCATGGTTCACAATACGAGACTTTGAAATGAAACAGTATGCAAAGCATAACAACACGATCTATGCATCCTGCCAAAAAAACTCAGAGGCACAAGGTCAAACCTAAAAAAACTGAAAAAATAAACATCATTCTAAAGCACGGAAATAGAGACCCGTGTACGGTAATTATGGTTTTGGTGCGAGTACGTTATTATTGCGGCAATGCGAGTTTCCGTTCCGCTGAGTTAGCCAGACATGATATTATGGACAGCAGTGGGAAAAATCTGGAAATATGCAAACCGTTAGATGCATTGCAAAGCGTGAACAGTCCAGATTTTGGCACTTTGTAAGTTGTCCAACAGAGGAGCCGCTGTTCTGTGATGAGATAGGGACAATCGATTTCCACCGCTGCCGTGGTAAAGATCCCATCGCAGACCACAGGCAGTGCTTTAGTGGCGGCTTGTGTTTGACATTAAAGAGAAGCACAAGCAGATATTTTGAAGGGCTTCAGCCTGACCCCTTACCTGCCCTTAGATAAGCTATTATTTCTCCAGAAATAACAGATGGAACTCCTAAAGGGGAAAAGTAAAAGGTAAGAAGCATCATGGATCAGTGGTTCTCAGACTCAGTCCTGGGGTACCTCTGTATATGCTAGTATTCGTTTCAACCACAATTTTAACAAGCTGTCGATTTTTCTGACATAATGTGACTTATAAGGGTAAATAATCCCTCTAGTCATGAAAAGCAGCTAATTAAGAAAAATTAAGAGCTTTGTTGTCCAGAATTACAACAACATTCCACTTTTCCTCTCAGAACCTGTGGCAAAATTTAAATCTGTTATCATCAAGGTGTGGTACACCCACCAGTACGTATTTGGAGTAAAAGGTGACGTCTTATCAGATTCTCAAACAATTGAAAAAGTGTGAACAGTACATGCACATAAACACATTCCAGCTCCTGTTTTAATTCATACTGTCTAATTCAGTCATGAACATGTATTAAATATTTTCCAGGAATGTGTTTGTCCTGAACATACACAAAATGAATGAACAATTTGTTAGAAGGCACAGTGGTGACCTTCATTACTTATTTTTCCATAGGAAAAATACCCATATCTACATTTTGTATACTCTAAAACCCTTCAAATCAAGAGGCGCACTTGCTCTTATCAACATGACTGGTTTTTCCTACATCAGTGAGTTAGAGGCAGTTATGAAGATAACCCTTTCGCAATTCATTCTCTCGGCTGCATCGGCCTGTACAACAAGTTCTTTGAATATGCTTTACCTTGCATAGGAGAGCTAATATATGAAAATTACTCCTCTTGGAATGACAGACAATAGTATCCTTACCATCTGGTCGCCACCACAATGGAGTGTAATCCCTGTCAAAGACCATTCACCACGGTTGACATATCCCCCCTTTTTGCAACCACAAAGTCGCCAATTCTCACGTTATCCTCCATAGCAGCTTCATAATAATGTTTCTCTTATCTGGAAACAATAATTAAAAGATATTCTCTGGAGGAGTAAAAGTCAAACATACTACTAAAATTGTGAATTATAATTTGTGTTATTGTTGCACTATTATGTCATGGTTCGTGGGTTATTGTTGCTTTTTCCGTTGCGGTTCTCGTCCTGTTTTTCCGATTGAGAATCTATTGGATTTTTTCCACGTTCCCTTCTGGGGTTTTGCTTTCCCTTACTCGTTATTCTTTTTACCCGTGCTTCTACCTGCGGGGTATTTAAGTTCCTCACTTCCGCTTCCCCGGTGCTTCTTTGTCATTCATTATTACATTGAGCCAGGTATAGCCAGGTACAAGCGACCTTGTGATATTAAACTAGTTTTATGTTCATGAGGGACTTGCTTTAGCGTTATTCTCAGGTATAGGTATTGTTCCTCCTGTTAGCGTTTCTGCGCTATTTATTTTTCCTTTGCTGTTCTCATTGAGACAGTTTTCTTTTGTGGTTTCGTTTTTTGTTTGACCTTCTTCCGGCCATCTTAGCTTACATGCCGAAGGTGTTCTTTTCTTTTTCTAAGTTTCCCAGTTTGGCTCCAGTATTGAGCTCGGGAGGCTTAGTTTGTGTTATCACTCGTATATTCGAGTTCGCCCTATTTTCGTGGGTTGATTTTTATTTGGCTGTTTAGCTACTAGGAATTATTTTCCTGTCTTTTCTTTCTTTGTATTTATAGTTAATACTCTCTTCTTGGTCCTCACTTGCGTGAGTGACTTGTTCTGATCCCCCTACCTCCGCGTTTCATTATCCGCTACTAAATCCATCACATATTATTTATTGTAGTGTTTGAAGCAAGCAACAACAGAGGCAGTAGTAGTGTTTTTTACAATGTACTGTACTTCTTCAGCATTCTGTACAATTGAGCACATGGGAGAGGATGCCAACCTCATGCCGTTGAGAAAAACTGCTGCTTTGGAAAAAGCTAAATATAAAACTATGCCTATGATCTAATCTTTGACTTTTTGGAGTGAGTCTCATTTTATTTTCCATTTCCTTGTGGGTTTTGCATCCACTTTAATCCTTCATGCAATTTTGGTTTTTGAAGAAGAGTGAAAAGACTTACTTGGACAACAACTGACAGCTTGTCATCGATTCTCTATAGAAACAAACAACATGGTTAATTCTATGCTGACTGACCAAACCTTACTGTGTCATTGTACAGTGATGTCATACAGCTGTGGTTAGAAAAGACACAAAGAAAAGATTCAAGCTCAATAATGTGTTTTCTTATAATCCCCATGAACTTATTTTCATGACCCCCATCCATTCCGGCGCAATGTGTTTCCCTTTCTTCCTCCACAGACTGAACATCCCCCATAACTGATGGCTTTAACTCAATCTGGTAAGATTGCACTACCCACAGGGGTCAGCTCAAGGGTCAGCACTTCCTGTCTACATGGTAAACAGATGTGCAGCCCATAGCCAGAAATGACTCGAGTGTCAATCCATGAAGAAGCAAACGACAAAGGAAGCTCTTTGGTGAGATGCAGCCATTTAATATGACAGTGCAGCAGCATTCTAGCAACAGCAAACAAAATGTATGTATTCCGCAAAGAACGAGATGCAACTTTCCCCAACTGCAACGTCAACATGGATGGAAAACAATGCAGTTGTAGTTCCTCATTCAGCCTTTCATAGAGGTTTCTCACCAAATTACACCTGCTTTCTATATCTAAAATGAATGTGCTGCACACAAATTAATCACGTACCAAAACTTTAAGCTACGGTTTAACTCTTTATTCCTGAAGTGGAATGCCCAATTTTATTGGCAAGTTTGTCCCATTGCCACAATGTCCTCTATCAATCCAGAAGAGCACAGGCAAACAAATGCTCTCCTATATGCCAGCCGCCTCTTCTTTCCACACCGCATACCACCAGCAGAGCCCTGCAGTCGTTGCATCCGGAGGGAGTACACTTAGCACGCAGCTAGTGTAAGTAGACTGCACGTACCTGCACAATGAGAGAAACTGCTAGTATGCAATGAGGATGATCCTATTGACCAAAACTCTCCCTCCTGGGCAATGCTCTGGCCACTACAGGGCCATGCGTGGCCTAAGAACACAGCACTGAAAAACCCTTATGGAAATGGAATATGCTGTGATGTATTGAATATGTATATGATATACATGTACCTTTTGTAAAATATAATGTTACATATATGTTACAGTCTGCTTGCTCAAGCTGCACTTGAAGCTCAGCCTGTGGAAAGCATTACCTGTCTCCCATAGATTGATCGCGGAGGTTGCGGCAATGAGTGGTGAATGTGATTTTGAAAAACAATGTGACAAAACAAGAGGCCTCCTATTCAAAAACCATCGTTCCAGTGGCACAAGTTCTGGTGAATGGTAAGACTAATGGTTAAAATTACTCAAATAACTTGTTCCTCCAGACGTTTTTATTGGCCTCCTAGACGTTCCTGAGGGTCTTGATTTTACCTCATCAAACAGAAAATAGTTTTGTTTTCTTCTGTTGTATTTAGAAAAAAATATTACGTGATTCAATGAAGGATGTCAAATATTTATATAATTAGTATCCCCCAAAAAGACAAATCAGTTTTTGACGAGGGGAAAAAACAGGCAGCATCAACATCTCAATATTATTGGGATTTGTTGTTTTTATTCATTTCAGTTAAAGATGATTGGTAATGATTATTTTAAAAAGTATTACAAATAGACAACAAACCCACAACACCAAGAAAGCTTATTCCAGTTCTTATTTTCTTATTACTTCTAGATCAGCCAAGAAAGCGCATTGTCACAAGTTTACCAGAAGATGGCGCTTGTGTTTAGCTGTTTGTCCCCAAACTGGCAACTGGATGTTGCACATGACAGGGGATTTCCTATGCTAGCATGTAGTAGTATGCCCCTGCAGGGTTTCTAATTAGAGATAAAGTATTTGACTTCTCATTACAACCATACAGATCAAAAGGTGGTCAGTGCTGATGACGAACTATGCTCCTAAGATTTTGATAGTTTGGTTGTTCCTCAGTTACAGACGTGCTCAAATGTGTTGGTGTTGCATATCTGGTAGCAGAGTGATAGTTTGAGGCTTGTTTAATATGTCAGACCGTTGATGACTTAGAGCCATTTAGCCAACCATGTGTTCCACACTGTTCCAGTGTAATTTACGACTAAATCTAGTCCCACCCCCCAATTCCCATAGATATCCATTCAAATGCAGAGACATTTAGTATCGCTTGTAAGAGTACCAGAAAATAAGATATCAAGAGTCTTTGGATGTTGTTGGGTCACAGACATTAGGAAGTCATGGCATACAAAGGATATGTGACCAAATATTAAAAATTAAAACTTTATTCTATATATAAATGCAGGGGTGCCAATAGTTGTGGCCAACATGGTTTTGTTAAAAATAATTATTTCTTGATGAGGGATTTTTTTCTCTCATAATAAATGAACGTCAATTAAAGGTAGGATTTTTCTAATTTTTAAATCTTTACCAGGTATACCAACAAATTTGAGCACGTCTGTATGAGCACCTCGCAGGCGATGATCATGACTAATAATGTCTCCTCTATTTCCACATTGCTTAGGACAGTAATCCAGAATATCTGAACTTGTAGACAGAGTAAACATTGCCCTCCAAGGAATCTGAAGTGATATTAAAGCATAACTTCATATCAGGAGGCGGAAAGCCACCCGAACGAGGTGTGATGTCCGTGAAGTCGCGCCAAACGCGAGCTGAGCATGGTGTCAATTTACATGGGCCTAGGCCGTGGCATGCCGCTCTGGCTTTGCAAGGCAAATGACAATGCCGAGGGCCTTTGGCTGTATGTCTGTCTGTCCTGCGCGCCGGGTTTGTGCAGGTGGGGGAGTCAGACACTGGCCTCTCAGAATGCACGCCGATGCCAAAACCTAATCACAAAAAAGCAGTTGCTTCTGTCACTGGGGTGGAGGCGGCACACAAAATCCCCCTCAGCTGTTTTCCTACGCAAACGCGGGACACATGACTTTCGCAAAACATGGCAAGCTTTCATCAAAACAGCATAGCCTCTCTTTGTTCTGGTATCCCCACAGGGTAGGAAAACAAACCCATTCAAAGTGACAGCTGAACAACAAGAAATGAAATGAAATGCGCTCTTCAATTAGCCTGCTTCATATGGAACGGAAAATCATGCAAATGAGCCTGTGGCAAATGTTCCTGCCATTTTATGGACCATAATGCCCGAAAGGTGTTTCATAAAATAATAAGCTCTATGCAAAATTAAAGATAAAAATGTAAAGTTAGCAGTGCATAGTCGTGGTTAAAGAACTAGGTTAACAACCCAGTAGTTGTGGTTTCAATCAAATCATGGTAGAGCAATGTCTTTTGCCTTTGAGAGAGGTAATTAACCAGCATTGTTAATTAAATATCCAGCTGCGCGAATGGATCGAGTGCCAAATATGAGCTATGTAAGTTTCCCTGGATAAGGTGGTAAAAGAAATGTGATGAAAGAAACTACAGAAGAGCCAGTAAAATTACACTACCCAGGGGTACTGCCATGCATTTGGGGCCCCATGAAAAAATCTCACATTGGGCCCCAGCACCACAGGCCACCCTATCCCTGCACAATTACAGCACAATTTGTTGATGGCCCCTATCACTCAGGGCCCTTAGAATCATCCTAGCAAGCAAGCACGTGCAGAGGATGTTAGAGGGGCAGGGGCCCAAATTCATGAAAGAGCACGTCGGCGATTTTTGCAAATAATTCAATAAATATATGCCTGGAATGACTTTTGTGACACTGTTAAAGGGATATTAAAATGTATATATTCAGGCAGGGCTTTTTCTGGCAGAGAATGGGTTTTGGCCGTACGTAGCTTATGCGAGCGCATTTGCATTCATTTTACGGTAAATACAGTTTTTGGATTCAAGGTCCTTGAATATTTGAATATTACACCATTTAGGCTATTTTGATAGCGCACAAATAGAAAAATAAATAAACACTCTAAAACAGAAATAAAAAATAAGTGTAGCTACAAGTTTAAAAAATAATAAAAAAATATAACAAAAGCACCGTGTGTGTTTTTACATAGTCTACGTTGCTGCTGTTATTTCAGCCCTAAATGCGATAGGTCACTGTGAAAATGTACGGGACTTTGGCGAAACTTAACAAGATAAACTCTTCAGGGTTAATCATAACACAGTGGTAGCTGCATATAGCCTACAGGTAAGATATTTGGTTTCATTAACATATTTATAGCTACGAGAGATTTTGTCTGAAAAAAATGAGGTGTCATCTAAACTGAATGTGCATCAGGTAGCCAGTAGCCTACAGTAGGCTAAACAATGGGAAACGCCGAATGCTTAGGCCTATTTGTACAACGTTTTAAATAAATATTATTGTTTCTAGCTATATCTGAACATGATTTTCTTGTAAACGGTGCATTTTATAATCTGGCTGTGGCAAGACGAGGGTCGTAAGCGCTTTGGGCTATTAGCTAATAGCACCCTTTTCTTAAAGCTGTAGCCTAGTTTATAATTTAAGACAAACATGAATACTGTAATTGGGACTGATACGTCCACCACTATAGTATGGGGCGCCAACATGGATCGGGTTAAAGCTTTTACCTTTTCAGAAGTTAGGGCTTCAAAGGTAGCCTATATCAAAATTGGAGCGTTTTCCATCCAACTTGCTGCGCAAGCTATGTCTCTCTACCGAGTCGCTGTCACAAAGATTTAGGTTGCACTCTGCCGCAGAATAGCTGAGCCGCATTTCCATACAGTCTATGATTCTATGCTTCTTCTACTCGTCTCCTAGTACTGACATCTTTAAGGCGACGAGTACAATATATAGCACCCAAAAATTTTTATAAAATTAATTTGGATATGATTTTATTTGCAGTTTTCTCAATTATTGTCATTGGCGGTCGCAATTTATCTTTGGCGGTCCGTGAAATCATTTTGTAAGAAAAACTGTTACGACCCCGGATATGGACTGGACTCAAACACATGACTCAGACACAGGAATTCCAATAATCAGATATTTATTGCTTGGCCAGGGAGAAATCCTGAAGCAGGGAAGAAGACAGGTAGTTATTGTTCCAGGCCGGAACTGGACTTTACACCCAGGCAGCAACGGTTCCAAGCCGGAACTGGACTTTGACAGGCAGACGGAGTGGGAGCGCTAGGCATCCAATAAATTATGCTTCGACCATAACTCCTGAAGCATAGGGAGAACATACAAGACAGACAGTTCAGTTACAGGGTTCAGCCGTATAGCTGCAGGAACAGTGGAGCGAAATCCAGGCTGGACACAGGTACGACAGCAGGGTAGCCGGCGTAAACAGCACCTCGGCAGCAACCGCGACACAGGCAGGAATAGCAACGACTGCAGGTAGGCAGATTTGAAGCAGACAAGGTTAGCATAGCGAGACAGGTAATGAACAGCTGGAAGTGCCGCTCCTGAAACGAGCAGACTTCGACTTTAGACAAAGTAGCAGGGCGAGTAAATGCCCGCACAAAACCAGACTTTAGATTCCATAACTTAAACTTGATACTAGGGCATTAAAACAAAGAGCATTAACGAACTGGCACAGGACAGAGAACACGGGGTGACTAAATACAAACATTAATTGATATCAATTAAGAACCGTGTGCGAATGTATGCGAGGGTGGTTAACAGAGCGGAGCGTGTGGAATGCACGAAACACAGGGAAATGGGATAGGCTGAGAGAAGAGTAGTGAAGCAGGGTGAAACGGAAGGAAAACCACGCCCCACCTGCAGCTAGGAAAAAACGGACAATGGAGAGACTTTACACGATACAGGGAGAGAAGGAAAACACGGGAAACAACAGGACGGGAGTGAGATCATCACAAAAACCCTGGTATTTAAAACAGACCCATGACTGAGGTTGGTTCAAAGACAGCTACATGACAGTTAATTAATGATACATGCAAAGAGATGAAGTGTATTTCAGTAAATTCTTCTCACATGTTACGTATTACATTAGCTAACTAACCATTGAGACAATAAGACAACATTAAAACTGCTGTGGTGCGATGGGACCGTTCTTTTAAGTTCAGTGGATGGGACATTATAACTCGACCAAATCTAGTCGACAGGACTTTTACTATAGGTTTAGCATGGATGTCATGTGGCTGAAATCACATGAATTCATGGGGGTGATGTCACAGAAATGGGCAGGGCATTTGTCAATCAGGAAGCTCCCCTGGGAATTGCATGACGAGGTCAGTGACATAGGATTCTGACAAGATTAATGTTACGGATATAAATCTGTCATAAATAAGACAATGTTCGTAATTGTTATCAAATTATGTTTGTGATCTATTCAAGCAACAAAATACGCATTAAAGTGTTGAAAATGTGTTTTATTTATTTATTTCTAAAACATTTTTTAGTTGTCCCACTTTATCAAATATGATTGAGAATGTGGGACGGCATGCTTTGGGTAATCTGAGTGATTTAAGTTCTTCAAATGGGGAAAATATTACATTACATTACAGGCATTTAGCAGACGCTCTTATCCAGAGCGACTTACACAACTTCTTACATTTATCCATTCCTATACATCTGGATATATACTGAAGCAATTCAGGTTAAGTACCTTGCTCAAGGGTACAACGGCAGTGTCCTACCTGGGAATTGAACCTGCAACCTTTCGGTTACAAGTCCAGTTCCGTAACCATTATACTACACTACCGCAATGCATGTAGGGACTTCCTGAAGTTGCATACAGAGTTTTTCAAGGTTTATAAGTCTAATGCCAGTTGACAATGTTCTGTACACACACACACACACACACACACTCTCTCTCTCTTCATCGCTGCCATACCTGATTCTTCTTACTCAATGTTCTCTGTGTAAACACACACACACACTCTCTCTTTCTCTTCATCACTGCCATACCTGATCCTTCTGTCTCTCACACACACACACACACACAGTATTTTGTAGTTGTTCATCATGTACAAATGTGAGAGTCATTTGCTAAAATATGAAAATATCCATGCCAGTAAACGCCTGTCCCAGATTATCAAATTCAGGCAGACATTTTTTTTTGGCACAAAAAACACTAATAGGTATGGCATGCCTCCTCTGGGTATGATCTCTACATTCTTTCTTCTTGTGTGGTTAGAAAACATCTTAGGGATTTCAGAAAGGTAATGTGTTGATCTAATGTGTTAGATAGATATCGGAATAAGTCGCAGAAGTCAAAATTGCAAAAAATGTCCCAGATTAACCGAATTCACCCTATCAACGCTAACGATAGCTAGTTGGCATATTTTGAGCTGCTAAATAGTTCAAGCGTAGATAGACACTACTTGCCAAATAGTGTCAAGCAATTCCTAAAGCGCATCAATATCAATATAAAACGAAAATTAACGGTATATTTATACCTTGTTTGGCCACATACCTGACGTCTGCCTCAAAGTAACTCATCACACTGACTGACTCACGACTGTCGAGTGCCTATGCATACGTATGCTTGCGATTTTGCGTGCGTGCGTTCTTTCACCATAGAAAGGCTTGGTGCCCACACAGTGCTCGCCGCTGCGGTGGAAACCAGGAGGGAGGGAGGGTAGAGGTAGGGGACATCGCCCGGGAGCACCAATCTTCCGACCTGATATTTTGATTCAATCAATATATCTGTTCGGCAGGGCAGGCTGTGCGCAAACAGGAGTTTATTTATTTATTTAAAAACATTTATTTATTAAATAAATAAAAAAACAGAAAAAGGGCACTTCTCTATAGGAGGCCAAACGGCAGGTGCTCAAGCCCCCTTTGAGGTCTATGTATGCACATGCATGATAAATAGTACCCAGTACCCTTAGTACCTCTTTTACTAGAAATTCGCTGTTACAATTTTAACAGCTGGTTTCTATATAAACAAATTTACCTGCCGCTATCTAAATTCTCATGAGCATGAATGTATGTTGCAGAAAGTATGTAGCAGCCTTTGAATATCGACTAATCCGTTTTCCGGTTTCTTCACAATCATTACATTTTAGAATCATTACTGTTGAATGGCTCCACAGTGTCTCCCACCACTCAGCGAAGAACCTTGGTGTGACCCTCGATGACCAGCTGAGCTTCTCCGAATGTGTTTCAGCAATGACCCGTTCCTGCAGATTCTCTTCTCACAACATCAAGAGAACCTGCCTCTTGTTCACATAAGAGGCTACCCAGCCACTTGCACAATCCGTTATAATCTCTCACCTGGAATACTGCAACGCCTTTCTGGCCAGTTTACCGGCCTGTGCCATCATGCCATTGCGCTTGGTCCAAAATGCTGCTGCCCGCCTGGTTTTCAACCTGCCAAGAATCACACGTCACAGCACTTTTGTACAACCTTTAGTGGCAACTGGTGGCTTCCTGCATTCAATTCAAATCACTCATGCCAGCATATCAATATCTGTACTGCATCTTCCTTTTTTTCAGACAACGATCACACCATACACTCTCACCGGACCTCTCCATTCTTGAAGCAAGCAACTTGATAGTGACACGTGTATGACTGTACCTATCTCTAGCTCGTATGGTGTTTGCTTACCATGTGAAATGCACTTACGTAAATTGCTTTAGCTAAAGGCATCTGTTAAATTACAACGAAAATGTTCATTCAAATTGTAAATTATAGCAGCAGTTCGGATACTTTTGATAACTGCCTGTCAGTTGTGTTTTGTTCTCATATAAGGAACAGTCTTTTAGTATGGCTCCTGCCTTTGAGCTAGGCCTGTGCCAAAGTGTGGGTTGCCAAGAGGAAAGGAGGGGGAATGCACAGGCTTTTAGGGGGGCATAGTCATCGGCATTCTGAGCACCTGGTATGGCTGCTACAGGCTGGGATGTTTGCTGTTGGCACATTTTATTCAGAAGAGGTTATGGTACGACTGTTGGGACCTGAATGTCGATGCAGCAGGCAGAGACAGATATATACAGTACATACAGCTCTGGAAAAAAAAATTAAGAGATCACTGCAAAATGATCAGTTGTCTCGTTGTTATTTTGGTTCTGTACTCTAGCACTTTGAGTTTGAAAGGATACAATGACAATGCAGACTGCTTTAATTTGAGGGTATTTTCATCCATATCGGATGAACCGTTGAGAAATTATAGAACCTTTTGTACATAGTCCCCCCCCCCCCTGTTTTTGGGCATCAAAAAATATTGGACGGTTTAACATAATGTAGAATAAAGTAACCATATTTAATATTTGGTGGCATATCCTTTGCATGCCATGACTTCCTGACCTTCAAGTTATCCATCCATATCTATTGTATTTCTGGCAGCAGAGTGATGGTTTAAGGCTTGTTTGATACTTCAGACCCTTGATGACTTAGAGCCATTTAGCCATGCTATGTCATTGGGGGGTGGGACTAGATTTAGCTGTAAATTACACTGGAACAGTATGGAACACATGGTTGGCTAAATGGTTCTAAGCCATCAAATGTCTGACGTATAAAACAAGCCATAAACCATCACTCTGCTGCCAGATATGCAGTAGATATGGATGGACAACTTGAAGGTTTCTTCTCCTGACTTATTTTTTCCATAGTCTAATAGGAAGATTTGTCAGGAGAAACAACCCTTAAAGTGATCCATCTATATCTACTGCATGTCTGGCAGCAGAGTGATGGATTGAGGCTTGTTTGATACATCAGACCCTTGATGACTTACAGCCATTTCGCCAACAATGTGTTCCATACTGTTCCAGTGTAATTTACAGCCAAATCAAGACCCAACCTCCAATTCCCATAGAGATCCATTAAAATGCAGAGAAGTTATAGTATCGCTTGTAAGAGTACCAGAAAATAAGATGTCAAGAGTCTTTTGATATTGTTGGGTCACAGACATCAAGGAGTCATGGCATGCAATGGATATGCGATCAAATATTTAAAATGATTACTTTATTCTACATTATTTTAAACTGTCCAACGTACAAAAGGTTCTATCATTTCTAAACGGTTCATCTGATATGGATGAAAATACCCTCCAATTAAAGCTGACAGTGTTTAATTACGGTGCTCACTGTAAGAGAGAAAGAAAGACAGAGAAAGAGAGAGAAAGAAAGAAAGAGACTCAGTTCAGCTTATGCTGCTTTGCAGAGCAACAAAGCCACACCTACATACTGCCGTGCTGCCTCTGTCAAAACACCAAAGCAATAGACTCGGTCACTGGCAGCGTGTGTGACAGGTAAAATTATTCTTTTTTTTAATGCTGCATACTGGTGAGATACATTTCCTGACATGACTGGTACCAGGCAATTGGGCTTCCATGACTCAAGGTCCAAGTTGTTCAAGGGTTCATAGTGGATAGGAATATGTAGCCAAAGGATTGGGGACTGCAGGACCTCAATTTAACATCGCATACATACGATGGCATCTTCTATTGCACAGTGTACTGGGCCATCACTGTACTGGGGCACTGGGTTATTTTTCCTATTTGTTCCAAAGGAAAAATGTCCCCCCTCCTGGCTTACCAACACTTCTAAGAGAAACTGTTTTCCCAAGTCCACACCTGCTGAGCCTGACATAACAATCATAAACTAGATTTAGCTGTTATCAGTGTTGCTGCAGCTTTCATGTCCAATCAATGCTCACTGCTGCTTGTGTTCACTGTATGTGCACACAAACTATTGTGCTGTCCGATGCTGTCTGTGAGTTTATTCTGCTGCCCTGAAACTCCTAAAATGTATGTATGATATGCTATTAAACTTTAGAATATAGGCAGTTGGTATCACCATATTATCCAAAGCTGTAGATGCTGATTTAATTGCATAAAAAGTTAAAACAATATTAAGAATTATTATTTTTTTTGCCTACAGATCAATCATGTCCTTCCAATAACAATAATCATAGTCCTCTCAAAAAACCAACCTTTCTTAGCAAGTAGGCTATCTTTCAACTGTTTGATGTGGTCAAGAAACAATATTTATAACAGCACCGTTTACTCTTTAATTAATTGTAGCTATTTACTAATGAATATAGTATATTGGTACACAAAAGAACCAAAGCTGTGTCCATCATAAAATATTACTATAATTGTGTTGTAAATCAGTTATTTGTGTTTAATTTGTGACGTAATATTTTCAACACAGAACCAAATATTTTTCTCCAACCCTAGCCTAGGCTATAGCCTACTGACTGTGTGCATCGCATTTATTGTGCACGTGTAGCCTACAGTCGGCTATTTCATAATTGAAGTAATTTTAAAACCAAACCAGTACTTCTGTGTTGGCATAGGCTAGTATAGCTACATGCACTGGATAGTTTTTTCTTTCTTTGCTTCGATGTGTTTTGATCTTTTTGCTGTTGACTTTGTTAAGAGAAGTAATCAAACAGTTCTCTGCAGGCACACCCATAAACATAAACAACCCACACAGAAATGATAATTGAGCAACTGCTGCAGCTAGCTACAGTAAAGCAAAGCAGTCGGCTTGATAAAGATATGCTAAGCGGTCGCGCATTTACAAAGTTGCTGGCTTATATAATTGCCAGTCCAACCTGACTCCATTTCTTGTTTGGGGGAGTCCTTTGAAAGATCTGCAGCGCTGAAGTATTAAGCGAATAGGGTGGTTGAGTGATAGCTAAGCTAACGTCAGCTAGAGCGGCTTCGGAGGACTCCCGTAATAAGCCACATCAAAACCAACGAATTCTCCCGGACCGGTGCCGCGAATATTTGCTTAGGCTAAGCAGTCGCGGTATTAATATTAATTTACGGTGACTTCGAAGCTAGTGTGCTAACTCGCTAGCCGCAGACATTATAAGAAATATGAGAATACGGCTATTATTCTAAAGGACAGGCGTGAATGTTTCCACCCAAGGGGGGTTAAGGAAAAAAAATATATGTCTTTTTCTGTACCTTGAGTTCCATACACAAAAGAGAAGAAACAGACCTATGGTTGCTATGGAGAAGTTGCGGCTGTCAGGCTGGGAGTAGGCCTGAGCCCCGGACTGGAGTTGTTGGGAAAGGCCCGAGGAAGTTGGAACAGTGGTGATCAACCACTGGGAAAAGACGATTGTGTAAGTAACGTTAGCAGAGGGAAGGGGAGGGGGGGTTGACATGCGTAACAATATAGCGGACCATTAACTTGTGATAAAAAATAAAAAAGTCCATTTATATTATTATTTACTTAACGTGTCGTGTTAAACCAACGTTATTGTTATTGGTGTTTAAAACGACAATTATGACAGCTTCTTCTGAAAAGAAAACGAACATCACCACCATTGCTAGAGACTTATCAAGGAATGCTAGCCAGCTAACGTTAATTAACGTTAGCTAGTCTTGCGGAAAGCGTTGGGAATAAGCGCGGAGCTAGTACTGCTAGCAGCCGGCAAGGCGACTAACGCTACTGGTTAATCTTGAAATATCTGTCATCAAAAAGATAACCTTAGCTAATTTAACGTTACGTCTGGTGGTGAGGGCACTTAACATAAACATTTAAATGTGTAACGCTAACTGCTTGTTCTGGAGCTAGGTATCTAACACTAGTGCTAGCATATAACCTAGTTAGGTAGCTAACGTTAGTTATTATAACGTAGATTGCCGACATTGTATAACGTCGTTAGTTAGCAAGATATTAGGACAGCGGACTTTTCATGTGTGTCTGTTCTGTTCTAATATCTCAGTTAACGTTAGCCTACATAATGTGTATTGGCTAATGTTAGCTGTATTTTATTAGCTAACTTCTATACCTGGCTAACCAAACTAACGTTAGCCAATACTACATAACACGGTTCAGCAACAGCGAATAAAAACGAATTAATTACTAATTAACAATAGATAGCTAGATGGATATATCCTGAGACCCGGCAGGGAAAAAAGTTACATTTATTTTTATTTTTTTACATAACGTTAGCCTCATACCAGTGTCTTATATGACGAATGTTATTTATTTTATTATTATTGAATGTCCATTGTAGTGTATAGTTAAGCATAGTAACGTTAGAATAGGAGACACAATGCTATAGCTATTGCATATTGCAAAATGCTATAGGCTATATTACAAACTGGCTAATTAATTTAGGTAAGTTAGCTAGATAATACGTAACGTTATACTGAGTGGCCACTTTATTAGGTACGCCTATCTAGTAATAGCTGGTAGGATCCCATTTTGCCCCCAGAACAGACTGAATTCTGCGCGGCATTGAAACATTAGGTATTTTTATTTTGGTCAATACTGGCTCAGTAGTATAGGGCAGTTTTCCTGCAGATTTTTCGTCCACACATTCACGCTGCGAATCTCCCGCTCCACCTCATCCCAAAGGTGCTCTATTGGCTTGTGATCTGGGAACTGTGCAGGCCATTGGAGTGAACTGAAGTTACTGTCATGTATGTGGAACCAGCTTGAGATGATTCCTATTTTGTGGCATGGCACATTATCCTGCTGAAAGTATCCATTTTAAAAACGGTATACTGTGGCCATAGAGGGATGCACATGGTCATCAACAAGGCTAACGATGCTCAATTGGTATTAAGGGACCGTTGACACAAGGTAGGATGAATTAATGGATTCATGCTGTTTACACCAAATTCTTACCCTACCATCTGCATGTTATAGCAGTAATCCATTGATCGAGGTTGATCATTCACCTCCTGTTACGTATGCAGATACAAATATAGGAAAGACTTCACAACTCGAAGTAACAAGTTCTTAGCCTGTACAATCTATACCTCTGTCTGTTTGCCAGCGTTCCTTTTGGGTTCTTATACAGTTCTGTGGTCGGATTTATTATTTAATATTTCCACAGCCTAGTTGAAAGAAACGACTGTGAAATCAAATTGTCAAGTTGGGCTATTTCTTGTATTATTAATCTCATTAAAAACGTCTCCGACGTAAAAATAAATAAATAAGTAAAAAACCCAAGTTACTCACGTATAGCCTACAGACCGCTGTCTATAAGTCCTTAATTCCAACTTGCAAAAACTAGGCCTGCCTTTAAAAGTGTTGATATCAAAATGTGGCCAAGTTAAAACTAACAATATTGCCTATCGTAGCTCACACTAAATACACTAGCTCTATTCCAAAGCAATGCTATCCAAAATTTCCTAAATTATTTAATGCAATTTGGCCCTGTGTTTGTACATCTTAGAATGTGAAGAGATTGTGCTTCACGGAACAACTATTGATTTCAATTAATGTTTTAACAGTTGATGAATAATTACACTCCAGAAAGGATATGGTTATACTTTGTTGGCAAGTTTACTTTAGAAAATGTACAGGTTTTAAAATGTTAACTGCTGCTACAGTTTTCTTTACAATTCACAAACAGACATTTATATCAATAAACATCATATACAACAGAGAAAGGGGGGATGAATAAATAAATGCAGATAAAAATGAGTAATATTTTTACCTAGAAAATAGCGTACATATAGCATTTTTACAAACGTATCCAGACATGTTTGTAGGTCAGATGATGGCAAATAAGTAATAGTACAAATTTTCCAATCCCATCCCAATTTAAGTGTAATCGACCAAGAAAAAGTTTTTCCCGTTAACGGTTAGTTGGTTATCTCAAGTACACATGTAGTTCAGCTGTAGTACAGAATACATTTTAGGACATTGTCAAGTCCCTGTGATCATTCCGCAACTTTCAC
Source organism: Ilyophis sp. 1 JC-2022 (assembly GCA_022702515.1). NCBI lineage: Eukaryota > Metazoa > Chordata > Actinopteri > Anguilliformes > Synaphobranchidae > Ilyophis > Ilyophis sp. 1 JC-2022. The sequence continues at coordinate 120,164,773 of CM040395.1, read as the reverse complement.
TACACACGTTGTCATCAACCGAAAAGTGTTATAAATGCACTGCAAAAAGCAAAAAAACAAGTCAATCGTAACAAGTTGCCAATGAGATGAGACAGGTTCACTCATTTCAAGATTTGCTAATGTGGTAAGATAATTTCACATGTCAAGCAAAAAGTAATTTAAAATAAGCTAATATTTTCTACTTGAGAGAAAAAAAGATTTAAATTCTCATTACAAGTCTTGCAGTGTGTCAGACAAAACTGTTCAATTTCTCAGTCGAAAAGGTTTCAGATCATACAGCATCTGCAATTTTGACACCGTACAATTTTGTCTTGTGCTTTAGTCACACAAAAAGTTTTCGGTTCTCAGCCCTCAGACGTAACACTATGCAGTTTAGCTTTGAAATTGTTCTTATGAAATTTGGATTTCATAAGAAAATAGGTTGCTGGCATCATCTATCTGGCAAGCAAGTGATGTATTGATTGATTTTTTTATTAATAATAATAACATGGGACAAACGTGGGTTGACAGATATGCATTTCTTTTGAGGGTCAGATGAAGCGGGAGTGACCTGAAATGGGTACAGTGTACGCTAATCAAGTTGTCTCGATGGTCACTTAATTTCCCCTGCAAGTCATTGCTGACAGGTCGCAGGTGTTGAAATGAAGAAGCACGAGGCGGTTCCAAATTCAAACAGCCAAAGGCCGCTCCCCTCGATTGCTCTCCCGCCCTCAGGAGGGGCTCTCTTGTGTAACGTCACAGAAGAAGGGCTCATTTCATTGTACGGAAGAAGTGAAGCAATCGTGTTTCGAATTTGGAATGAAACGGGCCCAAGCCTGGTGCCCGCTTGACTAAGAATGAGTAAGATTAAGAATGTAAGGATGAAATAAGTACACAAAATGGACAAAATGCACATTGGTATATTTCTGCTTTTCCTAATGATGCACCTTGTTGCGCCTTATAACAAGGCACAGATGGGAATACTATGTATCAATGTATTTTGAGTGCATAGCGTTTTGTAATGACATGCTTCCTTTCCCTCCACGCTGAATTACAGTCCACATCTTGGAAAACAATGCACGGGCATTGCGTTTCACTCACAGAGCACATTAAACATAACCGCGCTGAATGTAAAGCCCTTGTATTGCATACGCCTTAATTTTGTTCAAATTAAATGAAATATAAGAGTTGTAGTCTAGACCGCCTCAAGCGTTTCAAGACTGAGTATGAGAAGGGTTTGAGAAAGCGACCATAATAATGTGTTTGACTGCAACCAAAATGATTGCTGGAGTATTTCTACATGCATATGTCATCGAAATAACTGCAAAATAAAATATGCCTAACATATTTTGAAGACTAAATGATAGTCTTAATCTTCATGGAAAAATAAAATGGTGCAATTTCAGCTCGTGGCTTGGGAGTACTGTTTGATCTTCCACCTTGTGTTGAAGATACATAGCATGTGCATGTATGTTAGAAATGATTTATGAGGCAAGCACTGTAGGTGCATATGCATAATATTGTCATTTTCTGCTTAAATTATGATTCTTTCTGCCACTCCGTGAAAAATGGCGTAAAATCTATATGTTTGCTCAAAAACCCACGTTTGTCATGTTTGTAGAGGCCCATGTCGAGCACATCCCCTGACAAGGATGTTCGTAACAATCCTGAAATCAGCTCACTTATGTCTTTTTGGTGAAACAGACCAAACAGCCACTTGTTACCAGTACTTGTTGCTACCTTCAGCAACAACATCTGTCCGTACTCATAGTGACCAACTGCAGCACGCACATGAGAAGAAATATGGATTGACACACACACACACACATAAATATATATATATTTAAAGGATATGGATATGATACTATATCAGCAAAGAGAACCTGTTAAAAAATACCACTTCTCTCAATTGCTTCAGTTATTATTAATAGCAATAACTTTCTACTTATAGTACAAACGGTACAAACGTTACAGTTCAAAAGAACAGTTCACTTCAAATTTGCATGTTTATTTGAATGGACGGTTTACAGAATACAGGCAGGCTTGTGTCTGCCCTGTTTGAAGTACAGCTGGCTTGCTACATTGCTACATGTTTCATTGAAGCAACCGACAATGATCAGTGTGGAAGTCTTCATTTTTGCAAGCCTCTTTGCGCACGAGGAACAGTCTCATTATTGCCCTGTCGGATTGTCTGGGTTTTTAAAAAACGGATCATCGTTTAGATGCCCTACTCGAACCGCGGCTGTGTGTTTACTCAGCTGTCTCTCTCGGGGTTCCAGCGCTCAAAAGAGTTTTGTAGATTTCAAATGCTGGTAACTAATGAAAGGAAAGACCTGAGATGGAAATAGATGCACATTCCATCATGACATGATAACATTTAACAGTGAAACGCCTGTGTTTGTGACAGGAAATGGCACTTTAGGGGATGCTGTTGAGGACTGGGCAACAATGCTGGATGTCTGAAAAAAGAAGGGACCTCTTCCTTCACCTATACCAATACTACAGCCATTGACCCAAGGTAAGGTCATTTGTTCTTACATCCACCGCTAGTAGGTAGAGAGGTGGTTATACGAGTGTCAGTTTGTATTTTCATCTCCCTGAGAACTGAAAAGCTAATGACCGGTTAAAATTAAAATGAATGAAGTGATTGGCATTTGAACACGGTATAATCATTTTAATGTATGGGTGGACTGCTGGAATTCTACTATTTATGCTAAAGGTGGTAGTGTTATATGCCCTACAGAGCTCCTCACTTGATAGGCTTGTGTTTACCACAATAATAAATTGTCTTGTGGTCGACCATTTATAATAACTGAATGTGTGTCCTCATTTACAGCTATTTCGGCAGCACGTTGCTTTCACAGAAAGAATGATTTACCTTGCATGCTGGTTTTGACTGCATCGTGGATCAATTATTATTAAATAATCAATAGTTTTTTTTTTTACTATTTTTATTTCACTCTGCGTTTCACTGAATCGCAACACAGAGAGTCTGGTTTCCATATGAGCTCAAGGATCCCTGTCAGCACCTGTGTGTGACCCTCTGCATTGGTACACTGCCATATGTTTCTCTGGGCTGTGGAAAAGAACTGAAATGCATTTTTGAACGTGTCTCTTTTCAGTGTTTGGTATCAACTGGGAAGTATTCGTCAATTGTCAGAGTTGCTTGTGAAGTTTTGTGTTATCGCCAGTTGACTGTGTTAGAAGAAAAAGGTTCTTGAGACCTTAAAAAGAGCCCCCCTGAAATTAACAATGCGACGCCTAGCACTAATGTCCGAAAAACAGTGGAAGACATGCTCGACATTGCATGCAGGAACTAGCCTACATCCCAGCAATCCTCTAACCAAGTCAACCAAGCCATGCAGTTCATTTGAAAATTTTAGGTTACACTACACCAATTATTTTTTTGAGAACATTTTAATTATTTCCTTCTTGAGAAAATTTTGATTGTTATTATAAAATGTTCTCCAAATAGGCGGACTATCAGGTCTATTTAGCCATCTACCACAGAGTTTCCCAAAGGGATTTCTCCTGTGGTGGGGAGGGGGTTCCACGTTACTTCCAGCAAGGCGTGACTCATAGTCTGCTTTTTTCCTCCAGCGAGTTAGCAGTGACTCGCATGAGGTCATCCCGACCCTTACGACACATGTAGCGGCAACAGTTGGTTTTCTCATTACTGTTATAATCCTATTGGTAATGTAATAGTGCACATGTCTGGCTTATAGTGACTACAAGCCAAGAGTGCAGATTATTTACTTATTACTGTAGTGAATGATTTTGTGCGCTCCTCAACTCAATTGTCAAGTGTCGCCTTTTGCCAATCTTTCGCTGCGGAAAACGGCGAAATATTATGAAACCACTTCCTCTGGTAAATTCATGTGAAAATGGAGAAAGCATGAACCCCTTTTGCTGTTAGTGGTGATCTGCTTCCCTTTTTTTCTTTCTCCATTTTCAGTGAGTCATAAAGTTATGTTATGTTACAGTCGGTTATGAACCTTGGCATTGCAATAAGCAGAAGGGTAGTCTTGACTTCGTTGGTGCTTGTTCAACCTTCCTTTTGTACCCCCCGCAGGATACGGACGCGTGTTTTGGCCGAATTCATAGGATTCTGGGAAGGTGTAAGCCATGCCCCCGAGGCCGTCGTCCGGAGAGCTATGGGGCATCCACTTGATGCCCCCCCGGATTTTGGTGGACTGCCTGCTACCAAACGGGATGATCCTGACCCTGGAGTGCCTCCGTGAGGCCACCCTCATCACCATTAAGCACGAGCTCTTTAAGGAGGCCCGAAAGTACCCCCTGCACCACCTCCTGCAGGAAGAGACCTCCTACATTTTTGTCAGTGTTACGCAGGAGGCGGAAAGGGAGGAGTTTTACGATGAGACGAGGAGACTTTGCGACCTCAGGCTTTTTCAGCCTTTCCTAAAAGTCATCGAACCCGTTGGCAACAGGGAAGAGAAAATTCTCAACCGAGAAATCGGTAAGCTTCCTTTGCATGGTCGGCTCTCTGCAGAAAATGTTTGGCAATGCTGAAGGCACTCACAGAAGGGGAATACTGTAGACAACAGAAACCAGGGAGAGGGGTTAGGTCAGAATTATGACGTATGTGTCCATCAGTCATGGGGTACATTTTCACATTGTTTGTGATTATTTTCCTCAACTGTAAAACTAGCAGTAGTTATTATATATGCATACATTCAAAGGTCAATTATAAGGCGAATTTAAGACCTATTCACCCCATAAGGCATAAAGCTTTGTTTCACTGACTAAAGCGCACTGAGACCACCAACCATGGATTGACCATTTCAGTTACACAGACAGATCCCCAGGTACACGTCGGTAGGAAGCGTTTTAGCCCTGCACCTGCTTGCGGTCCCGTTTCAGGTTTCGCGATCGGCATGCCCGTGTGTGAGTTTGACCTGGTGAAGGACCCCGAAGTGCAGGACTTCCGGAGGAACATTCTGAACGTCTGCAAGGAGTCTGTGGACCTCCGGGACGCCAGCGGGCCTCACAGCCGAGCGCTCTATGTTTACCCCCCCAACGTTGAGTCATCGCCAGAGCTTCCCAAGCACATTCACAGCAAACTAGACAAAGGTAGGAAAGAACAAAAAATTCTACTACCACACAAAACACAACCATACATTGTTAATTATAACACCTCATGCATAGTTAATTTGTTATAAATATTGCAATGTATTACGCACTACAGCAACAGCTAATTTATTTATCTATTTTTTCTTTGTCAGAATAATGATGGTAAAATGCTAGTTTGAAAACGTTTTTTTTTTACCAAAATTAGTTTATTATTTTAGCTTTCTTTCAGATGTCGGGGCACCTAACTTGTACTCCGTTTCTGGAAGACATACAGACATCCCCTGCTTTCTGTTTTTCCAGGTCAAATAATTGTGGTGATCTGGGTCATCGTCTCTCCCAACAACGACAAGCAGAAGTACACCCTGAAAATCAACCACGACTGCGTCCCGGAGCACGTGATCGCCGAGGCCATTCGCAAGAAGACCCGGAGCATGCTGCTCTCTCCGGAGCAGCTGAAGATGTGCGTGCAGGAGTACCAGGGCAAGTACATCCTCAAAGTGTGCGGCTGCGACGAGTACCTCCTGGAGAAGTACCCGCTGAGTCAGTACAAGGTAATCCCTTCGGTTTGGCTCAGTGCCATTTGCTCTCTCATGAACACTTCCATTCCTTTAACTCATTCTAACATAATGCAGGTTTGGCTCAGTGCCTTTTGCTCTCTCGTGAACACTTACATTTTTAACAAATGGTTTAGTTTCAGTGACTACCCTTTCACAGCTATTAGGACCCCGGAGATTTCACCAGTTAATAATTTAATCAATTGAACCTTTTTATTTTATTTTATTTTTTACAGAAAATGCTAACATGAATTTATCTGACTTGTCTGGGATGTAAATGTGGAATATATATATTCTTTATGGTATACATAGAGGGATGAGTAAGTGGGATGAGTATTTGGTTCTAATATGCATTTGCATGAATACGGTTTCCATCATTTAAAAGTTTCGGAACATCGTTTCTGCACAAATTACACACATGACAAGATCAAGTGTTGGTCAGTTAACTGTGCTACGTAGAGTAACCCGTGCCCCCGAAATCCCCCCCCCCCCCCCCTTTTTAACATTTATTCCTCAAGACTTACTAGTAACTATTCTAAAGTTACTACTACTTATGTCTTATGTTTTAGTTACTAGTCACTAATCCAATAGTGACTAGTATCTATTTCAGTTTTACTCGTAACTTTCACTAGTAATATTTGCCATACCCCCCCCCCCCCCCTCCCCTTTCATAGCTAAGTCCAACCCGCTTAAAATTCAGGTTGTGAACAGGGTTGTAGACCTGGGTTGGATGGGTTGACCCATTCACACCAACAGCAAACACAAGTTGTACCCGGGTTGATGCTTCGGTGTGAAAGGGGTATTAGTCAGTCCGACTGAAGTGCTTGAGGAATCAACCAATGGACATTTATGACGGATCATGATCATGTGTAGGTGAGGCTCCAATTATAATTGGCAGTTAAATTAGTCTAAAGCTTAGTAGAACCAATGAGGTTGATGAAAACCAATATTATAAACTGCGGCTTCCCTTTCCGGACACACTGTGAGGGATTGTGTGAGGTTGAGACTATGCAGTGCATAAAGGATAATTTATACTTTGTCGCACAACGCGTTCGACAAGTGTCGCTCAACAAAAATGAAGGTGTCGCTGCTGCACAAAGTTTGGCATTTATACTTCAGTGAAGGCCTGCGGGGAGGGCTCTGTTGTCTCTATGGTAACGCCAAACTCCTGACCGTTTGATTCGATTTGTAAACTGTCCAATCACATTGTGTGACAAAGTATGAAGGTGCCTGTGTCCGTGACAACAAAATTCTGAGGTGCATAGGTAAAAAAAAAAAAAAACTGTTGTGCAAAACCTTTTTCAGGTGACCGTACATCATTTTGGTTGGGCGACAAAGTACTAAATTAGGCTTCATTGGCAGTGCAGTGGTCGTGCTGGAGTATCGCTGACAGCTTGTCGCTCCTCTTGTTCCTCTCGTAGTACGTTAGGAGCTGCATCATGCTGGGCCGAATGCCAAACCTCATGCTGATGGCTAAGGAGAGCCTATATTCCCAACTGCCCATGGACAACTTCACCATGCCGTCGTACGCCCGCCGCATCTCCACCGCCACGCCCTACATGAACGGGGAGGCCTCCGCCAAGTCCCTGTGGACCATCAACGGGACGCTGAGGATCCGGGTGCTGTGCGCCACGTACGTCAACGTAAACATCCGGGACATCGACAAGGTACCCGGCCGCGCCCCCCGTATTTGCCATTTTAAGAGCGGAAGAACGTTCAAGGGGATATGACTTTCAGAATTGGGTCAAGTATGTCTTTAGATGCTGGTCAAATTTGAAACCCCTGCACATGCCTGGAATTCGTATGAGATAAAAAAATGTGTTCTGATTATTGGTGAAATAGTTTTTTTTAATGGTGAGTTATCTGTGGGATTTTTTTGGTGTCTAAAGAGATAAGTATTTAAAATAATTATTTGAAATTCTTAAGATATATAATATTTTGACGTTATTAGACATCATCAGGTCTTTATTTCCATCACTTTTTTTAAAATTATAAATACATTTTATTTAAAAAATTATATTTTAAGGTTTCCAGAAAAGCAACAGTCTAAAGTATTCAGAAACACTCAATATTTCTGTCTTCTGTAGAAAGGGAAGACTGTCAGTATCATGACGCAGTGATACTGTGCACGATGTTGCTCATGATGAGTTTTACTTTTGTGTCCCTTCCTCTTCGCACTAGATCTATGTCCGGACAGGGATATACCACGGAGGGGAGCAGTTGTGTGATAACGTCAACACTCAGCGCGTGCCTTGTTCCAATCCGAGGTACTATCGCGCACTGCGCACTTCACAGTTGTGCTAAATGTACACTGCTTTCTACCACTCAGCCATTCGAATTGAAATAGTTTGACAAGCCCTTGAAGTGAAAATAATGCATAAATGTGAAATCTCTCTGGAATATACTGTATATAGTGTAATAATTATTAATATTTGTTATTGTGACGATTCCCTTTGCGATAGAAAGAGGAGAGATCGTTGTTGTTCAGACCCTTGCCCTGTGGTAGTTGTGGTTGCTGCCCATGCTGATTCAACACCATGTTCTCCTTTCAGGCGAAACTGCAGTATAAACATATTGGCAAAAAAAGCAAAATTTACCCAGAGTTAGAAAAAAAGAATTACAGAGTGAGAGGGAGACTCTACACTAGGGGGTGCCGTGGGCTGGTCGGTTCAGGATTTTACACCGATCATTTATTTGATCAGACGTTGTTTTTATGAAGTCATAAGCTATAGCTGCAGACTGCTCATTTATCTCCGCTGAAACGTTCTGCAGTGGTACTGGCGAGTGCCAGCATCAGTGCGTGAGCCAGAATCATTAGCTGGAACAAAATCCGCACAAACGCAAACCCTCCAGGGTTTGGAACTGTGCACCGCTCCCTCAGACCCGCCGAACCGCCCTGCCGTGAAACGTGCCGCAGCGCGGAAGGGCCGATTTTGAGTCTCCTGCTTCGATCGTGATTTTCCCCAATGGGTGTTGCTGTCACAGGTGGAACGAATGGCTGAACTACGACATGTACATTTCCGACATCCCGCGGGCGGCTCGTCTCTGCCTGTCCATCTGCTCTGTGAAAGGAAGGAAGGGGGCGAAAGAGGTGAATAATCTCAAGATCTGTCCCGTGCGGCCGCCAGCAACAGCATATGTTCCCTGGGCTGTCGTATTTTTTTCTTTTGAGACGGCCCCTAATGTGTCAGGGACTGTGCTATAGCCTAAGATGGTGTCCAAAAGCTGGTTGCACAGTGGAGCTAAACTGGGTCCTCTTCACATGCTTGTGGTATAGATGCCTAACCAGCCATGTGTCACTGAGCTGAGTTGCCTTGAGTAGCCTTGATGGGTAGGGATGTGGGTGAGATTAATGAAGTCTGAGTCATGACTTGTTTATGTTTTTCTCAAGTTTGAATATCAGTTTTTCAATAAATAAGACGACTTATTTTCTCGGTAGCAAAAACATTACCATATATACAAAAGCATTACCAGTGTCTAAATAGAGTGTGTGTGCGCTCAGCACCTCACATCCAAATTCAGGGCTGTTACATTTGTACGCTACACACATAGACAAACCACATATGTGTATGCATATGCAGGTGTCCACTCCACCACATTGCTTTCAAATGCTCCAAGAGCACTGTCCTCGACGTGCTCGTAACGCAAAACCTGTGGTTTTTCCAGGAACACTGTCCGCTGGCGTGGGGGAACGTGAATCTTTTCGACTACACCCACACCCTGGTCTCAGGGAAGATGGCCCTCAACCTGTGGCCTGTGCCACACGGTCTGGAAGACCTTCTCAACCCCATCGGGGTTACAGGGTCCAATCCGAACAAGGTGAGGCCCAGCCAGTGATAAATGCTTTTTAGGTTTATTCTGTATTTTCGTTCATTAATAACATTAGTAACTGCTTCCAGTTCACATCACCGTGTTTAACCTTCCTCAGGAAACGCCCTGCTTGGAGATGGAGTTTGATTATTTCAGCAGTCCGGTCAAGTTCCCTGACATGGCTATAGTTGAGGATCATGCCAACTGGACCATATCCAGAGAGCTGGGCTTTAATTACTGCCACACTGGCCTGGTAAGATGATGAATGGGCCTTATTGAACAACTGGATACACATTTAGTTCTCTCTGCATTCCCCAGATGCACATTTAGTATACATGGATTGCTGCTGCCAAATAGTTTTTATGAACTTCAGGTAAGGAGTATAATGTGGCCTTTGAGATTCACATTCACTTTCACACTCGGATTCCCATTTGTTAACAGTTTATATCACTTTAACGGACCGTGCATATTGCAATTGTGATTTATTAAACAGCTGAAATTGTGATTGTGCGACTGGTTGATCTTAGTTCTGCGTTTCTACTTGAGTCAGAACGTCAGTTCACAGTACACATACTTGGCTTTCTCTAGTAGTTTGTATAATTGTTTGAGCCTAAATTCTAGAAACATCTGTTGCCTTCCTGGGACAGGACAGCCAGTAGAGTGAGCCATTTGCATGTGGCAAATCTCTAAAGCCTTTGAGATGCGAACGTTCAGACCGACTGCAGCAGAATGAGACGGATAAACAGATAAAATTAGACGCGAGGTGTATTTCTGGCTGGATGTCATCACGGGCGGTGGTGGGGAGGTGAATGAAATTTTAAAGGCGGCTCGATAGGGTTCCTATCCCAGCAGAAGTTCCCGGTTCCCGGTTCCCGCCGCGCACCCGCGGAGGAACGAGTTCCATACGCGATCAGACCGACCCGACTCTTTCAGGAAACTCTGCTGTTTAATTTGGCGGCCTGGAACATGAGGTCATCCGCCACCGAACACGACATTATTCGCCCTCTCACTAAGCTGAGCCTCCCCTCGCGGAACCGTGCAATTTTTATTAGGAATCCCTGGGCCAGGACGCATGCCATCACCACATGCGCAGTATATTCTCAAAAATTGTGCGTGCACAAGGTTCACCGCAGCAGTGAATTTGTCTTTTTTTTATATGAATCCTGGGAACATAAGCCCTGTGGAGCCAGTTAAGAACAGTATGCACAAATAAATGTATCTGTGTATGCAATATTCTTATAATAAAATATTTAATTTATGTATAGAAGAGATGTGCAAATGACGTGTAAACTTTTTATGCGCTCCAGTGGTCGCAGGTGTGAACGTATATTTCAAACTGACACGAGAGAGTGTTTCCTCAAGCGGCACATGAATTATATGTCGTACGTAAATGTACGGAATAGCTTTGTAGCATCTGTGTTGAAGTTCAGGCCTTGGGATCCTTCAAGACCAAAAGCCACACAGTAGTTGCATCAACTTTGTGGATTTCTCTTGTAGTGACTGGCAACAGTTGCGTCTCTCTCTGTTGTAATTGTGCCTAAATTTGAAGTAAGGAACGTACTATTCTCGAACTTTGAAGAAGTGACCTCCGCCACTTTTAGTCATCCATGAGAGAATTTCAAGATTTATATGCACACATGGGTTGCCGTGGTTTTATTTGGTTGATTTTTAGACACCATTTTACTATTCTATTTTTGTTTTTCTATCATTTTCCTATCATGATCCATAACTACGCTCGGAAATAGGCTGCCATTCTCAGGGACAGGATCATAGATCGAGCGATTATAAAATAATCGATAAGTTGATTATAGATCGATTGATTATAGACGAGTAAAATGACACGGCGGGCTGAGCGTTCTGTTCTAGTAATTGTGTTTCCTTGTGGCCGCTGTTTTCTTACAGCCCACGCGAATGCTGTGCATTGGCACAACGATCATGGGTATTGTTTTTTAATCCCCCTGCCCTCCTCGCAGAGTAACAGACTGGCGAGGGACAACGCGCTGACGGACGGCGACAACGAGCAGCTGCGCCTGGTGTGTAACCGAGACCCTCTTTCTGAGGTCACCGAGCAAGAGAAGGACTTCCTGTGGCGGCACAGGTAGCACGCACTCTCAACGTGTGTACCCAACATCAGAGTCCCGCCAACAAAGTGCAATGAAAAAAAAACTAACGCCCCTACCGCGTTCTGCGAGCGTGGACGAATAGGGCGAAGCTAGACAATACCGTATATTGTGTTCGTAAACATAAGCTGAATATGGAAGACTTCGGGAATACATTTTACCTCAATTATATTACGGCAGTGATAAAACTTCTACATAAACCGTTCATAAACATTTGTGAACGGGTCCATTAAATTTGAGGAGGAGCAGTTCAGAGTATGCCTTGAAACTACAATGGCAGAGTAGCTGCCCTCCAGCAACAGATAAAAAATTTACACAAAACTGTGACAGCATGTTTCAGTAGCATATTGTGTGGAAAACCTTGGTAGGACAACAGTGAAAAGCCTTATGTTAACAGAGTTTTATTGCCTGTTTTTTCTCCTAGGCATTACTGTGTAAATATACCGGATATTTTGCCTAAGATTCTCCTGGCAGTCAAGTGGAACTCCAGAGATGAAGTAGCACAGGTATCTATGTGGGCAATGCCTTGTTTTAAACTGAAGTTTTCTCATCCCCAATATGTCATACTGTTATATATCAGTGTTGTGCTGACCTGGAGTGCCAGTGATGTTTCTATGTTTATGTGCCATCTGGAACCCCTAACTGCAAAACCAAATTACGCCTAACGGCATAATCAAGTAAATACAATATACTGGAGGTACTTAGTGTTTCACCATTCAAGTATTCAGACTCAGACTCTTAATAATTGATCAGACCGTCCAGTCAAGCTGAGAAGCATCTCTGGCACTCGAGGGCCAGAATTGCCTACCCCTAACTAAACTGTACTCCAAATAAGGAAGTGACAGTAAGATTTATCAATGCCAAAAAAGCTGGGAAATTCACAGCGCTGTTACGTGACCCATAACACTACGGTGTTTTTCCTACACATCTTTTCATCCACGCCTCATCATCCAATAAAACCAGAATGTCTTGTCTTTCAGTCGCCTAAATTTCTCAGATCTATTATTCTCGCTGTTTTTATTTTTAACAATGAGTATTGTCCAATGATGATAGTACATCTTTCTTTTCCGCAGCCATTTTGGTTGTTCATAAATGGCTTATAGAGCTCCTGAGATCTCTTAAATATGTGGCAAGTTAGGAGTAGTTATACAGTTAAAGAATATTTATACATGGGTCTCATTCTTACTTCTTGGAGAAGGAGTACATTTCCACAATTCTTTGTATTTATGATCACTTAAAGAGACATTGTTCAATCTGAGAAGCTTACTACACGATCCCAGATGTACAGGTGTCTGTCGGATGTTGTCAAGAACTGGTTTTGTCGATTTCTGTCATTTTGACAGAGCTTGGAAAAGGCATGAAAATTCTAAAGAGCATGGTAGTGCAAATGTGTGATTAAGTCTACTGGGCAGAATATGGATTGAGTATGCAATGGATTAAGGCGCTCTCCTAGAGGCAAAGCATAACGAAAAACGGGGAGTTCTGAAACGTCTGATCAATGCAACCTACTTACTGGGGCAACAGGAATTGTTTTTTTGAGATGGTATATGAGAGCAAAGATTCTTAAATTAAGGGCTAATTGTAATTTAGTATAGATATAATAGTGTACTGGAGCCATATATAAAGCTTGTATTAGCCAGGTACATTTAAGCAGACAGAAGAATAGACAGGAAAACATTTCAGCTTGGTTAATGGGCTCATTTGAGTTCATTTGGTGTTGTCAGTAGCAGATGTTGCTCGGGAACGGCTAGAGTTGGTGTCTGTATGTTAGAGCGAAAATAAACTGTGAGTTTGATTTCTGAGAAAATGCAAAAATGAGTGTGAGACAATGGGCACATTGAGGGCAAATAAAATACAATCAAGAAATGCACCTGGCCACATTTCATGTATTATTCTTCACGTTTACTTAATCTCTAAAATGTATTTTTTGTCACTTCATAATTTATAGTGCGTCTTTGTCAGATTTGAAGAAAAAAATCTCTATGGCGAACCCAGACAGGACGTAATATTTCAACCCATTTAACCTGCGCAAAAATACATCTCAAAATCAACCTTCGACTTCTAATGCTAGTGTAAGAGAACACTCGGGGGTTCTCTAAGAATGGTCGGCAGTTTACCATATAGCGGTCAGTTAAATATTGTTATTCAGTGTGTTTTAAAAGTGAACCCAATGCAAAGTAGAAATCGGGATAAAATGCCCCTTTAAAGGCATATTTGCAGTGTTTAATATGATTCCCTGGGAGTTATTATCTCAGAGGACAGCCGCAGTTGGATTTAAAATGATGTCATGGGGTGTACTAATTGTGGTGTCAACATTTCCTTCGTTTTCTTGCTGTGTTCTAATTAATGGTATACACCAGATCTTCTTGAAAAGTTAATAAAATGACTGTATTTTCTTTTTAAGATGTATTGCCTTCTGAAGGACTGGCCAGCCATGAAGCCAGAGCAAGCCATGGAGTTGCTAGACTGCAACTTCCCAGATCCCATGATCCGGGACTTCGCTGTCCGGTGCCTTGAGAAATATTTGACGGACGACAAGCTCTCCCAGTACCTCATTCAATTGGTCCAGGTAGAGCAGGTTTGATTTCTAGTGCAAATATACTTGGCTTCAATTTATGATCCTCTCTTTTAGTACTATAACTGTTGTATTCCCTGTCTGTCAGGTTCTCAAATATGAGCAGTACCTCGATAACCCACTAGTGCGATTCTTGCTGAAGAAGGCTTTGACTAACCAGAGAATAGGACATTTCTTCTTTTGGCATCTAAAGTAAGTTTGTTTTCTTTTTTGGGCACTTCAAAACCACCTTTTGAGGTGTTTGTCACATGACTGGCATCACACGACCTGGCCCAAGTATTATTGTACTGAGACAAAATCTCTTCAGTGACTTAGTGATTGGATTAGTTTAATTAATGCAGTTTCTCAAATACAGTCAAATGTATACAAACTCACTTCTTTTCATAATACTCTTTTTTTATGTACATGCAGTATTTATGATATTTTACCAGGAAAAGCACTTTTTAGATGTCATTAGATGACCCAACCTGCATGTTTGGTGAGAGAATAATTTAGCAAATGAATCAGCTAAATGAATCTTGTTGTTAATTAGTTTTTTTGTGAAAAGTAGAAAAGTGGTTCACCTTTTGGTGGTTGTGTTTTGAACCATTATGTGTGTATTCCTCATTTTTTTAACATTATTTTATTCTTTTAATTGTTTTTGTGCACAGCTTGCTTTGATGTTTTAAAAAAAAAAAGTATATATATATTTTTTGATTGCATAAACATACATTGCTGCACAATTCAACATCACCAGGATTATTTAAACAAACAGTTCACTTAAAACCTTTTAAAAATATATATATTATTTGAGTTTTAGTGGATGGTTTCAATTGGCCAAATTGAATATGATATATAAATGATATATTCGGTACTTGCAGAATTTTAGGCATTTAGGGGGTCTGTAGTCTAAAGCAAAAAAATACACTTGGGATAACTCCAGAGCTTATAAGAGGCGTATACAGTGATGTTATGTTTCTAGAGGCTGCACATATAAACCGATAAAATTTTGTAGTATTTATTCACAATTATAAACATATAAATAGTTTGTCTATTTTTATATCATGCTGATACTTCTTTCTGTGAGTACAGTGATTTCAGTTTGCATGTGACAGAAATAGTTCCTGAAAATAAGAGATTAAACATAATTTTTGAAGAATACTTGGGTAATATACAATCGTACAACCTCTGGAGGAATAACGTGGGTATTCCAGCTGCTTTGGAATTGCTTGAGTGTATTTTCTGGCTTCAGACCACAAACTACTGAATGTCCGATATCTGCCATTGTAAAGCCAACAGGTCATCAGAAACATCAATCCAAGCAAACTTAAACTGTGAAAATACTATCAAAAATCCCAGAAAATTTACTATCCTTTTAAGGCTCAGCTCTGTTCTGTATCAATGTTTATGGTGTATCTGGAAAGCACAGGAATCGCACAAGCCTTTTCCCCCACTGGTGTAATGCATTAGGTCTGAGATGCACAACAAAACGGTGAGTCAGCGATTTGGGCTGCTGTTGGAGTCGTACTGTCGGGCCTGCGGAATGTACCTGAAGCACCTGAGCAGGCAGGTCGAGGCCATGGAGAAGCTGATCAACCTCACGGATATCCTCAAGCAGGAAAAGAAAGATGAAACGCAGAAGGTAACAAGATGGACCCGCTTATGTACAACTAGTCATGGGTGAGTGAGGTTTTATGAATTTAAAAGTGGGTGGAGCAACAGTGAGCTGTCAGTTACTTTTTAACAAATCGAAACATTTTCTCTTCACAGAAAAAACACAGTGATTAGTGTCAATCAGTGAGCACTTGGTGGCTCCTCCCATTTAAGTTTTCATGAAGCCTCAATCTCACACTGAAATGTGCTTTGAAATTAGCTCTATAGATTCTTATAGAGTACATTTTGCTGTGATGAAGTTGATAGTTGATAGATACAGATGGTCCACATAGGATAGAATTAACGCTGAAAATTGGACTTGTGATTTACCCACTGTTTTTTTAAATCACAAACATTGTGCACTGTTTTATTTAAAAAGACACTGAATAGATATAATAGATCTGTGAGAACATGACACTAGCAAATCACAATTATTTTCATTTTTACGATGTATAGTTTGTTACTCATGGATTACCTCAGCCCATTAAAGTGCAACAACATTACTGTTGGGGAAAGAGTGTTTAAATTTACCAGCTGTTGTCTGCTTCAGTCGCATTGGGAAAGCCTTGACCAGCTCTGATCACTGGTCCCATTGGCACTGCCTCCAGAATACTGTCCTCTAAATAGTCCCACATGGGTTTCCCCCAGGTTCAAATGAAGTTTCTGGTGGAACAGATGAGGAGGCCGGACTACATGGACGCCCTGCAGAACTTCACCTCCCCGCTCAACCCTGCACATCAGCTGGGCAACCTCAGGTGTGTCAACTCACCCTCGTCACCAGCACAGCTCAGCCTTACAGCCAAACCATGTCCTTATCATCAGCAGCTCAGGCTTACAGCCAAACTGTGCTCATCACCAACACACCACATTCTTACAGCCAAACTATGTCCTCATCACCGCATCAACACAGCACAGTGACAATTAGTATGTTGAAATAATATTTTATAATAATGAGTTTATTATTATGTTCATAATATTACTTAATGATTGAATTATTTCACAATTTACTGACGCATTTATATATATATATATATAGTTGGATTCATTCATACAATTATTTATTTTAGGCATATTTATTTATTTAATAACAAAAATGGGATTCCGTAAATTACAGATTTTGTCAAAAATAGCACACGTGTGTAGTTGGATCGTTGCCGCCATTTAACGTTACTGAAAAGCGACTGTCTGTTTTGGACGTTTCAAGGCTCGAGGAGTGCAGAATAATGTCATCCGCCAAACGCCCGCTGTGGCTGAATTGGGAAAACCCCGACATCATGTCCGAGCTCCTTTTCCAGAACAACGAGATAATTTTCAAGAACGGAGACGGTGAGGTGCACTTTGTTCTCGTTAAACGCTGACCGCGTTCCCGGGTCTTCGTTTACGTCCCTGCGGTGCCTCTTATTTGATCTAATGTTTTTGGAAATATTTTACGAAATGTAACCAATAACGAGATGGTCTGAGCACCGCAATGTCTTTCGAAAATGTAACCGTTGTCGAGATGGTCTGGACGCTGTGTTGGAGACCTACCGTTTATTTTACAGATTTACGGCAAGACATGCTGACCTTGCAGATCATTAGGATAATGGAAAACATCTGGCAGAACCAGGGTCTTGATCTCAGGTATTTATTATTCCCTTAACGATCAATGTTAAACAAAGTACAGAAGTAATGATTAAACCCGGTGGTTCTGCTTCCTGTCCCCTTTGTGGAAGAACGCATTCCTTCAGCCTAATAAATGTTACACTGTGGACACTTATGATTTGACTAATTCTACACTTCAGGCTCCACTGGCTGGGTACATCGCCCTTAAAATGCTAGCCTATTTTTACGCACATATTTTGTTGGCAACGAGGAGCTGTTCCACTTCTGTGTCCCGCCATTTTACAGTGCGGCTTGATGAGCTTTTAAACGGTAATGAGTTTTTCCCTCATTGGCTCATTTATAAATCCCACTATAAAAATAAATGTCCATTGTGAAGTGACAAACATGTAAATAACGCTAACAGTGAAGAGTTCCCTGTGTAAGGTTGGGTATCATTTGGATTTTATCGATTTCCGATTCCGATCCGGTTCTTATTGAATCCCGGTTCAATAATGTTTCAAAAGCAAATACTATCTTTATTTTTAGCAGACTTAGTCAAGTCATGATAAGGTGTCCCTTCCAAATAAAGAAAACATAAGGGAGTCTCCCTATCAGGAGCTCTATGGGGACAGACTGGAGGAGGGGTGATACTGCTCTGTGAACGTGTATCTAAGAGAAGTATTATTCTCTATTTTGCTATTTAAAAGTTAGGTGTACGCTGTGTTGTGTGTATTGTATGTTATCTGAGTGTGAGGTGCTACTAGCACTAGCTGCATCTACGGTGTTAGACAATCAGACAATCTAGGGTGCCTGGGACTGGGGACATCTAAAACACTGCAATCACTTCAGTTAATCTAGTTCAGGAATTTCGGTGAAATTCAATTAAATCCTTGAAAAATACTCATAGAACATTATGGCTGTTTTTCCAATTTATCAATTGAATTTCCTGAATTGACTAAATTGAAATGGAATTGAACCCTACCTTGCTGTCCCTGGGCTTCCCTCCCTTTATCCTTTAAAATAAATAGCGCCATACAAAACAAAGATTGATTGACGGATGGATTAAACAGGGCAGAGTCGCTGTTTATGGCCGTATCGCAGGTGTACAAGGCGTCATGGCCGGATTTGCTTTACGCCAGGGATCTCGATGTGAAATCGCGAAGGGCCGCGGTGTCTGCTGGTTTGTGATGTGTTCCTGCACTTAAGTGCTTAATTGAAGACGTTGACTGGCTAAAGAGTCTGCGCACCTTGTTTCCAAGGCCTAAATCGGCTGCTGATTGAAAGGAAAGCACCAAAACCAGCAGAGACCGCGGCCCTCCGGGACTGGAGTTTGAGACCACTGCTTTGCACTATGTGGAGTCTCCAGTGTCTTCCTCTTTTATCCATTTATGAAAAGGATGCTGCCCTACGGGTGCCTTTCGATTGGAGACTGCGTGGGGCTCATTGAGGTTGTGAGGAACTCCCACACAATCATGCAGATCCAGTGCAAGGGCGGCCTGAAGGGGGCGCTGCAGTTCAACAGCCACACCCTCCATCAGTGGCTCAAGGACAAGAACAAGGGAGAGATGTGAGTGAAGGGCCTTCAGAACGCAGTAAACCGTTTGAGACAATGGTTTGATTGACAGAATTGTTTCTAGACACCACACGCATGGCTATTTTGTCAGGTGTAAAGGCCCGTTCACACCAAGAATGTTAACTATAACGATGTGAGCGTTCACACTGATGAACGATAACGTTCTGTAAACAGTGGCACCTGCGCCCTCCAGCTGTGTCGGCAGCTTGTCAATTTTGATGGATTTTGATTGGCTGTCAGTGTTTCTATCGTTCGTCAAATCGCTCTGAAAGTGATCCCAACAATATCGTTCCTCACTGTCGTTGTCGTTATGGTTGTGGTGTTGACCCCGCCATCCACTTGAGTTGGAACGATATATTTACAGTTATCGTTATAGTTATAGTTGTGGACGGGCCTTAATTCAGTGTAACTTATGTAATTCACTCTAGATGAGATGCCTAAATGTACCGTAAATTCCGGACTATTGAGCGCACCTGAATAAAAGCCGCACCAACGAAATTTAGAAGAAAAAAAAAATTTGTACATATATAGGCCGCACTTGTCTATAAGCCGCAGGTGTCCACGTTGTAACATGAGATATTTACGTACACAGAAAGATGATACACAGTAGGGATGTGCGCGTTTAGTCGACTAGACGATTCAACGTTGCTACCCTCGCTAGTCGGCACCAGAAATACTAGTCGGTTAAACTTATTATTTTATTAATGTACACATTTAAATGACATATTGACATAATTTGCACTGAAATGTCATGTTTTCCTGGTTAAATGTTGCTTTATAAAAAAAACGAGCATCCGTTACTATGTTAACAACGCAGGATTAAAAAAAAAAATAATAACTTTTAAACGAAGGAAAAAAACAAAACGGATTAGCCTGTTCGCCCTGCAAGTTAAACCAGCGAGGTGGAAAAAGTAAGTAGCCCTATCGCGTTGTTGAATAGCCCAATAAAACGAATCTAATGTCGATCAGTAGGCCTACGTAATTGTTATTTTTTTGTGGGCCTATTATTGGTAGTTTTTCTGATGACCGATTATTATTTTTTACTGTATTTGCTATGCGATCGCGATCGCGTTCACCCAATGCAAATACCGTTGTAATAATCAGGCACGTTTCCTAAAAATGTTTTGCAGCAGCTCTATTTCCTTCTTCGACAGCCAGATCGATTGCCTTTAACTTAAAAGCTGCATCATATGCATTTCTTCGTGTGTTTTCCATGATGAGGGTGTGTGCATGATGCGCAAAACGGCTGTTCAAAACACAATCAAACTAGCGTCTTCCTCGGCGCATTATCTCTGTCTGTCTCGCTCTTGCGCTTCCTGCTAGAGCGCCCCCCTGGAGGCCGTTAGCTCGTAAAAATCTATAGATTAGCCGCACCGTTGTATTGGCCGCAGGGTTCAAAGTGTGTGAAAAAAGTAGCGGCTTATAGTCCGGAAATTACGGTAAATGTATTTAGGCGCTATTATTTATGCCTGATTGTTATAACATTGATATCCTACTATCTAATGTTTTATTAATTTTATTTCAAAAGTGTATTCTCTCATGCTTCTCTGCTTATTTTCATGGGTGGTTGAATTTTTAGGTACGATCTAGCCATCGATTTGTTTACAAGGTCCTGCGCTGGCTACTGTGTGGCCACTTTCATCCTGGGGATCGGGGACAGGCACAACAGCAACATCATGGTGAAGGATGACGGCCAGGTAGGACGACGCGTCAATCGATTACGGTCGGTTTTCCGCATGCGTTTCACCAAATTTTGACACTCTCCCTTTTTTCTTTTATTTAAAGCTGTTCCACATAGATTTTGGCCACTTCCTGGATCACAAGAAAAAGAAGTTTGGTTACAAACGAGAGCGGGTTCCCTTCGTTCTGACTCAGGACTTTCTGCTCGTCATCAGCAAAGGAACGCAGGAGTGCACTAAGACGCGAGAATTTGAAAGGTATCCGCTGTGCTCGTGCCTTGTTTGTGAATGTAGCGCTCGTTTTCTGTCGGTGTCGTTGTATTGGCAGACAGCCGGCATCTGCAAAAATCACATTTGGAACAAAACAACAAGAGCCTCTTTTCATGGCTCGACAAGGTATTCTCAATGTGAACGTCCAAGCTGCAAGAGCATTTCCTGCTTTCTTCCGGTCACTCTCGTTAGACATTTACACTAGACCGCTTGGAGAATGTGGGGCCTCCAGGTTGATTGAAGGGACTGCCTTGCTGCGCCAAATCAAAGATACTAAATATAAACAAAACGTGTGTGTTTGGAGTGAGTAGGTGACCCTATTCTAGGGTTAAAAAAATGTCTGGATTATTTACTTATAACCTGAGCCCCAGTCAGTATGTTGAATAAGAAGTAACGTATGTGAGTTTAAGATTATTTTCTCAGTACTGAGTGGTAAGACTGTTCCTCACAGTGCCTTGTCCTTCTGTCAGGTTCCAGGAGATGTGCTACAAGGCATACCTGGCCATCCGGCAGCACGCCAGCCTCTTCATTAACCTCTTCTCTATGATGCTGGGCTCGGGCATGCCGGAGCTGCAGTCCTTCGACGACATCGCCTACATCCGCAAAACTCTAGCGTTGGACAAAACGGAGCAGGAGGCCCTGGATTACTTCATGAAGCAGATGAATGACGCCCACCACGGCGGCTGGACCACCAAAATGGACTGGATCTTCCACACCATCCGGCAGCACGCATTGAACTGAGGGGCCCGCGAGCCTCGCAAACAGCAGGGGGCCATCCCGGGCCCATCCGGGTCGAGACGAATCCAGCTAATCCAGAAAGGTCTTCGGCAATCTCCAGCATCCTTCAAATCTTGTCGTCGTCTCCGAAATCCTGCCTCTGGGCAACGGTTGCCGGGTTCACCTGTGGTTTTTGTCAATAAGGCTTTTTATTTTGCTGGTGTTCTTCCCTCTGTCGCCCCCTGTGGTCTTCTCCTGTCTAGGAGGCAACCGGGAGCTACTGTCCTCAATGGCCTTTACAAAAAAATAACTTACCTCTTTTGTTTTTGGGAGCTCTGGTGGTGTAAACGTCTTCCTCTAACTATTATGCCTTTAAAATATGCACAGAACATTGAGAAAACTCCCAAGCAAAACAGGGTAAAGTTTTTTGCGTTGTGTTGATATGTTTCTCGCCATTCTACTGCAGCGAAATATAGCCGTTTGTCCGACAAAACGTTGGATTCTGTACCGTCGCGGGGCAGTGTGCGTGCTTTGCCGAGCGACATAACCGTGACACCCAGGAGATATTTGGAGTAACTGTTCTAGAGTTTTCTCCTAAAGTAAGAGAGGATTGTGAGGAAGCGTTGGGCTTTGTCAGATCTTACATGGCACCGGAGGTTCAGAACCGAAATAACCGAAACGTTGTGTAAAGGTCAAGAAATATAAGGTTTCAATTTTTGGCTCAGGCTTTCAGTGAAACTGCTCTGTAGTGATTGGACTGCACGCCCCATTCTCGTGTGGTGTTTGTGGCCTCTCCTCAGCCCGTTGTTCAGTTCCTGGCACCACTGCGGAGGTATTTATGAAATATACTTGTCTTTGTCGAGCCCCCATTTATGTAGCCGTAGTAAACGCGTGCAACCAGAGCGGATGACGGATGAACTTACAGAAGCACTTTGACTGATATTGTAGAGCCGTATTGCCGATAGAGGGCCAGACAAGGAGTGCCCTTCGTTCAGTTCAGCTCCGTTGAGTGTGTGTCGTTTCAAGTGTATTCTCGTGAACCAGACACGAGTACTACCTTGGTGTCGTAATGGAGTAGCCGAAAGATGCCGGGTGACGTCCGACACAGGTCAAAAACTGTCAAGTCGGAGCAGTGCTGAATGCCTGGCTTTTATTTGCCAAGATTTAGAGGAATCTCAGTAACAGAAATTGATTTTATTTGTACAAAAATGTTCCATTAAGGGCCCAAAGCATTCAGAGTACTGAGAGTTGTTGATAGAAAGGTTTGTGTTAGGTACATATATTATAAACCTGGTGTTATCTTTCCCCTTCCAAAAACAGCTAATACTGCCTCACAAGACCCCGATTTAGCGCAAGGCGTAAGGAGGTGAAAAGAACATGGACGATAGACAGAACACCATGCTTTCTTTCACCTTGTTCTGACTTCATCACAGGCAAACTGCCCTATGAATCCCGTCTGGTAGGAGCAGCCCGTAAGGTATTTAGGCCCAGATTCAGCCTGATGGTTTTACACTTTTACCATTTAATTCTAGCATTCTTTCATTACGTTTTTCTTTCTTTTTTCATTACGTGGCAGGAGTGTAGTGTAATACGTGAGTAATGGAACTTGTATCCAGAAGGTTGCTGGCTTGAATTCTCAGCAGGGCATTGCCATCATACCTTTGAGCATGGTACTCAACCTGATTTGCTTCAGTGACATCCAATTCCATCAACGGATATATAAAATTCTAGATGAGTAAGATTTTCTGGATGAGGTTGTCTGGCATGCATATTGTTTCAGCATCTGCCGAACTCGGTTTAGTGCATGCAGCGCAAAAATTGACACTTAATTAAATTTTTGAAATATCTGTACAAAGCCTTTTTTCTTTTGGATTGAATTTGGCCTTCAGCCTCTGCATATGTGCAGAGATTGTCGGAGTGGAGTTGTCGTTACTCCAAAGTTTCCATTCCATTTGCTGTAAGGACCTGGTGCTCCCAGAATAGACATGTAACGTTCAGCTGAATAAACATTCTAAATGACCCTCAAGAGTAAATAAAAAGGAAATGACACGAAGCTGTACTTGACTCAGAAACGCAAATCATCTTACTCGTGGAATAATATTCATGAGACTTGTCTAGGAAGCAGTGCAATATGAGAACGATTTCAATGATTCAACAGTAACCGATTAAAACTTAACTAGGAACTTAAACTAGGATGCAGCACTAAGTTGTTGTTTTTTTTAAACATTTTTCTTCAGAATGAGATGTTCCTAGTGCCTTTCACATAATAATTTGAAAGTTTTTGATTATTGTTAATGTCCTATTCTGACAGTGAGTTGCTTCAAGCTTTGAAGCTCATGTACCATCAGACAAACATAAGTCAAACTAGAGGAGGCGGTATTGAATTCCTTGAAGTATTACCTTTAAAAGAAGGATTCAAAGCGGAAGAAAACAATATTGGGAAGGAACAGAACATTTTCCAAAAAGAAGAAAAATAAACTCCCATTAAAATTTCTGCTTCCCTCTTTATCGCAGTCTATGGTCGGCTGCAAGTTCCAACAGACCCTTCAGCTCTCTGGTACCAGGGTTGGGGACCCGTTTCGTAATAGCCAGTGCTATTTTTTTTTTTTTAAAAGGTAATTTGAAGTGAAAATAGTTCTCAACAGGCGGCAGGGATGGATCCACTTACTGGCACAAATGCATGTTTTTTTGCTTAGATAATGTTTTGGCATAAGGAATGCTGCTAGTGGCAGTTGTGTTCTGTCAGTGTTAATGAATATTCTGGCTGTATAATTGAGTAACCCATTGAGTAACTTCCTGTCCATTTCTTCCAAATCTTCCAGTGATCCTCCTTTTGGATAAATTTTTATTTATATCGTGATACGTGATACGTGGAACAAAAACGCTCCTTTATTTTAAAAAGGTGTATTATTTGTCAAAAACTAGATAGGCTGCCATCAGTCAAAGGCAATGGTTTTCAACATTTATATCAACCCTGGCCCTGGGATAGCAAAATAAATACTACGAAGGCCCTCTTAAAAAAAATTAAAATAAAAAATAGATATTTTCTATTTAGATCATAGATATATTCTATTATCTAAAAAGATATTTTCATTAGCTTCTGTGGCTGCCGGCTTGAAATTTATGTTATGGGCACTTTACCAAGCAATACATGTATTGCTGTATTTATTTTGAGTCCTGTTTGTTTTGATAGGTTAATTCACCCTATCCATGCCTCTTACATGCAGAATAGACAACCTCCAGAAAATCTTCAAGTTGAAACATGTGGGTACTTTATAAGCTTTCGTGTATGTAGGCATTAGATAAGAAATGAGGCAACTGCTAGGTTACCATCGCTATCTCTAGGAGGAATAATAGCATTTGAGCAAAGCGTATTGTGTGAATTTTTTATGTTGAATTTAGCTTTGTTGACTGAGCCAAAGTGTAAAAAACGAATTCTCTATAGCAAATCCTATATTGTATGTAATTTACTGCAGGTACAACAGGCTTTATAACGGAAAGGCCCAGTATTAAATACTTGCTATTACTAATTTACAACCGGGTGAATTGAATCAAATGAAGTCATTCACTTACAG
This sequence comes from Ilyophis sp. 1 JC-2022, assembly GCA_022702515.1. NCBI lineage: Eukaryota > Metazoa > Chordata > Actinopteri > Anguilliformes > Synaphobranchidae > Ilyophis > Ilyophis sp. 1 JC-2022. Next base: position 120,139,617 of record CM040395.1, on the reverse strand, counting down.
TATTTTAAAATCCAGTCGTTTTTTTCCATTGATATGCACAAAAATATCTACAAGGTTTGTTGGACATGCAAGGTTTACATTATATGCTGTACTGTTGCACTATAGCCATTTATTTTGTAATGTTAATTTGACTGCACAGGAGGATGCATTTCTACTCAAAAAGAGGACAAGCCAAGGCAATCCAACAGCTACATCAGACAACTCGAACTGAAAAGCAATCACGTTTAATGTCTAACTCCCAGCAAAGTATTAAAGGGCACTGCTAACATGAACACAATTATCACAGACTTTGAAACAAAGTGCTTCTTTTTTAGTTGGGTCAGACAGCAAACCCTCCACTGACTCCACCCACGGTTGAAAATGTTGAACTATGATTCAGAAGTGCAAGCCGAAGCACTCACTTTCTTTTAAAAGAAAAAAAAATGTTCATCTACTGATTAAAGTTTCAGTAAACTGCATTATAAATGCAGTGGGAAAATATGAAGGCCCTGAGATAATTATTTTTATTTTTTTTGGAACTGTGAATATTTTTTTTAGTAGTTTCTACACTGTCTGGCCAAAAAAAAAGTCGCCGTTGCACCCATCATGCATAGTGCCCACTACAAGCCTCTGGAGGCAGTGTTATGATCTGGGGTTGCTTCAATTGGTCAGGTCTAGGCTCAGCAACATTATGCAGCAATAAAATGAAGTCAGCTGAGTACCTGAATGTACTGAATGACCAGGTTATCCCATCAATGGCCATATTCCAGAATGACAATGCCAAGATTCATCTGGCTCAAATTGTGAAAGAGTGGTTCAGGGAGCATGAGGAATCATTTTCACACATGAATTGGCCACCAGAGTCATGACCTTAACCCCATTGAAAGTCTTTGGGATGTGTTGGAGAAAACTTTATGGAGTGGTTCGACTCTCCCGTCGTCAATGCAAGATCTCGGCCAAAAATGAATGCAACTCTGGACGGATACGTTGCATACGACGTTGCATAAGGTTGTTGAAACAATGCCACGACGAATGTGCGCCGTAATTGAAGCAAAAGGTGGTCCAACGAAATATTAGACTTTTTTTTTTTGGCCAGGCAGTGTAGTTAAGTAGAATATCTAGAGTGGAAAAAGTATGTAACTATGCTATTCCAGACTTCTTATGCATTCATTTGATATACTTGAGGTTTTTCATTTTTAAATACAGATGTGGTTCTTATATGCAGTAAACCATTTAACAGCTATACAATTGTAACTAAAGTGTATAGGTGGTTTTGCACTTTGTAATTTTCTGTTTCTCTCTCTCTTTTAAAATGCCTTCTGTCTAAAGGACCCTGTAGTTAGTCCCTTGCATGTAGATTTAAATGATTCATTTTATCCCTACTATATCAAATAGGTCAGGCATTTAATACTTGTAGTGGTAAGTAGCCTTAAACTTGCTTTCCTGAAGCCAATAATTGCATGGTTTTGTTTGCTATTGACAAACTATTCCTCTGCGTGTGTTTGTCTGTACAGGTTACAGACAGTCCTGGGCTGGACCCGTTGAAAAGGCCCACTCAAATTGTCGATGTAGAACTGTATAAGAGCCATTTAAAAAAGAAAAAAAAAAGTATTAAAAAAAATTATAATTAGAAGAGATGTTGTGCTTGTAGCAGCCTTATGTTTAAAAAAACAAACAAACAAAAAAACACTTTCATACTTCAGTTTCAATGGTTTTACTTGAATTTCATTGTAAGCCACTTTTTTGTACATGTCAAGGACAATTATGTTGTCAGTTTGTGGTGAAGCATTGAAGGTTGGTTAACAGAGGTCATTTTATACCGATTATGAATGTGTAAATTCTTTGGTCAAACAAGTCTCACGAAGCAGTTTTTTTCCCAGATTGGTTCAGCTTTAGGCTTCGGTAAAACATTGTAATACATTTATATCTCTTAAAGTCTAAGAGAATAATTTGAGAGAACAAATTGAAATTGGTATACACTGTAGAACCTCTGAGATATGAATGCATTAGAAATGTAAGTTGTCCAGAACTGAAATATTCATAACTTTCAAAGTGGCTTGGAAATAAGCATTTGAATCTTTAAAAAAAAAATGTATTAGAGTACCATACTTACATCATGGTCGCCTTATTATTATTATTATTATTATTATTATTTTAAACATATAAAGTAATTTTTTTATGCAAGCCATGTGTAACTTATTTATATGAAGTCTTGTTGAGTTTTCCACATTATATTCTTTTACAACAGTGCTACGGCATCCCCTTTGTCTAGTATTGATAGTTATGTTAAATTTTTTAATCAATAGAAAGTATGGCAAATTTTTGTTTAATGCCTGCATTTATGTATTAGCGATAATGCAGAACTTGGCAAGGTGTAATTGTGTATGTTTCTTCCGGATTCATACCATCGCTCGCTTAACCAGTCAAGCTGTAACTCTGAGTTTCCTATCTCTGAGGTTCTCCTGTAAACAGATGATATACTGTATCATTTGGACTGTGTTAAGAAATGGTTTTTAAATGGGAATTTTAAAATTATGACCAGTTATCTTTGAAAAAATTTTTACTTCTGTATATTTTTCACCATCATATTTTATCATGATTACTGCTAATAATATGTACATGAGACAAAGAAATGTTGCATAAAACCCTCTTGCATGCAAATCCCTATTTTGTATCATTCTGCTATATAGTTGTAAAGGATGTTTGGCCTAAGACTGCACTCTGTAGTAATTCGATTCTAACTGCTAATAACAAACCGCGTTTCATTTATCTGTTGTCTGTTAGCCATTGCACCATTTAAAGAAGATTGCTTTGTACCCAGTCTCTCAAATATTTTGAGTGTTATATATATGTACAAATAAATTTATTTCAAATGACAGGTCTCGCATGTTCTCTCAAATGTATAGCACCTTAAAGGGGCAGTTCACCCAAATATTAAATTAAGATATGTTTCTACACTGCTCAAAAAAATTAAGGGAACACTTAATCATCACAGTATAACACCAAGTCAATTAAACCAAACTGGTCATGCTGGATGATGTTGCAGGCAGCATGACATTCGCCACAGTGTCTCCAGACTCTTTCACGTTTGTCACATGTGCTCAGTGTGAACCTGCTCTCATCTGTGAAGAGAATGTGGCGCCAATGGTGAATCTGCCAATTCTGGTGTTCTCTGGCAAATGCCAATCAAGCTGCACGGTGCTGGGCTGTGAGCACAGGTCCCACTACAGGACGTCGGGCCCTCATGCCACCCTCATGGAGTGTTTCTGACAGTTTGGTCAGAAACATGCACACGAGTAGCCCGCTGGAGGTCATTCTGTAGGGCTCTGGCAGTGCTCCTCCTGTTCCTCCTCGCACAAAGGAGCAGATACCGGTCCTGCCGCTGGGTTGTTGCCCTTCTACAGCCCTGTCCAGCTCTCCTCGTGTAATGGCCCGTCTCCCGGTATCTCCTCCACGCTCTTGAGACTGTGCTGGGAGACACAGCAAACCTTCTTGCGATGGCATGTATGGATGTGCCATCCTGGAGGAGCTGGACTACCTGTGCAACCTGAATGGGCTGCAGGTACCGCCTCATGCTACCAGTAGTGACAAGGACACTAGCAAAATGCAAAACTAGAGAAAAATCAGTCAGGAAGGATAAGGAGAGAGAAATGGTCTGTGGCCACCACCTGCAAAACCATTTACTTTTTGGGAGTTGTCTTGCTGTTGCCTCTCCTGTCCATCTGTTGTCACTTTCATTTGCACCAAAGCAGGTGAAATTGATTCACAATCGTTTACGCTTCCTAATTGGACAGATCGATATCCCAGAAGTTTAATTGACTTGGTGTTATACTGTGTTGATTAAGTGTTCTCTTAATTTCTTTGAGCAGTGTATATACCCAGAATGCTATTTATCCATCCAGATAGTTTTTCTGAGATACTTTTATAGATATGTGCTGCGGCTCACTGTGATATCAACCTGATAGAACGGACCTCAACGGGTCCGAAGTTTGTGGCGCTCAAATCACCAAAAATTTTCATTTGAAAAAATCACCAGCAACGTCTCTTTCCAAATATAATGACAGTCACAAACATCCACAGACTTTGTTGTGCATGTTTTTTTCTTCTTCAAAAACTACTTCCTACCAAAGTACACTAACTATATCCGTGCAAAGTCTCAACCAAAACACATAACCAAAACACAGTTTAATTGGCAAAAAAAAAAAATTCTCTCCCTCTCCACCTCAGCTGATGTGTGGTGAGCATTCTGGCGCAAAATGGCGGCCACTGCATCACCCAGGTGGGTGCTACACATTGGTGGTGGTTGAGGCGAGTTTCCCCTCATCATTGTAAGCGCTTTGAGCATCGAGAAATAATGCCAGGTATTATTATTATTACACCAGTATTCTGGGGCTTATGTCAACACAGTGCACCTTTGAATATTGTTGTGCTGCAGCGGACATCTGTAAAACTAGCTAAATCTTATCAAAACTATCTGGATGGATAGATAGCAAATAGCTCTGGGTATACAAACATATCTTCATTTCATTTTTGGGTGAACTGCCCATTTAAACTGAGGAATTTATTGGCAGTTTTACACCCAGAGCTGACAATTCAAGTAAAGTCCTAGTCAAATACCAATGACAATAAATACAATGGCCTGGATCCTGTCAACATTTGGCCATAGCATTGACTTACAAAACAATGGATTGTGATCATTCAACTTTTTGAAGGAAAAACAAACCGATTTCCCAGTTAAGTAGGGATGAATGTTGATTGATTTTTGGCCAGTGTGTAATGTAAATCGTTCAAGTTGATAGAACTGGTTACATCACATGAGTATATTTTTTTGGGATTGGTTATTAAATAAATGTAATGTCAATCACTGTGCTTACTTTCTTTGTACAGTGTTGAATCACATCTAGCCAATGGGTGCTTTAATACAAATACAATTGTGACTAAAATAGTTTTTGGAAAGTAAATTAAGGTCTGTGTTGAAGGTGGCCTTTTGATCACTTTATCAATATTGTCCGGTGTGACCAGGCCTTGAGGCAACGTCACTAACAATAATAATAAATAACACACAAGCACATTGCATTGTTATTACAGTGCCCTTTTGTAAGACAATGCCACGATTGGGCAGAGCTGGCCTCCATCCATCAACGCACTGTTGGGGTCAATTCAAATTCAATTCACTCATTACATTAAATTCAGTGCGTCCGTTACCGCCTAATTCTGCCTAATTTATTGTCATTTGAATTGCAGTTCTGTCAATGGCAATTTAAACTAATTTGGCGCTACCCTGATCTCAGCCTGCTACAGCTCTTTCCACTTTTAGCTGGTCAAGCCACCCCCTCTGACCTCATTCGGACAGGAACTGTTCGACCATTTGGGACAGGTGCTGGTTTAGCCTCACAAGGCTGATGGTCATGACCCCGCCAACTAGCATCATGGTGGACAAGAACATGTATTGCATCACTTGGCGCCGGTCACATTTCTTGGTCAAGATGGCATCCCCCCGGTTGGTATCCCCAAGATGGTATTCATCATCGTGGCTGGAAAAACACGCGAAAGACTCGTTCCTCGTCTGGAAGAAGCTGTAAATCCTTTGAGCCTCTTCGTTTTGCCGGTATTTGGGCCTATAAAAACACTGGATCAAGAAGGAAAGAGGAAATCGATAGTGACCGTGTGTGTACCGATTACTTTATGTTTTAAATAATAACGTGACTACCTGGATAGTTTTTAGGTTTTGGCTTTTGAAAATTGTACCAGGCCTAGATTCAGATTGTAAGGGTGACTTCGAGCAGGAGGTCCACCTTTGTTTCTTGTTTTGGCCCATCACATTACTTTCCCTGACAAATTAACACATATGTTCAAATGGGCTCATATTTATGAAGCGTCTCAAGAGTAGGAGTGCTGTTGAAGAATATGGTCCTATGCTGAGAGGCTATATTAATATAGGCCAAATCTAAGCCTTGGTTCAGGTTCAAGTTTATTATTACCCACATGGAAGAGGAACACTGAAATGCCTGGGGATTACAATAATACAAAGAAAACAAGCAACGAAAGCAGCTTAAAAGTCTAAATATAAATAATTAAATAACAGTCAAACCATTCCTAAATTTAAGACACTATTAATATTTAAACTGTTTTAAAACAGTTTAAAGAGGAGCCTATGATATACACATGGCTTGTCAATTGAGTTTATTTTATATTGAACTGACTTGCATACACATACATTCAATTTGAAGCAAAGGAAAGTCGCATAACACACACAGGTTACATTACCTGGACCAAGGACTAAGGTAACTAACTAAGGCAATGCTGTTTGCTTTTTTGTACCTTGAAATGTAAATCCAATGCATCCTCATTGTAGTGTAGCATGGCGGTTTGGGTCTTGTGGTCAGGGCGGGACAGGTTCACAGTGACATTCGGACAGGGGAAGTCAAACTCTTCCCAGTTATCTGGAAAGGAGGCCTGGATCACTGTGCAATTGGACTCTTCAGTCCAGGTGCTGAACCATTATGCAAAGAAAGTACATTTCTCACATGAGTGCTCAGAAAACTGAAGAATTTAACAGATAATGTTTGCAAACTGACTTTTGTTGCAAAGCATTTCTGCAGTGGTTGGCCACTCAGGAAATGCTGCAGGGTCTGCAGGTTAAGGTTGTTGCTTGGCACTTATTTGGCTGATTACATAGTTAACTCACCTCACCTGTTTTTTTTAGGTCTGAGTTTGGTGCTCATTTTCAGGTGAAAACAAAAACCGCCCACCCTGCAGCTTTCCATGGGTAGGAGTGAATACCACTGCTCTATGGCAACACCTAAACAAAGATTGTGTGCAGCAAAACAAAATGTATAAGCACTACTTAGCATGTGTTTTGTCGTATTTATTCTTTGACCCCCATCCCACAGGGAATTATAAGACCATTCCTGTCTCACCTGCGAAGATAAGGATTCACTATCAGGATTCCAAACAGCACGTACATGAGTAAGGAAAATCCAATCATGGAGAATCCCAGGAGGATGGCCCTGTCCTCGCCCACGCTGGATATGGGAAACTGGGTCTTGGCTCTCTCTCCTTTATTTCTGACCTCCTTCATAGACGGTGTGGAACTTAACTGCCTGGGGGTGACACACAGCACTGGTATGGGTACACCAGTCCTCAGAGACACGCTTGTGTATGGTCGACCCTGATAAGAGCAGAGGTATGGTGTGCCAGATAGGAGACATAAGGTAGAACCAGAAAACCTTGGAATCAGGGTTGCATGTTGGAAGCACTCCACTCTGCAATAGAGGCTTCTGTTCTGGTTGCTCTGGATCTAGATCGGCTGCATTTGACGTCACTAATCACTCAGCCCACATACTGTCTTTATAACATGAGTATCTCAGCATCTGCCCTCAACTCAATCTCATCCTAATTCATTGTACTTTTTTCCTTCCAGATGACCTGACGAGTCTTCAATGGGAGTACCTCAGGGATCAGTGCTCGGCCCCTCTCTGTACGTGCTCAAATTCAAAACCCTGGGTTCTGTTATTTCTTATCATGGCTTTACTAAACATTTCTGTGCTGGAGATGCCCTCCTTTCTTTGCTTTCCTCACTCACAAATCTCAAGTTTTGGCTTACCACAATAGCATTTCATTCTGGATGACAAATTGGAAACTAAAACTCAACCTTGCCAAAGCTGAGCTACTTTACCTCCCAGCCAAGTCCTCATCCATCAAATATCAAGGATAATGGTATTTTGCTGAATTTGTAAACCACTATCTATTCTCAGCATCTCTCTAAAATGGAGGAGAAGCTCAAAAGATGCACAACATCTATGTTTTCGTAGCAGAATAGACCACACTGTACTGTATGTGCGGTTTTTTGTTTTAGCCCAGCGCTAAACACCTGATTCAACTAATGTCCTCATCATAGTCTTCAATTAAGACCTTCATAAGTAGAATCTGGTGTCTGAATGCTGGGCTAAAACAAAAACCTGCACCCACACCAGCCATTTTCGGATATGATTGGACAACCCTGCAGTATGCCACTGCAAGGATTTAGCTATTTCTCAACCCCTTTTAGACCTAATTCTTAGTCCAGTCATGCTCTCCCATAGTGTCCATTATCATTTTCTATTTGCTCTATATACTACACCTCAGGCTTTCTTGCTGAAACGTGAATGTCTCACATCTCCATTTCACCCTTGGCTACCGATCATGGTTCACATTAGATTCACCCTGACCTGTGGGAACACCAGCAGGGATGTCCCCTTATTTAAAATCTATTGTGCAACCACACACTCTGAAACTCTGAAACTGCTGGTTAGTGGTTGATACCCTTCAGTTCCACATTTCTAATCACAGCTCTTCTCAGTTCCCTCCAGTAGTGGGAGCATTTACAAAACAGCAACGTTTTTGACCTTCAATGCAGACCTGAAACCCACCTCTTCAAACTTCTCTAACAAAGTTCTCGTTCTGATTACTTATGCATTTTGTAATTGCTGTCATAGTCCTCTACTATTTACTAGTTTTAGTTTTTCATTTTCCATATGGCACTTAGGTATAGCAGTGTGTACACTTTGGCCAGGATTAAATCACCATTTCCCATTGGTGATATGTGCAGTCCATAGGGCGGTTAGGGGTTTTATGTTTCCTCTGTTTCTGAATAAAGCTAAAAATGTGAAATTTAAGACAATTAGTTAACCTATAATTAGTTAAACTGTCATTCATACAAGTTCTTGTTTTTCTTGTGTTAATATGTGCACTCATCTGTACATCTCTTGATAGGTCTGCTAAATTACAAAATGAAATAGAGTCTTATGTGGTACTCGTTCCCTTGTGCAAAGTACTTACCCTTAATTGCTCCAGTAAAGAGCCAGCTCTATAAATCAATGTCACTGTAAGCTATATAAGTCACTACGGATAAGGGCATCTGCTAAATATCCTATACAAGTGGTGAACAAAATAATAAAAACACAACATTGTTCCAGCAGTGAACGGTTCTGATGGTTATGGAATCATTTGGGTCACATTATCCTCAAATGACTTGTGTACAATCATAAACTTAGAAGTCGCGGATGATTTGGCCAATGGTTGCTTAATGCTTCTGAGATGTTTAAGCACCTCTTTCCTGCAGAGGGGTGCCTTTAAAAATGAAAATGCCCCAGTCAAAAGAGTGTGTGTAGCCGCTGAATGGTTTGAGGAGCATGACCCTGACATTATCCACATGTTATGGCATTCTCAGCTGAGCTTTTCTGAAACATTCTGGACTGATGATTGGGACGGCGTTTATCCCTTCCATCAACTAAGCGTTGATTGTGGAAGAGTGATGTCATATCCTGCATAATTCACTGGTAAACTATATGCCCTGGGGCATACATGCCATTCTGATCACAAGTGGTTTCCCAGAACCCTTTAAGTGATTGCATGTATCATTTCCATTTTTTTCTTAACTATCTGTATTTTTTAATGCAATATACATGTGCAGGTAGAATATCTGCCTGTTGCAGTGGCATTGAAATCAACATTTATATTTAGAATTTCATTTGATTGTTTTTGATCATTCTGAATACATATACACCCATATCCTTATATGAGTATATCAACTCATAGATGAAACACATTGTCGAGGATAAAAATAAAAATTCAAAAAACGTATTTCCATTGTGGTCCTCTTCCACGTGTTCTAGTCCAATTTCACATTATACATGGGAGATGTGACACCACAGATTACCTCCATTAGCGATGAAAGAGACAAAAGAAGAAAATGAGTAACTGAGTGGTGTTACGGGGAGAGAGGAAGCCTGCTCCACCCTTACCTGTCCGGTCGCCGGCGAACGCTCCGGAGGTTGATGTGAACAGGAACACTGTAAGACCCTCGGCGGGTCGAAGTGTTCAGGAGCATCCCTGCACCTGAGAGGGACAAATAGTGGGGGTCCTCACACCCCCTTCCCCTGAGATTCTTTCTGCCCCCCCTCTCCTGTCTCACAAAATTTTATTTTAAATGATCAATCTGTTCGCTAACCGCTGTCTCCTCAGCATTTTCACAGCTGCTTGTTAAGAGTGCAAGAAGGTGAGGTGAGGTGAGACAAAAAAGAAAAAAGCCAGGAAACCCTTTGGGGTTACAAGGGCTCAAAGGTAAGCCTCTCCTAAGTCACCTTGACTAAAAACGTGTAAAATGTCTAAATTGTAAATTGTAATTGTACAGCACCCTCACCGGAGCACTGACGCTGCAGGGAACCCGGGGTTTCTATAGAAACTACCACAGGTAAATGAGGTTAACAATCTCCCAAAGGATTTTTCCAGATCCAAGAGAGCTCCCTGTGCACATGATGTGTTGACGAGAGGTATTTCCATCTGGATGCTTTCCATACACTATGTGAGCATGCAAAATATTAGTAATAAATCTTTTGAAATTTAGCTTAGATTAAAAGTGCCCTTTCATTGGAGCAGTTGAAATTTTACCTGGGAAAGCTGCAGAATACTTTATCCAAGTGGATGCACTGCCTGTCTCCTCACTGTGCCCGTGTCCCAGAAGTCTGTCATTTCTGGTAAATACTGTCAACTCTCTGGTGTCAAGTCTTCCAGTGGCAACAATTTTTGAAATGTGTACGGCATTGACAGCATTCATTTAATCACACATGACTTTCAACCACAATCACCCGTCTACATTATTTATTAACTTCTTGCTTAGAATTATTTCTTTGGAAAGTCAAATAATAGAAGCATGATAATAATCCTTTTTAATGGCCATGCATATTTTATGGAAAAAAGCAACACTACTGGTGGATGTGGTTGAGTAATTTAATATAATCCCTCCACAGAATCAAATTGTATTTAGGTGGTATAGCACCATCTACAATCCGATTGATGCAGAACAGATGACAGTGTCTGATTAGAGAATTAAATAAATAATAAAATTACATGAAAAAATACATGAAAAAGAGTATTCATTGGTCCTTAGGTAAGAGTTCAATAGTTTAGCGACATTAAAATAGGAAGATAATGAACAGAAATGCAGAACATGACACATTAGACAAAGTAAAATTCTTTTTTAAAAAACAAGACAAAAAATAAGAATAATAATCGTTTTTTCTTTTGCAGGATCAAACAAGTAAAACAAGATTACAGATTTTAAAAAGCAAGCCAAATCAACTAAAAGCAAATGTAAAACTATTTTCAATTAACGTTTTAAAACTAGCTACTGTTGGTGCTTATCTGATCTGTAGAGGAGACAAATGTGTGCATTAACCTTGCAGTGTCAGGCTGTGAAAAAAAGGATATACGTACCTAGCTATGTTGCAAAGCTGAAAATAATGTTTATTATATGGTGCTCAAAGCTCAAGTCTGAACCTAAGATTACCCATATAGGTTTCTCATGTCTGGTTTAACATTATATGCCAAAGAGCCTAGGTCATAAATAATTTTTTATTTTTTCATACAATAATTAGAACTTCTGACCTGGTCCAGTTTGGTTAGACAGAGGTCATTTTAGACATTCTAATAGATGGTTAGTGGCCATCTAATAGATTAGAATATCTGTGTTATGATGCGACATCAACAATTTGGAAAGTGGTATCCCCTAGGGCAGTACAACATTGTCTCTCTGTAAAATAGGATTTCAACCAATTAAGTAATTTGCACAAGAGACAACCACATTTTTAAGGTGGCGGAGCAAAACCGCATGATCTACTGTATCGAAAGCAGCAGCCAGATGCACTAAAATATGGCATCTAAATTAATCTGAAAGTCATTTTTTACAACCTTAACCAGAGCTGTTTCCATGGTATGGTTTGTCAGATTAAAACTTTTCCAGTAAGGTGTACATTAAGTTGCTTTAAAAACCAAGTTGCTTTTATTTAGCAAAAGTTGAATCTTAACAATTCATCAGTGCAGTGAGAAATCTGCTTGTCGATAAGAAGCAGGTAACAATATCTGAAAACACAGCCGTAAAGAAAGTTGAAAACATCTTTCTAAAATAAAGTGGGAATCAGGGCTAAAGTAGGGTTAGTTGCAAGACAGTTTTCCTGAGCAATTTTCCTGAGTCAATCACGGTAAAAGAAAATTCATAGCAGCCTCACATAGTAACTTTAACATAGGGACATCTAATGCCTTATTTACACCCATCTGCATTATGTTCGATTTGACTGTTGTACAGTTGTGTTTTTCTTGAAAAAAAGTTGCACACTTTTTGCATTATAATGATAATCACCATCACAATCAACTGCCATAGCCGGAGTTAGTAAACTGTCAATGGTGGAGAACAGTATACTGTCCTTGTCTTTGTTGTCACTGTGTTACTTTAGATAAGTGAGATTCATCTGTAGTCTAGATTTTCTTCATTTGCATTCACGTTTTCATCGAAGTAATTTATTTATTTATTAATGGGACCTTATGTTTGGTGGACACTTTTTAGATTTTCATTGATGCGATTGTAGTAGTATTTTGTAGTTAATCGTGCTATTAGTTGTATTAATTATATTGTTAAAATTATTCACAAGTTTGTTTTAGGACAATTCATTTTGGAGAACTGACACAGGTTTAAAGTCTTTACAGCAGCTTCAAAGATCTACATTATTGTCTTTGTTGAATATGATGACCTTAACTAACACAGAGAAATGGTCTGATACAGCAATTTCAACAGCTGCCAATACACTGATGTCTAGCCTTTGAGAAATGACCAGGGCTAGAGTATGCCCTTGGCTATGTGTTTGATCCTGCCATATGCTGATTCAAGTCTAAAGAGTCTAAAAGACTAATGAAATCCATTGCTTTTGAATCTGTCTTGTTGTCCACATTTAAATAAAAATCATGAAGAGGACTTTATCATGGTCAGTTAAAATAATAGAAGAACAGCAGACCTCTGTTTAGGAGGGCGATTGATCATTACAAGTAACACATTAAAATGATTATATTGACATTGATTGATTGAAAAGTAAGGCAATCAAAAAAAAGTGGCTACTCCATCTCCCCTTTTGCCTCGCCTTGCAGTATGAAAAAAACTGTCATTTTGTGGGGAGACTTCAGTAAGAAAGACTACTCCATCACAACCAAACCAGATGTCCAGGTTAAACATTTTTAAAAATCCATTTGTCCTCATACATCTGAAGAAATTGCATTAATTTAAGAAATGCGTCCCAATCAGAAAGTGTGCCATTTCCTGAAAAGAAGAATAAAAAGATAAATAGGTAAGATAAGAGCCTTATCGCAACGGTCCACAATGCCAAGAGATCCATGGTGTCGGATAGAATTAGCTTCATCCCAGCAGGGGTATTGTGGGTATAAATCAGAAATGGTTCGTTAGGGTACTATTACATGAGCTTCTCCCAACATAGACTGCTTCCGTGGACTACTAGTTGTCATCAGTATCACTGAGAGATACACCTCACATCCACTTGGTGCTAGCTCTCCTGTAGTACTGTGCAGATGACGTAGAAGGCTCTCAGGTTAACGCATGCAACTGCCAATTCGACATTGCGGATACAAAAAAAGCGTTCTTGATACAGCAGTGTTTAATGTATAAAACTGAGGTCTGGTGTATCATTTCACAGATGGTGAAAGGGCCTTGCACAGACAATTACAATTTACTAGCAAGGTGATGCTTTCCCCAAAAGCAGATAACTTATTTATGAGTTTTGAGGAAGTGTGGAAAACCCATGACTTTAGTCTCCGGTTGGGTTAGAAAGGTACATTCAGTTCAGTCTCTGAAAACATGGCTGGATTTTTAGCCTCTCATTCCTTACTCTTATCTACAGATTTAGTCATTATTCTTCATCAGCAGCAGTATAACATTCTAATTAAGACACTATTTTAAAGATTGCAGCAACAGATGACTCTTGAGCAGAAATGGAATCAAACTGGTAATAAAAAATTGTAAAATGAAATACTACATCTACAAAAACAACACAACAACAACAACAACAATAAGAAGAAGAACCCAAAAGACATCTGAATAAAATGAAGATGAATAGTGCCACTTAGTGGATACAATAACCATTGCTAGTTTAAAAGTATGAGTACTTCACAGCAACAGAAACATGAACTGCACTTCATCTTTTCCCCCAAATGAACTGCATTCCAATAGTCAAATGATATTTTTAAAAGTCAAGTTAAATTCAATTTTAAGAAAATTCTAAACTTTGAATGCATGCATTCTCCATATAACCATGCCCTCAAAACAGTAACATTTCATAAGAAGTGCACAATGGAACACATTACATATTTTTTACCTAAAACCAAGGTAAGTATTTTACTGAAGTAGCCTAATGTTTACTTGTAAAGCAAATAAAGCAAAACACAACCAAAACATTGTGTAATATACATGCAAAACAAACGTATCATTTGTAACGTGAGCAGCAGTTAATAACGTGCTTAACTCCAATATCTGTGATCAAAGACCATTTATCCGTTTTTTTCTGATAAAGACTTCATCGCAGACGCAATAAAGTCCTATTACGCTCATATGCGTGCAGTAAATATGCTGCAGCAACTCGAAGCGCCCAGTAGAAGGAACCATATATCCAGCAACATGTGCTTTTCTAAGATTAAACATGAATTTCCGGTGCAATTCAGTTGTACCGGAAGTAAAAATACATCGGCGGTCGGCGTTGGAAGGCTGGAAGGGATTCAGCACGTTGCTGAAGGAGTGAATGAAGGCTTTCTGGACGCTGTTTTATTATGATCTTAGATTTCACTAGCATCTCGTGTGGACTCAAACTAAATAAAACGAGCTTTAGTGAAGCCAAGAGCAACCTGGAAAGCTAAAGTCCAAGAAAGGTAAGTTTTCTATCTGTTCTATGCTTGCACAGCTAACGATGGATAGGTACTTATGTATTCGTTTACCTTATTTAAGTTTAGCCGATAGACTGCTAGTCACTTTAAAGAGTACAGCATTTGATATGTGTAAGTGCGGCAATGCGAGCTAAGTTAACCGTTTATCCTCAAATGAACAACCTCTTCTAAATAAGTTTTCTCAATAGTAGTAATAGAGTAAATGCATCGCTAGCTAGCTTTTTGCCTTATTTAAACGCAACATGCTGTGATAACTTTGCATTCTTTGTAGAATATGACTATTGTCGAGTTGGTGTTGTCTAAGAGTTTGTTGGCTGTATTGTTTTGCTGTTTTATGTTATGTTTTAAGAACCACATCTTGAATCTTAGTTTTGTGTGGAAACAGTACTTGCTCCTCAGTTGAGGATAGGAGAGCAACACGTATCTCAGTCTTGTGGAGTTGCGAGGCAGTGAATCTAGGAAGACATGGCAGGAATCCTGTTTGAGGACATCTTTGACGTGAAAGACATCGACCCTGATGGGAAGAAGTTTGACAGAGGTGAGACAGCTGGATTGTCAACTGGATTTTTGTGTTTTTTTTGTGTGACTCCTCATCACAGTGATTGTTCGTTTTTTGTCTTTGCTGTAGTGTCCCGTCTACATTGCGAGAGTGAATCTTTCAAGATGGACCTCATTCTTGATGTGAACATTCAGATCTACCCTGTGGAACTGGGTAAGAAAGAGGTGGGTGGGTGGGTAAGGAAGGAAGAGAGAAATTAGCAAACCCTCTGGCTCACTTGTCTCATTCTATGGAAAACGGCATTGCTTATTAATCAAATCACAGGATGTGCACCCATTTGTATAACCACTTTTAATAATTAGGGTGACCAGATGTCCTGATTAAATAGGACAGTCTTCATTTGTGAGTTTTTGTCCTGTGCCCCCAATAGATTAACAGTCTGGAGTCTGGACACTGTCCCCATAATTAGACTCGAGATACATTTTGGTTGCATTTTACTAGGGGTCAGAATATTCGATTATTCGTTCATGACGGCAAGAATCAAATTTTGGAGGGGGGGCAACGACTTTTGTGTAGGTAGTTTTCACTCAAAAAAATAAGTAATATTTTATTTCTTGTGAAATGTATTTTGGGGATGAATAAATACATACAATTCATATTTCTTATGTCATATTTCATAAATAAATATAAAAATAAATGTTTGCACACTAGACTGTGTAGAACACAGGTGCTGGAGATACGCGAAAGCTAAGTCTGAAAAACTTAGCGTCCCAATGTTCTTCACTCCCCACCTCCCTTCCTCCACTCCCCCACTACCACTCCTCTCCTACCCGGAAGTATGCAAAACTGTCTGAACGTTTCGAGTACAAGTATTTGCTGGCACAGTATACAATGTACCTGACATTGCGGTTTGCTTCGAGACATTCATTAATATGTAACCATTAATACGTAATTAAGATGTAATCAGCAACATCAAATTAAAACACAAAGATCTGTTTCCGGAGCACGGAGGAGAGGAGGTGGTAGTGGAGGAAAGGAGGGGGTAGTGGAGGAAAGGAGGGTGCATTTTTTGAGTATTGGGATGCACCCACAGGGTTGCGGAGTTTATTGTTTCATAAATACAAATCACTGAACAGAACCGTTATGCACTTCAGTTCGTGGTTTCATCAAACTATTAGTGAGAAACACCTAGAGACTACTTCTCGCTGGGGACGCATTAGCCTTTCCTAGCTAGCCACTAAGCCAGCAAAAAATGTCCGTATCGAAAAAAGCTAGAAAAAGCTCAGCCTGGGACCAATTTAAAACAATTGGGGACAATCAAGTGCAGTGCAATACTTGTGATATTAAATTGTCCTACCACGGATCGATCTCGACAATGATTATCTCAAAAACATCCACAACACAACCATCGTTGAAGAAGCAGAGTCTGGCTCGGTGCAGGCTACGTCTTCTTTCTTGCAAACTCGCAAATATGACAAACCTCGAGCTGAAAAAATATTAGCGAAAATCGCTGGCATGCCAAGGACACTAGATAACAGCAGTGTAATCCTTGCAAAGGGTAGGTGCATAAAGTACTGAAAACAGGGAAAACAGCCGTTATTCCGTTGTTTGCGGCTATCCTATTTCATGTGCTTTGGCGTGTTTTGATTATAGCCTATATGTGTGTTTATAGCACATTATAGCCTACTTGTATTTTGAAATTTCATTATTTTTTATTTCATATAAATATGTCATTTTCTTGATCTACGTATTTTATATAATATAATTGTTACTTGTAAATTGTTGCCTGAATTGCTAGAATTTCATTGTTAATAGGCCTACAATTGAATAAATAGCCTATTTAATTTAGCCTAATGCTTCTTGCGTGCATTTTATTTACGGTCTTTTCTTAAAGCTGTAGTTTTCAATTTCAGACAAACATGAATACTGCAATTGTGACAGATACGTCTACCACTAGCGGTCCAACGTGGATCGGGTTCAAGAAATCTGGAAATCCAAGTTGACTTTAGCGATTTTACCAAGACGATTTTACCGGAGCGGCAGTGTAGTATAATGGTTAAGGAACTGGACTTGTAACCGAAAGGTTGCAGGTTCGATTCCCAGGTAGGACACTGCCGTTGTACCCTTGAGCAAGGTACTTCACCTGAATTGCTTCAGTATATATCCAGCTGTATGAATGGATACATGTAATAAGAAGTTGTGTAAGTCGCTCTGGATAAGAGCGTCTGCTAAATGCCTATAATGTAATGTAATGTAATGTAAAAGACGAGAAGAGTGACAGCGGGAGGGAGGAGGGTTAAGCCGACACAACCCGCAAGATGAAACTTGTGTTAAGCATTCACTATTTAAGATCAGAAAAATTAAGGCAAATTCATAGGCCTACAATAGTGGCTGCAACAACAATATTGTTTCTTATTTGACGTCTTCTCCATTCAGAGTGACGCGCAGTCGCTTAACTTTTACCGCATCAGGAAAATCTACTGCATTTCGCACTTGACAGGTGTTCATTTCTGACTCTGTTGGCACATCCGAATAATCGATTATTCACTCATACCACCCACTGATTATTCGATTATTTTACATGGGCAGCAGTGTAGTATACTGGTTAAGGAACTGGCCTTGTAACCGAAAGGTTGCAGGTTCAATTCCCAGGTAGGACACTGCCGTTGTACCCTTGAGCAAGGTACTAAACCTGAATCGCTTCAGTATATATCCAGCTGTATAAGTGGATAATAAAAAAATGCTAGAAAAGTTGTGATAAGTCACTCTGGAGCGTATGCTAAACTACTAAAGTCTGTAATGTAATGTAAAATTATTATTGTTATTATCAAAAGAAACTGAATTAATAATTATAATAGTGCACTGGCAGATTTTTGTTCTTGCAGCCTTTCTAAAACTGTTCGTGCAGAAAACTGCAGTGCAGTCGCAGGAAATTAATACCATAAATTATACAACACAAATAGATTTTTGTTTGAAAGCTGGACCAAATTAATTAAGGCCATGGCAGAGGCTCTCAATTTGAAAATAAATTTAGTTCATTTTATTTTTACTGTTGTCATCTGGTATCCCGAGTAGTGGCATACATTGAATCATGTCTCCGTTTCCCTCACACCATACAGGAGATAAGTTTAGACTGGTGATAGCCAGCACCTTGTATGAAGATGGTACTCCAGACGATGGAGAGTATAATCCTCAGGACGACCGGCCGTCCAGGTATGCCTTTATGGTGTGATTTTTAGCCTCGCCGTGACAATCTGCTTACGTGTGACACGTTTTGAGTAGATGCCTGTTGAAATGCCTTATGGGTCTTCCTGGCAGAGCGGACCAGTTTGATTACGTGATGTACGGCAAGGTGTACAAGATAGAGGGAGACGAGACCTCCACGGAGGCTGCCACGCGTCTGTAAGTGCCCCGGCTTTCAGCGTTTCCGCACCTGTTCATGAGTCAGCTCTGTAAATGAGTCATATGAGTCTTTATTTTGCTAGTTTAATTTAATTTCAAAATGCTTTATGGCAATACAGTCCAACAGTTGTGCAGTGTCTGGTGTTTAGTGCGTTTCAACACTTGGTTAAAGAGTCTACACACTACAAACAACAAACAGTGTGGAACTCCAGGACTTGAGTTCAGGAACTTCTTGCAGTGCTCCTTGCATTATGGGCATTATATAGGCTCCATGAAATTTCTTCAGCTAATACAAAAATAAATATATTTAATGGCAGTGATGACAATGACACAACCACGGTAACATTAGACTTTCTCACTTCTTGGACTGACCCATTTTTCCCAGTTGGCTGCAAACGGGTCGGTACCGTACTGTTGGACGGCTCTTAATTTTCAGAATTTTTTCCTAATTTAAAGTTTTTAGATTTTCCAAAGAAGGAAATATATATTTTTGTCTGTCTGTGCTTTATATGTCTTAATACCTGTCTTGTGTTTTTCCAGTTCCGCCTACGTGTCCTACGGGGGTTTGCTAATGCGACTGCAGGGGGACGCCAACAACTTGCACGGGTTTGAAGTGGACTCTCGGGTCTACCTTCTCATGAAGAAACTGGCATTCTGAAGCCCGTCCTCCTGGCAGCTGCGTCCCGTCAGTCCACCTGATGCTCCTTGGACTGCGTTCTTAGTGTCTTAACCCACAGTTCATCGTGCTTCTAGAACGACGACTGGACTGTTTGTCACCTGCAGTGGACATTAAAGAAGCGGAAGCGGAAGCATATATTGGTAGATTCAGCTGGAGAGCAGTGGGCTGTTTAGCATGCCAGACCATGTAAATAAAGATATCCCTTTTTATATTTATAGAGTGACTATTTTTCTTCTAATGTGAACAACAATTAGACGTCTTAAATACCCTGCGCACGGTCTAATGCTCCCGAGACAATTTTATTAGCCACAACATAAACAACGCTTGACCAGTTGGGTATATGTTGTACAGCTAATAATTTTATCTTGGGAGCGTTAAACTCTGTGTGGTGTTTTTCCTTTGTATGTACCTCTTGTCTGGCACCGGTGTTGACTTTTGGTTATGCGTATTATTGATACAAATATGGGTGGTATTCTGGAAAAAATCTTTTATTTTCGCATTCTCTGTTCCTTTAAAAAATAAATAATAATAATTATAATAAAAAGAAATTAAAGATTTTTTTCCCTTTTTGGTAGCCAATTGGACCAATTCCCCCCGTGTGGCAACCGCTACAACACCTTTGGCTGGTAGCAGGAAAGAGGGCGAGCTAGCTACCTATCTATCTGGGCTCTTCAGGGCGGGACTCCTCGAGCTCCTAACCGTGATTCCAACTCTCCCGGGGCTGTCTTATATGCGACGATTCCCTCATAGTTCCTCCCCCCCACCCCGGGAGCAGCCGCCAATCGCCGCTCCCTCAAGGCACCTGCCATACTCGGACCTGGCAGGACCGGGGATCGAACCCCCGATCCTCTGGGCGCAACCGCACAGACAAAGTCTGCGCCTTAGCCCGCTGCATATAATTATATAATTAAACTATAATTTTACTGGAGACCAAATGGATACTTGCTTGTGATTTGTGTCAATAATATATGTAGAACACTATAGAGTAATACCACTAAAACTACAGAATGTTATTTATGGTGCAAATGAGATCATATGATCGGTGTAGCCAGTTTTACCTTGTATAGCAAAACATTACTGTCACAGTCGATTGATTTTTAGTGGTAAGGTACATTTTTCCTACAATTGAGGTTAGTGTTCACCCGAATCTCCAGTGTCAGTAGGGTAAAGTGTATTCCCACATACTGTATTCTGCAAACGTTCTCTTGTAAATGGGTTTATTTCTGCTGAAGCTGAACAGTAACGATTGCTAAAGAGAAACCGCTAATTGTGAAATTGCGGGTTATAAGCACAAGAACTTAAATGAATCAGAAGTGGAACGTTGCGTCAAAATTTCTTGTGGGGAAATGTATTTTGTGTGTCTGAATGCTGCGGTGTGTGCAGCTCAGCCATTGGTGCTCTAAAGAGAGTCACAGGACTCCAGCTATACACAAGATGGGGTTTTTATTGGATGAGGCAGTGCAGCATGGTTACGATTGGAGGAGAGAGCATACAGTACGGGTATTTCAAGTAACCCATTCCGACTAAATATATTTTTAAAAGCGTTCTGACACATCAATACCAGCTCCGTATTAAAAATGAGATCAGAGAAGTTGGGCAAAATGCGTATGTAAGCGTATTAGAATGTAAATGTACTATACTCAATCTGTGCCAATGATTTGAGCTTGTATCTGAAAATGTACCCTGCATAACAAAGTGCTTTACATAGCCTCACTAGTGTATGCTTTGAGGTAATTTCATTATTCAAGTGCAAACATTGCCATGCTTAATGTGCTTCACATAGGAAATTAGAAGACAATAGAGGATAAAAACAGTTTTAAAAATGGGGGAAAAAATGCACATTAGTGAATTTTTCAGAGAATTAAAAAAAATTCTGAAAGGGTGGGTTTTAAAAATGTATTCATAAATGGACATAGAAGACAGTAACTTAACATGGTAGGACATTCGACAGACCTGGGGCCCACAAAAAGGTGTCACCCGCTAGTTTTTATGCGAAAACAAAACAGTATTTTAGCTGCATAAGCTGTTTGAAAAGCTTAAAGTTACAATATATTTCTTGGTTGAAGTTTGGGCACTAATGGGGACACGGGCGGACTGGCCATCGGGACGTTCGGGACCAATCCCGAAGGGCCGGTCCACTTCTGGGCCGGTCCACTTCGAATCTCAAAAAAAAAATTTTTTTTTTTAAAAATTATTATTATTATTATTAATTTTTTTTTAATGTATAGTAAATGTTACGCTAGCTGTCAGTACTGCGATGCGGTCCACGTTCGGGCATGGGCCGGCCCTCCTCACTTGACGCTCTCTGCATACATTACACATTCAGTCGTGACTCGTGTTGTTTGCTGTTCAGGTGTTCAGAGTGAACTATTACGATAGGTTAGCTTTAACGTCAATCTTATTACTGAAGGGGGAGATAAGAGCGGCCCCCATGATGACGAGTTGGATTCGTCCAATTGGAAGACAGATTCTCACAGACGCAGTTTTAGAATTATTTTTCGGCTGCTATGTGCTTGAGTTGGACAGAAAATGCTGTGTGCTGAGCTAAATAATTATTTCACAAATCTGTAATGATAGTCTTCAGAGTATCGTGACTATGGAGGTAGATTTCTATCAAAAATAAACAAGCACAAAAGTATAATCCACAATTGTATTTACCATCCACACACACACACACCTCTTAATTTGTGTTCGTAGATATAATCCACAATTGTATTTACCATCCACACACACACCTCTCAATTTGTGTTTCGTAAAAATAATCCACATGTATGTGTTTTCCATCCACACACAAACACCTCTCGATTTGTGTTTCGTAAATCATCATTTGGATGAATGCAAAAATGATATTCACAAATGCAAATAACATTTACAGATATGTTTCCAATGTTCACATGTACAAATCAAAAGCTTGGCTTGCGAATTGGCGAATCGAAATTTGCCGATCGAAGCACACGCTTGATCTGCTTGGATTTACGGACAGAATTTTGAGACAAATATTCCGCTGTTTTTCACCGTGCCGATTCACGCTCGCTTAATTTGCGATTCGTAAACTAAATTTCTTCTTCTTTGGTGCTACATAACACGGCGGTAGTGTTGTTCGGCTCATCAGCGCCACTTTTAGAACAAGTGGCCAAAATTGCACATTAAAGAAGTGGATTCATGGTACATTTAATTAAAACAACCGAGTTTTGAGTTTATTTAGGTTGTAAAGTTAACCCCACGAAAAAAAGTAATTGAGAGGTGTGTGTGTGTGGATGGTAAATACAATTGTGGATTATATCTACGAACACAAATTGAGAGGTGTGTGTGTGGATGGTAAATACAATTGTGGATTATACTTTTGTGCTTGTTTATTTTTGATAGAAATCTACCTCCATAGGTGTGTGGGCCTCTGAACGTCTGAACGTCCCGGGCTGAATTTGTGTCCCAGTCCGCCCCTGAATGGGGACAACATCGGAGGAATGCATCGTGTTGATAACTGCAAAACGTATTTCACACAAATCGGATTAGTGGAAATGGCTTTTCACTTTATGACTTTTATAATACTATTGTGGCCACAGGGGGGAGTAATTGAGCGCTGAAACTGAGTCAGAGGTCACAGCTCTGAATGAAACCGAAGCTGAACACCTCCGCTCATAGTGAATTATAGATAGCCCTGAGCGTGTGCTTTGTATCAGATACTGTAACGCAGGTCAGGAGAATGTTAGGCATAAACATCAACAGTGGGTAGCATCCTACGATTTCTCCAGTAACTTGTTTAGCCTAGGTAAGGCACAATGCAACACATAATTACACAAGTAAAACTAATCTTGTATTATTATTATTATTATTATTATTATTATTACTACTATTACTATTATTATTACTATTATTACTATCAGGCCTAAGGAAAACTAAATATTGATTTGATTTTGACAAATAAGTTTTTGTCATAAACTTTACTGCTTTATTCAGAAGATAACATTTTCTGACGGCAGGAAGCATTCTCCACGCTGCCTTGTCTATGCAGTGTCATTGACAGCGCTCTCATTTACCCAACTGCGTTCTCACCCTGAGGTATGCGATATGAATAGCCAAACTATTTAAATATCTTTTTTAATATTTAAGTTGCGTAGAAATTATTATGCAACAAATGACGTGATGGCTTCAACTTAAATGTCACATTTTCAAGTGAAGTAACAGGAATAGGCTATATGTTGGAAGTTGTATCAGGTTAGTAGGCAATATACTTATTTTGAATATTATTATAATTCTATCAATTGCTTTGGGAAAAGCATATCGGTAGTTAGGTCAATTAAAAGTAAGCTACATAGTACATCTTGAGTAGGGACGGAAGCAGCTTGCCTGTAATTGGATGCACACTGTCCTTTATTAAATTAAATGGCTTCAGAGGGAGGAAACATGCTGTAAAATCCCAACTATCCTCGCAAGGTGATACAATTTTAAGTAATAATGAAAAGTTGTTCATACGCAGCAAAGTAAGTAGCCTACCTTTCATCTAGTTTAAAATGGATTATCGACGAAAAAAGAAACTGACATTTTTCACAATCGGATTAATCTTTCTTTTAAGTGGCATCGAGTACGGTGAGTATCGTTTAGTTGTTCGAATACTGAGTTAATTTCTTTTAAAATAACCTTCATGTCACAATTTAAGTGACTAAATGGCGAACAACATTGCCTGAACATTTAGCCTGAATGTTTAATTTACGTAGATACGTTTTTATAATTGTTTTACTGTATTTAGTTGTAGTTTCTGATATTGTTTGTTTTTATAACCTGCTCTTAAACATATGCTTATACGTGGTTTAGGTTGATCCAGAGCAAATAATTAGATTGAAACCACCTCACTGAGGCTTATTTGGACGCGTTGGAAAGATATTACTGCGTGTATGAATATTGAATGAGACTTGGTCAGGGTATTGGCAGCTGCATGGGCAATGGAAATGCAAGGATACATTACGAGCTGCAGGGTCACACAGCACAACTTGTAAGTAGCACTTATATTAATTGGTATTTATATCAGATGGGGCACTTACCAGTGAGAGAGTGTATAATCAGAGCCAGTAAACAGGTAAGGGGGATTCACACCTAATTCCTGCTGTATCTCTTTTGGTACCTTTTAAATTGACTTGATGACATGACCTCCCCTCTCACCTGTCATGAACACACCAGGGCCGTTTCGAGACTGCTTTGATTGGGGGGGCATGAAGAGATGTTGGTGGGGCGCAAAGGAGGGATGAAGTAGCGGGAGTCGGGGGGTCCTCCCCCAGAAAATTTTTAGCCTTTTAACCCTGTATGGTACGGTGCCTCCAGGCAACGTGACCAAATCTGGCTTGCTGCAACAAAATATAACACCCAATACATGAGTCAATGCTTCATCAAGAGGGGAGGACCCAATACTGCAAAAATTAGTCATATGATCCACTGGCGCCCATTTTGATTCCACTTTCTATAGGCGTGCACCAAGGGGCCAGCTTTCGGCTCTTAACCTCAGCACCGGATATAATGTCGCCCTCTGCTGATATATATTGTGGCGATCCGGGGCGATTGCGAGTTATGTGAATGATGTGTACATAGAGTTGTTGTGTGTGTGCTTGTGCTGTGCGGATCAGTGCACGAGTGATGGGTGATGTAGCTGCATTACCAGAGCGTGTTCGAACGCAATTGATGCTTGTACAGTAAAGTTGGCAGTTAGCTTTTAAAAGCTAACCTCCCGCCAGAACGGCGACTACTGTGGTAAACAAGTTGTAATAAAGTCCCGCCAAGTGTGGTGGCATGGGTTCAACCAGGTCCGAGTGTGACCTAAAATGATGAAGTGTGATTGGTTAGGGTGAGCTGCATGGCACCTATTAGAGGTCGCCATTGTTAGCTAGCTCATTTGCATAAACCAGGCTATAAAGCTGGCTACAGTTCAGCGCGCGTTGTCTATTTCTGCCTGTAATCTGTGAAGTTAAGTTATAAGAAGATTGAGCTCCTGTGAATAAACTGATCTGAACTCAAACCTGACTCCAACTCCATGGCTCGCCACATTGGTGTCAGAAGTGGGATGGCTGCTGGGACGATCTGGGAACAGATCCGCGAATTGGAACGTCAGGTTACCAAACAGATGGACGTTATAGCAGGAGCGTCTGCAAAGCGGCCCAAGAGTAGACCCGGGGGGCTCCCCGAAGGAGCCAGCGCAGCAAGACCGGAGCGAGGAATGCCGATTGGAGACCAGGCGGAGGTGCACGCGCTGGTGGCTGACCCCGCGGCCGGGAACGGAGCGCAAGTAGGTCGGCTGGAAGCCAACGAGGACGCCCCTGCTTCCAGGCCGAGCCAAAGACGGTGATCAAGCTACCCCGCTACACGGGAAAGGGTGAGCTAGAATCGTACCAAAGCCAGGTACGATTCGCGGCTAGCTACAACGGCTGGGACGAGGGCCAGACAGCCACCCACTTAGCGTTAGCCCTGGAGGGCGAGGCCTGCCAGGTGCTTTTAGACCTGGACAGCGCCGAACCACTGACGTTGCCAGCACTGATGACAGCGCTGGAGCGCCGGTTCGGACAGCGGCAATTTCTGGAGGTGAGCCGAGAGAAGCTAACTACGCGACGGCGGACCGGAGCAGAGAGCCTCAGCGTCCTCGCCGCCGACATCAGGCTGTTAGCTCGCCGCGGCTACCCCCAACTCGACAACGCGGGCCAGCAGGAGCTAGCCTGCCAAACCTTCATGCAGGCCCTCACTCCGGAGCGCCTACAACAACAGGTCCGCATCGCCAAACCAGCGTCCCTGGACGCAGCGCTTCGCGAGGCCGAGCGACTGGAGCTCATTCTGGGCACCACACCCGACGGGACCCCAGCTAACAAGCCCCGGGTCCGAGCTGCCGATTGCGAGGACGGCGAGGAGGTGAGATGGGTCCAGCGGAACCCAGATCGACCGCGGCAGCGACAGGAACGGGAGCGACGCTGCTTCCGGTGCGACGAACCGGGGCATTTCGCCCGCGACTGCACCGCCCCTGCACCAAAAGCGAGAGCCCCACAGCCGGCGGGAAATGACGACGGGACGGCTCAGTGAGGAGACCGCCGTCCCATGCCCTGCCCCTCCTCAACCAGGCCCGGCCCCAAACCAGCGTTCGCGTGCCCAGCCTGCGCATCCTAGCGAAAATTCCATACTCAACAAGAGCAAAAGTTCCGTTTGATGCTCTTTTAAGAGCAGAGGAGCAGGTCCACGGGACCGAGCCCCGTATTGGCAGGCTGGGAACGAAGACCGGGCTGTACTTGCCTTGCAGTTTGGACGGACAAGCCTGCCGGGCGCTGGTCGACACCGGAGCCACTATCTCCCTGGTAAGGCCGGGGGTACTTCGGGGTACTAGCGGGCTGCTTTCGGGTGCATGGACCCCTACCTCTACCCAGCTAACCTCCGTCACTGGGCAGAAGATGGGCATGCGTGGTAGTAAACAATTACAAGTGTGTGCGGGGGCCCAGCGAGTGAAACACGAGTTTTGGTTAGCAGATATAAAAGACGAATGCATTATCGGTTTAGATTTATTAGCCTTTTGGGGAGCTAGCATAAATGTGATAACCGAGACTATAACCATTGGTACCGAAACGCTGGGCCTCCAATCAAATTATGAATTAAAAGCGGCCCGCCGAACTAAATGCCCTGGGGTGCCCCCCAAACACTGTCGCCTCAGTTCTGTGCTCGCTATGACCACCGCTGATTCGCCGCTTGTTACCGTGGTACCACCTCAGGTTACAGTACCACCGCAGACGGGCGGGCTAGCCTCAGCTACCCAGCCCTCTGCGGAGGTGCTGCAGGCCGTCCAGGCATTATGGACGCGCAGCAGCAAAGGGCTCACACCGCAGCAGAGCCAGCAGCTTAAAGCCCTGCTTGTCCGTTACGCTCACCTATTCGCTGTGCGAGATGAAGAATGCACACAGACCGAACTGGTTCAACACCAGATTGATACTGGTTCGGCTGTGCCCATTCGGTTACGTCCGCACAGGCTGTCTCTAGCCAAGCGAGAGGTGGCGGAGGATAAGATAAGGGAGATGGCAGCTGCGGGCATTATCGAGCCTTCTGAAAGCCCATGGGCGGCCCCTGCTGTCCTGGTTAGGAAAAAGGACGGGGAGTGGCGTTTTTGTGTAGATTATAGGCGTCTCAATCAGATCACAAAAAAAGACGCCTATCCACTTCCCCGCATTGACGAGGCCTTAGACCATATCGCGGGGTCCAGTTGGTTCAGCTCGCTGGACCTCCGCAGTGGCTATTGGCAGGTGAGGCTGTCCCCGGAAGCGAGGGCAAAATCAGCCTTCACCATAGGCCAAGGATTGTGGCAGTTCCGGGTCATGCCGTTCGGGCTCTGTAACGCCCCTGCCACTTTCGAGCGACTCATGGAGCGGGTGCTGTCGTCCGTCCCGCGGAGTTCCTGTGTCGTGTACTTAGACGACCTCCTAGTACACGCCAGCGACTTCGAGCAAGCCCTCGCTCATCTAAACGACGTGCTTATTGAGATTGGCCGGGCTGGGTTACGGCTAAATCCCAAGAAGTGTCAGCTGCTCCGGAGGGAGACAGCTTTCTTAGGGCACGTCGTTAGTGAGCAGGGTGTAGCCACTGACCCAGCTAAGGTGGCTTCTGTGCGGGATTGGCCGACGCCTAGCAATGTGGGTGAGCTGCGGAGCTTCCTGGGGCTAGTGTCGTACTATCGACGCTTTGTCTTCGGTTTCGCCACCCTGGCTAGTCCGCTTCATCGTTTGACCAATAAGGGTCAACCGTTCGAGTGGACAGGGGACTGCCAGAATGCTTTTGCCCAGCTGAGAGACGCCCTAACGGCGGCTCCCATTCTAGCATATCCGGACGTCGCGCGACCATTCATCGTCGACACGGATGCTAGCAATGTCGGAGTCGGGGCCGTGCTCTCTCAGGTGGGACCAGACGGGGAGCGAGCGGTGGCCTACTACAGTAGCGCGCTGAGCAGGGCAGAACGCAACTATTGCGTGACTCGGCGCGAGCTGTTAGCGGTGGTCAAAGCGGTTCGCCATTTTCGCCCTTACCTGCAAGGCAGCCATTTCCTCATTAGAACAGATCACGCGTCACTAACCTGGCTTTTGAATTTTAAAGATCCGGAAGGCCAGGTGGCCCGCTGGCTCGAGCTGTTGCAGGAGTACGATTTCCAGATTCAGCACAGGCAGATGCGCTTTCCCGGAGGCCCTGTGCAGAGCTGGACTGCCGACCTTGCACTAAAGCCGAGCAGCGAGAGCAAGTGACGGAGATAGCATGCCCGGTTCAGACTGTAGAGAGTGAGGTTGGATGGTTGCCTTTTAGCCAGCAGGACCTGCGCCTAGCGCAAGAGGGCGACGGCGAGCTGCAGCAGGTACAAAGCTGGATCGCGGCGGGGACACGGCCTGCATGGGGGGAAGTGTCGGCCAGTAGCCCAGCTTTGAAGGCTTACGTGAGTCAGTGGGGGAGCCTGACGTCGCAGGGTGGGCTGCTCTATAGGCGGTGGCAGGCCCCCGGGTCCGACCAGGACCTCCTCCAGCTGCTAGTGCCCCGTGCGCTCCGCCCCCAGGTACTTGGGCTGGTGCATGGCTCTGTGGGGGCGGGGCACTTTGGCATCAGCAAGACCTTGCATCGACTGCGGAGGAGGTTCTACTGGCCTGCCTGCCGCCGGGACGTGGAGCTGCACGTCCATTGCTGCGACGCCTGCACGGCCAAGAAGGGGCCGACGCAACGGTCGCAGGCCCCCCTCCAGCGGTACGTCGTGGGGGCTCCGATGGAACGGGTCGGGGTGGACATCTTAGGGCCTTTCCCCGTCACCGAGTCCGGCAACCGCTACGTGCTCGTGGCCATGGACTACTTTACCAAGTGGCCCGAGGCGTATGCGGTGCCGGACCAATCGGCGGACACGACGGCGGAGAGGCTCGTGACGGAGATGTTCGCCCGGTTCGGAGCCCCCGAGGAGCTACACAGCGACCAGGGGCGAAATTTTGAGTCGCGGGTGCTGGCGGCTGTTTGTAAGCGGCTGGGAGTGGCCAAGACCCGCACTACGGCGTTGCACCCCCAGAGCGATGGACTTGTTGAACGCTTTAATAAGACACTGGCCACCCAGCTAGCCATTCTAGCCAGCCAGCACCAGCGGGACTGGGACCGCCATTTGCCCCTGGTCCTGTGGGCGTACCGCTCCGCCGTGCAGGAAAGCAGTCAGTGCTCCCCCGCTGCGCTCATGTTCGGGCGCGAGCTGAGAACGCCCGTCGACTTGGTGTTCGGAGCTCCGCCCGGACCAACGGAGCACCACCAGTCAGAGGCCGGGTATGCGCGGGCTTTAATCGAGCGTCTGGAGACCGCCCACAGCTTTGCCCGCCAGGCCCAATCCACCGCGAGTTTCAAGCAAAAGCGAGCGTATGATGTGCGCTGTCGGGGGCAGCCCTTCACCAACGGAGACGAGGTCTGGATCTACTGTCCGATTCGCAAGAAGGGTCTGTCCCCGAAATTGCAATCGCATTAGCGGGGCCCTGGCGAAGTGGTGGGCCGACTTAGCGAAGTAGTTTATAGAGTGCGCATGCCCGGCCGGAGGAAACTGGTGGTGCTTCATCGGGATCGGTTGGCTCCTTACCGGCCGCTGCTGGATGGTGTCGATGAGGGGATGGGCGTCGGCGAGGATCAGCCCGCTTTACGTGCGCCCACCCCTCCTTCACCAGAAAGCCCAGCAGCGGCTGAGGGCCCGAATCGCCCTTCTCGCCAGCGGAGAACCCCTGCCCGTTTCCGGGACTTTGTACGTGAGTGCGGACATTTTAAGGGGTCGCAGGGGACTGCTGACCCCTTAGGTGGGGGCAATGTGGCGATCCGGGGCGATTGCGAGTTATGTGAATGATGTGTACATAGAGTTGTTGTGTGTGTGCTTGTGCTGTGCGGATCAGTGCACGAGTGATGGGTGATGTAGCTGCATTACCAGAGCGTGTTCGAACGCAATTGATGCTTGTACAGTAAAGTTGGCAGTTAGCTTTTAAAAGCTAACCTCCCGCCAGAACGGCGACTACTGTGGTAAACAAGTTGTAATAAAGTCCCGCCAAGTGTGGTGGCATGGGTTCAACCAGGTCCGCACTAACGATGTTAGAGCGGAGTTAACGATTGTTTTGAGTGTGACCTAAAATGATGAAGTGTGATTGGTTAGGGTGAGCTGCATGGCACCTATTAGAGGTCGCCATTGTTAGCTAGCTCATTTGCATAAACCAGGCTATAAAGCTGGCTACAGTTCAGCGCGCGTTGTCTATTTCTGCCTGTAATCTGTGAAGTTAAGTTATAAGAAGATTGAGCTCCTGTGAATAAACTGATCTGAACTCAAACCTGACTCCAACTCCATGGCTCGCCACAATATGATTTGCGCTCAAAAAGCCTGTTTTCCCATTGGACTCCATTCATTTTTGACAGCAAATAAAAAATATTTCCATTAATATAACGTTAACTCTGCATTATATTTCTTAAAAACTTCACAAAAATCACATCATTTTTCCAAAGTAATTCTTTTGGTTCTTACCACACAGACGAAGATATATATTTTTTTGTATTATTTATTTTGGCCTATCTGCGCCTTCCTCGTTGTACATGTGACTTGACTGGACACAACTGCTCATGTGAGATGAGCGCTAAATTAAAAGTTCCTGGGTCGGATGTGCTCCCCGTTGGTTTCTATTGGCATCGCTGTCTCGACATTATATATACTCTAAGGCGTGCACATGTGCTGCAGCACCAGATGTATTTTGAATAATTTTATATAGATACATGTGTGATAGAAAATTATGAAAATGTGCATGTTGCCCTGAGGCAACATTGTACCATAATAGAATCTCACTAGGCCAAAACAACATTATTAGGTAGCTATATACAGTCATGTTAAAAAGTAAGTACACCCCCAGATAAGTTGTCTCTTTTTAGACATATTTAGGCACATGGATATTTGATCCTTATTCCAATGCTTTTTTTGAGGTAAAAGTAAGTACACCCCTCGCTTCAATAACTGGTTTGGCAGCAATAACCTCTTCTAGGGGTTTCTCGTAATTGACTATAAGTCTCTTACATCGACTGTGAGGAATTTTCAGCCATTATTCTTTGCAGAACTGCTTTAATTGTGTGATGTTAGAGGCTTCCTTGAATGCACAGCCCACTTCAAGTCCCCCCAAAAGCATTTTGATAGGATTTAGGTCTGGACTTTGACTTTGCCATTCCTTCACCCTCCATTTGAGTCATTCTGTAATAGATTTACTTGTATGTTTAAGATCATTCTCCTGTTGGAGGATCCAGGACCTTTTCAGTTTCAACATTTGAACTGATGACCTCACATTCTCCTCAAGAATGGTCTGGTATAAAGTTGAATTCATGGTTAAATCTGTTTTGGTAAGTTTACCAGGCCCTGAGGCAGCAATGCAGCCCCAAACCATAAGGCCTCCTCCACCATGTTTCACCGTTGGAATGGGGTACTTCTGCTCAAAGGCAGTGTTGCATCTTAAGAAGAGTGGACAGTATTTTTCACTTTATTCAGAAAGGGGTTAAGTAGAGAGGGTTACAGATAGAGATGGGATCACAATACAGAAAGTACCATGGCCGGGAATCAAACCCCAGGCTGCTTGAGTTGAGAGATGGTCGGCTTAGGGTCTTTCTCTGTGTGCATGTTTTTATTGCATTCCCATAATGCTCAAGGGGTGTATTGCATGCTTAACACTCAGGAATGATGAATTATAGTAAAGCATTCCAGCTGCAGTTTGATCTTTACAGGGTATTTTTATCTGTTGAAGAGGAGCGTCGAGCACAGTGAGTCCAATAACAGGTTTAGTTGTGATTGCTGTGGTCAGGTCAATTCTATTCAATTCAATTCTATTCAATTCAATTCCTTTATTAAGTCAAGCCAAAATAACCTCAAATTGGCTTCAGTGACATACAAGTGAAACAGTTTATTTTGAAAGTAAGTACTTGTTTGAGTTGTACTTTAAAAAAACAAAAAACAATTTGCATCCTCTGTCTAACTCTCCAGATTGTAATTGTTAGCCATTGCAATGTCCTAGCACATGTTTCCAGCTGTGGCTTTTTGTTAGTCTGCAGGTCTTGTATTTGGCGAGTAGTTGATGACGGTAAGAGCAAGCCACCCGTCGAGCTGCTGCTGTAACTTTCCATTCCAGGTGCGCTACATCTTGATTGAGACCAGTCCGTCGGTAATACATGCTGCGCGGATAATATTAATAAAATCGGACCTAATCAATCTAAAATTTGTTCGCCTTGCAAGATGAACTTATTGCTGGCTGAGTGACATGCCGTGACATGCGGTGATGCTGGGTGAGGATACAAACCCAGACCTTGAAAAAAACACTTATAGAACTTGCGTTCCTGGAACAAGATCATTATTAAATAAAATTTAATTCAATTTAAGAGTACCAGGTTTTTCTAGCTTTCCCCCCGTAGTCTCTAAACAGGTAAAATCGGTTAAAATGAAGTTACATATGACAGGAGCACACAACAGACTAGAGTATTGCTGTTGAGACAGACAAAATTGTATTGCACATAAAAGCAATAATACAACACCAACATATAGTTGCAAAAACACAGCAGCAATACATAATGCCAAAAACACATAGATGAAATACAAAGCCTGTCTTCTAGGCTGAAGGGCTGCAGAGCTGATTGAGCCATATGTTCATTTTAGCTGTGAGAGACCGATATAGTAAGTTGCACTGTTTCTTATTTCAAAGGAAAACATATTCCAGAAATGTGATGTTTCTCACAGAAAAACGCTGTTTCGCAAAGAGCATTGTCGACAGGGTATGTCTTCTTGCAGTTCATGATGTTTTGGCTGGAGGGACTTTTCTCTTTCAGAAGTATTCTGAGCAGCCCAAAGGTCAGACCGAGATGCATTTTGAAAACAATACTGAAATCTGCTCATTTCATCAAACGCTCCCAGCTCCGGGGATTGAGCTTCCTGCATCAATGTTGTCTGTTGGGATTTGAAGATGTTCAGTGTTCGAAATGGCCTCCCAGGCAAACGGATAAAAAATATAGCAGCACTTACTGCTATACCAGTAAACTGATACCACACTAAACGAACTAAAGCAAAGCACCCAATACATTGTGCAGTAAGTATGTATTCATAACACACTCTCAGCCTGAAAAGTGTCTTCATTATTACTTGACTGTAAAGTTCATGGTTCTATTGAGGAGAACTTGTTGAGGTCACTGCAGTAATTGGACATGCATTTCAATCTATTAGTAGCATTAATTGGTATTTCAGAGTCACAGACTGAATTTCTACTGCATAGGAATGCAAGCGTAAGATGCATAACACAGGCATGCATCTTTCTCTTTATTTATTTATTAGGTTTATTTAACAGGGACAGTGCGCATTATCATAAATGTGTCAGATTTAGTCAAAATACTGATTTTCAGCTGTATTCCCTGGGCAAATTTTATTTACCCTGTAGAAAATGTGTTTATCATTTATAAAACATTCAGGTGCATTATTAAAAACGTCAGCTAAGGCTAGGTTCTGAAGATTAAGTGTGTGTATTATTAATGCATATTGTGAAGCAGGGAGATTCTGGTTATGGCTTGATTGATCAGTGTAATGACTAGTTTGTGACTGTAATGGGGGAATTATCCGCATCAGACCTGGGCCGAATGCATATTTGAAAACATTAACTGGTAAATATGAACCTTGGTCTGGTCCTTATACAGTACATGCATTAAGACGGTGTCTGTCTCTCTTTTTCAGCTGTGATCTTGCCCACGATATGGGGGTACCTGCAGGTACTGAATGCGGCTCCATTGTTCCTCGGCCTCGGCCTATCGGCATTCAGCCTGAGCGGTCTGCTCTCAGGGCCGCTGTTCGGCCTCTGGTCCGACCGCACGCGCGCAACAAAGAGCATCATCCTTTTTGCAAACGTCTTTGAGATTGTTGGTAAGCACAACGTTGCTAGACATGGACAAAAACACACAGATGAACACTCGCTATTTTATTGAACTGAAAGTGCTAGAAATGTTCGTCTTGTGCTGGGTAGAATTTCCTGCTGTTTGATATTTTCTTCTCATCCTTTTTTTTTTGTATTCATAATGCAATCCAGCATGTGACAGTACACACTTTGTGTTCATCTTGAGAAGAAATTGTATATCGCATGATAACGTATTGAATAATTTTCAAGTGATTTGTCAGCAATTACCCGAATAAGGTACTTCTACTTTCCTTCAGTTGATGAATATAATTATCTGCATAACACACTCTTTTTTTTAATCCACTGCTAATTTACATAGTTTCAAGGGTAAAATATTAAACTGAAAATGTACTGAAGAAACTGAAGCTAATGATCCTTCCACTGGGTACAGTTGTAATAGCCCATTAGAAAAACTTTCTAGTCATAACAGATTTGCACCACTGTGCAGTACTACCACACACATAAATGGGGCCTAAAGTGTACTTAAATGTGAATGTAGAAATGGAACAGACTGCTAGTCTCTCCCCTCAGTAAAGATGTTACGCACTCTCACTATCAAGGTAGATAACACACAGGCTGGTGACACAGGGAATGCACCCATCACAATGGCTCTTTCTTTCTTCCCAGGCAACTTTATGTATTTCATGGGCTATTCAAAGTGGCTTTTGCTGTCCAGTCGCCTGGTTGCCGGTGAGAATATCTTGTTTATCCTTTAATCTGTACTTTTAATGACACCTATGTGTGTAATTCATTTGCAAACAGCATCATCCTTATGAAACACATATATTGTAGCTAACATTTGTAATTTTAGTCTAAATCTGTGATTTGTTTTTAGTTTGTTTTATTGTTTTTAGCATAGTTCTCTAAACACTGCACCACGCTGCTGCCACATGTCAGTGAACTTCACTAAGCATTGGGTTGTCTGTTCATAATGAAGGTGTGGGGGCGGGTGCTGGCTCCTCCATTTTTGGGTTACTCACCCAGTGCACGGCCCCAGAAGACCGCGCCAACGTCTTTGCAGCCGTGATGGCATGCCGGCAGGCCGGACTCCTGATTGGTCAGTTTCCTTAGACGTCAGGCGTTGGGGTTGGATTGTATGCGAAGTGTACATTTCACCTTCCTTTGTGCTTCTCTCTCTCTCACACACAGGTCCAGCGTTCAACATCTTCCTAAGACTGTGTGATTTCCGACTGGGTCCATTTGTAGTGGACAAATACACCTCTCCTGGGGTGAGGTTACTCAGTATCCTGCTCTGTGCAGGAAAAGCTCATGACTGTCCGGTCATTTTTACTTTTTTAACAATGATATGAACTCAGTTGTTTAATTCTGTGCAGTTTTAGCCTTAAAGAGCACATAAGGCTGTTCTCTAAAACGAACGAAAGCACAGTATTAGAACTCATTGTTTTTACTTGGTGCTCACCTCACATGTCAAATAATATATCGAAAAGAATAGTTAACATTTTGCCAAATAAAACATGCCTTGGAGATGGTTTTGTCGTATTGTATCATGGCTGGTTATAGACAGTAAAAAATAAAAACTACGAGAACCATGATCCACCATGTTACTTAGTTGCCATGCATGTAATTTTTGTTGAAATTATTGCATGGGCCTGTAAGGCGTAATCACAAATATGTGATTACAATGTTTATAACTGAACATTATAATGCTGATGTAATAGTAACCACTGGTAATGGAAAGCAATGGGGTTCAAGAACATTGACGTAGAATGTTGAAAAAAACATTGCAAAATTTTTTTAAATTAGTAAGTGCTTGAAACAACTCCCAGGAGTGTAAATGCTGTTTCCAAAGCAGATAGTCCATCCAACCAGTACCTTTCACTGCAGTTAACCTTTTACTCTGTTCTCCCCAGCTCTTCATGTGCATGATGTGGGTCCTGCTCCAGCTAGTGGTGCTACTCATGTACTGGGACCTTCCTCTCGAGGTTGAAGACGAGGAGAAGGAGGAAGAGGAGGATCTGGGGGAGGAGGAGGTGGATGGAGTAGAGGAGGATAAGCCGTTGATGGGCCCTGAGGAGCCCCTGGAGACCTATGGTGCGGTCTCCCCCGACCAATTGGAGCCCTTCGTCACCTCCAATGGGAGCACAGATCATGCTTCTCCACCTTCCAGCATAGCAGATACAGATCCCTTCCAGAACTTCAGCGCTCGCAACGGTGAGCATATCTCATATATTTCTGAGGCCTCTGTTTTCCATCTCTGTCTCATGTACATTTAGACATCTCTGAAAAAGTGTCAGAAATGTTTGTAAGGCTTACACAAGAGGACCTGACTCAATCCGTGGCTAACATATCTCTCTCTCTCTCTAGAGTTCTTGAGGGAGGAGGTGGTCATTCTGCTCACTGCCCAGTTCATCACTCTCTTCAATCAGACAGCGCTAGAGGTAAGGACTGCTTAAACGGGACAAATTAATTGTAACAAATGCCCGATGCCCCAAAAATCTTTATATTTAAAATAAAAAAAAAGATATATAACAGCACCAGCATTCACAGTTCGGAAGAGAACAAATTAGCATCTGAGAACCAGGGGTGAACAGTTTGTTTCTCGTTTTTTCGTACTCACAGCAAGTGACTCCACAAACATGCACATTTAATTGCCTAAGCGTTTGTATGATGCTTTGCAAGTGCGGTTTGTCAGTGCGGTTTCCTTTCTGCGTGTGACCCAGACCATGGTAACACCTCTGACCCAAAAGTACTTTAACTTCCGGGAGCTGGAGAACAGCGTGATGTACTGCCTGTGCGGGGTGGAGGTGATCGCCGGCTTCTTCTTTGTGCGCTGGCTGAGCCGGCGGGTGGCTGACCGCGTGGTCCTAGCAGTGGGCCTGATCATCTGCAATGTCTCCTGCGTCTGGTGCCTCATCTTCCTCGCCAAACCTCGGGGTGAGTTTTGTGAGTTCCGAAATCTGCCCATAAACTGTATGTGCATACGGTATGTACATACATAATTATACGCATATAAAGTTCAATGCAAAAGTATTGGTACAGTGACACCATTTCTGTTGTTTTGGCTCTGTACTCTTCAGCACATTGGATTTAAAATAGAACTATGAACATGATGTTAAAGTGCAGACTGCTAATTTGAGAGTATTTACATCAATATTGGTATATATTTATATATACAGTATACAGTATATCAAAACATCAGTTTATGAATTACAGACCCTTTTATACTTAGTCAGCCATTTTAGGAGAGCAAAAGTAACTGGACAATTGGCTGCTCAGCTGCTTCTTGGCCATGTGTGTCTTTGCATCATTAGCTCACGCACAACAAAGCTAACAAAAGGTCTAGAGTTGATTATAGACGTGGAATTTGAATTTGGAGTCTGTTGCTGTTGTTTCTCAATGTGAGGACCAAATAAGTGTCAATGCCAGTAAAGCAGGCTATCATAAGGCTGAAAAATCTGAATAAATCAATCAGAGACATAGCCAACATATTGGGTGTGTCAAAATAAGCTATTTCATAAGTTGTTAGAAAGCGAGAATGCACTGGTGTACTCAGCAATAGAAAACACCCTGGTAGACCACAGAAGACCACTGTAGTGGATTACAGAATAATACTTTCAATTGTAAAGAAAAAAATCCTTTTCAACTGTCGAACAGATCAAGGACACTCTCCAGGATTTCGGAATAACTCTGTCACAGACTAAAATAAAGAGAAGGCCACACCAGCATAACCTCACACCAGCGTTCACCGCAAGATGCAAACCACTGGTAAGCCTCAAGCGTTTTGGAACAAAGTCTTATGGACAGATGAGACAGAGTATAAACCTGTATAAACCTGTACCAGAGTGATGGAAAAAGGAAAGTGTGCTCAATTGTCTTCATTGATGACGTGACTGCATGACGGCAGCAGCAGGATGAATTCTGAAATGTACTGAAACATTTTATCTGCTCAGATCCAAACAAATGCCTTAAAACTCGTCGGACGGCGCTTCACCTTGCAGCAGAACAATGACCCCAAACATACTGCTAAAGCAACCAAGGAGATTTTCAGGGCCTAAAAGTAGAATGTTCTTGACATTCAAGTCAATCACCCGAACTGAATCCAATTGAGCATGCTATCCTTGCTGAAGACAAGACTGAAGGTAAAATGCCCCAGAAACAAACAGGAACTGAAGATAGCTGCAGTACAGGCCTGGCAGAGCATCATCAGGGAAGATACCCAGCTTCTGGTGATGTATATAGGTCACAGACTTCAGGCAGGCTTAGGATTTGCAACTAAGTACGAAATATGATGACTTTATTTCAGATTTAATTTATTACTTTTGCTCACCCAAAATGAGGGGACTATAAAAAGGACTGTAATTAATATGCAGATCACCCGATATGGATGGAAATAACCTCACATTAAAGCTTACAGTCTGCAATTTAACGCCATTTTCATTGTTTCATTTGAAATGCAATGTGTTGGAATACAGAGACAAAACAACAAAAATTGTGTCACTGTTCCAGTACTTTTGCATTTAACTGTACCTGGATTTACATGGACTTACAGTATATGCACTTCACGTAGGATTGTAGCAGAATCAAAAAGACTTAATACACACCTTGTCATGGAATGTAACTCCTTCGCGCAGACACCCTAGTTGTCAAGATGCCGGTGTTGTGAGATTGCTGACCTGGGACATTCATTGCTCCTGCAACCAACCTATGAGTGGAAACAACTCTAGCTTTATTAGTATGTAATTTGTAGACAATAGCATCTATCTGTGAGTTCATAAAAATATGTTTTCACCACCAAAGATTCGTATTCCGTCATAGCAACAAGATAAACCCGACAATAGCTGGAACGTATGCCAAAACAGCCGTGAAAACCCTACTCACTCAATTGTAAAATAAACGACTAAATATGAAATAAATGTACAATCCTGGTTTTATGCATAGAGATGTCCATTTCAAAATGCAGTGGTCATTTATTGTCTTGGACAATCCATTTGAGAAATGCACACCACTTTATAACACTTAAACATCTTAAATGTCTACACATACAACCCTGTATGCTGTACCTGCAGCTGTGAAGTATTTCACATCACCAATATAGGAGATTATAACTTTTGCAAATTGTTATTTTCGCATTTTGAGTGCGTTTCACATACTGTAGTAGTGGAAGCATTCATAGGTGGCCCAGTCATGTTTTATGTTTCATTTTCCATGGAGCTAGAACTGATTCCTGATGGTGGAATATTATTTCATTGTAATCTTAGATAGTATAGACTATAGACTATGGTGTATTAGTATTTCCCTGGGCTATTTGTCGCTTAGGGCATGGAAAATACTCTAATTTCCAATTCAATTCCAATTTACTGTATGCTGATATGTTCTAGATGAACGTACATTTTCCTTGTAGTCATTATGGATGGGAACATTTTTTTTTAAAACTACAGAAAAATTGAATCCCACGGCATGCAGCAAAACATTACATACTGTAGAGGTGAATGATTAGGCTACATATTTAGGTGTGTGTACCAGTGTGATATCAATGTTTTCATCTTAAACCATCAGAAGGGGCAAATGTATGCTTTATAATGGACAAAAAATATTTTATTAATTTTATGACATGTTTTGTATCGGTTTTTTGACCCATAGATATCTATCCCCATATACTGATGAAAAGATAGTAATTCCCACTTGAAAATTATGCAAAAGTGAGTTTTATGTGCCAAAACAGTTGATTTGTAAATATATATTATGTATAATTATTTTATTATTTACAGCAGTGCACAATTTAGCCACTTAGGGACAATAGGGTACACTGCCTATGTTTTGCATCATAGATCTCTAGTAGTTCTGCATATCACGCTCAGGTCCCCTGTGTAAAAGAGATTTTTGTCCGTTTAACTATCACCTCAGAATACCCTCCATGAACAGATCATCCATTTTCTTGCTTTGCTGCATTGATATAGAAAGAGGGAAAATAAAAGTAGTACTATGGATGCATGGCCAATATGAAATGGAGTCAGTTTGCCACCACCATAGTGTTACTTCTTCACAAGACTTTTCAGTAGTATTCTTTATTCCTGCCTAACCTTCTGCCCCAACCCCTCGCTTCTAGGCAGTTTCTCATGGCAGTTAACGGAGTTCATCATCGGAGTGTTCCTGCAGCTTCTGGGGCTTCCATTCGTTGCTGTGTCCCAGGTGTCCCTGTTTTCTAAAGTGACTGCGGTAAAGACGCAAGGTAAGAAGCACTGCCCCCAGTGGGGGGAGGATGATATTACAGCAGGCCTCCAATTTACAACTGCAGTTTAAGGGGTCTTTCTCACCAATGTTTTGATTCACACCGAAGTTTGATTCGAATGATTTGGAGCTATATGTGAAACAGAAATAGTGACATAAATGCACTAGGATGCAGATCAAAAAGAATGTGTTCAGATGACAATGAAGAAATGGTAATAGTCCGTTAGCGAATTAACTACGATGTGTTAACTGTTTGGACCCCTTAATATCTGTGTAGTATTTTGGAATTTACACAAAACTTTTGCTGCTATGAAATAAAAACTGTTAAATTAAGCATAGATGACACGTTATAAGTCATAAATCTAAGACCTCACATGGCAGCAAATACAGGAGGTGACATCGCTTGAAACCAATATTGTGTATATTTATTTGGGAACTAACACTCTAATAACTTACTATTTTTGAGAAAAGATGACACCCATATTATGGTTTATCAATGCGTTAGCCAATCATACTGCTCATTCTGACTTCACAGTTTAGTTGCAACTGTTACCGTAGTGATGAGTAAGGCTTTCCCGAATGAACTCAAATAGAGTCATCTATAAATTGTGTCTCAATGGGACCCTTATAAAATGAATGAACACAATAACAGAAAACTCTTTTCCCCCACCTCACATTATACTCGTACTAGTCTGAGCATAATTTATGATGGATTATGCTCTTGTGAGAATTACATAAATTATGTTTATGTTTTGCTTTAGTGATGTTACATCTTTGCTTTATTTAGCAGTTTGTAAATACATGTTACATGCTACACTAGATGCTAATCCTTACATGGCAAATTTATACGAGGAACTCAGTATGTGTGTGTGTTTATTCATGTGTATGAATGTGCTTGTGTATATGCGTGTACATGCCTGCGTGTGTGTGTGTGTGTGTGTGTGTGTGTGTGTGTGTGTGTGAAGGGTTCAGCCAGGGCCTGAAGTGAGGGTTTGGGCACCATTCTGGGCTCCTTGTGGGCAGGCGGACTGACAGAGAACCCGTATGTGATTCTGGGAATGATGTTGGCTCTCCTCGTACTGGTAACTGTACGTACACACTGTGTGCCTGTGTGTGCATGTGCATTTGTGTGTAGGGTTCAGCCAGGGCGTGAGGAGATCAGTAGGGGGACTGGCCACCATTCTGGGCCCACTGTGGGCAGGCGGACTGACAGAGAACCTGTATGTGATGTTGGGAATGATGTTGGCTCTCCTCGTACTGCTAACTGTGAGT
The DNA here is from genome assembly GCA_022702515.1 of Ilyophis sp. 1 JC-2022. Classification (NCBI taxonomy): domain Eukaryota; kingdom Metazoa; phylum Chordata; class Actinopteri; order Anguilliformes; family Synaphobranchidae; genus Ilyophis; species Ilyophis sp. 1 JC-2022. The sequence continues at coordinate 120,097,892 of CM040395.1, read as the reverse complement.
ATACACTGTGTGTTTGCGTGCGTGTGTGTGTGCGTGTGCACATGTGGGTCCATCTTTTATAAAAAGGAGGACATACAACATATGGGAGAAGCCTTAAAATATACAAATAAATCCATTTTAATTGTCATGTCAATTTATTCCTTGCTTCGCAGTGACAACATTGACATTTCTCTCTCAGATTATGATGGTGTTTTCCTACAACCGCCTAGTCGAACCCTGCGTCGTGCACCATGCTGAAAGCATGGAGGACTGCATGTAGAGCTGAAAGGTGGTTCTCCAAGAAATGGGAACAATTAAAGGTAGGGGATGGGCCTGTATGACTCATAACAAGTGTGTGTGTTACTTTGCTCTTGATTTAGATTAGCAAAAAGATAGCGTTGGAGCTTACTCTGGGACAACAGTTGTGAGAGGGGCATGGTCCCTGTTAAATAAAAGAATAAATTTAAATAAATGCACTTTCATGGGTAATTTCCTGGAATGTGACATTTGTGGCCCTTAGAATAGGTCCAAGCATTGGGTTTGCAGGGCATGGAATTAAGTTTTTCACTCACCTAGCAGAGTGGCTTTTGAATTATAAAAATCACCAGCCATTTTCAACATTTTACCAGCCGCATTACTTTTTACAATATAACACAACCTGGTTAGTTACCTGCCAAAGTGGCTGCTAGAGTAGAAAATCTTACCAGCCACAGTCTCAATTTTACCAAGATTTGGCTGGTGGTGGGTGTTAGTCTCACACCCTGGGTTTGTAGAATACAGAAACATGTCCAAACATAATAAACCAGAATCTGGTCTTTGACAACAGTTTTTCTGTGACAGTCCCTTCGATTCTCTGCTGACACTCTTAGACAAATGTACATTTATGTGCCGCTGTAAACTGGCCATAGCTTGAAAACAAATATAGCCCATTCAGAGAGCAACCTGCAATCTTTCTAACAATAGAGTGATTTCTCTCTCTGTAGGAGCGTGAAGCTGCTGCCCTATTCTCCTGGCAATCTTTTTTCACCATTGATCTTGACAGATAGCAGGGGGAGGCATTTATGTTTTGGGCAGTTCTTGGGCTAAAGGACTGAATACACAGTAAAAAAAAACACACATGTCAATGTGTCACACCAGTGTGACACAGTTCAAGTGTGACACAGTTCCCAGTTCTGTGTAATCTCTTGACTGGCTCTCTCTAGCTGAGTGTCGTTACCATTGACCAGATAATACAGCAAGTAGTTTCCTGTTTTGTTTCGTGTGGAAAATGTATTTTAATGAAAAAATATTTTTATGTAATATGCGTTGGATTTAAGTTCTTCTTCCTCAGTGTACCTAGAAAGTACCGTGCATTTTTCTCTACCTTGTTTCTCAAGATGCTGAGTGTCCTCTTGCTGATTCTGTAGTCACTGCATTTGAATTAGCAGGTACTAATTAAGCTCTCCACTCTTAAAACTCAATAATTAGTAGACTAATAACAAGACTGGTAATGAGTCTATTTATTTACATCCTGGCCTAAAAAAGAGAATGGATAATTTGTCAGACTGACAACAAGCCTGTGAAACAGGGCCTAAAATACACTTTTTTGAAGTTCAAAATAATTTAGCATAGAAAGAACCGCATTTTAACCATTGGCTACACTGGCAAAAACACAGTGATCGCAGAATTATTAAACTTAAAAACTAAAGACTAAGACTAAAATAAGAGGCAGGACTGAACAAAAGTTAACCCTGCTACCAATAGGCTACACCCATTTGTTTGAAGCTTACTAGACTGGTCATTAATCTCACACATTTGAAATGAATTGTTTTCTTTACGGAATTTCCTTTAAGCACTTTGGTTTATAAAGCTAGACTGCATGTTCTGCTGTTCCGCCCTTTTTTATGACTGCCAATCAGAAATGGTCTTGCGTATGTGAAAGAGAACATTACAATTTCAGTGTAGTGTCAGGCTATTGGTAGAAGCAGGAGAACTGCTTACCAATAAAAAAAAAAAGATTGGGCTTGTTATGATTTTTACAAATACAAACATGACATTCACAGTATAAAGGCACAGTATACTCCTGAAGTCTCCTTGACTCAAAACGTACACACAGTCTTGTGGTGCTTCATTAAAGCAAAGGACACAAATGATCTCTTCAGATACACCACCGGGTGAACAACATCTCACCAGTTCAGGTAGCAGTGACTGACAACGTGACCTAAGCACTTTTGAATTGGTAAAATGAATTGAGTTTCAGAAATTGAAAGTAATTGAATGACAGATCGGGCTGATGTGGATTGAAAAGCTGATCAGCGCCGTGTGGGTTTCAGGATGAAAATGCAGAAGAGAGAAATAGCTAGAGAAAAACTCATCGCCCATGTGTATATAAGTAGGCTGCACCAATATTGAATGCCTGTGACCTTCGATCCCCCAGACGGTACTGCATTAAAAACCGACATGCTTCTGTAATGAATATAACCACATGGGCTCGGGAATACTTCGGGAACTATAACTGTTCCAATAATTTTGAACGCAAGTGGAAACTCCCACGTGATCTAATGCAGGTTTACTTTCCTTCTCAGGGTACTGTGGTTTGATTTTCCTTGGTATTGGTTTTTATCTTGACTGAGTCTTTACAATCAAACAATTGGTGTCTTTCTTGCTACAGCATACAGTATGTGAAACACTGAGGATGAGAGACATGTGCACTTTTGTTTCACAAACTGGCCACTGGAGGGCGCTTGCACAAAAAGAGCCACAATGAGACCAGGGTCTGCAATCTCTGATTGTGCTCATTGGTTATATACTGAGAAGCCTTAATTATGCAAGTCATTTAGAGCCCATATTTCTTGCACATTGTACCTGCTCCAGAAGTAATTCCAACAGACTGGCTAAAAGCGAATTTTATGTAAAGTGCGCAGTGCAGTGTTCCAGTATCTGCATTATGTATACGGCCCGTCATGGATGTACTGTTGGTCCTTTGATCATTGAAAAGAAAAAAAAGATTATTCAGTTCTGGGCCTGCACATGCATGGTGACAGTATACCTCCCAATAGAAACACAAGAATAAGTAATAGGCATGCGTATTTCTACTTTGTTTCCAGTATGTCACATGTTGGACATGGCATATTTTGCTCACGAGTCTGGCCCTCAGGATAAATCGGTTGAAGAATGCTGGTACATACAGTTTTCCTTTTAAATGGAATCCGAAGCTTCTGCTGTACTATGTGGGAAATAATCTGCCCACAATTACGACCAGATGTCATTGTGAAAGTTTTTGAAATGTTTAGGAATCCCAGAGATATGAAAATGGAACTATAAAGAGATTAAACTTTTACAATTTTTATTTCCAGTACAAACAGAATAATGTCAACCAGTTAGCAGTAAAGTTTTTGGAAATGTTAACATTCCTACCCTCTGTCATATATGAGAATGCACTGATGAAAATAAAAAATAATTTTTACTATTCTTCTCTAAACAACAAATGTGGTGACATGTTGGAGCCAACTTATTATTTATTTGCATAAGTAATGCCTCTGTATTCATTGCTTTCACAGTGACATCACCAGATGGTGCAACCGTGTGGATTTTTAACATGAGGACCTGCAAATGAACATGAATCGTGTGGTATGGCTGAAAACGAAATGTCATACTGCCTGGTGTTTTTATATTTTTTAGACGCGCATTTTGGTTTTTTAGCATTTAAATGTGGCGTGTATCCTCCATTAAAACATTTGAATCAGGTTAGACATTAGGACTCTGGATGTGATTTTCAAGCTGTGCTTGAAAAGTCATGTGAGCGAACCCTATGAATACAGTAGCGTATTGAAAACTAGAAAAGTACCTGCTTACCACAAGAGGGCAGCATTTCACAGTCCCTCTTCCTCTTGGGTTTGTACTCCTAGGGCTGAGGAGCCATACTCCACAGTGCATTTCAAGAAAACTGCTGATCAATACAAGCTTATCAATTCCAGTTAAATAACTAAAACCTGAGGAAGTCCAGAACATGTTCTATGTCTTTCTAGAATAACTAAAAATGCACTTTATATCATTATTGTCATTATCAGCTTCCAAGGTGAAATATATCTTGGATTTATGATGTTGTAGGAACCTGCTGTTTTTATTTATTAATTTGTTTGCTGTACCTCTGCTGTACTCTCCCTGTAGTACATGCACTTTGAAGACTCTAAGCAGACTCTTTACGTTGAAGGATTCTTAACCTTGTTTTGAAAAATAAAATAAAATAAAAAATATCAGGATATTACTGGCTGTTTGCTAATTGATGTAAAATATTCTAACCTCAGTGTATTTGCACATTTAATACTACTGCTGCAGTGTAATAATGGATATAATTATTTATGAATTCACAACTACATTTTATGTATTGGAAGTGTAACATGGTGACTAGGGAATCGGACGTGTAAAATTTTAGGTCTGGTTCCCAGACGGTGGTGTGTCTTTGAGCGTGGCATATAACATGAATTGTTTCAGTAAATATCCAGTTATATAAATGCATTGTATGTAATGAATGTAAGCTTAGTTTGTACGTAGCTCTGGATAAGAGTGTGAAATGTAAAGTAATTTTATATAAATTATATTCTTCAATAATTTATTAGGGTTCAATTTCAATACTACTACTGATACTACTACCATTATTAGTACAGTATCAATCAATTCATATTTTGTATTGCACCATTTACAATCAGAGTATCAATGACCACATTCAGTGCTTCAGTGTAGATATTTTCCAGAGGAAATAAAAGTGGGAGGAAAACACTAAGAACACAAAATATATTCTGTATATTTTTTCAATGTGGGAATAACTGGGAAATAATTCCCTGATGAAATGGAAGCTGTGGAAAATGATGGGAATCACAGAAGAATAGCACATAAAATCACTAATCACAAAAAGGTTGAAAACAGCTGAAAAGAACAGCTTTTCGTTTTATACATTTTGTAGAGAGTGACTGGGTGACAGAGTGATGCTTATGCTTTTAAAAATGTCTATTTGTAGAAGGCCCTTCCAAAAAAAAATGTTTGGTTCTCATATTATAATTTTTTTGATAATTATTCATATTTACAATGAATAAATACTACTACTACTACTAATAATAATAATAATAATAGTAAAAATTATATTATCATTATTATATTGACCATTTACAATGATGGAATAATAATAATTAGTAGTAGTAGTATTTAAACGAGTGTTGAATTATGGGTATTATTATATGTATATTACACACAATGCTTTTTTTGTATAAATGCTGTTGTAGCAAGAAATTTATAAAAAATGTATTTACAAAAAATGTAAATACGCATAGAAGCTTACTGCACACGCGGGACAATAGAACCAGACCTTATTGAATAAATGCCTCCGTTTAGTGACATGTGAAGGACAAATTTTCCGGTCACTTCTTCAGATTTACACACACAAACGTTTACGCAGTAAGGTCAGATTTTTTTGTCCTAAGTGTACGGTTTAGCAAAAAGCCTTAACATTTTTTGTAAATTTTTTTATAAATTGTCGTTCATTCTAATTAAAAGGTACATAAATAAAATACGTTTTATTTTCCAAAATACAGGTGTCAAAATGATTTAAAGTTTTCAGTACGTTGTACTTTATTAATTACTTTACAGGCATTTAGCAGACACTCTTATCCAGAGCGACTTACACAACTTTCTCATTTTAACATAGTAGCTCAATTTATACAGCTGGATATATACTGAAGCGATTCAGATTAAGCACCTTGTAGTGTCCTACTACAAATGTACACTTCGTTTGCAAGGATATCACCACTGAGCTGTCTTAGATTTTTATGAGATTGTTTGAAAAACTGCAATAAAATTAGCTTTTCTTGTTAGTATTATATTAATATATAAATAATATGTATATTAGGGTTATCAACCATTTAAAAATCTATTTGTTTGTTAAATTTTTTTCCCATTTGTTTAACTAATCTGGAAAATTTAAATGAATGAATTAAATGTTAATATATTTAAATATTCTTTGGAATCCAATGCTAGTTGTAGAACCACTGTCCTTGAACATGCTAATTTGCTGACCATTTGAGACAATTCAGACGAGAGTTTCTAAGTGCTTTTTTATATACACTTGGTTTTGGCTTGAGAGCTACAGCCGTTTGCTTAGTGGAAGTTTCCCACCATGATCTTGGGGGGCATCTTTAACCATTCCTGCATACAAAATCTTTCAAGATCTTTTGGTATGCACTTCCATTTGCTGTCCTCTTCCCTTTTCAGACTACCGTCTTCCATTTAATTGACACATTTTTGATCAGGTTGTAGTCCGGAGACTGATATGATGAAAAACAGTTATTTCATCGTCAGTTTACAATTTATTGTGTGATTTTGAGGTATGCTTGGGATTATTGTCTTGAGGAAAGATCCATTTGTATCTTAAATTTTACCTTTGTCAAATGGCGGTTGAGGTATGGCCGACATGTCTCGGTCCTCATTCCATTGACTTTAAAAACAGCACCAGAGCCAATAAATGCAAGTAAACACCATACCGTATCCTTCGTCCGACTCAAAACCCACCACCAAAAAAAGTTCAATTTTGGTCCCATCTGACCATAGCATCTGGTCCCAATTGAAGTACCAATGCTGAACTTTGATTGTTACCAGATGTAATTTCGGCATAATTTTCGCCAGACTTGAACCGCTCAAAACTTTGTGGTTTGAATTGAAGAGGGCAGTCCACAAGTGCAGACCAAAGGACCATGAAGGATTCTGTATGGAGGAATGGTCAAAGATCACACCCAATATGTTCACCAATCTCTTAAAACACTCAATAGTTGTATTATTGCAGGGACTGAAAACAGGGATTCCAATAATATTGACACCAACATTTTTGGGAAATAAATAAATACTTACTTGCAATTGTAATATTATAAAACATATCATGTTTCTTATGATTTTTGAACCTACAATATTGTTTTGTTGTTTAAGGCCTTTTTTTTTTTTTTTTGCTAATTATAGTCTATTTAACATGAATTTACTACATTTTAAATATATAATGCAGTCAATGTCTGGGGAAAATGTTTGTTTTTGAAATTAGAGGAAAAGATTACTTTAAAAAACCATAGTGCACTGTCTGCATTGTAAACTGAAATGTTTGTAAAAGGTAGCGTGACTAGTTACAGTTACAGTGTCACCTCCAAGCAAAGCAGCTTTTCATAGCTACCATTAACCAACTGAACGAAAGCATAGTGGGAAACTTCCACTAAGCAAACGGCTGTAGCTCTCAAGCCAAAACCAAGTGTATATAAAAAAGCACTTAGGAACTCTCGTCTGAATTGTCTCAAATGGCCAGAAAGTTAGCATGTTCAAGGACAGTGGTCCGACAACTAGCATTGGATTCCAAGGAATATAAAAATATATTAACATTTAATTCATGCATTTAAATTTTCCAGATTAGTTCAACTAATGGAAAAAAATTTATTGATTTTTAAATGGTTGATAACCCTAATATAGATAATATTTATATATTATAACCCTAATATAGATAATATTTATATATGAATATAATACTAACAAGAAAAGCTAATTTTATTGTAGTATTTCAACCAATGAAAACTATTTTTGGAGAAATTACAAAAGATGAACATTTAGGCTAATAAACATAGACTATAGCAAATTATGTATTATATGTGTGTGTGTTTATTTAAAAATGTAATAAAAAACATGGTGTAATTAAATTGAGCAAATTGTGAATTAGCTTTAATAAATTATACTGGCATGTGTGTTATTATACAACTATTATACAACTGAGGAGGTAAGGTTATATTGAGGATGCGCAGGCAGTCGTCAAACCCAAAGGCAAGCCCTGGCACAGATGAAAAGGAGTCCTGTCTAAATGAGTTTAGATGTTTCAAGGTCACTGTCAAACTCAATCAAACAGCTTTTCACATGCAGGGACAAAAGTTCAAAGCAATGCATTGCATACAGTGAACTATCAAATTGCACAAAGACTACGAAACGGTACACGGAGACTTATCAAAAGCTTTAATGAAAGCTATTGGTCATGTTAATGCAGTCGGGATAAAAGAAAGATGAATACCCTTGCATCAAAAACAGAGGTGAAGAGGGAAAGGCGGAATCATGATGTCATGCAAACTAAAAACAGGTACTTTGCGCGAATATCGTCCCAATATTTCAGTGTTGAGGAAAGGTGCTGGGGCGGTCCAACGGTAAACGGAACAGTAACGCCGTTCCTTCGCAGGGCTAGAAATAAAACGGAAGGGGTCGCTCTTAATCTGCTGATTCCCACAGCTGATCTGGGGAAGGAGGTTCATTCAGATGATACGGGGTGAAAAGGACAATTCTCACGGATGCTGTATTCATGATGTCCTACATGTAAAGGGCAGGGCGATTAGGTGACCTCTCTATGAACTTGATCTACGATGGGGGGGGTGGGGAGCGGGATGTATGATAGGGTCGCATTTGAGTCTGACCCATCCCCCCCCCGGGGCAGCCGAAGGAGTCTGTGCCCCTCCAGTCATTGGACAAATGTAGTAGTTGTGGGTGCGAGAGTAATACCAGCTCTGGTTTAAGAGTGGTGACCTTTTGATGAACTCGCACTTTTTCTAAGGGGCATTTGGAAAGGGATGAAATATGTAATGTATAGAGACCCCCCCTCCCCACCCAAACACGGGAATGACCACTGATTGACCGCGTCGAGAAAATGATCAGAGATGGCAAGTTTTTGGAAATGCTTGTGTGTTTGAGAGGACATAGGACCAGAATTCAAGTTCAACACAGGAGGCTGATAATTGGCCCAATGGCTACGTTTGCAAATCTGTTAACAGGGCCAATAATAATAATAATACAATAAGTATGATCTCTATATCTCTATATGAATTATATTTGTATTCATTTGATCTTATACCTTCTTCACAGATGTTATCATTCGACTGTTCAATTTAATGGAGGTGTACATACATTAACTATTTGTTGTCTTGCTATGAAGAGGTATCCGGGTATTGTTCACTCCTTGCTGTAAAGGGGATTTGCTCGGCACGCTGTAAAGATCCATTGCTATAATGGGGTGTTGCTAGAAGGGATAGGCAGTTACTATAAAGTAACAGCAACAAAGAAATCACCATTATCATCATAATCGTAAGACAAAATATGAACATAATTAGCTAAAAAGAAATATGTGTATGTGTCTTTGCAGACCCTGTATATTTAATTTCAATTCAAATTCAATTCTATTCTATTTGTATAACAATTTTTTACAGAGAACTGTCACAAAGATGCTTTACAGAGAAACAAAGTGAAATTGGGCAGAAACGTGGCCTAAACCAAAAAGCAAGCAAGTGAGGTAAAAAATCCCCACCGGGGAGAAAAATACTGAAACTGTGGTGAGAAAAAAACTCCCCGGAGGGAAGGAATCTCGGGAGGAACCCCAGTTATGGAGCGGGAGCCCGTCCTCCACCGGCCGGCCCGCTGTAAAGTAAAGGGAGAACAGAGATATACAGTCAAGCCGGAAAGTCTGCACACCCCTTTCACCTTCTCCACATTTTATTACATTACAGACATATTCTACAATAGATTGAGTTCATTTTTTGTCTCAAAATTCTACACAAAATAGCCCATAATGACAAAGTGAAAACATGTTTTTAGAAATTTTTGCAAATGTATTAAAAATCGAAAACTGAAATCTCTCATTTACATAAGTATTCATACCCTTTGCTTTAACATATTTTTAAAGTATCATATTTAATACTTGTCATTATGGGCTATTTGTGTAGAATTCTGTGACAAAAAATGAACTCAATCTATTGTAGAATATGTCTGTAATGTAATAAAACGTGGAGAAGGTGAAAGGGGTGTGCAGACTTTCCGGCTTGACTGTACGAGGGATGGTAACGGCAACATGAGGGATCTATCACAACAAATAATCAAATGGGTTGAGCGTACTTTTTTATATGTGTTCTGCTGGCAAAATATACCTGAGGTACTTAAACCTACATAGTAGTGAAGAAAAAACATTTGTTGGATGTAGAATGCATTTATAAATCTTATGAGGGTTACAAAAATGCATAAGGTTCATATGAGGGCTATGAACTTTGTTTTTGCTTGGTGTATCCTGTAAACCTGCACTTAATTTGTATTACCGAGATACATCTGTAGTGGTTTTTACATAACAGTTTTTCTTTTTTCTTTACTTCATATTTTAAGGTTGAAGTGCATTTGTCACTACGGAAGCCCTGAAAGGCAAGGTGAACATTTTTGTTTTTCGCAGTAAAAGTCGGCCAAAAGAGTTATTATCTCATACGTACAAGATATCTATTTGGCCGACGTGGGCTGCAAATTTTTTCTTTCACTTCTTTTCTTTCAGTGCTTCCATAGGTCAACGTTAATTCTATTGACAAAAATATAGTGAAAAGTCTGGAGCCTTCCTACACTTGCACTAAGCCAAAGTACATTTTGGATTAAAAATGCTCTCAGGGGGAGTGAATATGATGTGTGTGAGACGGTATGGAATCTTTTTGGCTGGAATTGTATTTATTTCAAAATTAAGAACAAATGCTGATTGAATCCAGGCTTTTGTGTAACATATGTTATAGCTGAAGTGTCTGATCTGAGCAACGTACAGGCCGAAACTCAGACACTGCCCCCTTTGCTCATCGCTGCCCTGCCCTGTCCCGGGAGAGGCCGGATTACCGTCCCATCTGTTCCAGCGGCGCTAAGCCCACGAGGGCTCTGCTCTCTGAGCCTCTGGGATTGTTAGCCCCGATTAGCGTGACGTGCCCTTCGGCGCAGCGATGGTGTGCAAACCCCACGGATTGGCATGACCTACTGCCCTGCCACTGAACCGAGGACAATTTGGGAAAGGGGAGGAGCCGATGCGAGGCGAGCGAAGATTGTGCAAGAACAGGAAGAGGAGAGAGGAATGGAGAGACAAAAATGTAGCGGTGAAAGAGTGCACTCATCGCCTGCAGAACAGAAATTGGCAAAAGAAAGAAAAAAAAACTGCTTTAAGACAGTTGTCTGTAAAGGGATGTGTTTTGTCAGCGGGTGTGTTATTTTTTCCTGTGTATGCGAGGGCATAAACCTGATTTCTGGGAGTGAATATATAAACTGTTAATTTAAGGACTGCTGGGGGGGGGGGGAGTTTCCTTCTGCCATTATGCTGGGATTTCAGTTTAGTAATGGGGACTGCGGTATGGCATTGAATCCAGGCTTAACTAGCGCTAACTGCGGATGATAATTCTGCGTGGTGGTACATAATTGACGGTAGCAAGGTCCTTTAGTGACACGGAGAGAGGGTTTCAGTTAGGAAGTTTAACTGGGCATCTGCAGTCTGACTAAAATAAAATAAAATGTATTTAAAGACAACTCTGTAATTTAGCTGTAAAATAGGATTGCTTACATAGATTTAGCGGAGTTAAGTCAGTCAAACTATTGGCTTGTATCAAATCGCTATTGAAAATCAGTTAAAGATGCACATTATTACTGTGCGCTATATATTTATTTTTCAGTATCTTTTTGATTGGACAACTAATAATTGATCAAAGCTTCATAATTTATATAATTACTCTGTTTCGATATTGTCCTACCATATTTCTTTCTGCAAGGAAATTTATGGAGGTATTTTTGTAGCAAAAGTCTCACAAGTCTTACAGTGAATCCATTCTAGAAATTTGTGAATCCATTTACAGATTTGGGAATCCATTTACAGATTTTTGAACCCATTTACAGATTTGTGAGGCTTTTGCTACAAAAATACCGCCATAGAAATCTGCCCAACAAAACTCCTAAAACTTGTTATGCACGCACTCCAACTCACAGCTAGCACTATGAGACAGTGACTGTTATTCTTTCCATTTTTACAGGCCTGAGAAAATAGCTTAACTATTTTTAGCTTAAATATTACTTTTTGCATGGTCATAAACAGTAATATACCGTTTGAAAAATAAACAAAATTTTGAATTAATTCAAAATCTAAATCCATTCTGTATTATAATTTTTTTTTTTACCAAAATCATATTGAAATGCTAAAGTGATAATCGGTCATCACTATTGCACATAATTCAGGATACATTTTAAATTTGAGATGGGTCCCAGAAAGTGTATTCTCAAAAGTATTACTGCAAGTGAGTTATATGGTCAGCACTTTTGGGAACCACTGTCCTGTTGTAGTAAATGCATTATACTAATTGACAAATTCCAGAGAGCACAGTGAAAACAAGCGAAAAAGTTAGAATGAAGAAGGATAATTCTCAAAATGGACGCCATGGGTTCTTTGCCACGCTGTCACATGTTTAACGGATCGGCTATAAGCATGGAGTATGGATGCTCCCAAAACATCATCTCCCATCCCCAATCAACAACTTCTTGTGCTGACTTTTCTACTTATTTTTCTTTACTCAGGAAGTAAATATCCACAACCTATCACTAAGAAACATAGCAGAATGTTGCTTTATATGAATACAACAAAATAAATTAACAGAGAGAGAGAGAGAAACAGAGCGAGAGATATATTTTGGGCAGGGCTTGAGGGAGGTCCTCTTGTGTAAGCCTTACAAACCTACAAAGCAGTGACCCAATACTAAGTGTGTCGGACAGTAGCAGTTTGATTTGATTGGAAAGTGTTGTGTTGTTTAATCGCTCATTAAATCCAATTATGAGACATTTTAATCAGGGCGACAGTATTGCCGGGTAAGACAGCGTGTTCTCGGTGCAGCTGCCCTGCTGTGCTGAACTTCTGACCTTCTTGGAGGAGAAGAAATGAGGGTAACATTCCATCCTCATCAAACCACACACACGGACACACACACACACGCACACACACACACACACGTTCCCCCCTGAATGACATAAATAATGAGAATCACACAAACATCACACACCTTGTCTCACTCCCTTCCATTTTCCCAGTGTTGACTGCTTTATTGATCATACTTCTTTCTCCATTCTATTTGGTTTTATCCCTCGTTCTTACTGTTCTCCTCAACCATGTCTCTCACCATTGATCACAATCTGTCACAATTTGTAGACGAGTAGAGATTTGGCTATAAAAGAGAAAGGGGTAGATATATGGACAAAGGTGTAAACCAAATCAAATGATAGAAAGTCTTATTGTTTATAAATATACATACAATAATTACAAATACATGAGGAAAGGGACTTTCTCTTGGAATATTATAAGGAAACAAATAATATAGTTCATAAGCTAAAATAACGGATTAAACTAAACTGCCTCATAAATTCTCAACTTGGAAAAATGGTCCGTAAGGCAATATGCTATATTATATTCTCTGCGATGCAAATTTAGAGCAATTAAAATAATTGCTTTATCTGAGTGGTAAACATTACAGTTTATCTGTTTACAGGGGAAAATTTATGCCGAATATGGCGGAAACCAACAGTTTAATTACACCGACTGTTATATTCAGTATAATGAGAGTGTTATACTGAGACAAAGTAATTGGAAATAAAAACAAAATAATATCAGCGCTATATTTACATACACCATATAGATATGTAACAGTAATTTAGTGACACCAGTAATGCATGCTGATGCTTCATTCCAAAAATGTAGCTAGTAAGTTTATATAAGAAGTGAGCTATGGTTAAAAAATTATACTCCAAAAAGTCACAATTATTATTTACAGCCCTGACAATTATTTTAAATAAAACAACAAAAACAAATCTGCATTGACCTTCAGCTAGTTAATCTCAACCGTAGGGAACCGTATTCTGTATTGTTGCCTCCCATGGCTTCCTGTTTCATTGAGGTATAAAAATAAGGTAAGACGTATGTAAAAAATGCATGTGTCATCCATCGCCACGGGGAAAGGCAAAGAACTCCCAGAAGAGACAGAATGAAGGGTCAGGGAGATGGTGACAAACAAAATAAATACAAATCGAGACATACCATTTTCTACTATTAGGCCTATTGGAACCAGACTTTATGATATCCTCAAGAACTATGATATAAACAATGCAAAATCAGTGTTCGCCATTTTATTGAATTTTGAAGGTCTCTATAAAATCTGTGGTGTTATGGGTCAAATTTAACCTGGCAAAGAATATTGGTCGTTGATAGTGTGGCATGCGGCGTTAAAGAATTATGGGTAGTTCTGGTGATCAAATTTGACTTAAGCAAGATTCTACTTGGAGTCTAACCCCAACCTGAGGTGTAAAGTCCAGGGTTCAGAAAGTAAAAGTGCTGCCATGTGCTTCTTCCCCCCATAAACTCTAGCCAGCTGATTTCACTTATTCATTCTACCTCCTAGCCGAAGAATTCCCCAACAGACAGTTCCCCCTATGGGAAAATTTCTCACACTATTTTATTAAAATACACAAGTTGAATGAGCACACATGCTCTATTACAGCACCGCCCTGTTAACACATCCCATAATTAGCCAAAACCTGCATGTCTTGATTGTGGAAGGAAACCGGAGTACTCGGATGAAACCCACACGGACATGGAGAGAACATGTAAACTCCACACAGAAAGGGCCCGGCCGGAATTCAAACCCGGAACCTTCTTGCAGTGAGGTGCTGTCCACTGCACCACCGTGCCACCATATGGACTTGTTCTCTCTCTCTCCCTCTCTTTCTCTCTCTCTCTTTCTCTCTCTCGCACACCTGACCCCACGAGAAGTAAACCTTTCTCGCAGCTCCGACTGTCTCTCAAATGCCCACACACTCCTGTAGAGAATACCCCTTTCTCTGTCACCACATCTTCATAATATTATGTACAGTACTATGGGAACTCAGTTTTTCGTCTCGTGGGGGCGCAGCACGAACAGCGCTACTCAGATTTCTCGCAACGTCAGTATCTATAAACACGGCTTGTTTGAGCTGTTGTCCGAAGTCATTCTGCAGCGGCATCCATGCATTTCGACATGTCAAACAACTTCACAGCCCACAAGGCTCTTGATCCTATCTTTGATCGTGACGATGCAATGGAGAGCAGGGTGAAATTCAGGAGCAAGTGTCTGAGATGGAGGATGATGTTGAGTGTGATTCGTGACCATGATGCAGAGAGCTCTTCTGACGAGGGGTGAAGCTCAAAGCCATGACATCTCCATGTCAAAAAATGGCAATTTATCATGGTCCTCAACCTCTTATGAGGAAAAAGTTTGTCTATTACTAGTGTTATAATCAGATAACATATATTCATCTTTTGTCTTCATCAGACCAAATCTAGTAGATGAATTTTGACTTTTCTACTGAAAACAAGTGGTATATTATAAAGTAAATGTGGTCTTTGGACCACACAATAAAAAAATTGAGTAGATGTTATGGTTTTGAATGAACAGTAAGTTAGGTATGATGTAGAACTCGATTGAAGTCTATATTGATTCATGATAATCATTGTTTTATGAGTGCTTTGTAATTTTAAAACCTGTCAGGTCAAATTTGACCTGCTAACACAAAGGTAATAGAAAGGTAAGAAGTTTCTAATCACTGGAACAGTGAATTTTTCAATCCCAATACGCCAATGTTGGAAATTGGTTGCATCTTGGGGTCACAAAAATCTCCAAATGTACCATCAAACCCCAGCTTCATGCCAGGGTTGTCATAAAAAAATACACATGTATTTTATAACAAAATATTAAAATTAAGAGAAATCAATGAGTGTTGGTATCTAGAATATTCTAAATATTGTGGTAAGTCTTTGACATGATGGGGTTTTGTATCTTGTTCTAGTGCTCTTGTTATTGTGTAATTAAAGTGAACGGTATGGTTTAGCTCGGTAGAACATCGGAATCTACTCACTGCACAGTAAAATATTTTGTGTTAATTTAGCTGATGTTGTATAGAAACATTTTAAAAAGAAATACTCACGTGGATTTTAATAACGTGTCTCAACCTCTCCTCACTCTGCTGGGGGGGAAGTGGCGTTTGAGGGGGCCAATAGAGCGCATAAGAAGCCAAAAAAATGATTGATTGCGATGGAACAGGAAGGCTCATGCATTATGCAGATATGTCAGGACAGGCTAGACCCAGTGCCCTGACTCTCACCTCAACTGTACACATCTACACATCTCCCTTTGGGAAGCATCCCTGCTCAGAGGCAGGTGTACCAATCAGCCCAGGCCTGTGGTGGTACAGCCAGACCGCCGGGGGATAATCACTCGTAGTCTGTTTGCTTTCCTTGCAATGCCATATAGCGGTTCGCAAATAGGGGGAGCAGTTGTCTGACCCAGAATCAAAATTTTGCAAAATGTTTGAATTTGAGTTGACTTGAGAACAGACAGAAATATTTTACGTTTCAAATCTACTATTCAGCCTAATAATGTATCTCTCTTTCTAATATGATTTTTTTTACAAGGGTAAACAAGGGTTACATTTTATTGGACAATTTGTCAGGAAGAATGAAAAAATGAGGTTAAAATGACGGACGCTGAATAGCTGATAGCTGGCCTTCTCGTTAAGTGTCTGACAGCATGCACCTTAAACAGTGATGGATGTTCCTCTCCCAGGGTATCAGTCAGAGCTTGTCCGCCTGTCCCGCAGGTCAAGGTTGTGCAAGTGTGCCGCTACGTCGCGAAACAATCTCGGCGGGATGCCCACTTCTCAGACATAAGCATGGATAACCCAGAGAACAGGTGCTGGGAGAACAAAATGGCCGCAATATGCATATTCACAAAAATGGAAATGCAGAAATGACAAAAACTAACAAACAGACACACAAAATCAGCCAAGATGGAATAACTGACAACAATACTGTTGAACAAAAACAAATGACATGACATTGAAGTTACATTTACATAAATGACATAACATTCAGTTACATTACATTCAGAAATGATATTACATTAATTTATGTTAAAGTAATGCACATGTAGGTCTAAACTGCATATGCTGCCACACTACTGTATATCCGGGTCACTCCATTTTGAGTTAAAGTTGTCAGTGATCTACACCACCAATGGGTATATGATCCATGAATGGATTTGAGCTGTAATCCCAGACAGTCTTCTTAGCTCTGATGAAGGAGTATGCGGATCTGATTTGAACTTTGGTTCATTAAACTTGCTTTTGGAAGCTGCTGTCATATTTCTTTTATTTTGAGTGTTCCTGGTACTATTACTATATCTCGGGGAAGTATTGTATTGCTCCAACTGAAGTATGAATGCAAGGATTCAAACTTAATCATTTTATCTGAACGATTTAATTAAAGTATCAAACTCTAATAACCTGATCGACAATTATCAATTACAATCACATTTGATATTGTACAATAATGAACACTGATACATAAATCATATCACTCTGTGGATGCTTATTTATACGTTAGAAATATGTATTTTTAAAATAAAAATACAATTGTATTGCGCTTACTATGTAGTTTAATGTTGTTACACATGTATGTGGAACAAAATGTTTGTATTTAAATAATTGAAATATTATTATGAATACTCATTAATGAACTCATTCTTATTAGTGCATTAATTCACTCTCACAGTAGTTACCACAAGTGACTATTTAATATTATGTGGAGGTTTTCCCTTAAATACAAAGTATTATTTATCATGGTTAAGACTAAGATGCCAATAGCATACATGTTTTTCTATCTCAGTGGATTCTAACTTTCTGCTCTATGTATTAACAATAATTTCTGATAATAATGATTAATATACATTTAATTAATTTATAACTTAGGTTTAAAAGAGGTTTAAAAATAGATAAAAAAATATTGAACATTGTGGCCTAATCTATGCACATGGAGTGCTTAAATATTACTGAGAATAATATTTGAGTAATGTTATGAAGCCATATTAATAGAGTCTTAAGGCATTCCAATGTACAATAGAATATGTGGGCAGTGCATGTTGATAAAAACACATTTTAAGTTATACTGAATTGTTTAGCTTAAAATTAATTAACATTTATATTTTAATTAAATATACAAATTCTTCCAACAATTAGTGCTTGTTATTTCATTCAAAATCGCAAAAAGTGTAGGTATTCACGTTCTATGTTCAAGGTAAAACTTTCAAATCTCGCATATGAAAATACTAATTTATGTAGAAAATACAAAATATTGGGGAAACCTTTATAGGTGAAAAGTGTGAATAACAATACATTCCCCCAAGTCATGATTTGCTTTAAGATAAACAGGATTCACTGAAGACAAATAACTATAATTCTAAGGAAATAAATGAATGAATTTCAATACAATTTGAGTAAAAATAAAAGAGTTATCATCATTTTTACAGTTAATGTTTTTATGTAATGGAGAAGGTCTAAATTATTGACAACCTTCATACCATAGGGTAGTTATCATATAACATTTTTTGTTCCTAATTAAACTTATTTCTGTTAAATTATAACATGAGCTTCTTTGATTAATTACAAGACAAACAAAAAAAAATACCTGTATCAACTGACCATCTATTATAAATATACATAAAAAAATGTATAAATGCATCTAAACAGACCATTTGCCCCGGATTGTTAGTCTCAAATTAGTCTTCTATGTTAACATAGCATAAGTCTGACATTTGCTGAAATAGACATAAAATAAAAAAAACTACAATAATTATATACATTTTGGTTAGACATTGGGCCTTTGTAATGCATAAAAATACACCCCCCAATTCTGTTATCTTCAAATCACAAAGAAAAAACATTATTGAAATGAGCTCAAAATACCATTATAAATCCAGCATTTGAAGTGAAAGTATGCTCATTTTGAATTATGTTTCATGTCTGATTTAAATGCTTGTCAAAATTAAAAGTACACATTAAATATTTATAGCAGTATCAGCGGGCTTCTACGCTGTTTTCAGGGGGAGTCAGGAAGGTAGGTGGATTGTAATTAGATATGTTTGTGTTCCTCACGAGGTTGAAGTTGTCTTCTAAATGTTAATGACTGGTAAGTACTATTGTCAAAAAATATAGTACTTTAGCCCTTTGTTTGTCATTGGAATATTTCCTGCTATTGCCATAAAGCGTTACTCATTAGTACAAAGCATAATGCCTTTGCAAATCCCCTCAATAGCTTTTACAATAGAAGAGCTTAGAATAATGTCTCTGTCTTCAGACACAGAACAGCTTCGGTTCAGTTTTAGAGATATCACACTTTAGAAAAATGTATCTTAGTTATAACACATTTAAAAAGTAATTTTTGCTTATAGAAAAAGTCTATTTAGAAAATATCCACATTAACAACAGCATTTTGTCAGAAATATAAGACTGACATCTAATATATGAAATAGTCAACGTAACCCACCGTATAGACATTTTCTAGAACATAACAGCCCAGCTGTTGTTTTGCTACTCTTGGACATGTGACCTTGTTCTATCCACAGGTGATACATTTCACACGATTAACAGTGCCTGTCGCATTCGTTACCTGTCTTTCATGTCCTGACTGCTTTGCCGCCTGGGTTGTGTGAGCATAAGGTTACGTGACAAATTGTCAGCGGCCAGGTAAGGACAAGGCAGCCAGACAAGACAGCCGGGCGGTGGACGCCTGAGCGTCCGTTATCTCGGACTCTGTCTGGCCGTGCGCTAGTCTGTGTGCTGGATGCACCTGGCAACCATCATCTCACAAGGACAGGAGGATCGATACAGACGGCTGAGCAATGGAGGAATCGGTATAGCTTCGAGCTGTTCTGACCAGCTTCCTACTGATACCGCTTTATACCATGAGCGGTTGTCGCTCATTGCGAACAGCTTTGCTTCTCTCTCGGCTGGGTAAATGATCTTGCACTGGATGGGGATAAACGTCTATGTAATAGTTATGGATGGAAAATTGGAATATATCAGAAGCGTTTACTGTGGCATCCAACAAAGAAATTCCCACAAGAAAATTAAGAGGGTGTTTTATACCATGTTCAGACAGAAACCTCAATTCAGCAATACTTGTCTTTAACTTTGAATTGCAGTTATATGCATGTTTGGTTTTTACCTCACAAACACAGTCTGGCAAATTCAGCAATCACCAAAAGTAACTCATTAAACACATTTTCAGACACTTTATTTATAAACTAACTTTAAAGAAACAAGTTAATTGAATCTAGGCCAACTTGGGAAAAAATGGAATTAGGGTCAAAGTAGAAGACAGAAGCTGAGATGTTGCTGAAATGACAACTGTCTGTCGCACAGCAAAGCATAAAACGCATTTTCAAGAATTTTCTGTTACACATCTCCCAAAAACTTGAATAACCACATCAGCTGTTGTACCATGGGTTTTCCACTAGATGGCAGTGTATCATTAGCTTGAGGAAACGGGGGTAATAATACGCATGAAATGGTTGAGGAGGAATGAACAAAATAACCGAGTGTAAACAGAGGAGGGATGCTCTTCCGATTGAGTGACTGATGACCTTCGGATGAACTGTAGATCTGGATGCTTCCCATTGGAGTAATGGAGTATTAAAGAGTTTAAAAGTAAACTCAATCTGCAAGAAATAAATGGATCCCCAGACTGTTGTTCTCGTGCATGTGTTTGCTTGCTTAACAATAGCAATCTGTTTGACAGTTTCGTTTTGCTGAAGATGAACAATGGGCAGTTAATTCACATCTTATTCTACATTTTATCTTCTGCTTGTGTCTTGATCCGGTAAATCACAAGATCATATGCGGCATTTGCACATTCCCAGATCTTTTAACCATGTGAATAATTAACTTTTCATTCTCCAGGCTTACAACCAGAGCATTTTTGACATTCTAAGGGTGTGTTTATCTGTGCCGACTGCTTAGTTCAAAGGCCTGCATCTAAATTTATCGAATTATTTAAATGTTCTTAAGTGACATGAAGGAAAGAGTGTTACTACAGAAGACACGACTGAGAGAAACAGAATTGCAGATTCGCACCGTTAATATTCAGGGGATTCTCACACTTATTAATCGTGTAAAAAAAAAGCTGGTTGATAGTGATGCCTTGTTTTAACGTAATGTGATCATGTTATCATCATATCTCTTGTCGGCCACGACAGTGATGGAATGGAACGGCCATAGTAACATGGAGATCTATCCATAGTTACCTCAGGTGCGTGTTTACCTCATTACCTCTTTTCACTGACCTGGCGAAGATTGATAAGCTGTTGGTTCATTTGGTTAACAACACTTGATTACAAACAGGCTTCCTGTGCCTTCTTGGCGATATAGCATTTTGTATTTCTGAGACAAACACGGACGTTCTCAACATTTGTAAGTCTCTCTGGATAGAGTGTCTGCTAGGTGAATGCAATGTAGTCTAATTAATTGCTGTCTTTTTTGGTCTGACAAGCCGTTAATTTTGGATTTTCAAATGTGTGTGAGCCCTATACTCGACGAGGATACAGAACACTGGTAGATAAATACGTTGGTTTGCAGCATTACAATTAAAAATAAATTAATAAGTGGGTATAATAGAATTTAGAAAATGTAACGGTAGTAATAAATGACTATACAGCCATGAGTGACACAGTATAGAGTATAATCACAATATATCAAAGTAGACCACTGCATTAATAAACCACAAGAGCATGGAACACGCAACAACACTAATTTTCAACACTTATTTGACATTGTTTTCACGATAACCTTTGTCTGTAAGCCCCCCCGATGGGATAATGTTCCCTCATTCAAATCGAACAGCGATCATTCAACACGGTGGTACCACACCCTAGAAGAAACTCCTCTCGAATTACTGGTTCAGTCAGGCTTGGGTGTTAAGTGGCATTGTGGAAAGGCAACAGGGTTTACTGTATAATCAGAAGGCTTTAACTTCAACTTCAGGTTTGCCCTTCGTGCGCGCTTTGGTACATTATCTGCCTTTTCTCCCAATACTGTATATCCCACATATATGTTGAACATGTAAAAAAAGTACATGAACCTAAATGAGGCCGTGTGCTAATTATTTGAGTGATGTGATGTCAGTAGGAATTGTTAGAGCTCTACAATAAGAAAGAAAAAAACCTTTCAAAGTAATCATTTGGCACGACCTGCTGTACCCTTTTCTCCCCTTTTTATTCAATTCTCTACCTAAAAACTGAAAAGCCCAGTTGTTTGGGACATTGGTAATTGGTTTCAGACTCATATTTTGGACTCTGACCATTAGGGCACATCGCCAACTACGTCGGCACGCTAGACTCGCTTTAAACATGAGTAATGAAATTCAAAACACAGACCCCGGGTCCCCTCCACTAGCAGAAATCCTCCACTGAGCTGTGATATTGTGTCTGGAACGCCCGTCCATGTCTAAAAGCACGGGGTGATTATTAGGGTTAGCCAGAAGGCTACAGGTTTAAATCTTGGGTGTATCACGATTGTAGCACTCATCACTTTAACTGCTTCAATAAAGAAAGTGGACATTTTTGAGTGTGTAAGCTGTGTAGGATATCCTGGTTAAGTACACAAAAGCGATGATATATGATAATAGCAGATTGCATTTATGTCTCAGTCTAAATCCACCAGCTAGGGTGTAGCGTACCACCTGGATGATACGCACCAGCCATTTTTGCTCAGCACGCATCAGCCGAGTTAACTAGGGTAACGGGGAGGGGCTTATTAACCTGATCATTCTGTGGAATGACTAGGTGGCCAGACTGAGCCAATGGGAATTTTTGTAGGATAACAGGAAAGCCCCCTACTGTTGTATATGAATAAAGTGTCTAAAAAGAGAAATTTTAATTGATATGTGGCCAGGTCACAGGCTGCTGAAACACAGCAAACTGGTTGGGGCTCAGAGAATCGGTCCCGTTCTGCCAGGTGGGATCCACAATACATTTGCGTACATCCACTGATCTTGAAATCATCAGGATAGCTCATCACACTTACTGAGCTGATCCTCATCAGATGAAGATTGCGGGATCTGCGTCGATTCAACATCAGTCTGACCTAATAGGACGTGACCACTGTAACCGCATAGCGATGCTTCTAATATGTCTTGGCACCATGCATTTCTTTTGTGTGTGCTCTTTCGATTTTTGGATTGAGATTCTGATGACATCTTTAGTTTGGCATTGCGCACGAAGCATTCAAACTAACCTCCATGACGTTCAGTAAAAGCCCTGGTTTATTGTTTGTAACATTGCATTACTATTGGGACATCTGGTCAAAAGAAGAAAAAAAAAATATGCTGGAACTCGGATTCAAAATCAGATAAGGGAATTCAGAATGTATTTTAATCACTGTAATAGCTTTTTGGAAAATTTAAATGAGAAAAATATCCAGGTGCTTCTGGAATGTATCCCTGAACTTACAATGTACGTATGTATTTTTTTTAATGTACTTTTTTCTTGCTTTGGAAACCCAACCTGGAATAAAGTTGCGAAGGGTAGCCTACCCAGTAGATTCCCTCTCTCATTATCCCAGCACCATTTTGTCTCCAGGTCCAGTATAGTCTTAGCCAAACACAACATCCAGCTGAGCCAGAAGAATTAGGAACAACTTCATCCCTTTCCTCTAATCAAATTAAAGTAAAAGCTGAAAGAGCTGTCACCAGAAAGACATAGAGAGGTGAGGGGGCAGGGGCCGAGGGTGGAGGGGGGGGGTTTGAAAACATGTGACACAGGCGAGATTCGAAGATAGCGGGTCGCCTGTGAAATAGCGGCGCCCTAATCTCGCAGGGAAACCAGATAGAGGAAGAAAGGCGACCGTGGCCTGCTATTGCGCACACGCAGAGAAAGCCATAATAACATCTAAGCCCATGCATTACTCCTAATGTGGACCAGGCTGCAGAATGTAGATACAGCCATTCCAGTTATATAGGCTCGCTGGATGTCTCCCAACAGATGGGACCTTATCACAGATCTGAATCACCTGTGCACATTCTTAGATGTGTCAGTAATGCCTTCCATTGTCAGATATTGCTAACGTCACACGCAATGGCAGGATGAATCCACACGCTGTAGGAATGTAGTAATTTTTTTCTAAGCAGTACGCCCTGGGTCTGTCAACCTCCATGCTGCACCTATGAAATGGTTGCCTTCAAGCTACACCTTAATCTCGTCTAATTGCAATTTGCATTGCACTTTTTTACACAAGAGAAACTTGTTTTCCCACAACACATTTTTAAAACGGTAGTATAAATAAATGTAAATGGTTGTGAAGGAGCCAAAATATGACTTTGTAAGTAAAAGTAAGATTTGTTGCAGATATTTTAGGTTGATGTGCCTTGTGTTAGCTGGAGGCCTAAGTTGTGTCTGCCGATACCAAAGGAATGAAGATTTGTCTCTGCACTTGCTTCAAAATAATGAATCTCTTTGGAATAAGGGATTACCTCCAGGGCATTTTTGCAACAACTGGCTGAAGAGGTGCCTTTCGTGCTAGGACATCCAAATAAGGAAAAAATGCAATTTTCTCTGAAAACCTGAATCAGAAATGATCTGCAGCAAGCGAGAACGAGAACTTAGAAATAGCACTATAAATTTGAAAAAAGATCAATTTATTCTGAAAGGATTTACAAAAAATGCCAGTGACTGCTCGCTGTGGGGACAGGGAATGAAAGCAGAGATGACCAAATGCAAAAATAGGCTCTGAACCTCCCAGCTGGCTGACTAACCAGCACCTATGCTCCTCTCCACAGACAGACAGGATTATTTGGAAAACTAGGGTGTCTGTGGAGTTTGACCCCCGGCTAAGGTTCCTTGGAGGGCCCTGCTATCTCCACCTGGGTGGGAGTTAATTGCCTCTGCACTGCTATTTGAGCGTGGCCATATGGCCTGTTTGACTTCATATGGAAACCAAGAGCAACAAAGGGCTCAAGAGAGATGGCATCTTTCAGTCGGTTTATGTCCTGAGGTGCATAGCCTTCCTCTTCCAGTCCGCAACGCCTCTAAAACTCACACATTTTCTGCAAAAACAAAACAAAAAAATCTACCAGTATATAGTATCCTTTATTAGGAATCAAGTCATTTTTAAGTTTTTTGTTTACGTTTTTATTTTGTATGCTGATAGATAACTGCACATAACTGTACTGACTAAAACCCGGATCAGTGTTTTTGTTTCCATGTTCCATATTTGGGGAGGGGTTTCCAGGTTTTACTCAGCAGTTATCTCAGCCTGCTTAGCCTGCTTCGTGATACAGGCCACAGGAGTTATTGGCAGGCGTTTAAAACAGTCTTAGTATTTATAATAGTTATTTACTAAAACAAATGCAATTTCAAATGGATTTTCAAATGCAAGGATACTGCAGTCTGCTGCACAACAATGTTGCAAACGTTGCGTGTTGCGTATCGAGCAAGTTCTCGGATTTCCGCCGCGGGCAAACTGCCCGTCCCATAGGGCCATCCAGTGGAGTGTAAGGCACACAGTCTTAATGAAGTCCGGACAGTTTATTTTCATGGTTTATCGCCTCGCTTTATTCGTCCGGGTCAGAGTGTCTCGACTGAAGCGGAGGAGAGAAACAGCGATTAATTGAAGTGGTGCAGAATTGCATTTTTCAGGCTGGTGATCCGTGTGTTTACTGCTGACTCGTGGGGGCATAAACCATCTAATTTGATAGGAAGCACTATGTCTTTCAGACAACCCAGCGAGGAGAAGGCTCAGGCTTTTATTCATCAGCAATGCATTCGTTATGCATCGGTCAGAAAGCGTGCGGTATATATATACAGAGCTTCCTCTCTTTCCGATGGACTGTTAGCAACGTTCACGTGCGACATTCAAATGTGTAGCGTGTGTCATGCGGCGCCTGTTTGCATCTGACCCAGTGGAACAAGTGAACGGTTCAGAAGGTCAAGACTCCTGGGTGGAAGGGCATTGTCACATGTTCTGACCTGCTAGAGCAGCCCTGGCAGACACAACATGTCTACTGTCACTCACAACCCATGTGGGTGGATTGGGAAAGCTTAAATCAGAATATTTTAAAATCCCACCGGAGCTAGTTAGGAATAAGAGACCAGGGAAATGGTTATGCTCGAAATATAGATATCAGTGTGGTTTCCTTGACATGAGGGAAATGTTTGACACAATAATGTTGTAGGTTTCCATCCTTGGTTGTGACATAGGCTTTTTGCTGTTGAACTGGAGCGTGAATTTCAGATGTTTCAATAAATCCATATAGATTTTCCAGTCCATAGGAATTCTTTAGTTACTTTTCTTTTATAACTTGTACACAAATCCGTTTGTAAGAAAGCTATAAAAGCATGACGTTTCTGAACGTGCTTAATTCAGGGATGGCTACCCTCAGCAGTGCGGACTTTTCTTGCCTGAACGTTCCGTATGAATCTGATTGTGTGCTACGTCACCACATGCTTTAAAGGATTTCATATCAGGCTATCCAAATCTCCCATTGAATATTTATGTGAGCCAGGCAGCTGTATCTAACAATAATATTATATGAAATTATTCGATTTTTTATGTTTTTTAAGACTTTATTTACTTTACGGAATAAAACAGTGTTGATTGTAACCAAGGAAAGTTCTCACCCAAACCGAGGAGAAAATAAGATCATTTGTGAAACTTCTGGTATAAAACACCCTCTTAGTGGGTCATTGAAATATAAAATGAAATGACCTTTTTTTATACATCTACTTTTTTTTATACTTATTTGAATATTTAAGGACATTGAAATAAAATGAAAGCACATGGAGATTGCTTCCTGTACACCCAGTTGCCTATCCATTACTTCCTGCTTGTGAAGAGACTTTGATTTTGAAAGCAATCTGGAAGTACTGTTGACCTCTGGCCTCTGACCTCTGATCCTCTCAGGCTTGTTGATTGGCTTGGTGCCCTTGGAGCAGAGTGGCAGGGCCTCTTCTTTGTATTTCAATCAGTAAGATATGCCCTGCTGTAAGAGGAGATAACCTCCCAAATGTAGGGGATTTGAAAAATTCACGGGGGAGCTTTCAAAGTAAAAATGCACGGGAGTCAATGAGACATAGAGAATTTTAAAAAGAGGTACGGAGAAAATATTGTGAATTTTGTATAGGAGTCATTTGGAGACGGGGGGTTTCCAGGGATGTTTTGGGTGAACAAAATCCCAGGCATCTGGCAACACTGGTTACCTACACTTTCCCCCATTTTGCTTTACAGTCCTTCATGACTGTAGCCGAAGAAAACTACTGAAAGGTAAGGTAGAAGCCTTACACGACCCGATCACAAATAGGGGGACATAGGATAATGTTCTTTTAAAATATCTTTTAATGATTAAATATTTATTTTAAAGATTTAAAAAAATATATAAATATTAAAATATATCTATACAAAATATAATCTGAAATGCATGTGCTTAAAGGTACAACATATTACATTTTATATATAAATCAGAAGAACACTAAAAACTATAAATATATTATGCACCTCAGTGCTGCAGCCAGCAAAGGCACAAAGATCCAGTGCAGAGCTAGCCACTCCAGCGCAGTTTTCTTTTGAATGCTGGGTCATAAGTTTGCTCGTGATAGGGCTCCCAGTGGACGTACACGTATGCATGGTTTGCTCTCTCCCTCTCATCACTTTCCAGTGCCCGCAACAGGAAAAATAGCGCTCTCATCTAAGTGTGTTACGTGCCTAGTTACAGTATCGTCACAACCAACCAGATTGGTTGTGGAAGCGGCTAGCGCTAATGTTCACCTTCTGGGATTGCTATAGGACATATGAGTGAGTCCTACTGGCCCTGGGACTAGGAATTGGTGACAGCTAAAAAATTGGGGTGATTGGGTTTTTAAATAAAAAATTTTTGTTAAGGTGGCGTTTTACCTGATGTTCATACATAATAGTATACCTGGCATCAATTACCAGAGGTAGGAAACCCTGGTTCTGGAGTGCCGGAGACAGTCTTGGCTTTTGCTCCATCCAAACCTATAACTACATAACTGGATTAATTTTAATTAATCAGGTGTACTGAACACAGATAACAATGTGCTGGAGGCACTCTGCATTTTACCATTTAGAATATTCAGGTTCAAACTCTTGTGATCAAGCTCAGATGAAACAAAAACCAGAAATGTTACCAGCACTCCAGGAACAGGGTTGCCTACCCCTGTTCTATACAAACCCAAATTCCAAAACAATTGGGACAATATGTAAAATGCACATAAAAGCAGTCATTTGTAAATTCTCTTTTACATATAATTAAAAAGTTTTTTTATTTTTTTTTAATGTTTTACCTTATCAACTTTATAGATTTTTGTAAATATAAGCTAATTCCGAATTTGATGCCTGCAACATGTTCCAAAAAAGTTGGGACAGGGGCAAAAAAAAAAGAAACTGGGATGTTCAAAAAACACCTGTTTGGAACATTCCACAGGTAAACAGGTGATGCTAATAAAAGCAACTGACTGATAATAAAAGGATATTGATATCTTATTTTCAGGTATTCTTACAAGCGATACTATAACCTCTCTGCATTTGAAGGGACCTCTATGGGAACTGGGAGGTGGAACTAGATTAAGCTGTAAATTACATGGGAATAGTATGGAACTCATGATTGGCTAAATGCTGTAAGTCATCAAGGGTCTGAGGTATCAAACGAGCCTCAAACCATCACTCTGTTGACAGATATGCAGTAGATATGGATGAATCACTTGAAGGGTTGTTTCTCCTGACTTATTTTTCCATAGAGTTCAATAGGAAAATGAGTCAGGAGAAACAACCCTTAAAGTGATCCATCCATATCTACTGCATATCTGGCAGCAGAGTGATGGTTTGAAGCTCGTTTGATATCTCACACCCTTGATGACTTACAGTCATTTAGCAAACCATGGGTTCCATACTATTCCTGTATAATTTACAGCTTAATCTAGTCCCACTTTTTTGGGAATTTGGGTTTATACAGTCCACCAATAAAGTGTGTTCTAAAAGAAAGGGGCAGGTCAGTGTATGTGTTTTTATATTTTATTTTTTAAAACATAGATAAAGCTGTCTGATGAATTGGGTCCAACATAATGTTTATTCTTTCCAGACTTTCATGATATATTTGTTTATTTCAGCTTCCACAAGCTTAGGGTAATGTGCAATACTTCATCAAATGTAGTACTTACTAAAACTTTCTAATTGGACAACAAAATCCATATTGACTGTGTTGAATCTGGGCCATATTTTAAGATTGAAGAGAGACCAGCATGTATAAAATTGGGACAGAGAAACATGAAATAGGTTCATATAAAATGAAATAAAAATAGCTGAGTCTACAGTAAGCATTTGAATGATATCATTACAGCTGGAGATAAACAATATCCATGATGATTTAGAATCCACATCTTACGCCTCCACAAAATATTATATGGATTTTTCTGTGGGAAATTAAATAAATCCACTTATTTTAATAAATCTTCCATATGTTTTTATGATAATTTATATGTATGCTTCAACCTTGGGTTTAACCTCAGGTTACAGAGAATTCCACCAATGAGTGCAGCTAATAGGTGGTTATTGTTAGATATCTTTGTCTCAAAATGTTTTTGAGCCGTAGCAATTGAATAAAAAAAATACCTACAGACTTTGTCGAAATTAAGTGAATAAACTCTCTGCATAGAAAGACACAAACAGATAAATTGAATTTCGCCCTCAAAATTGAAGCAGAATCGTTTACAGACATTTTCATGATACAGCAGAACACTAATCTGTAAGCATCTGGTCGTACTGTAGATCACAGAGGACTTACAGTCAGTTTTGGACACTTGGCAGTAATGGCAACTCATTTAAAACCCTCATAACTTAAAACGGTTGCAGCTAAAAGGGCAATTGATTTCATCGGCCAACATATTTTTCGGCTGATGGACACCTGACCTGTGGCCTCTCGGCGAACAGATGTGCGTCTGTTTGGTTAACCATGGGGGATTCTCAGTCTGGCAGTAATTACGACTCTGCGTGTGCGCATGTGGGCCGCCAGCCTCTCATTCCCGCTTGGCAATCAAGCTACGAGTCCCTCAGATAGCTTGCACCCTCTGTATGCTCGGTAGTTGTTTTGGCCCGATGATTACAGAGGCCGGCACACTCCCCTCTGCGGCGCTTTAATTTTCGGTGTCGCGGGAGCCGCTAAAAAAAACTCCACTTACCCTTTGCGGAGGAAGTGATTCAGATATTCCTCGTCACTTTCAACGGAGCTTTAGTGACATTGCCGGGTCGCAGAGTATGTGCTGGCGGTTTGAAATGCTTGGGCCCTCGATCGACCAACTTGTCACCTGTGTTTACCTCTTGATGAGAAAAATTGTGACTGAGAGCTTGAGAGCTTTTCTTAGCCAGTGTTACAGGGTAAATTTATGCAGAAATATTTTTCAGGCAAAGAGGAAAAGAAATGCATGTAAATTCTTAAACAATATATATATATATATATACACACACACACACACACACACTCACACACACACACACACACACACACACACACACAGTCAAGCCGGAAAGTCTGCACACCCCTTTCACCTTCTCCACGTTGTATTACATTACAGACATTTTCTACAATAGATTGAGTTAATTTTTTGTCTCAAAATTCTACACAAATTAGCCCATAATGACAAAGTGAAAACAGGTTTTTAGATCCACCTGTGATAAATTCAATTGATTGGACATGATTGGGGATTGCCAACACCTGCCTATATAAGGTCCCACAGTTGACAGTGCATGTCAGAGCAAACTCCAAGCCATGGGGTCAAAGGAATTATCTGCAGACCTCAGAAACAGGATTTGTCCCTCTGTGTGTCTGTCTGTATATCAGTCTCATTTTTTGTCCGACTGTATGTCTATCTGGCTGTAAGTCCATTTCTGCTTTCTTTCATTCTCCTTTCTTTCTTCTGTTCTTTTTGGTTTCTTTTGTGTTATTTTGGTTTGTCTTGGTGTTTCTTCCCTCCCTCAAAGAGGAAATTACTATTGTTTTTACTGCTGTAAATAATGTTACTGTTCATTATTAAAAATAATTGTAATTAAAAAAGAAAGTTGTCCTCCGAAGAGGGGGGGTGGAAGGTGGGCCTATAAAAAAAAAAAAAAGAAACAGGATTGTGTCAAGGCATAGATCTGGAGAAGGGTACAGAAAAATCTCTGCACCTTTACAGGTTCCAAAGAGCACAGTGGCCACCATCATTCATAAATGGAAGAAGTTTGGAACCACCAAGAATCTTCCTAGACCTGGCCACCCGGCCAAACTGAGCAATCGGGAAAGACGGGCCTTAGCCAGGGAGGTGAGCAGAAACCTGAGGGTCACTCTGACAGAGCTCCAGCGTATCCTTGTGGAGATGGGAGAACCTTTCAGAAGATCAACCAATCAGGCCTTTATGGTAGAGTGGCCAGACGGAAGCCCCTTCTTAGTAAAAGGCACATCACAGCCCGCTTGGAGTTTGCCAAAAGGCACCTAGAGGACTCTCAAACCATGAGAATCAAGGCAGCCTGTATGATAATGTTGTGGAATAGACTGTTAAACATGCCAGGGGATAGAATTGAATGCAAAAAAATTTATTGGGGTTTTGAAAATAGGGAACCATGGGTAAAACAACTGGGAGAGGTGTTTACAAAGGCAGGATTTGGTTATTTGTTTATAAATAAGTTGAAATGTAAAAGGTATTAAAGAAATCAACTTCCAGTTATAAAAGTCGAAATGGGGTGAAGACATTTGGACCAGACCTAAACTACGCACATTTTGTCAAATTAAAAGCGAATATTCATGTGAAAAGTATGTAGTGTATCATTTAACCAGAAGACAGAGATGGCTCTGTGCGCAGGTTAGGTCAGGAGTCCTACCACTCTATGCCAGAAGAGGAGAGAATTTGTTTATTTTGTGATCTGGGGGAAGTCGAAAATGAAAATTATTTTTTGTTTCACTTTTTCATGAGAAACTCTTTGGAACAATCCTGTGTGAACATCAAGATGTGTTTTGGATGAAAGATTATGAAAAGATAAAGTGATTATTTGATAATGAAACTTATACAATTGCTATGTTTATAGCAGATATAAGGCATTATATAAATAAGTGTACTTTTTCAGGGTACTGTTTTCTGGATAGAGGAATTATATTGTTATATTATAATGTGTAACTGTTACGATCGGTGGAATGTAGGGACCCAATAGCAGGCAGGGGTACAAAAAACCGAAGTTTAATGTTCAATCAAAGGTACAAAATCCAAATCCAAAAAGAGAAGTCAAAAAACAGGCAGAGGTCAAAACACAGGAAGGCACGGCAGAGGTACAAAACAAATCCAGAACACAGGGTTGCGAGAACACGGACAGAGGTCAAAACCAGAAGATCAATCAGACACAAAACAAAAACTCGGAAGATACAATAACTGGGACTACTCGAAAACGACAGGCAGAAAGACAATGCTATAATAAATTGACGAACTCGCGAAGAGGGATAGGAATACTGGGTTAAATGCAGGTGTAGACAGGTGCAGACACTTAGCTTGAGAGCAGCATGCGAATAGAAATCAGGTGTGGAAGGTTGACAAGGGAACAAGATAATTAGTACTCGTTAGTAATAAACCTATCCTGACCTATAGCGTTAGTAAATTAGTAAATGACATGCACGAGAAACGTAAGGTAACATGAACACATGGTTAGAGAGTTAGTATTACCCAATCCTGATCTAACGTTAGTAGATTAGTAAATAGACACAGGAGAATGAAACAATTAGGGAAGCGTGAGCGACAGCAAGAGAGAGAAACAGCATGAACGCAAGGCTGCGGAAAAACACGGAAATATATATGCTTAAGAAACCACAAATAATCAGAAACAAATACCAAAATGAAAATGAAAATACAACACAGACAGACTCAGAACATAACAGTAACGACACGTATGTCAATGAATTGATCTACTGATGCAAAGGATGGTGTCTGTGATGATGACACTAGTAGCTACGTATAGGATGAAAGCAATGGTGTCTTATAAGCCCATAGGGGGCTGGGAGCAAATAGCGCATGACACAATAATAAAAAACAAATTTATTCATTCATTCATACAATATATACTACAACATTTAATGTAAAATGTAAGGTAAAATTCTCCTGTCCCAAAAAATTTGTAATTTGTGGTTACATAAATGAAAATCCCAAATTCTTACACTATTTTAAAGACAGGTTTTTTGTCATTTAACTGCTTTATTCTAGCGACTCATCACAGAGCACAATGATTTCCATCTGAGATGATAGTTATTGACCCATTTGCAGTTGATCTCATGTATCAAATAAGCAGACACACGCGCAAATTGGTTGCAAATCAGGAGATCCTGTTTTTACACATTGCAGGAGACATTAAGAATTAAAAAAATTGTTGCATTGTTGGGTTGTTAGTTTTTGGATGTCGTGGTGATCCAAGTTTAGTGAATTCATAAAATTGAATACTTGCTTGGGGTTAGCTAGCACTTAAAACCGGGGTCTTTGCATTGGCGTGACGTGTGGCAGCCGTGCACATCCACCTACTGCCGGAATGCTTGTAGGCTACACACTGAAAGGGCTCCAAAGTAGTTCACCCTAGAAAGACAAAGGGCTGCAGACTTTGCAACAGCATACAGCTACTGCGAGGGAGTTTTCGACACAGAAGATGGAGAAATCGTTCAGCAGCTCATTACAGTGGTGTTCAGCACCACACCGCAGACACTATTCATCTGACTGGCATGAAAAACTTTGTGAGGTTCATGACAACAAATCTGAGGGGAACACATGGCCTAAATTCACCTGCAGAGAGAGAAAAGGAGGGGGATAGAGGGGGAGCTAGGGGAAGAGAGAAAGGGAGGGATGGAGCAGGTGTGTATTCAGGGCTGTTTGGGGGAGGGTGAGGCTACCACAAGGACCGCAAGGACTGCAGACTAACAGAGAATTAACAATCTTTGCAAAGCAACTCAACTGTACATAAATTAGCAATGGGTTTCACCCAAAAAATATTTATGTAGTGGTTTAAATGAAAGATTAAAGGATGAAAAGGGCAGCTGATGCATGCAGAAGGGTACAACCTGTAAGAGAAAGTGCCTTTATGAATTATTCAAGGAAACTCTCTGCGGTTTAGCATCCAAGCGAGAAAATAAGACAAGGAAGTGAGATGAACTCGGTCTGAAGCGTTCAGTTAGTTTCCTCCTGTAATAGGGCCACATCCACTGCTAGAATTTCCAATAAGGACCTTTACTCATGCTGTGCAACTGATGCTTTGCATTTCTTATACTTCTCCGGGATTAAAAATGAATACAAAAAGGTAACCATCATTTTAATAAACGTCTTGAAGTTCATGTTTTGTTTTCTGGTTATAAGTATTGGGAAGTTACTACTTAGTTGGCCAATGGCCACTACAGAATCAATAGTGCTTATTGTTACGGGGTACAATCAGATACTTTGTTTGAGTTTCATTTTTCAGAAGAACCCCAGTTCCACAAAACTAAGAAACAATCACCCGCTTACACATCCAGGCTAATGCCACAGAAAAAGCATTCCATGCAATCAAGAGTTTATAGCTGTCCTTTTTGACCACAAATCTAATATCACTGGAATGAAACCATTTTAAGATTTTATGTTACAACCCCGACTCGAAGGGCCACAACAAAGGATTTTATACACAAAAAGGGAACGGTTATAAAATAATTTTATTAAAATATCACAATAGGCAGACATGGAACAAAGGGAAAGAAAGGTGTAGGAAGTATAAAACAAGAAACAAGACAAACACAAAATCTAGAATCCAAAGAGACTTGGACAGTGAGACACAAAGGCTGGCGGTTTTAAAACAGGAAGCGTTGGAACCCCTGTATCCAACCTCCCCAGAACGAGAACATAACAAAAGTTCTCCACACGAGAATGACGGTTTTCCAAAACAAAACCCCAGTCAACTTGCTTCCAATGTCCTACGCCTCTGGATCTCCTCTCCATTGTCGTGAGTCTCCATATCTACACTTACTTCCGGTATCACACGAACACATCAGACACTTGTACTCCACAAAACACAAAATGGCTTACACAAGGCATAAACTGCAAAACAGCAAAGTTGCCATAAACTAACAAACATTTTACGACTGAAAAGTGCCTTCTGTAAACACAAAGCGGAATCAAAAAAACATGAATATGCTCACACAAAGCAAGGTTAAAACCGGCTTCCAAATAGGGAATCACACAGAAAATACAACCAGCAAATGCACACCCCTACAGCACGGCAACGACAAAGGGCACGCAAACCAACAACCTCGAGCTAGAGAACGCTGCAAATACATATGCTCTCAAGAAATCCAGAACAGGTGTCGGTAATTTCCAATCAAGACTCAGGTGAGCCAAAGGAAACTCGTTAGCATACAAACCATTTAAAGGGCCGCACTCATGAGGCAGTATAGGGACGTAACACCCTCACCCATAAGCAATGGCTAATCTGTCTAATAAAAAAAGAAAAACAACATTAACAGATTAGACATTGAAAACTGAACAAAATTTGCCCAGATAAAATCACAAGACAAAAAGAAATTACTGAATACCACAGGCCCCATCAACCAAGCCTACTCAGTAGAACTGTAATCATAACAGAACCGCCAAAAAGAGACCAAAAGCCTTGAAATGCGTACCTCCACCAGGGACTTAATCTCCACCCAGGATTACCTCAAAATAAAAAAGCCCAAAAAATTAAGTAGTGGGCCGATGGAAAACCAAACAAGTTTGATCAACTGGCCCACTCTGTGCCTTGCAGGTTGCTCAAAACAAAAAACACCAAAGAAAATTCACTGTAAACTAAGACACAAACCTTAACCAGTACACCACAAAATAGGCTAAATATGAGCTAGCCTCACAAAGGCAAGAAACCCCTATTTGTGAAATAAATTATTCACTGATGTTGAGACCACCGTGTTGCAAAGTATGATGGGCCCGTTTGTTTCTGAGTAATTAATCGTCGCAGTAACTGTGGCAAGGTATTCAAGCAGATGGACACACGTAGCACTGCTAGTTCACAACACTCAACGCTTTAGCTCATTCTTTTATCACGGTCCCCCAGCCTGTTGCAGTGTTTCACTGTACACTGAGGTTTGCCAAAACACTAATCAAGGACGGGATTGCTGCGGCAATCCAAAAACAGCAAACCCATGTCTGAAGCACTTGGCTGTGGCTTTTTAACTTTGGCATTTGGTCTTTGCGATTCTGTGTGCCAACATACCACATTCATTATCGCATTTATTATACAGTAATTCTCCTTTCTTCCCTTGACTTATGACTTATGTTCCTTGCTGTTTTATGTGGTTGACTGCAAAAAACAAAAAAAAACACAAATTGGGGGGAAAGTATGCAGTTTATGTAAAAAAAGAGAAACAATGCACATATTAAGGCCTAATTACTGACTCTGTAATTAATTAATTAAATGTTAGTCAATGGTTATTAACCATTTTTAGGGCTTTGTTCAAGTACCACCATATTTATATATTATTAGCCACATGTTAAGAGCCTGTTAGTAATAACACCAATATTAGCCGAGATTTCACATTTCTAGGAGTTTTTAGTACCACATGGCTAATGCTAATTGTTATCATTCTTTGCAATGCCAAAATAAATCTGATCAGTTTCCTCAGGTTTGCAAGACGCTCAGACAGTAATATTAACACTTTAGCAAATATGAAATGCCTTACATTTTTATGTTTCATCTATAAAGCCAAGTTGTCTTTAAGAATTGTTCACTTTTAGACACTTTTACCATCTTGTTTTGTCTTTCTTAGCATATCATGACCAAATAACTATGCAGGAATAACTGCCCCCCTACTGCTGAATTGAACCAGAATAAATTAAATTTATTAAATACATTTTTAAAGTCTTTTCATGAACTTACAATTAAAAGAATTTAGAAGGAGGCGTAATGACTAAGACAAAAAACAAATTTGACATCTTTATTATCCAAAAATATTTTAAAAAGCAATAATAATCAAAACATTTGGGTTTAGTTCAGTTTCCTCAGTGGGTGGCTGCAGTGGATATATCTTCATTAAAGGTTCAGGTTGATGTGGGTATACATAATTACCTTTAATTATAAATGCTCAAATGATAAAGAACCCTCATAAAGATATGAGTGGATGTTAATGAGTGGATTTCTCACACTTCGAGCCAGTGCAAATAAAATAAACGAGGAGGTGGCACAACACAAAATCCTTTACTGTAAGAATTTCTTTCTGGATAAACAGAAACAACAAAACCCCATCTGGCCTCTAGCAATGACAGTAAAAACGGGCCCCCAAGTGAATGCCTCCCCATCCCAGCCGTTTTCTCTTCCCTGACGTAACCGCGCATGGAATTTAAGAGAGGAGAGTGAAAACAAGAGCGGACATATATCAGGCCTTCGTAAACACTCTGAAAATCTGCGGCGTTCCTCGGTCCGTCGCGGCATCTGTGAGTTTATAGGGGTCGTCCTTCCCACGCGGCGGGCCAGACTCATCGGTTTTCACCCTGCTGGATTCGCAGGAACCCACCGCTGGCATCGCCCCGCCAGACCCTTGACGGCAAACACGGAGCATGAGGTATCAAATGCGTGAGACGTCCCTCTGTCCTTGCACGTGCAACAAGCAAACATGTCTGGGAATTCGGAAAAGCCACCCCTGCTGGTTAGAATCTCTGCTTTGGCCTTTTCCCCAATGCCATGGCATTCCCGTCACGTCTGTGTGCCGTTTTCACCGGGAAGAACGGTTGGCCGCTGTGTTTGACTTGTGTTTGTGCTTGACTTAATGGAGGGAAAGGTAAGCAAAATGGACTCTTCCTCTTCTGTTACCCCAGTACCAATATGTCTAAAAATTCCAGATCAAACCTATACTAATACCAAAGATAATTTTATTTCAAATATAGGAACATACTGTACATATTTCTTCAAAAAACATATTTCTATTTAATAATAGAAAATGTATTATATATTTTAATATATTATTTTGAGTGTATTTGACAAGCATTGTTATTATAATCTAACAAAGCATAGCATAATTATGGAAAAATGCCATCTTCATGTATTTCATAAATCCTTTTTGTATCATGGAAAGTCTGAAGTATGATGCAGTCTCAATTTCATGTGTATTTTTCATAATTTTTTTTCACAAGGCTTATGTGTCAAATATTCCTAACATAATCCTTTTCTCTGTAATTAAATTAGTAATGCATTTTAAAATGTGTTTTATTACTATTTCCTTTCGGTTAGGGTCCCCAGAAATGCTTCCCCACCACTTCAGTCCAGCTCTGTGTGGTGATGCAGGGATTGTTATTGTTCTCACTGCCGGTGGCAGTCCGACAGTTTGCATTTCACACAGAGTGTGCACAGCAAGGACAGAAGTGCTCGAGACAGGGCCAGAATCCCAGATAAGCAAAACATTTATATGGCAAGAGAGAGTGGGAGAGCGAGCACAACAGACTCATAGATTTGAAAAAGCTGTTGATTTTGCAAGACAGAACGGAAGCTGGCCCTGTGTCTCTGGTCGATGAGGAATCTGGATCCTTCTGTTGGACTCCACATCTCTGTTACAAGGCCAGGATCATAAATACTTCCCTTGAATGGGTTCCTTACACAAAGCTGTTGCCATTATTATCTTGTTATAGATAAATACTTTTCAAAGGGGAACGGAAATTGTCAGTCAGGACCCTGGAAGAGGCACTGTTTATGGTGAAACATCGGAACGTTATCATCAATAATCATAGAGGCTTTTGGCCAAAAAAGTTGCACACTCTAATATTTTGTGCGACCGCCTTTAGCTTTGATTAAGGCACGCATTCGTCGTGGCATTGTTTTGACAACCTTATGCAACGTCACAACATTTATTTCTGTCCAGAGTTGCATTCATTTTTGGCCGAGATCTTGTATTGACGACGGGAGAGTCAAACCACTCTGTAAAATCTTCTCCAGCACATCCCAAAGACTTTCAATGGGGTTAAGGTCAGTATGCTCTCTGAACCACCCTTTCACAATTTAAGCCCGATGAATCTTGGCATTGTCGTCCTGGAATATGCCCATTGATGGGATAACTTGGTCATTCAGTACATTCAGGTACTCAGCTGACTTAATTTTATTGCTGCATAATGTTGCTGAGCCTAGACCTGATCAATTGAAGCAACCCCAGATCATAACACTGCCTCCAGAGGCTTGTACAGTGGGCACTTTGCATGACGGGTGCAACCGCAACTTTTTTTTTGGCCAGGCAGTGTACTTTGTAGTTTGCAACTTAGAAATGCAAAAACTCAGAAAATCTGTATTAGTTAAGTTAATAGTTAGGGAAGAAAATAGTGTCAATCTTAATTTAATGAATGCCACCAATTTTTACGGACTTGACCATAAGACATTAAAGAGGGACACCAGGTTGAGAAGAAAACATGCCATTTCAATTTTATATTTAGCGTTTTTGACAGAGATGAATGCATTGCTATTATTATTATAAAAAATTATATCGATTTTAACCACAATTTATTGGACCGATTTATTCGCAAAGTGCCAACAGCATAACGCTTCAACTCAACGAGAGAATTTGATCCACCATTCAGTGGAGATTCGAGTTTTTCACTGGCGCACCTTTGCGTGAGCTCCTTGCAGTAAACTTCACAAAACTGAAAAGAAAACTCTTGCAATCTTCAGCCGGACCAAAGGGTTTTTGAGTTCTGGAAAAATGTACGCTCAGGAGAATTCATTGCTTCTTTCAGTATGACCGACCTGACTTTAAAAGTACATTCTATTATTTTACAAAAAATACAATACCAAAATATCACCCAAAAAAAAGGAAAAGATGATAAGCCGCCCCGGGCTACGCTGACCTTGGGTGTTGACGCTTGACACTTTGGGTTTTTTTGTAGAGACTGATAGTGCCTCAAGTGGGCTTGTCAAAGAGAAGAGACTGGTCCAAAAGCAAACAGCCAACCTTGTGACTGTTCTGTCAGACAAGTTGTTAACTTTAAACCAACTTTGAAAACATAGGCTGCTCTACATTTCTCTGTATTGATTTAAAAAATGTATTTCTTTTTTTTTGGATCACACCAGTCAGAGGAATGGTATTTCTTTTACTTGAAGAAAATCCTTGCATGGCCTTTTTTTTTTGGTAATTTAAAATTTTTACCCCATATTCAAAATTTTACTTAAAATTTCCTTTCAAGCTTTATGCACAGTACATTTCTTATTACTGAACCGCTAATATGATGGTTTAAAATCCCCTATAACTATGATATAATGCTCGCATATAGATCTAAAGGTTTTTCTGTTCCTGTAGGTTCAGTTTTGGATTTTTAGGACTTTTGTGCATCACCAGCAAGAAGCATTTGGCAAATTTGTTTTGTTAAAAAAATAACTCCATACATAACTCCAGAATGTTTGGGG
This sequence comes from Ilyophis sp. 1 JC-2022, assembly GCA_022702515.1. Taxonomy (NCBI): domain Eukaryota; kingdom Metazoa; phylum Chordata; class Actinopteri; order Anguilliformes; family Synaphobranchidae; genus Ilyophis; species Ilyophis sp. 1 JC-2022. The sequence continues at coordinate 120,057,800 of CM040395.1, read as the reverse complement.
CATATTAATGTTATGTAAATGAAAGTCATGTTTAGTTTTTTGCATGCAATGACTGCTTGAAGTTTGTGATCCATAGACAGCACCACACCAGCGGCTGAGTTTCTTCTTTGTTGATGCTCTGCCAGGCCTGTACTGCAGCCATCTTCACCTCCTGCTTGTTTCGAGGACTAGTTGCCTTAAGTTTTTTTCTTCAGCATATGAAACGCATGTTCAATTGGATTCAGACTGGGTGCCTGACTTGGCCAGTCAAGAATTTTTCAGTTTTTGGCTCTGAAAAACTCATTTGTTGTTTTATAAGTATCATATGTTTAGAATCATTGTCTTGCTGTAGGATGATGTGTCATCCAATGGGTTTGGAGGCATTTGCTTGGATTTGAGCAGATAAGATTTCTGTACACTTCAGAATTGATTATGCTGCTGCACTAACGTAACTAGCGGGGAGGCAGGGAGGGCCCTGGCCCCCCCTGGAGGCAAAATGCCAAGAGCTGGGCCCTCAGCCGCTTGGAGGCAAACACATAGGCCTACATTTTAAATTAAATAAAAATCAAAAATGAATTAGTGTCAACCGTGTGGGCATCACACGCTATAGCCTATATTTTAAACGTGGGGAAATATTTATCTTAATATAATTCATAGGCTATTACGTTGTTTGAATTCCACAAATGCACATTGCACGCACGTTCGTTTCCGACGTCAGTTAGCAGGCCAGTTAAAAAGGAAACAAAAATCGGGTTATCCAAAACGTAGCCGAAACAAAAAGAACGGCGGGAGAAAACAAAAGCTGCGTTAACATGTGTAGCCTACCGCTAACTAACTTATTTTTGAAGCATAATCAACCCAAGGAGGGCTCAAGTTGAGACTGTCTCAATTTGGAGAACGTAATCAACAAGTTTGCCAGGGGAAAAGAACGAAGAATTGACCTGTAAGAACGACCGCGACCACATAGACAAGGAAACGCAATGAAAGAACTGAATCTTTATGACGTATGCTATGAATAAGCCTATACTACATAAATGAATGAATGAACTGAGTATTTCCGATCATTCCAACAGAACTTGAATTCAGCATATGTCTCTGGCTCGCCAACATCGGGTCATATTAATTATTTTTTTGCGACATGTATTAGGGCCCCCTGCTGACCTGATCCCCCCCCCCCGCCCCCCCGAGTTGATCATGTAGTTATGCTACTGTGCTGCTACTATCACCAGTTACATCATATATTGCTCTTGCCATCACTCTGACACAAGTAAATCTCGGTCTTATCTGTCCACAATACCTTTTACCAGAACTTTGCAGGCTCTTTTAGGTACTTCTTAGCAAAGTGTAACCTGGCCATCATGTTTTTGTGACTAACTAGTTGTTTGTATCTTGCAGTGCAGCCTTTGTAGTTCTGTTAGTGAAGTATTCTGCAGACAATAGTCACTGATACATCCACATCTGGAAAAAAAAAAGTGTTTCCGATCTGTCAGACAGGTGTTTCTTAATTATGGTGAAAATTCTTCGGTCATCAACTGTAGAGGTCTTCCTTGGCCTACCAGGACCTCACCAGTGCGATGTTCCAATTGATTTATGTAAGCATAAAATTTGGCCTATGTCTCTGATTGTTTTTTTCTTATTTCCCAGGCTCATAATGGCTTTCTCGACTTTCATTGGCACAACTCTGGTGCTCATGTTCACAAATGGCAATAATAGACTCCAAAGGCAAGAAAAAGCCTAGAATCAAGACTAGATACTGAAAGCTTTTTTATACCTGCATCAAGGAAGCAATTGAACACCTGACTAATCAGAAACACCTGTAAAGCCATTTGTATTTGTCCCAGACATTATAGTGCCCTGAAATGGGGGGGTTGTGGGCATAAAAACAGCTATAATTGCATAAAAACATGCATACAAAACAGCTATAATTTCTACATGGTGAAAAAAAGGAATAGAAAGACACTTAAAAATGCTGAGATAATACGATAATAATTGTTCAATTACAAATCTAAAATAGTGCAAGAAAAATCAAGAAAAAATAGTCAAAATCAAGAAAAATATATATTATAATAATTTCCTGTTTTCTAAATATTTTCTGATACAGGTCATAAAATATTGTACTTTCTTGTCCTCAAAAACCAAACTTACTTGTCTCGTCCTCTGACAGTCTAGGAATGTAACCTACAGGGGGAGCCCCAATACATTAAGCATCTCCTTTTTAAAACTCAACATATACTATTCATTCTAATAAAATGGGAATGTGATTAAGGAACACAACTGGTAGGCTGAAGGTTGCCCTGGATACCTACTAAGCAAATGCATTCTGTGAATAATGTGAGACAGACAGTAAGGTGCAATGCTGAGAAGGCCTGGTAAATGTATCATCTTTACATCACACGTGCACTCACATGAGCATGATCGTGCACACGCACACAGGCGCACTCAGGCACACATCCACACGTGCAAATGCATGTGCCATACTGGGTACGTGCGGTACATTTCACCTTCATGGATTGTGCCAATTAAGTCTAGCTACGCTAGCGGGGAGTGACAGCAACACGAGGCGAGAAGGTCATGCCATGACAGATGATGCTCCAAGTGTCCCTCACGCCCAACCATCCGAGCCTCCAGGCCATTCAAGCCCTTGCACCTCTCCTGTTTCCTGCCGCCAAATCTCCCCTTCATGCCCGCTCATCCCATTTACCAGAGCTTCCCTGCCTCACTCCCTTCCCAAACCACCTCTGAGCTAGTGAAAGGCCTGTTAACCCATTGCCAAGCTCTAAATTGCCACTGAATAATTAACACAGTGTGGTAAAGCCCCTTTCAATAATTGATCTTCCACACTCATTTTAAGGCGAAAGCTTCCGGTAAATAATTCACAGTAAAAATCCAAGTAAAGACACCTGTTAGGCGAGGTAAACCCCGTTAGCGGTGGATGAAGAGTCTCAGTACCACACGTCCAGAAGAAAAGGAAACCATTTTTTAGAGGTCACATTTCTATCAAGATTCATTTGTCATTTATTTTCAAGTAGTTGTGTTAATATGTGAAATCTTTTCAAATATAGTTAAATAAACTTTTGCTTGTTCAAACATGTTTGTCATTGATATGGTTTTAAAAATGGAGATCATACTTTATCTGTCTCTGTGATGACAAGTTGCAAAGTAACGTACTACTGGTGCTCTAGTGTTATAAAATATTCTAGTTTAATTCATTTTTTTTCTATTGTCCGAAATGAGTGGAAACCAAGGAGCCAAGACTGGGGTTGCATTCGGATCCAGATTTTTTGCTTTCCTCCTGTCGTTACCTTCCCTTGTTTCAAAATGCCAGGATGAAATATGGCAGCCACACCAAGTGGGATTCGGTTTAAATTTAACCCCTTCGCACAGATGCCAAATTTGGTCAATTCTCACATATTTAGGGGTGTTCTATTTAACACTTCAGGTGTAAAGGTCCAGATGTGAGCATCACAGAAACTTGGAAAGTGGCTTAAATGAAACAAGACAGTTGTACCTGTCTTGGTAATGAACTACTTAGATTAGTTAATTTTCATAATTTAGGTCAAAATAAAGTGCCAAAAATGCAACAAAAAAGTTTTTCTGAGAGCTACATATCTAAAACAGGTAATACTATACATTTCCTGGATCATCGACTCATAGACTGAAAATAAGATGTCAAGAGTCTTTTGATGTTGTTGGGTCACAGACATCAGGAAGTCATGGCATGCAAAGGATATGCAACCAAATATTAAATATGATGACTTTATTTAAATTTATGTTAATTTGATCAATTACTTTTGGTGCCCTAAAATGGGGGGACTATGTGAAAAAACTAGTTATGTGTAAAATGTGTAAAAATTATTGGCTACAATTGCTATACGGTTCACCTGATATGGATGTAAACGCCCTCAAATTAAAGCTGAAAGACTGCACTGTTCCATTTCAAATCCAATTGGGTCACTGTCCTAACACTTTTGGAGTGCACTGTATATATATATGAATATCGTGAAAAAGTTCTATATTTTTTGTCACTCATGTCAGAAAGTGAAACTCATATATTATATAGATTCATTACACATAGAGTGAAATATTTCAAGCCTTTATTTCTTGTAATTTTGATGATTATGGCTTACAGCTAATGAAAACCCAAATTCAGTGTCTCAGAAAATTAGAATATTGTGAAAAAGTTCAATATTGGAAACTCATGGTGTCACACTCTAATCAGCTAATTAACTCAAAACACCTGCAAAGGTTTCCTGAGCCTTTAAATGGTCTCTCAGTCTGGTTCAGTAGGCTACACAATCATGGGGAAGACTGCTGACTTGACAGATGTCCAGAAGACAGTCATTGACACCCTCCACAAGGAGGGTAAGCCACAAAAGGTAATTGCTAAAGAAGCTGGTTGTTCACAGAGTGCTGTATCCAAGCATATTCATAGAAAGTTGAGTGGAAGGAAAAAGTATGGTAAGAAAAGGTGCACAAGCAACAGGGATAACCGCAGCCTTGAGAGGATTGTCAAGCAAAATCCATTCAAGAATTTGGGGGAGCTTCACAAGGAGTGGACTGAGGCTGGAGTCAGTGCATTAAGAGCCACCACGCACAGACGAATCCAGGACATGGGCTACAAATGTCGCATTCCTCGTGTCAAGCCACTCCTGAACCAGAGATAATGTCAGAAGCGTCTTACCTGGGCTAAGGAGAAAAATAACTGGACTGTTGCTCAGTGGTCCAAAGAAATTTTTAATTTCCATTTAATTTGGAAATCAAGGCCCCAGAGTCTGGAGAAAGAGTGGAGAGGCACAGAATCCATGTTGCTTGAAGACCAGTGTGAAGTTTCCACAGTCAGTGATGATTTGGGGTGCCATGTCATCTGCTGGTGTTGGTCCACTGTGTTTTCTGAAGCCACAGTCAATGCAGCCATCTACCAGGAAATTTTAGAGCACTTCATGCTTCCTTCTGCTGACAAGCTTTATGGAGATGCTGATTTCATTTTCCAGCAGGACTTGGCACCTGCCCACACTGCCAAAAGTACCAAAAGCTGGTTCAATGACCATGGTATTACTGTGCTTGATTTGCCAGCAAACTCGCCTGACCTCAACCCCATAGAGAATCTATGGGGTATTGTCAAGAGGAAGATGAGAGACACCAGACCCAACAATGCAGACGACCTGAAGGCCGCTATCACAGCAACCTGGGCTTCCATTACACCTCAGCAGTGCCACAGGCTGATCGCCTCCATGCCACGCCGCATTGATGCAGTAATTCATGCAAAAGGAGCCCCAACCAAGTATTGAGTGCATAGAAATTAACATACTTTTCAGAAGGCTGACATTTCTGTTTAAAATATCCTTTTTTATTGATCTTATGTAATATTCAAATTTTCTGAGACACTGAATTTGGGTTTTCATTAGCTGTAAGCCATAATCATCAAAATTACAAGAAATAAAGGCTTGAAATATTTCACTCTATGTGTAATGAATCGATATAATATATGAGTTTCACTTTCTGACATGAGTGACAAAAAATATTGAACTTTTTCACGATATTCTTTTTTGAGCTGCACCTGCACACACATTCACTGGCCACTTTATTAGGTACATCTGCTTGTTAACGCAAATAGCCTGCTCCTCCAAACAGTGAATTATTTGATTCTAACTCAGTATATAAAGCATGCAGACATGATGAAGAGGTTTAGTTTTTTTCTTCGACCAAACATCATTATGGGCACGAGGCATGAGCTAAGCGATTTAGATTTTTGGTCTGAATGTTGGTGCCAGACATGGTGGTTCCAGCATCTCGGAAACAGAACCTCTGCGATAAACAAAAAACATCCAGTGATTGGCAGTTATGGGCCTAAAAACACCATGTTACCGTTTCTTTTATCGACTTGGTACTATTTTCACAAGTATGTGGTATATTTTCACAACTCTTAGTACAAAATTCAAAACGGCTCACACGTAACGCAGCCAGTCTTTCATTCGAAACATGTCATTGTGCATTCATATTGATTGTAAACATATCTCATCACACAACCATGTATGATCAAAGAAAACGTCCAATTTTTCAGATACAGTTTCAACATCGGTGTACTGTCTGTACTGTAATAAATTTAAATAATGATGAATGAAAATAAAACATTTAGCACACATTTGGTGCATAAAGCTTGTTTTTGGCATTGGGCCATAAGTTCTCGTCCACGTCACAGTAAGTGTAACCCATCATGCACTATGATTAAAACCTTTTGGCGTGGCGAATCCTAGCTTGATATTAGTCCGGTGTGATGTAGTCGCATGCCTCATCCATGGCCCGAAAAAGGGTGGAGCGCTCATGGGGATGACGATCGTACACCTTCCTCCTCCATGCTAAAAAAAATCCTCAATTGGGTTGAGGAAAGAAGAGTGTGGGGGCAGGTATAGGGTCCCAAATCGGGGATGGGCCCAAAACCATGTCTGAATCACCTCTGCGTGGTGGAACCTGACATTGTCCCACACAATAACATAAGTGACTCCTTCACCTTGACAAGCCTGCTCAATTCCATTGAGAAACACAATGAGATGTTCTGCATTGTAGGATCCAAGTAGTTTGGAAATAGCTGTTCACACCCCCTTTTATGAATATGGTGACCAATTGTGGTAAATCACCAATAAAGCGTTGTCATTATGTATGGTCATCATGCCTCATACATGCATTGTGAAAGGCAATTACTTTATATGAAAGTATATCTCGATGAAACACTGATTAAGTTAGGCGAAAACGTTACCGTGTGATTTTGTGTGTTGTACCTAGTCAATTGAAATTGTACTTAAAGTTTTGAAAAAAACTGCCTTTTTGATTATCTGTTTTGAGTTTTGTACTAAGAGTTGTGAAATTTTACCACATACAAAAAAACTGTAATGAGAGAAGTCAGAAGAGAATGGGCAGACTTGTTCAAGCTAACACAAAGGCCACAAATCCTCAAACAACTGCTGTTTATGACAGCGGTGTGCAGAAGCGACGCACAACACATCGAACCTTGAAGTGGATGTTCTAGAGCAGCAGAAGACTCTGCTGGGTTGCACTCCTGTCAGCTAAGAACAGGAAGATTACAGTGGGCTACAGATAGCGGGCACGTAATCACCAAAACTGGAAGACTGAAGAATGGAAAAACATCGCCTGGTCTGACGAATCTCGATTTCTGCTGCTACATGTAGATGGTAAGGGTCAGAATTGGGCCTAAACAGCATCCAGCATCCATGGATCAATCCTACCTTGTGTCAGCGGTGCAGGCTGCTGGTGGTGGCGTAATGGTGTGGGGAATGTTTTCTTGGCACACATTAAGCCCCTTAATACTAATTTAGCACCATTTGAACGCCACAGCATACCTAAGCATTGTTGCTGACCACGTGCATTCCTTTATGGCCAGTCTACTTTTTTTCAAATGGATACTTCAAGCTAAATAATACGCCATTTCACCACAAGACAGGGTCAGTCCCAGTGTCCGCCAATAGACCTACAGAACTATCCTAGAAATCTATCCTGGATGTGTACATTTCACCTCCATTTTCCTCAGCAAGACTGGTATCCTTCAAATCATAAAAACGCTCGTAAGGCCTGCTGTCAGCCAAAATGTTTTTGTTCTTGATCATAATGGCGTGTGATTTTTGTCACCAGGACTGTGTCACTGACCCGGGGCTAGTGGAGCACCTCCCAGCCCCCCCATTCACACCAGATGTTCCTATCTGAGGCGTTACAGATGTCAGGAGACAGTTTAATGCAAGGTCTGAATCTTTTATGGGAGACGGTCCACGTTGAAAGATTCCCCAGTGTTTGTGGATGCGCAGATGAAAAAGAAATACAAAAGATGAGATAGTGAAGGAGAAAGAGAGTCTAAGAAGAGAGGGAGAGGAAGTGAAATTGAGACCTCTAAAAAACAAAAACTTGACTATTCATTATGAGACCAAATGTAAACGTGATAAATATGTGTGCGTGTGTATGTGCATATTATTGTGTGAAAGCTTCTGTATGCATTTGATAGATACGGGCGATATAACATTTATTTTATACTTAATGACTTATCAATACATATTGTTTATATACTTGAATCCAATGCTTCTGGGTGCAAATAACGTACTTGACACAATTATTTTCTAGATTGTAGACGGTAAAATATTTTGGTGCTACTTCAATCGAGTTTATATGAGTCTAAAAGGGATCAAACAAAGAGTGCAATGTACTCTACCAGAGCTAATTTAATATTGACATTGCTGAGTAAATAATGCTGTGATTAACAGATATACAGTTTTTTTTTGTCTGAATAATAGAGACAAAATGCTTCCCGGCTATAGGCACCAATGGACTCTACAATATATATTAAAGACCCCCTCCACTCACAAACGTGTTTTTTTTTTAATGGTGAACTCTCTTGGAGGCATGACTTTAACTATACAGATAGATTTTTGTGCAGAACTTGTCACTGGACCGCTGTTTTCATATTCTTCCACTGTAGACGCGCACATAGGAACAAATATGTCGAAGCAATCATGGTCCACTATGCAAAGTAGGTAAATTACAGGAGAGCAATGTGGTAAACTGAAACAGAGCACAGAACGCTGACTAGTTAGTGACATTGTTGTGATAGTTGGTGTGTTAAACATGGCAGACTGCAGTTTTAGAAGTTCGTTCCACTCTTTCCAAGAAGCCATTCACGGTCCAATGCACTCTTGCGCTGTAGGAGGCCATTTGTAATGGCAACCTACAACGCAAACACAGTGAGAGAGGAGGCGAGGCTGGAAGAACTGCTGTGTGTGTTTGGGGGGAGGGGAGAGGAGGGAGATCCCAGGAGGAGGAGAGAGAGACACCGACCCACCACAGCCAATCGCGTATATCGGGGATTGGGGGGATGCTTGTTCATCACCTCATCGAATGATGCCCAGGCTGCAACAGGCAGGCGTGGGGTGGTGGTGAGCCTCGGAGCGCGAAAGGCTCCGCGCAGGTGCACACACACACCACAGGATCCTTATCGCTGACTTCGATGGGAACCCTGAAACAACTACAATGGTGTGTACTCTGTACTGTGTTAGCACCTCACACCAGAACCAGAGAAGGAGAGAGTAGAAGTAGAGATACAACGACCTACATGTCCACGGCACACAACTCCTGGCTCACAACCCTGGAGACGAGACAGACTCGACGAGACCAGGACACACCATGCACCACCATACCCCAGCAATACCACCACGCAAACGGAACATCTCACTGCTCTCGCTCACGCTCTGCTCGCTGACACTGCACATGCGCTACTTCCGAAAGAGAATTGAAGAGATGGAGGATGAGGACGAGACGGTCGTTTGACCGAGCTATGGTCAGGTAACGTGGGAGGAGGACACTACAGACTGGGAGGAAGGAGGAGGAGGAAGAGGAACAGCACAGACATTCTGTGTTTTCTTCCTGTCATCTTGTGTGTTGCAGTGAGGCTGAGCCTGAGCTCTAAGGGCCTGCCCCGCAAGCAAGGAGGGGCCCCCCCCCTGCCCCGAGGGCCCAAGAAGCTCCAACCTTTGCAACAGCTACACAGCTACAGGTGAGAGGCGAGAGACAGGCTTAGAGGAGGCGAGATGAGGACTGAACACCTCAACAGACACAGAGAACACACACAACCAGCCAATGAGGAGCAAAAAAAAGAGAGGGGTGCCAACCAAGGGGGAGGAGGGAGGGGGTCTAGGGTCGAAGGGGGCGGAGGAGGAGCGGGCGGGAGCCGGGGAGAGGAGGGAGAGAGGAGGAGAGAGGGGAGAGGGAGGGAGGAGAGGGGGGAGGGGAGAGGGAGGAACAAAACAACAAGGCAAAAAGGTGGATGACAAAGGAAAAGTGAAAAGGAAAGGAGAGGAGGGGAAAGGGAAGGTGAGAAAGGTGGAGGGAGCAAAGAGAGAGGAGGTGAAGAGGATCGGAAGGGGGAGTGAAGAGAGGGGTCAGGAAGAGGGAGAGGAGGGAGAAGAGGCAGGCTGGGCCCCAAGAGGAGGGGGAGCCGAGGAGGACCCACTTCCGACACGAGGATCCTAGGCACCCACCCGACAGGGAGACAGGGAGGGAGGAGAGGAGGCCTCGCCATCTCACTCTCTGAAGAGACGAAAAGCCTTGGCCAGACGGCATCCCACCAGACTAAGCTAAAGACTGAAAATGGGAAAAAAGGAGGCCTGAAAAACCATCACACCCCAGGAGGTGACCCATCGAAGATCCTGGACAGTCATCTCCTCCATCAATCATCCTGCTCCAAACAACAAAAAACATCAAGCCCATATATGGTCCTCTCCTCCAACATCCCCCAATCATCCCCCCGGTCCCAACTGTGTATCGATCTTTATCCAGGCGTTAACTGACCTGACTGACTGACCTGTGCGACAACCCTAATGGGGACCACAAAAACCACCAACCGGGGGGCAGGAGGGACCCTCACCAGGAGGGAGGGGGGGGAAGGGGGAGGGGAAGGGAAGGGGGATATCAGAGGAAGGATCCTGGCTCTGGAGAGTTTAAAGGAAAAGTGAAAAAAGAAATAAGAAACAGATTTTCAAAGAGTGATTTTTAGAGGCCTACGAATCCTAAAGAAGACACAAACCTAATATGATACGGCAAGAAGGCACACAGGGCAAGGCCCAAAGGTCCAACAGAGGGTAGGCAGGAGTGAGCAGGCCATGCACAGGTGCCAAGGGTTGTGGTGGTGGGGCACAAGAGGTGTTGTGCTTCAATTGCTGGAGCCATTGGACACTTAGACCCATTGCTTTTACCCTCTGTATAACCCTGGTTTACAGAGACGCAAGAGACATCATGCTGAGGAGAAACCAGGACGAACACCCACCAATGACATGGAAGAATCCTGAAACATCTGGAAAGACTCTGACAGACCCTGCGGAATGACTGACCTGATGCTCAGGGAGCCATGGAATGGACATGAGGGCCCTGGGGGAATGAGGAGAACAGGATCAGCCAGGGTCAGCTCAGCTGATCAGCTGGATCATTGAACAGGTAATCGATCAAATCACCTCAATGCTGGTCCTCAGTGGTGCATCACTCTCACATCTGGGTGGAGTGTCGTGCTTGAGCTGGATCTGGATGAAAGGGATGGGACCACATGGACCTGAAAATCCAAGACTACATCAAGGAATGCTCTCATCCGTGGAACTAAAATGCTGAATGGAATGGACCTGTGGGAATGCCCTGCAGTCCCCCCCTGACTGTGCATCAAGTGATCCTCCAGCTGAGCTGCTTGTGCTGGAAAGCCCTGTACCTAGAGAGCTGGATGTGTGGGAAGAAAGAACCAGGTGGAGCTCCAACAGGATGAGAAAGCATGCAATGGGGCTACATCAGAGAGTGTGCCAATGAGAGAGCAAGAGGAGAAAGCAGAGAGCCAGGGCAGAGAGGCAGCTGAGCTAGACACATCCAGGGCTGGGCTGCACCAGCCACAGACACAGAGAGTGCGACAGACATCAGAGCCACGAGTGGAGAACAGGCAGCTGGACGACGATCTGGAGGACGGGGAGAGACGACGCGATGACGCACTGTGGAGACAGACGGACGAATGACTGAATGAGGAACTGGGATGAGGGGACGATGTCATGGGGGGGAGGAGATTCTAAAACAAAAATGGTTGGATATTATTTATAAAAATCATGTGGATGTGCCTGATAGCATAGAGGGAATTGGTGTTTGTAGCGCACATTCTACAGATGACTGCTTCCAGTAGCTCACGCAAAGGTCGATGGGTTTCACTAAAAAGTTGATTTTGAATACAGATGCCGTGCCAACCATATATCCTGGGACCACAGCTATCGGTAAGCTGAGCAAGATAATGTTAGTAGAGCTTTATTGTAGCAGCTGACGGACATTAATAAGAAACATTAAAGCGTGCTGGACATTTTCTTAAGTTTAATTTATTTAATGGCAGCAGTCACGGACGCGTTTAGGCTACACAGCCTTCATCAGCATACGTGTGATGAAGTAGTTGTCAGTTGCAAGCTGACAGCGAATGATATCAGTAAACACAAATTGAAAACAAAAGTTACTGTCATGGGTTGAACCGGGTAAATCCTGCACCAGAATTCGGACCATTTAAAACAATGAGTCACAGTATAACACGGCTGACAGAGGCTATGCCCGTCCGTGGGTTCCTTTCCCCCCCAGTTTCTCTCTCTCCACTCTGCCAGACAAAGCCGACCCCACCCGCAGGTAAGCGTGCCTACCCCCACACACCACACAGTCCACACAAGCACGCACACCACTCATAGCCACACAGTGCTCGTAATAATTATTCAGGCTATTGCAGATGGGCACACACACACTCGGGGGCTGCCGGCCACCTGGCCCCACAATACTCATGAGGGGAAAGCTCACATACAAACAAACACGACGGCATACACTCATACAATAACATGAAACACACAAAATAATATATGTTGTGGAATCCTACCACTCTGGGAGGACTGCCACAAAAAATTGAATTTTTAAAAAAAACGCAAGCTGTCCGGCTCAAAAATAACCACACACACAAACACCCATGGACAGCTTTTGCCATCCTTGGTGGTCGCCAACGAGGATTCCAACTGTCCAGCACTCAGGCAAATCCCGGGACCCAGGCCTTCACTGCGCCCCGTCACCCTAGTCACTCTCGCCAGGCTGGATGCGGGACACCGACTCACTCCGGTCTGAGACCCACACACACACTGCTGCTCCAGATACGGCAAAAATACGTTCCTTATGGTCTGAGGGAAGTCAGTTCCCCCAGCAACAGCTCATCGCCGTATCTCCCGGCACACTGGCTCCGTCGCACTGATCAGCTCTGCAGTTCGCCGTCATTGCTGTCCGCCAGTTCCAGGTCGAACGCCGCTGTTGTGCTTCTTGTTTTCACAGGCGCCTCAGATTGCTTTCAGCTGCCCGCCTTGTTCAGGTAAGTTCTCGCCGAACATTGACACAACACATTCGCATTTATACAAAGAAATGTAATCCAACTAATAACAAAAAAAAGAAAAGAAACACCGCCTCATGCAAGCGCCCAGAGACCCACACACGCTCTCTCTCGTCTTCCGTCAGTTCCTTCTCTTTACCCAAGGTGCGCTTCATTATATTCCCTCAGAGAACCCAGCCCCAGCGTTCCCTTCCAATCACTCAATTCCAATTAGTACCTTACACTCATTCAAGCACTCACTCTTCCAATCATCCAATCTGGCTTCGTAATTATCCCATCTTCTACTACGACAGCCACCACCATTCCCTCCTCACTGAGGGAGACCGCAAACATGCTACATTACCATTCAGATACATCAACGATTTTGGTACAGTTGACTCTTTTTTGGATGCTGAAAACATGTAGGGCTGTATTTTCCCAATGTTGCCTCTTGGTGCCATCATGGTATGAAGTGCAGTGTTATTTAGCCAGTAATGCGCACGTACAAGCAAAATTTGTGGCTTCACAAATATGTCGAACCTATCATGGTCACTATGCAAAGTATGAAAATTACAGGACAGCGATGTGGTAAACTGAAACAGAGCACAGAAAGCTGACTAGTTAGTGACATTCAGATACATCAACGATTTTGTAGGTTCTTCAGTAGGATCTTCTTCGGACGCTGAAAACATGTAGGACTGTATTTCCCAAATGTTGCCACTGGGTGCCATCATGGTATGAAGCACAATGTTATTTAGCTGGCTTACGTGGGGGTGGGGGTGGGGGTCGTGAGGGCATGGGGGCGTTGACAATTTTCATATTCAAAGATTCTGGCATTCTCAGTGAGAGTAAAGGTAGAGATGCTACTAAGCCATTTTCAGTAGTTTATTCAGTAATGCATTCTTAGGTGGTAAAACCATATCACACAAATTATTATTCAATATGAAATATTTTTTAAGGGTATAAAATACATGTGCAGGGGATCTTTAACAAAGAAGCAACTAGAGTCATCTTCGTTTTTTTCATGTATTAAGCACTGATGCCACACCGCTCACCAGTCTGTGTAGCACAACTTTGGGTACCTAGGTTTCCAAAGGTAATTGATTACGGGATCATCTGTAGTCATGCAATGACTTCTGCAAGCACGGAAAGCAAAGATCTGTGAGGATTCCAACATCACCTGCAGGGCACACAAAATCCAAACCTTAACAAGAAATGTTTTCAGACAAACATTTTTTCTTTATTTGCCCATAATGGTAAATTGCAGGGACATAACAACTGTATACAAGAGATCAATATGCTACACTTCAAATTAGCAGTGCAAATCTCCGTTTAAATTCATATCATCATACAATATTTTTTATTATAAATTGAGAAAGTGTGTAAATCACTAATAAGAGAATAAAAAAAAAAAACGGTGTGTGTGTGTGTGTACGTGTCACAGATCTAGCATGTCTGCTGGCCACTTTTTGTCCCCGGACTTTAATTTGATCCCCGTGTGTGCGTCAGTCTGTCTGTCTGTGTGTGTGCCCCACATGTATGTACCAGAGCCCACCACCAGAGGGGCGCTATTACAATACATTTCCCCGTAGCCAAGTACATTTTGCTTTGTACATAAAAAACTATGCTTGATGTCTCCGCATAGTGGCATTTCTACTCAGCAGACCATCGACTTTCTAAATCCACAGAGTTCAGAGCTTAAAATGTTTAGTAGCTCTTTGTGGAAAATGTAGAATGTATATGTATTTTCCCATTAAAGGTATACTATGTAGTTTCAGAACACCAGATGGCGATATAGAGCACGTAGGAGATCACGGTCACTCTGATCAACCTGACCTAAATTAATAAATGTCGTAAATTAGTTAACAGAGGCTAATCTGTAACGTTAGCTCCATCTATTCTCTCACACACACGTTAATGTGATGGTTATATAAGACAAAGATTTCCTGGTTTTCCTCGAATTGTCCACCATCAATATGCTAATGAATTAAATGGAGGTGACCAAGTTAGTTGAAAAAAAAAACGAAAAATACAAACATACTGGTTATGCTAGCCAGCTCGTGTTCCCAAATAAACGTTAAGCTTGTTTGATTGCCATTATTTGAGTGCCAGCTAGCTAGTTAACGTTACACAGCTACTGGCTGATCAGAGTCAGAGGTTGATACAAACGTCCAAATGTGCCTGTAAATCTTCTTTCTTGTTTCGCACTTTTCATTTGGCAGGGATTCCTCGCGGGCTCGTTTGGGGGCTTTGTTTTGCAAAAACTTTACTTTACTTCGATTTAATACTTGAAAATACCTCTTCATTTTGTCGTCATCCCGGTGTCCCAGATAGATAGCTTGCTCGCTCGACTCGCTGAGCAGAAGGGGATTGTTCGCTAGGAATTGTGGGATTTGGTGTTGATGTATGGACTCTACGCAGACGGGGGACATGGTTTTTAATCGCATGACAGACTACAACTACCAACAGAGAATATCGAGGCGCATCGATTCACTTCACACAAACCGTCACTTCACACGCAAAATAGTTTTTTTTCTCACACACAGGCTATCGCACGGGTGCTACTGCAGTAAATTAAATTTATCGCACAGACAATTTTTTCATAGCACGTGCGACATATATGTTGCACTGTACAGCCCTGATCATCCAGAAACAACCTCAAAAATTGATGTTACTCATGGATTGCCATGGTACAAAAATTCTCATTCATTCAGATTTTTCTGCTTTCCACGGCACCATCTTAATGGAATAATTTGTATTTGGGTACAGTCATAAAGCTCCTGTTTGCCCCCATCTTAGAAAGCAATAGTCCCGACTTGGTCTCTTGTTGAACATATAACATTTTGAAGACATATTCAACTCTCAAGGGAGCAGTGTTCCTGAGTTTGATGTACTGTCTCATACTCTCTCCCTTTTCATTTCTGGAATTTTCTTTCACCAGAAAATATAGTTCCATTATAATGAATGTCCATTTTCAGATGGAACACATGAAGATTAAAGATGATGTTTGCAAAGGAAGTCAAAGGCTCTGTGACTCACAAGGGCATGTACAATGTATTAATTAATTTGTACTGAACTTACTTCACTGTAACTTTCTTAGAGATGTTCAATTGTAAACCTCACAACAAAATGGATGAATCAGAGAGAAAGATAGGTACATAATGATTTTGCTATGCGTATATCAATGCTGTCTGCTGGCAGCATTGATTTGTGGAAAGTTAGCTAGTTGTTCCATTCTTTGAAAGTGTTTCTTGTAGGTACCAATGGCGGCTATTGCAAGTTAATGATGCACAAGATCAAAGACAAGAAGAACAGCAGGGATTGCAACAACAGCACACAACAAGGTTGTTACTGTGGCTGGATTGTTTTCTTTTCAAGTCCATATAGTTTTTTTCTTGTCTGTGCAATTATTTATAAGGTAAATCATTAATTTAACCATAAACACGACACATGTACAAGCTTTGATTTCACACTTTGTTCAACATAAAAGCCACCAAAAATAGTAAACACTAAACAGACGTATAATTGGCTAAGGCCCCTATTTAAACAAGTTTTGTTCAACTATCATTTTCCACCAATCAAACTTATATGGTAATTCCGTTTTTTTTTTTTTTTTTTACTTGGACCTATTTTTAAAGAAGCAATTCACCCAAATATTTTATTTTGATATGTTTCTATGTACCTGGTGTGCCATCTATCCATCCAATTAGTTTTGCTGAGGACTCTAGTGTTATCACCCTGATAGAACGGACCTCAACGGATCCAAGGTTTGTGTACATTCGAAAAGCATCTTTCCAAATATAATGACACGGTCACTCACAAACATCCGCAGACCTTGTTGTGCACATTTTTTTTTTAGAAAACTAGTTTCTACCAAAGTAGTCTACGGTATCTGTGTATACCCACGCATCAACCAAAGCACGTGAGTATTCTAGGGTGCACTGTGTTGATATAAGGCCCAGGATGCCATGCTTTGGTTAAGACTTATACACGTATATACACAGTTAGTGCTCAAACACGCTCAACAAGGTCTGAATCTCAAATTTAGCATTCTACAACCAGTGATTCGGCCCAAATTTTTGTTTTCAAAATCGGCTCATGACAAACCAATCAAAGAGATTGTGAACCAATCAACAATGAAATTGATCTTGCACATTCACCAACTAGACAAGCGACACGTTACAGTGGCGCTATTTCATGCAAAAAGAAAAGAGAACTTGATAAAGCTTGCTCAAAAACTTTAGTAACCATAGGTGCTCATTTTAGAAGGTGCTTTAAAGACAGATGTGGAGCTCCCATTGTTTCTACTGAACAGGTAGGTCAAAAGTTTCAACACTGATTTACCGGGGCTTTGTGCTTGCCAGCCAATTGTAATTACCTATAGCTAATGAACAATAGCTATGTTGCTATTATTGATAACATTACTTTGTTTGGCGGCTAGTTCTTGGAAGAAGGAAATGTTTCTAACTTTATATGTTGTAAAGATCGTGTTAGCTAGAACCGGCTACTCGGCTTAACTATCCCAGGTGAAAAAAGATGATCCTTGAAATATACTTTTACAAAGTGTACTTTTAGTAGTTTTTGTACTTTGACCTTGCTGTTATTTCCCTCTCCAGTGAGGGTTGAATGTGATAGGGTGTTTTTTCCAAACACAAGCATAGCAAGGTCCTGAGTAACAGAGTGACTCTTGCTACCAATCCTGCTGAACAGGCTCTTGGAGACTTGGAGAGTTGGCCAGAAACAAAGAACTCTGATTACCACAAGGTGAATAACACCCCTCAAATCAGGGTATGTCTCTCACAATATCCAAATAATGCTCAATATATGAAGATATAAAGGTTAAAAACGAATGTACTTACAGGTATTGCGTTATTAAAAGTATAAAGACAAGGATGGTGACGGATATTGTTGAAATCCCTCTGTGCACCATGAGAAGAAACAGACTTCTTTAAAAAAAAAAACAGACTTCCTGAATGACTTCGGCTGTGTCTGACTCAGAGCCCTATCTACTGCGCCCTATCTACTGCGCCCTGTCTCCTGTGTACAGAGCACTGGCAGAAGTGTGCTGTTTAATGTGCTCTGTTTAGCATACCATTTTCCAACCGCACTGTGGAAGCTTCGTAAGCAACTCATAAGACGTCCCACCAGTGTTGCCATATCCACGGTTTTACAGCTAAATTGGGATACTTTCAAATTGCAGTCACAGGTAAAAATGAAAATTCGCAAAGCACACACTTATTTTAAAAAGTAAAAACATGGTAAAATACGTTGGTTTCAGTTAAAAATAGCCTATAATTTGGACTAGTTTTGAGTTGCCATTTGGCTGGAAAGTTCTGGCAACCCTGTTCCCCACTCTTGTGCTGCCATGTCACGTGTTGTTTTTTGTTGAATTTGAAGAAAAACGTCAGCGAAGCTGCACCTCATTTTTTTAAAACGAAGCTCACGTCATATTTATGTGACCAAAAGGTTTGTGTACTTTTTGAAAAGGGTGCTCCCGAATGTATTTAGCAAAACCCCAGAAGTAAGTGTGTCATCCGGGTGTTTGAAGTATGCTGCAATTAGAAAAATCTTCGTGTGCTCTACGACTTTCTCGCCCTATCTACTCACCAAGGCTACTCAACTCAAAAAGTGCTGATTCAGACACTGATTCCTTCTTATTCTTCTTCTTTAGGTTTTAAAGTGGAGTACAAACCAACTCTAAGGTGCAGACACTCCATATCTGGCAACAGAGTGATTGTTTGGGGCTCGTTCGATAGCTCAGACCCTTGATGACTTACAGCCATTTAGCCAGCCATGTGTTCCATACTGTACCAGTGTAATTTACAGCTGAATCTAGTCTCACCCCCCAATTCTCATAGAGATCCATTCAAATGCAGAGAGCTTATAGTATCGCTTGTAACAGTACCTGGATCTTTTGATGTTGATGGGTCACAGACTTCAGGAAGTAACAGTTTCTAAAAACATGTTTTCACTTTGTCATTATGGGCTATTTTGTGTAGAATTTTGAGACAAAAAATGAACTCAATCTATTGTAGAATATGTCTGTAATGTAATAAAACGTGGAGAAGGTGAAAGGGGTGGGCAGACTTTCTGGCTTGACTGTATATATATATATATATATATATATACATTAAAGATCCATGACAGTGTTCACTATATATATATATTAGATATATTCCTCTCTGTAGTGACAGTTCTAAAATCTCATAGCTACATTCCTAATAAAAAAATGTTGGAATTCCATTGTTGCCTAATTATTCTGCTAATTATTCTGCATATCACCCATATGTGACCGCTCTGGATAGCTTCATGTGCAGGTGAACAGGCAACAAACCAACCTCTGGTTCCTAATGGAGAACAGTGCCTGCTGTGTATGATTTCAATAAGAGCTGTATCACTGATTGTTGGTGAGTTGAGGGGAATGTTTCAGGTTAACCGTGGTCTCATTAGCAGTTGACCTGTGTGGTCGACAGGGACCTGGAATGTGTGTACAAACCTCAGAGTCTCCAGGCTTGTTCTCATTCATAATTAATTCCACCCAGGCCTGAAATATTAATACTGCACACTACTGGGGATTTGAGGTTTACTTAAGATGCCCAATATTTGTTAACACACAAATGCAGAGCTATCGACAAGTGACAATTAAATTAACAAAAAGATTATTCAAATGTTGTGTTATGCATGTTCAGATACGGAATTAAAATTCACTACACATCTGCACATACACTGTAATACAGTGTGGGCCTGATTTACTAAGACCTTTAGTGTGTGTAAACCTTTTAGCACGTGCAAAACTAATAACACAAACAATGATTGGTGCAAAAAAAATACCATGACCAATCATTGGTCATGTTATTGGTTTTGCGTGTGCTAAAAGTTTTTGCACACACTAAAGGTCAAATCACTTAATAAATCAGGCCCTTGTATCTCATTAACTAAAGTGAATGTCAATAGAAAATTTTTATATATCAAGTTTCATAACCCTCCAGTTAGACCCACAGAAAGTTTGTACCACAACTCCAGGGCACTGACCTTCAGCTGAAGCTACAGCTAAATGTCACTTTATTTTCCTTTGCACAGCCTTTCATGACAGTCCAGTGCAAGATGGGCATTGCTCTAGACTGGCAGAATAGAAAGCTGCATATACATCTCTTAGGCCTCGTACACACTGGCACTAAAACCCGCTTCGATAACAGTTTTGGCTCCTTAAAACCATCAAATCCATGCTGTCAGGGGCTTTGAAAATGTTTTAATTCCCTCAGAGCTGGGATGGATAACCATTTCAAAAACCCTTAACTGGTTTTAGCTGTCAGTGTGTACAGGATCGGTTGTCGAAACATACCTTTAGAATCATTTTGCTTGATTCATAAATAAATTACGTACAGTTCCATTGGTGGTACTCGCAATTTCCGTGGGAATTTCAAACATCTTCACAAAGTTAATTTGACAGTTGAACATTTGTGTTTATTTTATGATTATTATATTATTTTATCTCTATGTTATGACTGCCGATCGGGGTTCAATTTGGAAGGAGAAGACGCATTTACACCACTTGATCGCGGCAAATATCCACGTTGTTTATTTTGTCAATATGGATACCAAGGAACGCAACATATCACATCCATTGGCAAGGAAACGTGTATCGTGGAGAATTTAAAAACCACAGAGTGCCTGCAAGTAATGTGTACGAGCAGGTAGAGGTAGCGATAACCTCAAAACTAAAACGTTTCCAAAACGTTTTGAAACTAAAACCCCAGTGTGTACGAGGCCTTAGAGCCTGTACTAAGCGATTCCCATTGTATATAGCCCAGTAACTGTATGAAATGACCTGCCACCGGTGTGTGGCATCATAATAGTGTAAAGACTGACAGTGCATGTCAGAGACATCACACACATACAGAAGGCAGTGAAATATCTCCTTATACAACATTGGCAAATTAACATATTTCATCAACAAAAATGTTTTCAAGCAAATCTGTATCCTTTATTTTACAATGGTATGACCTAAAATGGTCTAGGAGAATGTGGGCCATAACATAAAGTTAAAAAAAAAGTGTATTATGTGGTGAGAACTATTGAAAAATTATAACTTCACTAAATATGAGTGTATATGAGTGGCCGTTAAACATATGTGACTCTTCTCTCGTTTGACATAATGATTTTATCGCCATATGTACAGCACTGAGTTGTAAGGGTTTATAACCTAAATGATGCATGCTCAAATTACAAGTATGACACTGATATTCAGTTATTGGGCAAGATATGTAACCTAACATTCCTGCAGTAAATACCCAGCTGCATAAACTGATTAATATACGAAGACATTGTGCCAGCATTTTGAATGACTCCAAATCAAAGGGAAATTAATTAGTGTCCATTTCAAATCTGAAGGTTATACCAATATAATTGTCATTCACCTCAATGTGTTCAAGGCTCGATAAAACATAGTTCTGCAGCACAATAATCTTGCTCTTGTCAATAGGTGATTCAAATGTATGGGACAGAGAAGCAGAGCAGAACAGAAGAAAAATATTGACTGACACTTCAGGACCTGACAGGAAAACCAAACTCATTTGTAAGACAAGATAATTTGTATCCCCCATGACTTTGGCAGAAAGAGAGCGAGCTATGATTATTTATCTTTTTGCTCTCTGTCTGTCCTTATACATTCCCCTGTATGTGACATTGGAGATGACACATTAAATTGGATAATCCCCTAATAATAATAGTTTTGGAACAGTAACTGAGAATATGCAGCCATTTTTTATTTGTTATATAAAAATAAAACATCGGACGGTTGACATTTTGCTGATGTGGGGACAACGCAATTGGGATTAAATGCTGGTCTCTTCCATTCTTTCCAAAATGTGTGAATTATGTTTGCCCAGTCACTCATTGCTTGGGAAACCTCAGGTATACTCAGAATTTAGACATATCATCCCATGTTTCCTGATGGCATTGCCCACTGATAAGACTGGAATATTAACTGATACTCAGGAGAAGATCTCCTAAGGATGCCACCAATTATCAAAGAATTGTATCTCTGCATGTGGGATATTTGCTAACGCTAACCTCTTCACACATCTTAACCCGGAAAAATGTCGGCCTCTGTGTAAGAACATTTTTTGGATCAGGACCTAGTAAAATTTCCAGAAATATTCTGGAATGGCTCTAGTGTGAACAAAAGCAGCAACAGCATGCCCGTCGGGGAATGGTCATGCTTTGTTGGTAGCAATCATAGAAAGAACTGTTGTGGGAGAAATCCAGCACCATACATTGTGTTTATACCCTCAAATTCTGCATTCTAAAACCAGAGATTCCACCGAATTTCTGTTTTCAAAACAAAGTGGCTTATGACATAAACCTATTGAAGCGATGGGCCGGTTATCGTTGTGAACCAACCAACAACGAGATTGACCTTGCGAGTTCATCAGCTAGAAATTTCACCAACAATGCAAAGAAAAGGGAATTTGATAAAGCTTGCTCTAAAAATAGAGTAAACATAGGTGCTCATTTTAGAAGGTGGCGAGATATTCGGCAGCGGATTGGTTTAAAGACAGATGTGGAGTCCCATTATTTCTACTAGACAGGTAGGTTAAAAGATTGAACACTTATTGTGATGGGTTTAGTGGCGGTGAATCAAATGCAGAGGTGAGGGAGATCAGAACAAGTCACCCACACAGGTGAGGACCAATAAGGGAATTATAATACGAAAATAAGAAAAGAAAAACAGGAACTGATTTCTGACAGCGAAACAGCTAAATTAAATCTACCCAGGAAAATAGGGCGAACTCGAATAGAATGAGTGAAACACAAATCTAAATCTCCCGAACTCAATACTAGAGCCCAAACAGAAAACTTAGAAAAGCAACAAATACACCCTCGGAACGTAACACTAAGACGTCCGATAGAAGGTGAAACAAAATAAAACCACCAAAAGAAAACACTGAGAACAGCACGGGGAATAATAGCACAGAATGCTAACAGGAGGGAAACAATCCTATACCTGAGAAAAGCTATAAACGAGTCCCTCGTGAACATAAAACAAGTTTAATATCACAAGGTCGCTTAAACCTGGCTATACCTGGCTCGATGTACAAATGAATGACAAAAAAGCACCGGGGAAGCAGAAGTGAGGAACTTAAATACCCCGCAGGTAGAAGCACAGGTGAATTGAATAACGAGCAAGGGGAAGCAAAACCCCGGAACGGAACGTGGAAAAAATTCGATAGATTCTCAATCAGAGAAAAAAGACGAGAACCGCAGCGGAAAAGGAAAAAATAACCCACGAACTATGACACTTATTTACCTGGACTTTCTGTTGCCAGCCAATTGTAATTACCTATACATGAATAGTAGCTACTATTATTGATAACTTAATTCGGCAGCTAGTTCTTGGAAGAAGACTCTGGTTGTGGACTGTGGGTACAAATGTTCTTTTTAATGTTACATGTAGTTTATCAATTATTGTGGTTCTCAATTATGAATTTGAAATGTTTTATTTTTTTTGTTGCATGTCATTTGAAGGACCACAATTGAAATAAGTGTTTTTTAAATGCTTTTATGTGCTATCCTCTGGGCAGAACTGGCATCTTATGATGTATGTATTCTCTTATCCCCCCCAAAAAATCAATCAATCAATCAAAGAAATGTTTGCTATTGTTATATGTTGTATCTGAGATCGCCTACTCAGCTATAACCATGCATGCCAGCTGTAGCCAGACTATTGTTCCGCTACTTTTTCAGAACAAGGGTGACCTGCACTTAAAAAACTGAGGGGGCACAGAGGAATAATGATAGGAGTTGATAACAAAATCCTGTTTGAAGAATAGTTTTGAGGGAATATACAGTCATCTTGCAATATATTTGGATGTATAATAACATTTGGAAATAAAATTGACTTATTTATATGTAGATAGATTCTGAGAAAGCTTAATCTGAAATCTGGCCAAATCGGGGGCTTGTTGAATGGGCAGATCGCCATCACTGTTTCAGAATGAAGGCTAATTATTTTGACTCTCATAATTAACATAAAAGATCGCTACTGCTTTGCAACGTCGCTTGAGCGATGTCATCGGTCCAGAACACATTTTGAGGAGACAACATCGTTTGCAGTAATTATATATTTGCTAGCTACATCAATGTGAATGTGGTTACAATGGTTTAATACATTATTTCCAGCATCAAGTTAGCAAAGCTGTATCCTGACTGTGAATTTGAATGTAATCTCTAAATCTGACGTAGCATGCGGTGCCATATTTTTTTACTGCAACCTTGCATTGTGATTCCAAACACTTTGAATAAACCAGTACAACAAACATGACAAAGTAAGTAAAGTTTATTTATATAGCATCTATCACAAACACCAGTCACAAAGTGCTTCACAGTCAAAATAAAACAAAAACAAAGATAAACAGCCGATTAAAAACACACAAGGGGAAAAAACTGACATAATGCACAAGTTAAAACATAAAATACCACATGCTACCTAAATGCCTGTCTGAACAGATGGGCTTTTAGCTGCTCTTTAACAGAGTCCATAGAGTCAAGAGACTTCAGACTTATTGGGAGACTTCCAAAGCTTCGGTGCTGCGGACTGGAAAGCACGATCTCCCCGAGTCTTAAAACATGTTCGAAGGACACTTAGAAGACCCTGGTTAGAAGACCTAAGAGCTCAACTTGTAATATAGGGGTGCAGAAGGTCGATGATATAATTTTTTTATAGTCTGGCCATGTAGGGCTCTATAAGTGAGCACCAAGATATTTAAATGAATTTTAAAATGAACAGGAAGCCAGTGCAGAGAGGATAAAATAGGTGTAATGTGTGACCATCTGTCGGACCGTGTTAAAAGCCTAGCAGCAGCATTTTGGACAGTTTGTAAAAAAAAAAAAAAAGATTTTATAAAGGCAGGTAAAAAGAGAATTTACAGTAGTCCAAACGTGATGAAAAAAAAATGTATATTTCTCCATTCATTTCAGCTCTAGACACAACAGACCTGAGTTTGGCTATATTTCTTAAGTGAAAGAAACATGATCAAGTCAGCATCCTAATATAAGCATCAAAATTTATGGATTGGTCAAAAATCACACCAAGATTACGCTGACTAGGTTGGGAATACGAGGATAAGGCACTAAGGTTCTGCCTGATCACTGAGTGAAGGTTATCAGTTGCGATAATCAACACTTCTGTTATGCTCTCCGTTCCCTCTCAGTCCCCATCCCTGTTTGTGCTCCGTGTTTTCCCATTTTCCTCACGTCTCTTGTCATGTTTTACATTTTCCTGTCTGTCTTCCATGTTGTGCAGGTTTGGCGTGGTTTTCCTTCTTGTTGCCTATTTCGCCCTCGTTAATTCCCAAGCCAATCCCCGTTTGCATTCCTCATGCCTTTGTTACCGCTCAATCACTCTCGCATACATTCTCACACTGCAATCACTCATTATCTCATTATCTAAGTCGGTCTAAGTCTTGTCTTGCTGAATTAACGCTTAATCTTGGCTTTCTATTTGTACCCACCAGCCTGCAGCTTCCTGGTTGTTCCAAGCCACTCTTCTCTGCTTCCCGCATCCCGCTCTGCTCCTGCTACGCCCTACCCAGGATTCAGTCACCATCCAGCTCCTGGCCTGCTTCCCTCTCCTGTTCTGCCCTACCCAGGATTCAGTCCCTTCCCCTCTCTCGCTACAAGAGTTTGCTGTAGCTAATAAATTGTCTTTGTGAGCTTATTGTGAGTTCTGTTTCTGAGTCATGCATTTGTGTCCAGTTCTGATCAGAAACCTTAACAACTTCAGTTTTATCTGCATTTAACTGCAGAAATGTATTTCTTATTCAGTTGCATTCAAATTATTCTAATTGCATTCAAACAGTTGTTCAGTACAGAGTCTGTGAAGCTAATCAGGTTTGGAAAAAATATATAACTGGATGTCATCAGCGTACAAATGATAGATGTTGCTGAAACTACTGATAATCTGTCCTAGTAGAAGAATGTATATGGAGAATAAAATAGGCCCCAAGATCAATCCCTGGGGGACACCACATGACAAGTTTTGGTCATCCTAAAGAATAAAAGTTGTTATATGGAGTGTTGTTATATGCCATATAATAAATGAAAAGGAGCAATAAGATTGGATTGTGTGTGTCTGCCTGTGGCAAATGTGTATTTTATAGCAATCGCTTACACATTTTAGTTTAGGCGATTGCCCCCCGTAAACAAACAGCATCCCCCTTGTTAACATTTTACAATTCCAAACCTAGCTATAACAGTCTGTAATTCTGCAATCGTATCTAAAAAACTTGCACGTTCACAACAAGACCTGTGGAAGCAGTGGGGTCGGGTGTGTGTCTCTTTCTTTGTGTTATGACTTTTAAATGTTTTGACAACAAATGCAACCATTGAGAAAGTTGCAAACTCCTGCTTTAACCGCACTAAATTAAAACACTAAAAGTAACTTAATAGTACATTTCCTTACAGCAGTACAGTCATTAATTTTAAACGCTTTGAATAATTTTTATTCTAGGAGTTAAGATGGGGCTCAAATGGGTACAATAACATTGCTACTTCTCAGATTCAGTTCCATGACATTTAGGTCCAAACACTTAGATGCCTATTAAATATATTAGTTACCTTTGTTTCCCATGATATGGGAAAGGTCTTAGTAATAGTAATCTTTATTAATATACATTATGTGCAAATCATAATTCTTCAGAGGCAAGACATTCTAATCACTGTATATATACAGTATGTCTGCTATGTTAAAAACATGTATTCAATATAAAATGTTTAAACGTAAAAAAGCGAACAAGAAAACCATGTTTTAATTGTACCTGATCAATTTGTTTCTATATTTATAGTTGCTTCTCT
This sequence comes from Ilyophis sp. 1 JC-2022, assembly GCA_022702515.1. Taxonomy (NCBI): domain Eukaryota; kingdom Metazoa; phylum Chordata; class Actinopteri; order Anguilliformes; family Synaphobranchidae; genus Ilyophis; species Ilyophis sp. 1 JC-2022. The sequence continues at coordinate 120,031,066 of CM040395.1, read as the reverse complement.
TACAACACCATGTTCAGTTATGAATTAACATAATTTAACCTGTTTGACTTTTTACCAAAAATAGGCCTTGATTATAAGCCTCAATTGTACTGGTTGAAAGTTGGCATTGCATAAATCTGTTGGTACGTGATTCGGAAATGCTTTTCTTGGGAGTGAAGAGGGTTAAGGACGTTTCACGGTTTGTAGTTTGTGATTCATCAGGGCCTGACTTCCTCTCTCCCCTGAGAATTAAGCTCTCTCCTTGACCAATAAAGTACACAAATGAGTTGCACCATTGTCACCGGGAAATCATTGCACCATCAAACACATTACCCGAGCGGCATTAAAATGCCAACTTTTTATTTACGTTGGCGCAGTTTGGAAAGCTTGGGGTACTCTTGATGCTGCTCTGCTTTGTCTTGGCCGATTGCTTTTCCAGATTAAAGAGAGTATTTTACAGTCCGGGTAAAAACTAAAGGGCATGTGGTGATCCATATGTTTTAAAAGTAAAGCTTCCACTGAAACAGTGCAGCATTTGTTAACTTGAAAGCAAGTTAGTTTATTTCTTCACAAACCCAGTTTAGTGAGTTAATCTTAGTGATTAGTTAACTCACTGTGGAACAAATAACCATTTTAACTGAAGGGTAAGCCCACATGTTGATTGAATCCAGGACAGCTGGATTCAATAAAACACACTTACCAAGACTATTTAAGGGCATATGTAATTCAATCTACTGTACAGTATATATTGAACTATTATTTATGTAGCTGAATCTACACACTGAGGTTGCCATTTTGTTCTGACAAATTTAACTTGGCAAGGAAAACTATCTTGAAGGTGTCCTATCTCTTTACTTTTATATAGAAACTAACGTTAAATCATATATTAACATTCTAGTAATTTCTGGTCCAATGTAATTGCTTCACAGCTTTTTTTTTGGTTTAATGTGATATAGAAATGAGGGAAGCTATTTGTATTGAGTGGAATAAATTGAAGTTTATTAGTATGCTGCACCACAAGGCGTGAGAGAAAGCTTGTGGTGCCAGAAGCCAGAACTGGTCAGAATGAAGCAATGTGCGGTGTGCATGCCATCTTCAGAAAGCAGAGATACCGTGGCTAACCTTTTTTTTGCCAGGTGCAAGCTACTGTACATATACCACTGTCTATTAAACGTTGAATTTTTAAATAATAAACACATCAGAATACCAACAGATGCCTGCTGAGTCATTCATTTATAACCCCATAACATTTGAATGGCTAATTCAACTTTTAGCAGTTGAAATAGCATTTACTCTGAACAACAACAATGACTAACCAATGCTTGCCTTTGCAACTGCCTCCACACACTGTGCCTCTTACCAAAGGGGTATGGGAGCATCATTACCCAGCATGACTTTCAGCAGGAGGCAGAGCTAAAGCTTCCTTATTATTCAGAAGGGAAAAGGCAAGTGAAGTGCAACACGATTCACTACGACTTGGGTATGTTTAGATAGATGCACCCAGTGGAAGATATGAATAGGCGGCTTGATGAAGCCACCTAGCACCCAGCATCTGAATTACCTTCCTTAACTAGCTTCCCTTAATTCTCCTCTCTACGTTTTTGAAGACAGGAGACTGACAAGAAATGCCAACATTTTTGAAGACCAGATCTTACAGAAGCAATGAAAATCAGTCCAACTGTCGAAGTACAGTCACCGCAGTTATTTTGCATGCATTATATTATGGAATGGATGGAGATGTGTATCGCATTTCAGCACCTATTCCCCTGGGTTAATTTATATTTTTCGGAATGATCGGTACACATTTTGAGTGGGTTTGAATAATGTATTTCTTTTTTGCTTTTAGTAAATTTAGTAAAATCTTTACAATCTGAAATAATGTTTTAAAAAAAAAAAAAGCTAAATTGATAATGTCTGTAGGACAGTAGGGGACGGTGGTAAAGGTAGGGTTACTTAAGGATACGCAGGTTCTTAGTAGTGCACCATCTCGTCTCTCTTCACATTCTCTCCGCCAGCATGTTTTCCCCTCCTTATCTCTCAGACATGGTGTGGGTGGCTGGTCTGGTCCTCAGCCCTGAAATTGATCAACCTCTCCAGAGCGCTCATAAAAAATAAAATAAAAACACACTGGTTTTGCAATTCTGTGTCATAATCAGATAAACTGAAAACTCTCCAAACCCGTGGGTTACAGGGGTATGAATCATAAATGTAATCCCAGTGTTTTTTTTAGATTAATGCATAATGCAGCTGGTCTCCTGATTTTCAGATAATGATCAATTATATGATTATCCGATTGGTCGTTTTTTATGAATTTTTTTTTAAAAGATAGGAATGCTGCATGTGTGCACAAGCCGTAAAATAAAAAAACGGGTTATACATGATATGATACCTGTATTGTGTCAATATTTCATACACAAGATTACGGAAGGCTACATAAATAAGGCTTCTTTGCCCTGCTGGTACAGCTATCAGCTGTCGCCTGAAACGATGGCAATTTACAAGTATGCACTATGTGGCTCCAGAATAAAATTGGATAATAGGCTTATCTGCAAGCATAAAGCGTGATGTACATTTCAGCTTTGTTAAGAAAACCGCTTCATCCCCAGATCAAATGGCATTTCTCATAATTCAATGATAAGTCTGTCTTAACAAGTGTTTTAGTCTTGCAATGACACTTAAATTCTCAATGAGAAAATACTATCTTCTTTTAAGTTACTGTTTGCTTGACAGGTGACATTTTCTTACCCTATTGTTCAACTCTTGAAATGAGTCTTACTGTCTCACCTCATTGGCAGCATGTTTGCCTTATTAGGAATAAGATTTTAAAGTTTAAATCGAAGACTAAAATACTCTATACTTATTTTTTGGTTTGTGCAGTGCAGTCCTTACAGGCACCCACAGTTCTCTGCAGGTTATCTGGGTTAGGACAGATAGTAATTTGATGATAAGAAAGAGGAGGAGTGGGAAAGGTCTCTCAAGCAAACATCAAGAACTTTTCTTCTTCTGGGTGGTCAGGCATCGCATTACAAGTCTCTGTGACCCAGAGAACACAGCTAGAGTCTGAGCCTTGAGGGTGATGTCATTCCTAGAGTCCCACACTTCAAACCTCCTGGCAACGCAACAAGCAGACAGAGACTGTCTCTGTCCGTTTTTTTTTTTTGCTGTGGACTGGCAAGATACGTGTATATGTATGTATTTATGCTATTTTAATGATTGTGAACCCTTGTCACCTCTCTACACTCTCAGAAATAAAGGTATAGTTGGAGTACATTTTTGTTCTTTAAGGAACACATTTCCCAAAGGTACCATGAAAGGTACAATAAAATAATTTGGGTACTAATATACCTTTTACAAGCAAAAAAGGTACAAATGAATGATCAAACCCATGGCTAGGAGTACAATTTTATATACTTATAGGTTACCACGCCAGTACCACGCCAGTACCACGCCAGTGCACTTTTTTGTACATTTTATTTTGAGTGTACAGGTCAGTTTTCCTATTTTTACCTTGGACCAGCCGACCTCTTCCGCTAAACCCCCCACCTCCACACCCAGCATACCTGAGATAAATAATAAATTGGGATTTTCTCCAGTGATACTGACAATTTAATAAAATACATTTTCACCAATAATCAGTAATAAACATCATTTGTCTATCAAACGATTGTATGTTTTGGTTTGCAGCGGGTGTCACTGAAAACTTTCAAGAGTCTAAAAAAATGTACCTGCGTCTAAGGTTCTAAAGCGGTAAAGTGTTTAAAAGATATATTGTATCCACGCGCGTCTGCCACCCGCGCCCACGTTGTCGCCTTCTTTTCGGCTGGTGCAGACAGCCAAACACCTGTCTCCCTGCACGGTGTAGTGAACCAGCCGGCCCGATTGGACCCTGCTCTTAAAAGGGGGCCTGGTTAGCACCGTCCCTTGTGCCGCTTCCACGCAATGGAGCCCGGGGGCGCAAGACCGCTAATCACTTGTCTCTGACTTTTCCTTCTTTCTTTTAAGTGCTCTGATCCATCACTAATTATTTTCTCAGTCTGTCCCCACATGCAGCGCTGTAGTTCTGAAGTCCTACGCTTTGTTGCCAAGGATACTGCATCCCATAATAGTGCCTCACTGACCAGCACTGCGGTGCATCTTCACGGGCATCTGCAAAAGATTCACTGTCTGACTTCCCCTCTTTTAACATTTGCCTACTTATTTTTGCCACATCCATTTTAATCACCTCTGCTAATGGTGTAGATGGCACATTGTGCTCAGTAGATAACACATGGTGATGCAAATGTACTGATGTGCAATCTAGATTAAATTGTAAATTATACTGCAGAGGACAATGGCCTGGATTCAATCAACATTTGACCTTAACATTTGTCCTTAAATTAAAAAATATATATATTATTCACAAACACAGTCTAGTGACTTTATATGGGTGATAGCTAAGGCCTGTCTGTTTCAGTGAAAAATAAAAACAACCACTGCATTTATTTGTAAGTAAAAGTGATTGCATCCAGGACAATGTTTAAGCTATTAAAACCCTGTTGAAGGAAAATACGTAGGCATCATCTTAATATCCCCCTTTCTCTCATCTTCTACAAACACATCCCCACACTTCATATGAAATGAACTGGAATCCACAACCACAGTACTACAGTGTTCAGAACTGAGAGGTGCAGGGCAATTTTTCTTATAATATCACCAAGGTCATGCAGAATGAACATACTTACTTTCAGTTCTCATATTTGCGAACAGTACCACCTACCAAAAAACCTTCTGGACAACCCACTGTCCAGCAACTTAGACCAAGTGAAAGGCCAGTCCACTGGTCCAGTGGCTGGAAGAGTTGGAACGTTTCTGCAAAATGTCCACTTTATTCTGCATGCGATTGCACCATCTCTTTCACCCCCCCACCCCCCACCCCCCAACTCTCTCTCTCTCTTTCTCTCTGCCCCTGGGACTAACCTATGTAGGCAGTCAATTTCAGAGTCAGACTCATTAGGTTCTGACACAAAGAAAAACACTGACCTTCGCTGTAGCCGCACGGATGAATTGTGTGCGCTGGCTGGATGCTAATGAGGTTTTCTCAGCAGGGCTAAACTGTGAAAACAAGTAGAGACAAGAAAAGGCGAGTATACAGCCACTGCCGAGGAGCCAATCAGAGTTCAATAAATCCAGAGCACGTTTCAGGTAGCTGTGCAATCATTTACCAGCTATGTAGCCTTGAGCCTGGATGCACTTCTCTACAGCATCTGGAAAACTAAGTTACAGTGAAGCTGCCGTCCTACAATCTGATCGGTCTAGCCAGCCAATTTATTAGTCAGTGGTTGCATTTGCTTGACTTGTTGGCTTTAGTCGGAAGCCCACTTTATTATATGAAGAAGAAATGCATCAGAGGAAGCAATTCACCATTGATTTATTAACCAGCATATCCCTGGCAGTTGGAAAGTCAGGTCAGGATTATGGTACCCCAAGGTTATGAGACTGGCAAGTGAAACTCGTAGCCGCATGACTAAGGGCTCAGACTGTGATATATAAGGTGACTAAATGTTTAAAAACGGACATTATTTGTAAGTCAAAGGTAACGACAAATGTTGATTAAATGCTGGCCAAAGTACAGTAAACAACAGAACCTACCGGAGTAAGTAAGGCAAGGTATTTGACTGCTATTAACTCGTTATTAACTGTAAGACTGTGGTATGCCTAGGGATAACTCCAATCACTTTCCCTGAAGTTCACATTGAAATTATTAATGGTTTTTTTAAAAACAGAAATCTTTCCATTAGACAGTTCCCGCTAGATATACGTGTTCAATTATAACTGGAAGGACAACCACTGATCATTTTTCAGACACCAGCCTTGGGTGTTCTTTAAAGATTCCTCTGGCAATTAACAAACTGTAATGCTGAGTGAAGATCCATCAATCAGAGGCTGCAATATTCAGGTTGACTTCCTCTGGCACGTGGAGTTAAATAGTGCACTGGTTCAATAGAGTCGCGTTCCCATGCTCGAGGCAGTAGCAGGTATGTAGGGAATTTGCGTCTTACTATAGTGCACAGTGAAGCATGGCCTGGCTTTGCGATAGCATCTCCATGTCCTGGAGAGTAATTGAGGCTTACACATGGGGAGAGCAAAGCCCTGGCCAAGCTTATCGGCACTGTGAGAAGATATCAACACCAGTCGGATAAAACTCCCAGACTGGGGCCTTTAAAGGACGAACTGAAGCAGAACTCAGTCCGATCAAACGAACAGTGTATACATGGAATTCCCTATTTGCATATGATCTGAACCCCTCAATGCGTATCTATTGTGTGTGTGTTTGTGCCTGTGTGTGCGCACGCATGTTAGCACGGCGTGTGTGTGTGTGTGTGTGGGCATGTATGTGCGTGTGTGTGACTGTGCGTATGGGCGTGAATGTGTGTTCATGACATCCCGTATCTGGATGTAACAGGCGAGAGAACAGAATTCCTTGTCCCGGCTCCCAAGACACCAGTGGTGTAAAGGTTGTCCGTTCAGCGAGGGCAAGCCCCTGTAATCCTGTCTCCAGGTGACAGAAGTGTAATTATTATTCCTGGATACCTGAGGCTAACTCTGCCACCCCCCCCCACTCCCCCACTCCCCAGGCGCCGCGGGAGACCATTCATGATTCGCCGCGTCTCCTCTGCTCTTTGACATCCGTCCGCCTGGCTCCTGACAGCACCTGTTCTCTCTGCTCCGTTGGCTTCGGAATTCAACTCGCGCTCCTCTCCTCAAAAAGTCTGCAGATGGGCAATCGTGAAAAGAAATGGAAAAAGGCTGCTCTTCTCATCGTGTTTACCCCCATTCCTCTGGGCGCCCAAAACGGGGGAATTCAGTAAGAAGGCCTGTTTACCTTAATAGCGAGGCATAACTCAAGCACTTCTAGCTCTGCTCAGGCAATCAGAAAATGGCTCGCCATGTTCTTTAGTCGGCAAAATGTTCCCTTTTGTCTGAGCCTCCATTTGACTTTTTTTTTTTTTCTCCCAGGGGGTTCCCAACCGACAAGGTGAATGAAGGTTAAGTGTAATCAAATAAGACATACAAACAAAAAGAAAAAGTGTGCTTCTTTCACTCTTTTCGATCTGTCCGTTTGACATGAATCACACATTCGGAAATGCCACATATGGTGTTAAATATACAAACATGGAACAAGAGCCCAGATTTTCTAGCTTCTACACAAATTCTATAAAAAAAATGTTCTACCTGGGAACCCAGAGGACAGACCAGTAAACCCATTAAGTGCTGCGGGCTAGCAAGAGTATAAACGTTCTACAATTGCCAAGAGCGACTTATGTCAACCAAAACGTGCAAACAGTGAAAACATTAAAATACAAAAATTTTAAATTTAAAATCTAAATGACATGATGCACAAAGGTTTTCCGTATGGCTGTATGAGTGGGCCGAGCTTTTTTTTTACTCCTGTCCCTGTTTGAGTTCTGACTATTAATGTTGAGTTATGCCTGAATGAACGTTCTGTAATGAACTCAACGGATTGCTGTAGCTCCCGATTTATTTGAATAAATGAAAAACACGGTTTGGTGACGGTAAATATTTAAATGAGCATATCTCGCTTAATATTTGGAGTAGAGTATAATATTGGTATTGCCAAAAAGAGTGTGACCCTTATTTTATATAAAACAGAAAATGTGTTTCTGGGTCAAAGCGACTCAAAATGATGGAGCCGGTCACATATGTATTTGTTCAGTTTATTGTTTATCCATCTACTCAAATAATACAAAGCACTTGTGGTGTGTCAAAACGGATACTGTCAAACTCTCCAGCTGTGTCCAACTTTAAATCTTTGATTTTGATGAAAAACTGTTTTCACTATTACACATCATCAATGATAGCTGTAATTCTGTTCAGTAGGTAAAATAATGTGTTTTATTAAAGGTTTAAAGGAACAGGCCAACATTTTGGGAAAATTGGCTTATTTGCCATCTTCCCCAGAGTCAGACAAAAAGATGAATATCTTGAACAACTTTCAGACATGCCTCATTTTCATCAAATCTCCACCCCGCACGTGTAATGCCGCGTATCTACTGGAGAGACGCTTAAAACAAATTGAAATGTCTGAATCACAAATAGCTTAAGCGGGAGTAAGTCCCATTTGTGTGTGCTTATCTCAACTCCGAATCTGGCCCTTAGGAACAATAGGGTACACTGCTTACACTTTGCATCATAGATCTTTAGTAATTCTGAATATCACCCTCAGATTTTGCACTTGGAGTTTGACAAGGAGTGTATGACAAGAATGCACTTTTTGACAAGGATTTTATGATCCTGGAAATGTAGTTTTACAATTGTGGCTCTCAGTATTTCATTGCAAACTAAAGAAAAACAACTATTTGCATTGTTTTGCATTTTTCCCCAATATTTATTTTGCATTTGTGGCACCTAGTTAGCATTTCAAATGGTACAACTGTCTTGTTCCATTTAAGCCATTTTCAAAGTTTTTGTGATGCTCACACCTGGAGTTATAAAGTCTCTAAATTGGTGAGAATTGACCAAATTTGGCATCTGCACAAAGGGGCTAAATAAAAACTGACATATTGGCAATTTTCAAATCAGAATGCTCTCTCAGTGTCGTGTGCTATACTTGGCCCATATTGCATTAGCATAGTATTTGTACTTATTTTAAACCCACTCAAAAAAAGTCTTTAGACGAATGTAATTGAATTTCATGACAAATGTCTCTCCAATTTACAAACGTATATAGGCAACTCCAACTAAAAGTGAGTGTTTTTATTAAATATAATGAAATAACATAAATCTAACATATTTCTAGCATAAAATGGCTAATTTGGTCTAATGTAATTTAAACTGTTTATGTCAACCTATTGTTTTCATTTTAGCTTTACCCATTGTGTTTACAACAAATTTCCATCCGATTCCACTGAATTGGATTTACAAATGTGACTAGTTTGAGTAGGATTTAAATAAACTCGTCACATTCATCCAGTAACATGGACTAAACTAACATGGACCTATATTAGATGGAAATTAATTATCTAATTAAATAATGTTTATCTAAACTCTTATATTTTTGAGTGCAGTCTTCTTTGCATCTTTATAGTATGAATAGTTTTGGTGACCAGTCACTGTAATCTAGGAAGTTTAGAGATTAATGAAGTTGCCTAACTTTGTTCATGAATAAAAGAAACCTCAGGTTTCATTTTCAGTCAAAGTTAGAGACGCATGACAAACCTTGCATTATAACTCTATCATGAGCACAATATCACACTCTTTTTAACCATTCATAACCAGGCATAAATCATTATTGATCACAGCTTGTTAATTATTCCAGCTTGATTCCTAGCCAAGTCGTTTTCAGGTTCGGAGCATTGAAAGTAGTGCCTATTTTAGTCTGATTTGTTAAAGATTCTCTTACGGTTTATATGTTGAATGACCACAATTCATTTTGTCTCGTAAACATCTGCAAAGGGACAAGCCCAAACAGTTAATTCCTTACTTTTTAAGTTAGCTTAGAAATAAATGATGATTTTAATTGTGTTTTGCACAGTCTGTGAGACCAGAACTACTGCAATGAGTAATATGGGGACATAAATATCTTTTTTTCAGGTCAAGCTAACACCTCAGGGCTTGGATGAACTTCTGCAAAATCCCCCAAACAAACCAAGGCTCAACCAGGAGGCAATTAGAGAGCAGTCTGAGAGAAGTTCTGGTAGAGGGAGGCAAAGGGGGTTATTTCTGTTCCAGAGCGACAGGCCCCTTTCCCTGAGGAAATGCTGTAGTTGCATTCTTATGCCTGTTTCCTCTGTGTCAGCACATCAAGTTAGGTATTAATCACCCGACTGCATATTGTAATAAAGAGGCTTCAATATGTCAACCATCAATCTGCAGGAATTCGAAGGATATCCTAATGTAATCTTACACTGGATCAGGTGTTTCTGCCCAATCACACACACACACACACACACACACACACACACACGCACACACACACACGCACACGCACGCACACGCACGTACACGCACGTACACGCACACACACTCCTGCCACCCACCCACACATGCACACATGGTTTGATCTAATTTAATTTATTACTGTTACATTAAACTGTGTGTGTGTACTTCTGATATAAAATCAAAAGAAGAATAAGTGAACAACTGACCACGGAGCAGACATTTCCACTGCTCAGGACTGACACAAAGATTCACACCACAAAGACAGCGGCTCTGCAACAGAACTGAACAAACAACATCGGATTTATGTCAGCAGTAATTTACTAAGCTGGAACCTCACCGTACTTCTACATCAAGACACGAGTCAATTTGTTATGCATAGGGGGTAGGACATAAGGATGGATGGATATATACATTAGAGCATTACATTGCATTTACTGACTCAAAGATGAACATTTAGCTATCCAATTTCAAATTGTTTTTTCCTCAAGTCTTAAGTTATAGTACTATATATAACCGTGAGTTAGTGCTGTGTTTAAAAATTATTTTGGAACACCTCACACCCCCAACCATTTGACTTGTTTTGTCTGAAAAGCACAACTTATTGTTATCACCCCAAATAACCCTCCACTGGGTTGGTAGGGTCTGTAGGCACAAAGCAACCATTTATATTGGATCAAAACCACTCAGAGAAGCTGCCTGAAGGAGAAGGAGGTTAATATGCATAGAAGAATCTCAAGAAAACGTACACGACATTCATTTAAATCAGCAGCTGTGCCATGAAGTATCGCTACAAATGAAAGGACGTATCCTAAATATGTTGGCTGTTGACTTAAATTGACTTAGTAAATTCCTCGTATGTAAATACTTGGCGAATAAAGGGATTCTGATTCTGATTCTGATTCTGACTATCATTGCCCTAATGCTATTTTGTTCCTGATATAAATAGGCCTTTTACTCTGGACAAAACTTGACTTAAAGATGAGCTTGATCAGAAAATTGCTGTTTCATTGTCTTGCTGTTAAATGCATTATTCTGTACTGCAGGCCAAATTCCGAAAAGATTTTAAAAATCTGTATTCAGTCCTCTTTATCCACGAGACTGAGGCAAGATCATGACAGTTTCTTTTGTTGAGCAAAGGTTTACACACACACTGAATGCATATGTATATTTTAGAAAGATTAAATACACAAATATGCATGTGCAATCCTGTTTTTGTTTAAAAATAGTTTTCAAAGTCCAAAAAGATTATGTTGTTATGTAATGTTAAACACCCCTACCCATTGTGCACACATTAATAATAGATATGGCCAGAATATTAATCATTTGTCGGTCCAACAGAAATTGGTCCAGACACATTAGCTGGCAAAAACATCCTAGTGTGATATATATATTTCATGTAATGATGTCTTTAAAAATCGTTCCCTAGTGACTCTCTAACACCCCTATTCCACTTTTTTTTCTTCTAAGAGCAGCCAAGCATTACCTGTACACATCCATTGCCTATGCTCTTTATTTCGCTCTGTCTTTTACGCATGCACACACGCACACGCACACGCACACACACACACACTGTGCATGCACATGTGCTGTCCAGGAGAGGCAGATCTAGAGCAGAAAGGCCCACTGATTGATTTTAGTTTGTTTTCCATGGTCAGGATTTGTAGCTTAGAAGAAGTTGGATGGCTGAGCTAGTTTTCAGAGCCATCCATTTTTATAAAGCAATCCAGAACCATTAACGACTCCTTGTAGAGATCAATCCTATTTATTCCAGTAAGTACAGTAAATCAGCATCTGGCCTTTGCATACTCCAAAGGAGGATCACATACCGAGACAAGTTAGAGTGGATGAGTTTATGAGGTCAGTCTGGAGAAAATGCAGAAACAGTCATTTACAGTCTATTGCCTCTTTTCCTCTTTTAATGTGAAATATTTCAAAATAGCTACAGAAAAATGCCCCCCCCCCCCTCCCCCCCCCCATCTAAATACTCTTTTTTAATCATAAACCAATCATCCACTCACTCCTTTCTTTCATAGATGAATAAATCATAAATTCATATTGAAGCCCAAGCAGCCAAATCTTGAATCCCAATTTTTGATAACCCAGTATGTACAGTCTATGTGTATATACAGTATATCTACACCGTTTGTAAAAAAAAATTACATTATAAACTTATACTATCATTTAGTCTAATCTTTTATTTTCTTAGCACTTTATTTCAAAGAAATGTATATCAGTCTTTTAAAAAATATATATATCCTGGGATTTTCCTGGGAATGCGAGCAGATCACAGTGATGGGCAGTGATTTTTTCGTTCACGGCATGTTCACTTCTTAAATCTAAGTGATATGGCTTTTTTGTTACCGTCGATAAGTAGACTAAAGCAGTCGTTCGCTTTTTTTCAATAACCACAACTTTTTCCAACTGCTCAACCTGAATATTACAGACAGTAAAAAAAAAAACAGTAACACTTGCTAATCCGACCTACAGTTGGGAGTGTGGAGAGAATTTGGGCTTTAGTCCAAGTCACATACACATTCTTTGGAGAATGATGGCGTCTGTTCTAAAAGTTCAATCAGCCACAGCCACACAATGGGATTCAAACACTTGGGAAACCTAACTGCACGATGACATCTCTGCCCAATAATTACAGAAATATCTGGGATCGGAGCCTGAAACAGAGCGGCACAATTAAACGAGTTCTGAGCGGCCATTTCGTTGTGCTGAAGGGTCAGATGGGTGCGCCCAAAAATATGTTTGCTGGGGCACATGAAGAAAACAACACTGTTACGAAGAGCACGGAGCAGCGACAATTCATTTCCGATTGGTCAAGCGTTGGTGAATGGTGAATAGTATTACGTACGTTCACATCTGCAGTTTAAATAAACGTTAAGTCCTTACATTTCAAAATAGTTAAAAAGATAAGAAGCGGCGAATTTGACGTAAGATTTTGGGTCCGTCCAATTATATCGTTACCAATGTGTAATTACAACTCTAATCACTGTTTCGTACATTTTGCAACAACACTTTGTTACATTTTAGAGTATGAGAGTTTCTTACCAGACTGTGAAATAACCTCTTGGGAAATACAGTATTGATGCTCCTTAAAATGGTTGTGTCTTTCATTAAACATTGCTATATTGATCAACCCCACATGCTGAAATTGAATTGGTCCAGTGTACCACAAAATGAATCACTTATGCAAGCCCTTGGAATCAATCAGCAGTGATATAATATTGGCATGATTCACAATATGGCCGTCTTTTGTCTTATGATTAAATACATGTTTGCAGCCAGTTATTGTTGTACTGAATTATGCTTCAGCTTGATAAATTGCGACTACACATCAATCCGGGCATGAAGAGGGACTGCATGCAATAATCAATAGAGAACAGCCAGCACTTATAATAGCGCTTGTTAAGGTTACTCATTATTTCTCTTCATTCACTAATCAGCGCAAAAACATGCTATTTGAGACGGTGCCTTTTTGAGAATGCTTTTTAAGAACTGAAGAATAAATTTTAAAAATCCATGCGCTGTTTGCGTTAATACAATGAGACAGGTAAAGGGATATGTAGACATTTTAAATAGAAAATGTTTGAGCTGCCATGGACAGCTTTGTATGGGTCAAAGCATGATATCTCTAAAAACGGCATCAGTTAAAGTAGCACACATTGTCAAAGAAACATGAGAAACTAGCAACCTCTATCTGCAATTCAGAATGAATTTAAATGAACAATTGATGATGAATAATGAATTCATGATAAATAATGACTTGTCTTCAACCTTCCGAAGTTCTCACTTCACTCCCCTGCTGATGTCTGGCTGCTGGTTCCCCGCCAGAGTCAGATACAAAGTTCTGTAGCCGACGCTACAGCCAACAGGACAGCCCCTACCTACTGGACATGATTCAGCACTACACTCAACCACTCCACTCTGCTGGAGCAGGGTGACCTGCCCTCCATGTGAATGGCTCTCCCTCTTCCTGATCGAGGAGCTTCTCCACCCTAGTTCCCCAGTGGTGGAACAAACTCCCCATTACTATCCAACTGCTCAGTCACTGCCTGTTTTCCGTTGAAGCATGGAGACACACCTCTTCAGACTCTACATTGACTAACCCACCAATCAGGTAGCACTTTCATGTAGCACTTGTATCTTGGCCTTGTAGTTTTTTTATTGTGTCTCTCGCAATCAGGCCTCCCATCTTGCGAATACTGAATTAGCCTTAAGACTTAGCCATAGCTTACTGTGTGAACTAGCCTTCATGTTCATGGCTATGAATAGCTGTTACTGTATGATAGAATTGTACTTTATCTGACCTGATTGTATTTGTTCCTATGGCCTTGTTATGCACTTACTGTACATTGCTTTGGATAAAAGCATCTCCCAAATGAATGTATGAATGTAATAAATGAAAGTAGAATTTTACCCATATTAGTTTTTTTAATATGTTGCCCTTAGTCCTTTTAGCAGTCGAAATGCAAAGTTTTTTTCTTCTCCGTCAAACCTCCTGTTTTTCATGTTGACATGACCTCCCATGTGTCCACAACAAAGTAAAAAAAACATAAAGCAGTCTGGGGAAAATAAAATAATAGATCACTCTCCCTCTTGGGTAAAAAGTTCACAAAATATTGATGTTGTCACTTCAGTGTAAATGGCTTGATGTGTCCAGAACAACTCTCTAAACTTGCAGCAGAAAAAGTAAAGTATTAAAAAGGGAAGTTGCTAATATGGTGTAAATATGAAACAGGTTTTTTAGGTAAACTCTGTGAAACTACACTAAAGAACTAAGGGCACAGTCACATAAGAGAACAGAAAGAATGATAATGGAAGACAGTGTGTGCTGTACCATTACACTGGAAAGTAAGGATGAGTGAAAGAAGGCTCCTTGATTGGCTATTCCAGTCACACCTTTCCCTCATTATAGAGGTACTGCCCATTGGTTCAAATTTGTACGGTGCGTTGGCACTGTTACAATTCCCCCAAAAATGTGTTTCTTTCTCTTCTTGTTTAAAAGCGTGGTTTCCACGGGTTATCTCATTTAAATTGCTGTCACCTTGTAGCATCTAAGGCTAAAGCTGTAAGTAGGGATTCGTAAAAGTCAATGTCGGTGTGTAGGTGGTGATATAAGCTGACACCTTCCTATTAGCGCATTTCCAGATTCTTGAAAACAAAACGGTATAAGATACCACCTGATCCCTGGAGTTTGGAGGCTGGAGGGATATTACGGCTATTTCACGAATCAATGTGAAAATGTATACTTTTGTACAAATGGACTGTGGCACTTGTACGAATGGAAATGTGGCAAAAGTATCACTGTTTCAAATCACATTTCTTAGGATTACCTGTACAGAGAAAGCATTTTTTCTGACAATAAATTATAACATTGCACTCATGAATTTGCAACAGGTTATAGAACACATTAACATCGAAAATCTACGAGGAATAAAGTAAAACGCTCTTCAGTATGAAATTACCAAATTATTAAGATTAACTTCCTAACAGTTCCTCTGTTACAATATTAAATTCTACAGTGGACAATTTCAGTTCTCTGTGATACTTTCACAATGAGATTATTACAATCCATTTGTTACCAGGCCAAAATTGGGGGACAGCGACTCACTGGTTGGCATAATGGATTTTGTTTTCATCCGCGAGGAAGGAATTTAAAAAGCCTGGTCATAAAGAGGGGAAATTGGAAGAAATAAGCGCGTGGTTGGCTTCTGATTAACTGCATCTTAACTGCCCATTAAAAGCTCAGAGCAACCGACATGGCCGTATCATTGCTGTATATTTACATTGATGTCAGTGGGCAATTACTGCACTGCCACGGCCTCCTGAGAGTAGCCCAGTGTCCTTGTTTAGTTAACAATTTATAACGATCTGCCAAAGTTGCTGTGCTTCTTTATTTTAATTATTGTGTCGGAGTAAGTGAAATGGTGCGGATGTATAAGAAATGGTATCAACTTTTAATGAGAAAATTTCTCTTTGTGATACCAATAGCCTCCAAGTCTTCCAGGCTGCAAGAGGAATACAAAAAGACACAACACAGAGGAATAAAAACATTTGTTGAGATGTAACAGGACGTAAAAACATCAGTTGTACCACAATTGTCCAGTGCCAAATAAATGCATGGCTTTAAGGCGAGATTATTTTTCTTCTTTTTTTTATGAATGTATGTGCCTGCCACAAATCCAATCTGGTTGAAATTTTAATTTTATTAAAATAATGAAATGTAATAATAACACCATGTGACCTGCAGGGATTTAAACTTGCATTTCAATGGTTATCCTCCAGGGGTCCCCGTAGGCACTCCAACAGCACAATCTAGTGACTAATTACACAATAGTTTTTAATTGAGACAGTTATAAAAAAAACTATTAGATGATCTAATAAGGGGAGAGTCAAAAGAAGGCAAAGGTTTCAATACATTTTCAATACACCACTGAACTTGATCAGTGGAAAATGTGTCATCAGTTTACTTTCAGGTCTTTCAGGTTTCCACATGAGACTCTCATAGTAAGGCCCAGGGGTTAGGGTTAGGGTTAGATAAACGGTGCGTATGCACACAAAAAATGCGTACGCCATTTTCCCAGTGGATCTGGGATTTATTAAAAACAAACTTGAAGTAAAAACATGCGCACATTTACGCAAATTATGACACATGCGTATGAACATTTTGGATTTTGGGAATTGACTCCGATGGTGAAGGAGTGTAAAACTGTGTAAACAGACATTATAGTATCATATTGTATTTTGAATGTCACATCACAGGCTGATAAGTCGTGACTAAATTAATAGCTGTTACTAATTCCTGGCTATGGTAGTGTAACCTTTGAAGTTTTTATATGTGACCACTTCTGTTTAATTTCCGAAATGGTTCGTCTGCTGTGACTGCTATGCTGCTATGGAGAGCCGAACAGACGCAAACTAAACACCATATATCCAGTTGCTTCAAGTTCTTAAGCGAGATATATCCAGTTAACAAGACAGACACCACCTATCCAATCATCCTGCGCCACCCAGTGGACATCTCAACATATCCAGTTGGGTAGCGCGAGCGATCCAACTGGGTAGCGCGAGCGATCCAACTGGGCAGTTCTGCGCTATCCAGCTTGATATATCGCTAGATAGGTGAATAGGTGTTGTCTCGTTTGGCCACATTTATGAATTGTTAAATTAACAAAAACTGAGATAATAATTAAAGAAATTAGTCTATAAAATAGTATTTATGTGACGGCATTATATCATAGAGACTATTACTATTCGCTGGTAAATGTTTATGTATGCTGTTTGTTATGCTGGCTAGCGGAGCTGGCTGGCCACCAGGGCTAGCTAAGTGTTATTGTGTTTATAAAGTGCGTATGTTTGTTTTGTTGACAGTAGTGTAGCAATATTTTTACGTCATGTAATATGTTTATGTATTACACAGTTTGTAGTATTAGCGCCAGTCCAGTATGAAAGTGCTTGAAGTATGTGCATTTGAGTCAGTGTAATCTGAGAACATTGGTTTGCAATAAAGGCCACACATCCACCTGGTCTGCCGTTAGATGCACTCGCTACAATGTTATATTATTAATGCAAAATGTACCTATTTCAGGTTTGGACAATAGAGGCTAGAGAAGAATACTTCCCCTTGCAGATGGGCAATGTGAAAGCTGCATAGCTACTTAACTATTTAATTTTATGACTGTGATTAATGTGACTAATTTTATTTAAAACAATAGTGTTCACTCCTTCATGTCTGCATTCAGATCAGTTTCTGCTCAAGTTCAATGACTATTTCCCATCTTCCTAAACTAAACGGTTAAGTTCTTCCAAATATCCTATGTCTTTGGAATTACAGTGTAAAAATTTTAATAACAAAACAATGAAAAACTTTGTTTATCGCTATGATACCGATGACCCCACAAACAAACTTCGGTTTTATGTAAATTACATGTGGGAGGTTAGTGAATTTCTGTCCAATCAGCAACATCAAATTGGGTATCTCTGCACTATCCAACTGGGTACTGTGCGGCTGTGCACGCTATCCAACTGAGTCGCACGTGTTATCTAACTGGGTTGCGCGCGCTATCCAACTGGATATGTGGCGTCTAGTTTTCATCTACTTTTGATTTGTTCTGCTCTCCACGTGCTGCGACTCCACAAATCTTCTTACATTGGTTATGCTGGAGCTAGTCCCACCAAACAATATAGTCTGTCTGACCTCTACCTCTGCGACGAGCGTCTCGATTTCACAGTCCATGAAGTTTTGCGGTCAGATGACAAATTGGAATGACAAGCTGTTTTATATGCATGTCATATTCACGTGGAATTCAAGTTTATGGTGAGAAAAGTGCGTGTAGGCGAGCGTATGGTCGGTTTTGTAAATCAGGATTTTTTTCACTCTATGCAGAGGTCTCCTTTTGTGCGTATGTAACCTTTTTGGAGTATAACCTACGCCCCCAGGCCGCTCCAGCTGTTCGCTGCTTGATTTCATAAAGTATATGTTTTCTGTGGTCCTGTGGCCAATTTACAGGAATGCTGAAAGGACTGTTAGAACATCATGATTAGCATTCAATGGGTTACCCAAAGCCCTTATAACTTATGTTACCATTAAAAAATCAATGTAACTTATGAGTGCCCCAGACCACTGGAAGAACAAGTGTGATTTAAGTTGAGCTTCACCCCTCCTGAGTAAACTGTCACTGAAATACCCACGTTTTACTTATAATATACTTTAAAAAGTAATTCATTAATGATTTGAGCTAAACATGGCAAAGGACATGCATTTCCTTTAACACTCTTGACCTTAATTATATGCATCTTGTACTGCCAAAGGTGTCAAGTTTATTTAAGCATGGTAAGGAGGGGTCATGGTCGTCAACTGATCGCAATCTGTTATGGTCATTATGAATAATCGCAGGCACAGACCTTGCAGTTAGTCAGTCCGAATAAACGGATACACAAACATATTGGCTGCCATGAGTTGAAATCCAGCAGAGACCGTAGACCAGTAGACCTCTGGAGACCGTAGACTAGACTATCTCACCGCCATTAACATCAACATGAACAAGGGCGTCTCAGTGGAGCTTTGCCCTCTACACAGAAATACAAATACTTGCCATATTGCTTTTCTATGCAGCTGGGATCTTCCTCCAAGCATTTAATCTGTGTTGAGGTCAGTGCGGGCAGTCACATCCCTTGTCCACCTTCAAATGATGCAAGAGGGACCACAAGCCGTATGAAGTATTTCATGCAGTTTCCAATACTCCAGAGGTCACTGGGTTAGTCAGTAGCACCCTTTGTCTTGCAAATGGTATAAAAAATTTGTTTCACCCTCACTTGAAGCCCATTCCATGGCCAAATACTATGATTCAGCCTATACTTTCTGTAATGTAGGTATGACACCATCCATTACGATCACAATTAAAAATGTGGAGGCATGCAATCTTGGTAAACAGCACCACGTGAGGCGGAGCTTCGCAGGTTGAAAGGAGCCAGACACAAGCCAGACACAAGGCTCAGAGAGTTGGCCTTCTACTGTTCTGGTGCGAGTGGCAGAATATTATACTGTAATTTTAAAACAATCAGTGTTTGATTTTTTCTGTGTGAATGTTTTATAGCAGTTAAGATTTATACTGGATAAACATTTTTAATAAGTAATATTTGTATAACGTTTCCTTGTTTTTGTAATGGATGTTAGTGGCAGATAATCAAATGTGAAGGTAGGGGGATCAGAAACAAGTCACTCACACAGTGAGGACCAATAAAGGGAATAACAAAATAAATGCAAAAAAAGAAAAGACAGGAAACTAATTCCTTGTGGCTAAACAGCCAAACGAAAATCAACCCACTAAAATAGGGCGAACTCCAATAACGAGAGAAACACAAACTAAATCTCCCGAGCTCAATACTGGAGCCAAAACGGGAAACTTAGCAAAGAAAAGAATACCTTCGGCACATAAGTTTGGACGGCCAAGAAAACTGTCTCAGAGAGAATAAAATAAATAGCACAGAACGCCAACAGGAGGAATAATACCTATACCTGAACTAAAAACTAATAGCAAGTCCCCCGTGAACATAAACCATGTTTAATATCACAAGGTCGCTAGTACCTGGCTATACCTGGCTCCATGCAATGTCGAATGACAAAGAAGCACCGGGGAAGCGGAAGTGAAGAACTTATATACCCCGCAGGTAGAGGCACAGGTGAAAACAATGATGAGGGAAAGCAAACCCCGTTACAGAACGTGGAAACAATCCGATAGATTCTCAATCGGGAAATAAAGAGGAGAACCGCAACGGAAAATAAAATAAAAACCCATGAACCATGACAGTTTTTTAGACACAGTACATTGCTAACCATAACTAGGCTCCCAGATTTCTTCTCTCTTCTTGAGAAAATGCTTATAAGAAAGAACAAAATCATTAACTCTTAGGTGATGTCAATGTCAGCACTGGAGGAGGTGCAGGTGGCAGTGCATTCTGTCTTCTTTAGAATAATTCGGCAGAAATGCAGCATGCCACAAAATTTAGGTTGTGAAATTATAGACAAAATAAGGCAGGATTTTTACTCATCTCAGTGTAAGTGAGCTCAATCTGAATGCTGAATCCTTTGCCGTTCAGCATTATACATATATACTGACATGTATAGACACACGCACACACACACACACCACCGTAACAGAATCAAAAATGACATATGAGAGAAAGACACAAAAAATACAGGGCAAGACAGACTAGATTCGTTGAGAACATTTGCTTAGATCAGTTGGGAATCCAGTCTATATTACCTCTATTGAGCCTGCTCAAATTTTTTAATAAAAACTACACATACTGTCCCTCAAGAACTCATTACGGCTGAGAAAGACACAAATTCATGAATCACATATTGTATTCTCTGACTTGGGAATCAGTTCCTGCTCACCCTCAAGTCAGTAATTGGAGTGTGACCTTTTGACCTGACCAAACTAAAGTTTTCACATTACAGTTTGGATTGCCTGTGCTTGCCCTCTTTAGCAGAGGGACGTCTCTCCCAAACATAATTGCGGAGGCAGGGGGCCAGGTTTGGCTCTGATGTGGCACTTGCAGCTTAGAGCTGCCCATCATGGCTATATGAGCGCAAACAGGCTGGGAGAGAGACACAAACAGACTCCATGGTAACACTGGCAGTTGGTTAGAAATTTGCACGTAACTTAATGGGGAGGAGGCACATGCCCCACAGTACTAGTCATGCAACCTTAATCATGCAACTGGTCATGCAATCTTAAATAAAAATTGGCAGCAGATCTTTTAGCTTCAGGGCTCCTAAACTTTGTAACAACCTACTCCAGATAGTGTGGGAATAAAAAAGGTTTGGTTTTTAAAGAGTAAGTGCACCCACTGTCTCAGCCTGTCTCCACCTACAATACAATTTTGAAAAATACTTTGTGGGGTGAGTGATGGAGAGTATTGATGGCGGAGGAGGTGTGTCCATCGTTATTTGCATAAATGAACGCACAATATACAAATTATTTAATATAACTCAGATCAATGTTGAAGATCAAATATGTTGCAGATCAAATATGAATCAAGATTCAACAACTGCATGACCTATTTCTCACCTCAAATATTTTCTGAATATTTTACATATTTTAGCCGACTATTTAGGTGGAATATGAGAGATTATGAACAGGGCGCCACGTTTTTTCTGGTTTAAAAATGTGGAGCCGAAACCAAAGGATGTAAGCAATCAGGTGCCGGCTATTTCCGTTATGGGCTGCAACAATTATTCATATGATGTAGAGCCCTGGTATTCAAATCACGGTCCTCAAGGTCTGAGAACGGCTGGTTTTCCACCCTCCCTTTACCTGGGGTGTGATACAGTCTGGCCAATCAGTAGCACTAATTGTTCAGTTAATTACCTGTGAGAAAAACAATCATGGCCAGATTTGGATTTGAGGTCCAGATTTGAATATCCATGACGTAGAGGTACCGACAAAGAGGCAGGGGCGTCATTAAGGCCGATTGTTTGGGGCTCGACTCCCGAATGTTTTGAGCCTAGCCCTAAAAGTTTTTGGCCCCTAAAAAGTTTGTGTTGCTCTGCCCAGGAGTTGATTTTAATGTACTGTAGCAGAGCGGAACTTTAGTTGTACTTCAAATTATTATTGGGGGTGCAATAAAACACTGCACAAGCACAACGCCGTCCATCCATGCAGTAGTTCATTGAGTTGGTACTTCCATTTAGATAGCGTTGTGCAACGTAGGCTATTGTATAATCATGGAAAGTAAAAAACAAATGAGACTTCTTGGCTTTTTTTCAGAGAAGAAGAAAAGGTAACGGAGAAATAGGCCAACAATTTCAATTATATCTAAAATGTGATTATGCAGAAAGAGGTTGTTCTTCCCCACATGACAGATACCATAAATGCATTAATACTAGCAAGCGAGCACTGCAAAATGTAAATTCATGCCATGTTCACAAAATATTTTATCTTACCACTCCCACTGTCACTTTTATCAGTCTATGTTACCGGCTGAAGCTTTTCACCCAGTTTTGTACACAGTATGAAACTTGTGTGACAATAAACATCTTGAATCTATTCTCAATATGTGTTTTGCTGTACAATGTGGTGCAAGGCCACAGCTCATTTGGCCATGGTTGTCATTTAATGATAATCACCTGCTCTTTGATTACAGTCACCTGTTGTTTGCCACCAAGATGTTTGCCATCTAATACCATGAATTGCTTAGTAATACAGTAAGCCTTGAGATTATAATGTGATGAGGCTTGTTGACATTTACAATAAATCTTGTAAATCTTTAACAGTATAAAATGATTGTCATAGTTTAATCGAATGAAGAACATTGTATCAATTTAACTGAAAGCAATGACAAATAGATTTTTTTCATTAGGCAGAGTATGTTGTCTTAATGTTTAAGTTTATTTTATGGTTTTCCAGAGGGTAGCCAGTGGCAGTGCAGATGAGTTGCAGCCAGCAGAGAGAGGGATAGAGAGAGAGACTGTGCTGTATATGTGAGAATAAGAGTGAGAGAGAATGAAGTTATTTTGATAATTTGAGATTAACATTTTAATTATGGCCTTATAATGACTATTGTTGATAATAAAACACTAGTGTCTGCTCATATCTGTACCATGGAAAGGGCTAAAATAAATCATAATCTGTCAACGTGTCAGACAGGGTTGAAAAAAATCTTTCAAGTTTGTTTTAATGTTTACAGATTTTTGCATTGCATTTTTGGATGTATTTTGTTATTATAATACTTTAATTTCAACAAATATAAAAGCCTATTCATAAAATTATTAGGTTGAATTATGTGACGAGTTAGCCTACTAGCGGCTTCCTTACAGCCACAATAATTATGTGTAGGCTATGCAATACAGAGTGCAGAACATCTTTATTTAAAAAAAAAAGTTTTCATTCACTGGACCACAGGCTACATTGAGTTTGTTGCGATTTGACGAGAGGAGATGGACGACAACCTTCACGCGGTCTCCTCTGTGAGTAGCAAGGTCAGGGTGCAAGACCCGCTTGTGAAACCAATGTCGCCACCAAATCGTCACGCTGCCAGACCAGGGCGCAAGAGGTCGGGGGGACGCAAGCTCACGTCAGGGCGGGCGGCCATCCCGACCATCAAGCGTCAGGATCTGTCAGTGCTTCAGCTGAATGTCGAGGGCCTCACCACCGCCAAACTGGACATCATACGCCACCTCGCCGACTCCCACGAAGTCGCAGCTGTCCTCCTTCAGGAGACACACTGTGAAAAAGCAGACTTCCTCAGGTTGTCCGGGTTCCACCTCGCCGGCTCCATCCTCAGCAGGCAGCATGGGATGGCCACCTTGGTTAGGTCTGACCTCAGCTGGACAGCCACAGGCCAATCCCCACCAGGCTCCAGTCTTGAGTGGATGTCCACGAGGATACAGACAACAACGGTTGTGAATGTGTACAAGCCCCCACCATCAGTACTGTCCACATCAGACCTCCCAATTGCCCCGGCACCTGCCATCTACGCCGGGGATTTCAACTGCCAGAACACCGATTGGGGTTACACCCATACAACACCAGACGGTGAGACACTGAGCGAGTGGGCCTCCACCGCCAATGCCCGGCTCCTGTTTGACCCCAAAGAACCACCAACCTTCTACTCCTCCAGATGGAACACCTTCACCAACCCAGACCTCGCCTTTGCTGTGTTCCACAGTAATGACCCGATGCCAGAGAGAAGGGTCATTGACAGGTTCCCCCGATCACACCACCGACCGTCTGTCATCGGAATCCCATCACTGGTGCAGCCGGTCTCGGGGAAACCTGTCAGGAGGTGGAACTTCCGGAAGGCCAACTGGCACGCATTTGCTGCAGAGACTGAGAGAACATCCACCAGTCTTCCGGACCCAGACACTCCTGACGTAGATGCCGCATACGCGGCCTACTGCGAAGTGCTGATAGGTGCAGCGAAAAAATCTATCCCACGAGGCTACAACAAAAACTACATCCCAGGTTGGGATGAAGAGTGTAACCACCTCCTGCGAGCCCACCAGCAGGCTGGATCAAGAGCTGAAGTGGATGCAACGGCAACGGCACTTCTTGAGAAGCTGGATGCCACCCACAGGGCCAGATGGACGGAGGTCGTCGAGTCGATTGACTTCACCCATTCCAGCCGTAAGGCGTGGCAGACCATCAATCAGCTCTCAGGTAGAAGCACAACACCCCCCAAGTGCCCGGTGACAGCAAACGCCATCGCAGCCCAACTCCTAAAAAATGGCCGCTTCCCAGGTGCAGATAAAGACTTTGCCCGCCTAACATCACGCGAGGTAACCGCCCTCTCCAGGGCGGCCAGTGTTAATGCCAACCTGTCAGGAAATTTTACATCAACCGAGCTTAGGGATGCCATATCCAAACTCAAACAAGGCAAGGCACCAGGCCCCGACAACATCCATCCAGAGTTTGTGATCCACCAGAGCGAAACAACATCCGCCTGGCTGTGCGCATTCCTCTCGGCGTGCCTCCGAAAGTCCAAACTCCCAAGGACATGGAGACGGGCAGCTGTCATAGCCCTGTTGAAACCCAACAAACCCCCGGATGACCCCAATGCCTACAGGCCAATCTCGCTGCTCTGCGTTCCTTTTAAAATCTTGGAGAGGATGATTCACAGCAGTATTGAACCTGTAGTAGACTCACAGCTTCCGAGGGAACAGGCTGGTTTCCGTCGGGGCAGGTCAACGGTGGACCAAGTAACCCTGCTCACGCAAGATCTTGAGGACAGTTTCCAGGCCAAAGCAAAAGCAGGGGTTGTCCTACTGGACCTTACCGCCGCCTATGACACCGTGTGGCACCGCGGACTCCACTTGAAGCTGCTGAGAACCATCCCGGACCGTCATATGGTCAATTTCATCATGGAGATGCTGTCAAACCGCAGCTTCATCCTCCAGACCAGTGACGGCCAGCGTAGCAGGCTCAGGAGGCTGAGAAACGGGGTCCCACAAGGGTCTGTTCTTTCACCAATGCTCTTCAATATATACATCCTTGACCTACCTGCAACAACATCCAGAAGGTACGGGTACGCAGACGACCTAGCCATCATGCTGCAACAACCAACATGGAAGGCGGTGGAAGAGGGCCTAAACCAGGACATGGGCATCTTGGCTGCCTACCTTCGCAGCTGGCGCCTGCAGCTCAGCATTGGGAAGACGGTGTCCGCAGCATTCCACCTCTGCAACAAGGAAGCGACAAGGGAGCTGGAGATTTCCGTGAACAGCAAACCCCTGGAGTTCCAACAGGCCCCAAAGTACCTTGGCGTATGCCTGGACAGGACGTTGTCATATAAACAACACCTCGAGGAAGTGAGGGCCAAAGTAACCTCAAGGGTCTCACTCATCCGTCGCCCCGCTGGTACGACCTGGGGTGCCTCCGCAAAGGTATTATGTATCTCCACACAAGCCCTCGTCTTTTCTGCTGCCGAGTACTGTGCCCCAACCTGGAGCAGAAGCCCACACGCCAAGAAGGCGGATGCAGCTATCAACAACGCCCTGAGGATCATAACTGGCTGCTTGAAACCCACCCCTGTGTCCTACCTGCCAGTTCTAGCAGGAATTGCGCCAGCCAGCCTACGGCGAGAGGCTGCCACCCTCGCCCTGGCAAGGAAAGCCCAGGAGTACGATTGGCACCTCCTCCATGACACCACAACCATGGCAACACCTCCAAGCAGACTCAAGTCCCGCCACCCATACAACCTGGCGGCCCAAGAGATGCTCACTTCTATCCCGGAGGACCTGTCAACTAAAGCCTGGCTGGCGGCGGCATGGAAGCAGGAGTGGGAGTCGGCAGGACAGACACGTATACACCACTACATCCAGGATCCTGGAGATGGCGCTGAAGGAGAAGACCTACCTCGCCGGCAATGGACTCTCCTGAATCGCCTACGCACCGGGGTTGGCTGCTTCAAAGCCTCTATGAAGAAGTGGGGCCTAACAGACAGTGCAGCGTGTGAGTGCGGGGAGCCTGAGCAGACTGCCAACCACATCATCACCGCTTGTCCCCTGCATAGACCACCTTCAGAGGAGGGCCTCTTCCGAGTGGGACCTGAGACGAGGGCATGGCTACACGACACAAAGCTGGACATATGATGACGATACACGAAAGAAGAAGCGAACCAGATGATTGCATGTGCTGTAAAGCTGCAGTTCCCTACGAATGAGTTTCCGTTATATTCCACAAATTATTGAACTTACTTGTTTAACAGGCTTTAACTTAATAGCCCATGTCTGCTAGAAAACGTAACTTAAATTTGTTCGGCAATTTTGTGCTAGTTATTATGCCAGTCAATGGACTGGCAATAGCTTCTCCAGACTTGCTATAGAAATAGCACTCTCTCAGACACCACTCGTGCATACGGCATGTGGTCCCAGTATGCTTTGCGCATAGGCCAACTGTAGCATTTAGCTTTCAGGCTTTATAGAAACGGCATGTGGTCCCAGTATGCTTTGCGCATAGGCTAACTGTAGCATTTAGCTTTCAGGCTTTATAGAAACAGCATGTGGTCCCAGTATGCTTTGCGCATAGGCTAACTGTAGCATTTAGCTTTCAGGCTTTATAGAAACGGCATGTGGTCCCAGTATGCTTTGCGCATAGGCTAACCGTAGCATTTAGCTTTCAGGCTTTATAGAAACAAGGATTTTTTCACAGAAATGAGAATCTCAATTTAGAAATAAGGATTTCATTTTAGAAATTAGGATTTCTATTTAAAATTTGTGATGTTCTGAGAAGGACCCAAACACAGACCACAGGTAGCAGGCAAAAACATAGTTTATTCACAGTCCAAGATCAGTAGCCAGGTAATTACAGTTAAGATGGTACAAAATAAAAATCCAAAAGAGTAGTCAAAATAAACGTAGCAATAGTCAAAAAACCAGAAAGACACAGCAAACAAAACAGAAGAAGGCAGGCTCGAAGTTGTACAGAAGGGTCGTCTCAAGAATCTCAAATAACACAGGCTTACAAAAAATAGAATAGAATAGAATAGAATAACTTTTATTTTCCCGCAAGAAAACTTCAGTTGTAGCCCCAGCAACAACAAAAAAAAAGACAGACAGTGGGGCAGACCCACAACACACAAACAAACATATCAAACAAAGACATCCAACAGAATCATTGCATCAATCAAGTGAATTAAAGTGCAATACAGCCATGATTTAAAAAAAATAGTCCCGCTGTCCAGAGATGTCCAGTGTCACCAAACAGTCCAACACACAAACTCCGCCTCCACGACTCTCCTCCATACACGCAGCGCCGCGGTCTCTGCCCACCATCGAAACGGAGCACCGAACTGCGTCAATCCTCCCAGTCGTCTCCTCATTCCTCCCCCGCATTATGTTCTCCTTCTCAGATCAGTACCAAAATCCTCAACTCCAGTGAAGAGCAATGGTAAACTTGGTAAATGGATGAATAAGTTTCATTATAAGGTAGGCATACAAACACATTTACAGTAAAAAAAAAGAAATACTTACTTACACTTTAAATCAGGATTCAAAAACTGCCTTTTCCGCCTCTCATTCAACACAACACCATTATAACCCAAATCTATGCCCTGCTTCATAAACTATGATATGGAAACCACTGCCGTCACCAGGCAATGCCAGCCATAGCCTTTTTGTGGCCTTAATATGTTTTGAGGCCCTTACCGGCAGAAGCCAAAATACACATCCACCAACCAATATGTTGGCATCAGAATTTGTGATAGTGGGTTTTTGGCTGGTAAAAATGATGAAAAAAACCTTCCACACAAAAAAACGGAACTTACAGGGCTAATGCTAATCTCAAGATGCACTAAAACCTTCGAGACATTCAATTTGAAGTCAGCAGCCACCCACTGCCATGCCATGACGTATCGCTGCAAATGGAAGGACATAGTCTGGTGGTTTCTCTCAATTTTGTTATTTGTGCATGTTATAGACATTTTTTTTTACTGTCAGAACTTGATGAACTTGAATAGGCTTAAAGATCAGCTTGATATGAATTGTTGTTTTATTGTTTTGCTGTCAATGAACAAATGCATTGTTCTGAAATGCAGGCTAATGCCAAATAATGCATCGTCTGCTCTCCAAATAAGCCTATGTGCAGTGGTGTCTAAATCGTTTTTATTAGCCAAATAGATTTTTTCATCTTTATTCAGTAAGAGATTATTCCTTTTTATTCAGTAGAAAAATAACTTTCAATAAACAACTAATAATGCAAGATGTTTCTCACAATGAGGCAAGAAAAATCCTGCGCTCTAAAAAAAAAAAAAGTTTTTTTACAAAAAGTTGACTTTGTCATGAATCATCTCTTTTGTAAAAAAAAAAAAAAAAAAAAAAAAAAAAAAAAAAAAAAAAAAAAAAAAAAATGAAAAAAAAAAAAAAAAGGAACAATGAATGAAAAATTTAATAATCCTCCTCAAAGCAAAGCATAAAAGAAAATTATTTATTTTTTTTTTTTTTGCCAGTGTGCCACTCTCCTCCCTCAATACACACCTCCCCTGCACGGTTGTTGGAGGAAGTTGGTGGTAGTATAGTCTGTACTTGAGCACTGTCACCTCACGGCAAGAAGGTACCGAGTTTGAATCCCAGCCGAGGGCCTTTCTGTGTGGAGTTTGCATGTTCTCCCAAGCGGGTTTCCTCCCACAGTCCAAAGACATGCCAGTTAGGCTAATTGGAGACTCTAACTTGCCCGTAGGTATGAGTGTGTGAGGAGTGAATTGTGTACGTGCACTGCAATGGATTGGCGACCTGTCCAGGGTGTATTCCTGTCTTTCGCCCAATGTATGCTGGCATAGGCTCCAGCCCCTAGTGTCCCTGATCAGGAATAAACATGTTAGATAATGGACGGCTGAATGGATAGATTTTGTATTTGACTTTGTAGTACAGCCACATTTAGTAATAGGATGAGCCACACTGCAGCCCTGAGATTGAGCCTTTTAATATTCTTCAAGACAAATGATTGATACATGCTAATAAATAACTACAGCATGTAATTATTCAATATAGGTTGGAGGTGTGGAATACTGGTTTGGGGACTTCATATATTTGGGGCCAATCTGACCCCATTCATTGTTTGACGTCTTTTAAATACCAGCTAAAATTATTTTTTCTTCTTGTATGATTTTTGCTAATTTGGTGGGATTAAATAGAAAAGCATGCAATAAATATGCAGTCTACAAAGGTCCTGTACCAAGTTAATGTACAAATGTGTTGTGTGGGGTCATGTTGACCCCAGGCTCTGTAGCTATATAAAATATACAAACTTTTTATGTTTGTATCACATATTTTATGTGGGTGATTCTGGGTACTTCCCCATACAAGTTTTAGAATTCACTTACCTCCAGCTCCAAAATGAGAAGTTTATCACACATTTTTTTTAATATTTAGGAACAACAGGCTAGTCAGTTGGGAGACAATAATCTTGTGTCAGTTTAAACTGCTGGGGTCAATTTGACCCCAAACACAAAAAGCATCATGAATTTTAACATAATAAGAGGGTTAAAGCTAAATCCTGAGTAGGCCACTTCTATTGCACTCTTTATTATTGAACACATTATTAGCCTGGGATAGAGTGCACAATAATGTATGTTTTACCTTGCAAGTGTATTTGCTTGACAGATAAATATGTAATTGTATTTAAAATGACTTATCTTTTGAGCTTGTATGATGTGTTTATGCTTCCTTCAACAACGTGTACATACCGACCTAAACGAGGTGCATTAAATATGAATTCATATCCATAGGCAGAACTGCACGGCTGCATCATTTTAAGTGAATCTTTCCCACTTTTAACTGCCAGTGACAGCAATAATCCCATGCCAATTACTGTGACAGTTGTGACAATGGCTAAGTCTTATGGTCACACACACATGAGCACACGCACAGTAGCTGTTCGCCACTTCAATCCTTTAGTTCCCTCTGTCAGGATCCTCTCCCTCTCTCTGGACCTATTTGCACAATAGCTGGCAGGTTTTTGTATCGGAGGTGACAAACACATTAAAAACATTTAAAAAAATAACAACCATCCCGTATCATTGCAAAAAGTTACAATAATGCCATGTTACTTGTAAAACTTTATCCCTCCTGCAATTTGGAAAACGATTTGAGGTAGAATTTTTGGCGCCACCGCGTTTGGTGCTATTCACGCTATTAGTGTGCACTGGTCCCCGAGTGCTGTGAAGACCGAAGGACCAGAAACAGAGATTTAAACGAAGTTTATAAATGGGCAATTCCTTTTTTATGTGGTTGTCAACTACTGCAAGCATACCAAGCTGCAAGTTGCCAAAACAGAGATCTAACGGCAAACGCTACCAATCAGTATCAAAGGAGTGAGACTTGGCACAATCTAGTAGGATGCCGACATGCCACTGCGCCCATTATGCTTTGAACAGTTTGTTTTGTGTGTGTGTTTTGTGTGTGTGTGTGTGTATTGACAGTGATCATAAAAGATCCCTGCCTGAGATGCAGAACCCCATCAGAGATGGCTGGCACCCCAGACGATCTGAAGCGTCTATACAAATCACACACATGACACAGTAGAGGCTGGCCATTCCAGATCCAATTTCCTTTTCATTTCAGCTTCGTGCCAGGGCAAAGGACATCGCCCACACATTTGTATCCGTTGCTACAGAGTACCACATCAGCTTGATTCTTTTGTCTTCAAACACGTTAAACCAGCAAAAGATGGCCGTCTGAGTGGTAATGATGTGCAAAGACAAAGGCGCAAGCTATAACTTTGAGGCACTGTAAAAATATACAGGACTAATGACCTTATCTTTTAAAGCATAAGCATATGTGTCCTTAATTAGAAAAATAAGTCCCCATCTCAAAGTGACGAAACACGAGACAGAAAACAAATTACTGTTGCCAATATCCGTTATCAAAATTCTTATTGTGTGAGTTATCAGAGTAATGATAATTAAAATGCTTACAGTCAAGAATATTCATAACAGTCATTTGAAACTTTTTTATTTTTTTTTATTTTAATAAAGAGAACTCATTACAAATGATTCACGTGATATTTATTACATTGCATGAAGTATAACATTGGAATCAAAATTACCTTTGATAGACAAACTTTATCAGCTGACTGCAAACTGGATGGACGCTCAAAGAAATAGTGCTTATGTTCCTTCAGATGACTACTGTAACCAGCAGCTGCACAGAAATATTTTGTAAGGTTTTCATGAAATTATAAAAAAAATTTACAAAACATTTCAACACAATCGTCATTCAATTATAATAGCTCCCTGTCTATTTGATGCAAAAAAGAAGTTAACGAGATTGATTTGATCACAAAAAGAATATTGCCACAGCAGCCCAATCTCAGATTCTTGCCTTTTTTGTTGGTAGTGAACCCATTATATACACTGCCTGGCCAAAAGTTGCCGTTGCACCTGTCATGCATAGTGCCCACTGTACAAGCCTCTGGAGGCATTGTTAAGATCTGGGGTTGCTTCAATTGGTCAGGTCTAGGATCAGCAACATTATGCAGAATTAAAATGAAGTCAGCTGAGTACCTGAATGTACTGAATGACCAGGTTTATCCTGGGCATATTCCAGGACGGCAAGGCCAAGATTAATCGGGCTCAAATTGTGAAAGAGTAGTTCAGGGAGCATGAGGAATCACTTTCACACATGAATTGGCCACCAGAGTCCTGACCTTAATCCCAAAATCTTTGGGATGTGCTGGAGAAGACTTTACGGAGTGGTTCGGCTCTCCTGTCGTCAATACAAGATCTCGTCCAAAAATGAATGCAACTCTGGACGGTAATAAATGCTGTGACGTTACATAAGGTTGTCGAAACAATGAAATGACGAATGCGCACTGTAATAAAAGCTAAAGGCGGTCCAACGAAATATTAGTGTGTGCGACTTTTTTTTTGGCCAGGCAGTGTAGCTGGTAATTAAAATGAGACAAAAATCGATCTGGACAAGTTTATGGGAGACATCAGAAAGGCAGAGATCTGTTGAGCCTGGCATAGTGTTTGTCACTAAGGGGGATTAGGTTGCCAAGTGTGTGGAAATAGGGCATAAACTTTCTTCTCCTCCATTATTTACCTGATTGGAGCCATGTCTATCTGTGTTTCAGAGTGTACACTTTTGAGCACAACCTGTGTTGCTGTGTGGATTAAGTAGTGCCAGATATGGATGTGTGGTGGAGTGGAGCTGTAGGCATGTGTGACCTGAAGCGAGATCTTGCTGTCCAGATGGCAAAGAACCTGTTGCTGCAATTAGCAAGGATATACCTCAGATAACCCTCAGAGTTTTCAACTGCTTATATAGAGCCCTCCACAACTATTCACACTCTTGATAAAGATGAACATAAAGACTGTATTACATTTAAAAATGTACTGAGCTATAATTCTGAAATATGTGGAAAATATTTACTTCAATAATGATTCGTTGGAATCAACTACACTGATTATTAGATTACATCCATTTAGCGGATGCGATTATCCAGAGAAATGTACAACATGGGAGAACATTCGCCATTTGAAATGACAAATAGTGCCAGACTTGACCAAACCAGTGAGACTGCAAATTAACTATGCTGAACAAGAAAGAATGTATAAACCTTGAATACATACATGGCAGGTCTGCATTTCCCAAACAAGTATATCAAACCTGGAGAAACTTCACTATTGCAACGTTAGGGCTAACATTACATTACAGTTATTTGGCAGACGCTTTTATCCAAAGCGACACTAAGCCCACGGTTAATAAAGGCTTGTGTGAACACAGGATGAGCTAGCCCTGGGTTATTCTCAACCTGGGGCTAACTACAGTGCAGTGTGAAAAAACGAAAAAGCTTGTGTTCTTTTTCGCGGTTGAAAATCCCTGCGAATAAAAATGAATTACTCTTCGTACAGCAGCACTGTGATTGGAGGGCAGAGTCAGAGATCCATTCGAAATTAGAACGGTCGGTTTTCAACATGAAGATTAAACCATAGATTTAACACCAAGACTTCTGGTGCAGAGGGGATAAAAAGAAAAGGAGGAGGAGGAGGAGGAAAATGCAGTCTAATGACTATGGGTTTATTGACATTTATTCAATCAAAAAGCTAGCTGGCTATTAGGGATGTAAGCTAACGGTACACTCAACTAACGGCTAGGCTACAGCGGTCACGGTACAGCGAGGGAGTAGGCTCTTCAAAACCGGCAGCTGTTTTCGGTACGTTTTTTTGTTACATGTTTTTTTTAAATCTCTATCTTTAATGTGGCTCATGGTGCAGTACAGTCACATCATGGGGTATAGCCAAGTAGCAAACTACAGCGAGTAGATTTGTTTACATTTTTTAAATTAAAAGCACAAACTTAATAATCACTTTTATTAGGCAATAGAGTGATATCATATATAAACTGATATCGCTTCTTAACCCCCTTCCGCCGCATCATCTTACAAGGGCGAAAGAAAAACTTGATTATTTTTGCTCATGATAAGGCCATTACGTCGGCTCTTGACATGGATGAATTTGTAGCTACGTTTTCTATGGAAAGAAACATAACACTGATGTTGTGATCTCATGTAGCGTGCAGGAATGTGTATGCAATTAAAAGTTGGATTGTGAATTACAGAACTAAAAAAAAAGTTGTAATATAGTTAGTGAAAATATTGTATGTCCTCTAAGAATGGGTGGTAAATACATGAGAAAATAAACTCTAAAATACAAATGAAAATGATGAGCCAATTACAGTATCTTACTTTCACATGTTAATAATATATAGCACAAAGAGACTACAGCTCATCTTTAAAATACTTTAATTAAAATACCATATTAGATTATGATTTGCTATTATTGGGCATAAATAAAGTTGTGCTCCTATAGGTGGGGGGGTTGTTAAAAATGATTTTATCCACTAATTAGCCTACCATGGCTTTAGCTTTATATGGAAGCATCTCAAATCTCTATATCACGGCTATATATCTTCTCCAAAATATTCATAAATAAAACATTTTATTTTAGAAAATGCCCTGTGTGTGGTTGTGTAGAAATGCAGGAAATTAGCTTGAAAAGGCTCAAAATTTTCTGGGGGAGGATCCCAGACCCTCTGCTACGTTGTTCCCCCTTGTGCCCCACCAACATCTCTTGATGACCCTCAATCAAAGCAGTCTACAAACAGCCCTGCATCTCAGTCATTTGGGGTGATATTTATTTCTCCTATAAGGATTCCTCGTTTTTTTTCTATGACCGTGGACTGTCTGAATCAGCGCACTTGCCTACTATTGAGGAGTATTAAGTAGTATTGAGTTAAAAAAAACTGTTAAGTACACGACAATTCGGAAAATCGAGTGTGAGGTGACAAGGGGAGGGGGGCACCATGTACAGATCTTGCCTAGGGCTACTAAAAGGCTAGGGCCGGCCCTGCCAACAGCCAAAACGAAAATAAACCCACTAAACGGGCGAACTACTAAAACTAGTAGAATACCAACTAAATCTCCCAAGCTCACGTAATGAGCTAAAAACAGGAAACTTAAAACAAAAGAACACTCTCGGCTACCGTAGCTCAAAGCCGGTAGAGTGTAAAACCAAAACGAAAGTACAAAATAAAACTGTCTCTGAGAGAACAGCAAAGTACAAAATAGATAGCACCAAACGCTACCAGGCGGAAAACAATCCTATACCTGATTAAGTAGCTATAGCAAGTCCCCCCTGAACATAAACAGAGTTTAATATCAGGAGGTCGCTAGTACCTGACTATACCTGGCTTGAATGCAATGTCGTGAGACAAACAAGCACCGGAGAAGCGGAAGTGAGGAACTTAAATACCCTGCACGTAGAAGCCCAGGTGAAAGCAATAATGAGACTGCAAACCACAAAACGGAACAAGGAAAAAATCTGATTGATTCACAATCGTGAAAGCCAGAACGTGAATAGCAAAAGAAAAGAAAACAACAGCCACGAACCACTACATTAAGGTCCACAGCAAATATTCACCACAATATTTCCGTTGGGGGGGTGTTGTTAGTGGGGCCCACTCCCACACTCATCCCCTGTATGCTGACACCTCTGCTCCGCCCCTGTACTGTAGAGGAGTGGTGGTTCTCTATTTATGTTTTACTAACTATTAAAAGTAATGCAGATTTAAATGCTCTTTTTAGGCTGGGAATATGTAGATCAGTATTCTCTTGGATATTTCTCACCTTAAGACTCAGTAGAAAGAGACATTTAAATCCTTTTTGCAAAAAAAATTCAACTCTTCTGGGGAACATCCTTTACAGGGATGTTCACCTCAATCCCTCCAATATTCAACCCAAGGGCATTCCCTTGATTAGTGCTATTTCCCATTATTCATTTTAAAACTGACCACTTTATTCAGTGAGGGTTTAAATAAAGTCTATTTTCATCACAACCAATTTAGACTGAGAAAAACCTCAATTAAACCCAAAAAGAAACAAAAAAGAGTTTAGAAACAGTATTAGAATTTCCCCGAGAATAGAATAGTGAAAGGCTTATTTTCCCAGCACAAACAAAGACCTGAATCAATGACACTGAGACTCCAGTCCACAAAAGAAAAGCTGCACAAACAAATATTTGCATTCCAATGTCTGTTTCCAATTGATTTTCTACAGTCAGGCCAACAAGCCTGATTGCTAATATTGCATCGCAAACCCCTGGCAACCCCCTTGTTAAGCCACCGTCCTAAATAGGTGCGAAGCGCTCCAGACAATCGATAACTTCAATCACCCTTCTATTTAAATCGCACACCTCATTTTTAGGGGTCAGGCGGCAAATGTTCTCGTTTTATTCTCATTATGATTATTTGTGTTTTTACCCTTGGTGTGCATTCTTATTGCAAGAGAGAAACTGCTCAGTACGTTTAGGTACAGTTCTGCCTCAATGCGCTGGCTGATTAAAATGCGGCGGTTTGCTCTCTGCTGGACTGAAACAGACATTTTGATAGGGCAAAATATTCATGAATGCGGGCCTCCCGGCCCCCCGCCCCCCACCACTGACTCCTTCACTGAGCTCTTGATATACAGAAACCGGTAGATATCCTCTACCCTGCCCGGCAACTGTCATATCAGAATCCCCAATGCTCTGTTTCTTTTCAGCTCCTCCAAACTCAGACACTGCTAAAATCAGATGTATCTACCTACATGACAGCTAGACCCCAAAGAAGTGAACATATGAGGCACTGTCTTAACTTGCTGGAGGCTGACTCTTTGAGACATCCATTCCCGTCTAGCCATTTGACCCTCTTGGAGTATTGCCTATATCCTCTTCACTGCCACCAGTGCTACTAAAATAAATCTCTGCTCACCCCTAGTCTTAGGATAAATCCTTTGAGACCTCAGTGTTGTGCACTGATCATGGAACTTGCTACCTGAAGGTTGCGGGTTTAAATGCTTGAATGGACCCTAATTTTTAAAACAGAGCAAGGCCATTGAACTAAATGGTTTTATTTCTTGCAAGTCAACTGAGAACTCCATGTGGGAAGGGAATGCAAGGGACTGTGTTGCCTATGACACGTAGGGATGATGATTAGGTGGCTTGATGTGGAGAGCAATTTTTGGGGGAATTTTATCAGGAAAATTGGGTTGACCCCACTAATCTATGTTAGTGCCAGGGGATCAAGGGCCATCTGTATTGAATTAATGTTTCATTTGTGACCCGCCATCACAAGGGAAGACAGATGTAGTGCTATCTGACTTTTCATAGAGCCAAAATACACTGAAAATCGGCCTATATATCAACATCCGTTTTTTAACTTAATCGTGATATTTGAGATATAAACTACTATTCACTGAAATGTTGGTGTTGAGCAACAAAACGCTACCATGCTTAATTAACACACTTCTAAAAAGTTGTAGCTCATATCAATAAACAGTGTACATAACAAAATAAAGCACATAACACACTTATTTTTCTTCTTTGTGTAATTAGTAAAACTGTGGTTCCCGTTAATTTCCGACAGTACAGTTATTTTACAAAATATATGCGGTTAACTTTTGTTAAAAGCACCTGCAACAGCTGAGAATAAGCTACCAATGGCTTCCGTCTCACCTTAAAAATGCCAAATTAGCCAATTTGATTATGCAATGAAGCCTTGTCAAACATCAATTATATGAGACTATTCTCATGGAGTTCTCGAAGTTCAAGCTTCATCCGAAGTTCGTTACCTGCATTCTAATATTGATTAATAACATAAATACCGTTATTGTGCCTTGATTATGACACTAAATACAAAAAAGCTGTCAGGCCGGCAACCCATAGGTTCACGCATATTTTCCCTTGTTTTATAATCTCCTGCTTATGAAAATGGGACTAACACTGTAAAACAAGTCCACTTTCCCAGGAAGACTGTGAAAAGTGTGATTTACAGCAGGAGAAACAGACCTGCTCCTGCATGAAGTTAAAGCACACATGCAGAGAATGGCATTACAATTAATTGTGTAATGTGCTGCAAATTTGTTTTAATTTCTAATTAGATTTTTAGTTTTTTTGTTAAAAAATCCTTTTGGTCAGTTATAGTATAACAGGTGAAATCAGCAGGGTTTTAATAAGATGAGAGTATGGAAACCTGGTGACTGTAATTAAAAAAATATGAAGGACGAAGAATAAGGTTAAAATTCAGTTAAAATTGTGAAGTTTAAATTAATCTCAGTTTTTTAACCACATGCGATTGAAAAAACCTTTTGCACAGCGAATCACGGGGACTGTAGCCTAGGCTATTTGAAAAACAATAAATACAATATTCACTGGACAAGGTATTGAACTTTTTTTCAGCATTTCACCATTCTATTTACTTACAAGCTGTAGGCCTAGATGAAGACAGCTGTCTTGTATTGGCATCCGAAGCGCCTTTTCAGAACTCAAATTGCCCATCTATTGAAGTGCGCGAGTTTACCATTGAATGACAATTCACGCATTAGGTGTAAATCACAATATCAGCAAAGTTTCCAATGGATAGCCATTGTTCCATAACAGAAGATTGTCCCCTCGGAAGATTACAATAACTATTGGCAAATATAGGCTAAGTCATAGCTTTATCCAGGGTAATTGCGAATAGTCTACATGTAACCTTACACGTACCGTCGCACGTCACCTGGATGTTGATGGAGTGGGCTGAAAGCAATTTAATGCGGCATTCCCCTTCGCTGAGGGACAGGTATGTGGTCTTTGACCTATGGACCCTATTATTATTATGCATTTACATTACATTACAATTATTTAGTTGACGCTTTTATCCAAAGTGACATACAATAAGGGCATACAGAAGGTCATCGAAGCACAGATTAGACAAAGCTAATCCTTCCCATAATGCAGCAACTATCTCTAGTAATAAACATTGAGTGTAGTTCTACGGAAGCCGACGGGTATAAAACACAACGACATTTCGGAAAACACACCAACAATTTATAAAACACAACGACATTTCGGAAAACACACCAACAAGTTATAAAACACAACGACATTTCGGAAAACACACCAAGTTATAAAACACAATGAAATTTCGTAAAACAACTGCAAGTCAGAAAACTAAACGACATTTTAGAGAACAACTGGAAGTCAGAAAACACAAAAGACATTTCAGAGAACAACTGCAAGTCAGAAAACACAACGACAAAACACTTTACAAATCACATTACGGAAGGGGTACTAGGCCTACATGACGGGATATTCTGATTGGAATATTCTCCATCTGATTGGACACACAGTAGCCTATGTCAAAGGAGAGTCTGACAGCACGAGTGAACAACCAACAACAGTTTCCGTTATCTAATGTGACATGCAAGACAAGCCTATGGAGTTTATTTAGTTCTATAAATAGCGTGCAGAACAGTATTTTTCGCTGTTTTGAGCTTGTTAAAATGGCATAAAAAGCTGAGTTTTATGAACCAAAAAACGTCAAAAAACACAGCATTTTTTCCCAAACTCGTGTGGTTAAGTTCTTCTATCGCTTTCCCTTAAACGTATTAACACAAGGCAGGTTTGGCTCGTTGTCATTTGCTTTGTTTTTGAATTCTTCATCGACTAATGACTAGTCTTAGTTGCCATGTGTCCACAATAACAATTAAGAGCCTATTGATTCACCACTGTCTTTATTTTGATTAGTTACCCCAAATAACCAATCAAATCAATAGCTAGTAAAATCAATAGGCTTGCAATTACTGATAGCGTGGACACTAACTAACCATTGGTAGATAATGATGAATTCAAAGATAAAGCAAATGACAACGATCTAAACCTGCATTTGTGTTAATGAGTTGAAGGGGGAAATGATGAAAGAACAGTTTTTAATTAATATATATTTTTAAATTACCTCCTTTTTGTAATTGTTTGCAATAGGCCTATAACACAATAAGCACAACATGAACATGGGAGTTTTATTTTTCATTGCATGCATATTTCTGAATGATCCCTCTTAATGCGGCGTTCACACAGCGGGCGGTAGACGGCAGGATGATAGACGGTACAATGGCAGGGACGTAGTTGATGGTACAGAAATGTCCGTCGCGGTAACGCATTGTTTATATCCGTTGCCATATTTACGGTCCGCGCGAAACAGATTACCGGTGTACCAAAGAGTGCTTTTGCAAAATGTACTGCGTGTGTGTATTACTGCGTTGTTTCAGTCTGTGTCTTCATAAATGGGCGGTGTATGTGTATGGATCATACGCTGTGTCCCAAACCGCATACTTCCATGCTCCGAGCACGCATAGCGAGCACGCGCATCCATGTGAGTCCATAGCGAAGTACGGTAATGTGGAGCACGGGAGTATGCGATTTGGGACACAGCCATAATGTCAGATAGTTTAGGTAACGTAGCTTCGCTAGTTACTTACACCTCAAATCATACACAGAAAAGCTTCTGAAAATGCAACTAATAATAATGTGTACCTGGAATCTGCATGTCAGTGCTTACAACACTCCATGCTTTTTTGTCAAGATCTCTGTATATTTTAACTTATTGATTTGATATTTCCTCCCACCTCTCTTGTTCTGTACCACGAAGTTGCACAAACTTCTAATACATTTTGAAACGGACCACTTCCGTTCGATCGGCACGTGACCCTACCACCGCGGTAGACGGCAGAAATAAGAATATTTTCTATTCCGACGGCAAGTTCGTGCTGCCGTTGGCGATTTTGCCGTCGACTGCCGTTTTGCCGTCGTTGCCTCATTAAAAACAATGACATCCGATTTCGTCCTGTCGTCTACCGCCCGATGTGTGAACGGCCCATAAGACGAAAAGCCCATAATTTAAAAAAAGTTACAGCTTTTTAAAATTCTGGGATGGCAGAAAACAAACACGGGTACCCCAGGACCGAGTTTGGGAACCACTCTAGCACAATTATAGGCTACCATAGGCAAGCTAATTACTGAAACCTCATTTACAATGGCTCCATTTCATGCAGCTTAGTTTAGCTCTATGCATCAAGACCGATTCTGCTCATAATTCATTTTCAATTCATAATAGATTATGGACTGCATCGTAAGTCAGGTGTAACAGGTTGGTTGTAGAGGACAGAACGGAATACGAAGAGGAGGGGGGAGGAATGGTCATTAGGCAAGTTTCCTAGTTCACAAGTTCCCCTGAATTTCAGCGATTAACCTTGAAGAAGTAACACTGTAAATTAAGCTTTTACTGACAATATATTCGGCATAGGGATAATGTTTCTGTTTTGCATTGATGCATTTGGATTCTTCTTGTGTTTTTAGGCATTTGAAATATTTGAAAAATATCAGATGAACGAAAGGCAAATGAGCATTTTATGATTATGCTGATTAAAGGTATTTCACATTTTAAATAAGAACAAAAATGCATCTGTATATGCATTTTTTCAAAAATAAGAACTTACATAGCATAGGCTACACGCTACCACTGTCTGAATGCCACCTAGTGTACATGTGTTGAAACACAATCGCATTAATTTTATTCAGCAAGGCAGAGGGACTGGCTAATTGAAAGTGGTGAGACAAAACACCCACACCCAGAACACATTTAAAATGCAATAAAACGATATTGTGAATTGAAAACTTATTATGAGTAGAATCGACCCTGGTGCATAAAGCGAAGCACTGCACCACTGAAATGGAGCAATTGTAAAGGAGGTTGAATTGCCTATGGTAGCTATAGTCTAATTCTTCTGGAGGAAAAGGTTCATATTTTAAAATCATAATTCATGCATGCACTTCTAGGCTTATCCAATGAGAAGACACTTCATCGCTTAATCGAGACGGCAAACATTCAATCACATTTGTTGCAGATAGTAGGCCAGTCAGAAAATAGATGAAACAGTGCTGCTGCTACTCTTCATAGCCTACTGCGTGACAGGGAGAAAGCACTCATCAATCTTAATATCAGCAAATTAGCTTTTACATTACATACAGTCAAGCCGGAACGTCTGCCCACCCCTTTCACCTTCTCCACGTTTTATTACATTACAGACATATTCTACAATAGATTGAGTTCATTTTTTGTCGCAAAATTATACACAAAATAGCCCATAATGACAAAGTGAAAACATGTTTTTAGAAATTTTTGCAAATGTATTAAAAATCAAAAACTGAAATCTCTCATTTACATAAGTATTCATACCCTTTGCTTTAACATATTTTTAAAGTATCATATTTAATATTTGGTCGCATATCCTTTGCATGCTGTTACTTCCTGAAGTCTGTGACCCATCAACATCAAAAGACTCTCGATATCTTATTTCCAGGTACTTTTACAAGCGATACTATAAGCTCTCTGCATTTGAATGGATCTCTATGGGAATTGGGGGGTGAGACTAGATTCAGCTGTAAATTACACTGGTACAGTATGGAACACATGGCTGGCTAAATGGCTGTAAGTCATCAAGAGTCTGAGCTATCGAACGAGCCGAGCCCCAAACCATCACTCTGTTGCCAGACATCCGACTTAGCGCCTCTAAATATCTTTTCTTTGTACTGTTTTCAATTAAATATATATAAAATAGGATTTACAAATCACTGCTTTCTGCTTTTATGTGCATTTTACATACTGTCCCAACTTTTTTTGGAATTGGGGTTTGTATATATATATATATATAAAATAAAATACATAATTTTGCAATATGCATTAGGGTATTTTATTATTTGAATGCATTTATAAATACTTTCCAAAACATAATTATTTTCAAATGTATTTGAAAAGGTCTCCTACACAGCAAAAATAGTGGCGTACATTTATCACCCTAGGGTGTTTATATGAGAGCGCACGGTCTCATATAAACACCCTAGGGTGTTAAATGTATGCCAGCAGTGTTAGATTTACACCAGAATGTTTGCTGTGTATAGTTAGAGAGGCAGATAAGGAAAATTACAATGATTTCCAACGGGCTGAACAGTGCATAATGTCAGGGGGAAAAAAGTCAAATCAGATTCATTAAGCTTTGTGCGGTCCTGGAGAAGGCTGCAGAAACAATCGAACATTTTTACCCGGAGCTTCCCAGAATTCCAGCACACGCGGTGATGCGACGCCTTCATTCAATACTCGAGCTGATTTGTGAGAACAGGGGAGTGAGGAGCTCCATTTGTTATGCAGAGATAACAATGCAGACCTCGCCCTGTGAAATCGCCTGTCGGCAGACGCGCTGGCTGAGCTGCGACATACGGCTCCTTCGCGCCAGCTGGAAGACGATACAAATAGCAAGAATGTGGATGCATTAATCTCCATCTAGTGTTCGTTCTAAGGTCATGGACCTATAACCTTAGAAATAATACAAGTCATGTCCGAGCCTGATTGACTTACAGGGTCAAAACCTATGCCTGTTTCTTGGACATGAAGCAGCTTGGCACTGTACATCCTCAGTACAACATGGCAGTCTGGTGCAGGGCCGTAACCCCAATCCACCTCTTTCTATACGGCCTACTTAGCAGAGAGGCGGGGGGTGAACATTTGAGAGTTTTGGTATTACTCATTTGTAAGATGTGTGATGTATGGTCTCTTTTTTGGCACTCTTCTGCAAGGCCACTGAAATCATTAACCTTTAGCAAAACTCTCAAGGAATATCCAAGGAGTAGAGACTTTTTGTTTCTTTTTCGTTTACCTTTTTTTTATTTTTTCGTGATCCACAAAC
The DNA here is from genome assembly GCA_022702515.1 of Ilyophis sp. 1 JC-2022. Taxonomy (NCBI): domain Eukaryota; kingdom Metazoa; phylum Chordata; class Actinopteri; order Anguilliformes; family Synaphobranchidae; genus Ilyophis; species Ilyophis sp. 1 JC-2022. Next base: position 119,987,600 of record CM040395.1, on the reverse strand, counting down.
TCAGAATAGTTTTGCCAGTGTATGGTCAAGCTGAACATGAAAAAAGAAAAAGTAAAAAGTATGGTAATATGCTTTTTTTATTATTGATTTTTGATAGGTGTATTTTTTTAGTCATTGAGCTTCGGAAATTACATTACCTGTCTTTGCACTGGGAGCGTGCAACAGAATACATTACCTGCCTTTGCACTGGGAGTGTGCAACAGAATACATTACCTGCCTTTGCACTGGGAGTGTGCAACAGGATACATTACCTGCCTTTGCACTGGGAGTGTGCAACAGGATACATTACCTACCTTTGCACTGGGAGTGTGCAACAGGATACATTACCTGCCTTTGCACTGGGAGTGTGCAACAGGATACATTACCTGCCTTTGCACTGGGAGCGTGCAACAGGATACATTACCTACCTTTGCACTGGGAGCGTGCCAACCTCTGCAACCCACCTACCTATCCAGGGAGCACATTTTATTATTTTGGTAACAACAGTAGTGCAAACCTGCCTGGGCACATGTGAAATGACTAATTTTGCCTTGCACAAACTGAATTCTTTTCACCTCTACCCAGTTTGGTAGTATACATATATTTAGTGAAAATGAAAAGCATTAACATTGCATGCGTATGTCAGTTTAGCATGCTTTAGTAGTTTCGGCTGAACCGTAAAAAGTCCAGTGGGTTGTTGTTGTATGCTATTACATTGATGACACTACTTTCATAGTGTATATAACTTATATTATGCTATTATTGCAATCAAAGAACACAGTCATAATGACAGTTGTTATGAAGAAACTTAACGAGAAATTGTTTAATTTATAACCAGCCATGTCTATATATTAATCTATTAATCTATTTATCTATGGGTGACACTGGTGCAGTCAATGGGAAACAATGACAAGGAACAACATAAAATGCAGAAATAACTTGAGGAAAGCTGTGGAATTAGCTAACTTTGTTTAAGTATCCTAACATTACACAATTTTTTTCCTTCTGCCTTTATGTGTTTTGAACAAAAAAAGGCCACTCTCCCTGCTGATATCACTCTAAAATACCGAGTTCTATTTTCATTTGTCCGAATTGTGTCCCTTTTTGGGCTGCACAGCAGGCTCCCCGCCTCAACGTACCAACGACATTCATCCACACAGTTAACGGAGGATCCATTAACAGTTGGTTGGATGTCCTCATCTTCTGAATGGTCCTTGGCCTCATTGTCTTCCTGTTGGAATTGAACTCGTCATTTTTATTTTGACAGACTTTAATAGGTAGGTAGTGGCAGTTCTTTTGGTGGTTTATTCATCTCTAGCCTACAATTGAAAACACTTGCTCCCGCTACGTTTTGGCTAAGTTTCCTAGCTTCACTAGCAAGGTCAGTGAGAGACACACACACACACACACACACACACACACACACACACACACTTCAGTAGGCTAATGTAATCATGAATCATCAAAACATTTTATTGGCAATTGTGACACATAATTTACATTAAAATTGTAGTATACTTGCCTTTAGGTGGATTAAAATGCAACTATTGTTACTTTCTGAGTCTTAACATTATGTTACCCGAAGGGTAATAACATTAGCATTAGTGCTACTGTAAACTTGCAGAGTGTTTGCTCTCACATTGTGACGTTCTTTATATCATACAACTTCATTTTTCCAAATGATATTCTTTAGCAATGGTGTTTGATTTTGATGTTTGGACTTTCTTACCAAATTATGAATTTTGGGTTAATGCTTGCCTTTTTGCATGAGGGCTTGAAATTGTTAATAAATAATTGCATATGCTATGTTTTTATAGGTTTGTTTGAGTAGGATGGACCTGTTGCTGGTGAAGAGTCACACGTGCACCAGTAAAAGGTCATTTAAATATGTTGTGTCACTTAAATATCTGGTAAACTCAAAATGTAGCATAGTCTATAAACAGGTTTTAGTTCTAGAAATTATAATAAAGAATAAAAAGATGACAAGTAACAAATGCAACTGAATCCTAGCCGAAATGTTATGTTTCTTATTCACACTGATCATTCACAGTGATATTGCACATCACTCTGAATGTTCATAAATACAACTAAACTTTCCGATATAGGCCAGAGTATTTTTACAGTCTTTCTCATTCAGTTATTCCTTGAAGGGCTGAATGAACGCCTTAATGAAAAATAACTTTGAGATGAGACAGCGATGTGGACGGATGGCTTGACCCGTCACCGGCAGGCGGCTCTTTGTGTTCTTTGCTGCCTCTGCTGCCTGCTGTTCCTCGCTCTTAATTGGGTGCCGCGTGCCCTTGGCTCTCCGCTCCTTTTCCCATCTCTCAATCTGTGGCCTTTCACATTTCAGCTTCTGCACTGGCCCCCACACAATACAGTGGAACGCTCCAGCTGCCTGGTGGGAGAGGAACAGAATCCCTCTGTACGGGCGCAACACAAATCGCTTTAATTAAAAAACGGGGGGAGATCAAAGCGCTGACAAGGTTGTCGCTCTTACCTTGAACCCTCCGGGGTAAGGACCCGGGGCCTGCTCCGCGATGCCTATCGGAGGCTGCTGACCTGCCAGGTACAGACAGAAAAGGCGTGGCACCGCCCCTCACCCCAACTTTCTGATATATATGCTTCATCTCCCACAGCATATTAATTCTTCCTTATCTCTCATATCCCTATCATCTCCCCACCTACAGAGTGGAGGTCTGGGCAGGTGTGTTGATTCCCTGTGGGTCCTGTGTGTGTGTGTGTGTGTGTGTGTGTGTGTGTGAGAGAGAGAGTGAGAGAGAGGCTGAAGGAAGTGTGTGGAAATATCTTTCAGGTTATAGTTTGGATACACTGTACAACAAACATGGTGAATTATTGGATAAATAATTTGATGATTTCCATTAGCGTTCAATTGTGAAGAGTTTATTGTATTCATGTATAAAGAAAGAATAGTAACTAGGGCCTAATTTTTGGTTTGAATGTTGCTATTCTAAGTTTCCACTGGCATTGTTATCACATTGTGAGGGCCGTGTAGTAAAGGAAAACAATATAGACACTATTATCATTAATATGACTAGTAATGCATTCACACCTATTATTTGTGATAAATACCAAGCTATTACATATAGAGCAGAAGTTAATATGCCGAAAGGGGATTGCTATTGAGCAGACAGTGCTTCAACTAAAAGCACGTTGTTTGCTGTGTGTAGCAATGCAGCTACTTTGTATTCACAAAATATGTTGAAAATACTATCTTTTTCCAAGACTTTTAAATGACCATGGTCAAACTGAGGTAAATAACTACAGCTTAATAATGAAATTAACGATTGCTATTATTGTTATAATTATTGTGTCTCAAACACAGGCTAAGCCTGACCTTAGCTAGTAAAGTAGCCATCTTAGCTAGCAAATAAAATGTAGATAGCCAAACAAATGTAACTCAAATATATCTTTTGCCTGTTTTTCCTCTTCTCCTCCAATGTGCCCCAGAGGGTTTTGGTATGTTTTCCAAACATTAAATATTTTAACGGCACTTCAACAAGTATATCGATAGCCAAGTATAATGCTACGCTTGCACATCAATACGCTGCAATCTTTTTTTTCGGCTGTTGTGCGCCCTCCACAGGCTCTGGTGCTCTTAGCACTTGCCTATATGGCCTATGCCAGGGGCCAGCACTGATCTCAGTATTGAAATTTCATCTGGCTAATTGAGGACCAGCCCCTGGGTTGCTTTGAGACACCATTTTAAATGCTATTCCGCCTGGTGGTAAATGTTATCTTTGCTAGGGTATTCTGTTTTCTGGTCCATTTTTCATCTGGACAACTTTGAATTTGGCATTTGAACTGATTAGAATTAAATGTCATCCATGCACAGAGCACCTTTTTCAGAGTTACCTTTTTGGAAACTATGTGTGGGTAATTTTATATTCTAATGGGTAATTTTATATTCTGAATTAAGCAGAATTCTGAATTAATGTTTTTCCGAGGAAGGGATGAACTCAAATAAATGTCAGAATTTACTGGTAAGTAAACATTAAGGACAAATGATGTAAACAAGCTTTCTTAAGTCGTCATTGATTTTCTTCTGTTTGTTTTGTAGCAGTATGGCCTTTCCATTCCAATGTAAGTAAATTAAATTAGACCACTCAGCACCATTTTCACAATGCTTTGGTAAAATTCTAGACATATTTCAGGATCAGTGCTACTGTTCATAATTTCAGAAGACAAAAGGCTGACATTATTTAATATACTATACAGACCCCAATTCCAAAAAAGAAAAAAAAATATATAGACGGGTGACAAATTAAAGAAAAAAACCCTATAGTGAGGGGGTCCGGTGGCTCTGTTATGCTGTCAGGGGAATTTTACTGTCACTGCAAATCAATACAAAGTTATTCTGAATGATCACCTTTCTCCTATGATGAAAAATTTATATTCTGATGGGAGTGGTCTCTTCCAGGATGACAAAGCCCCCACCCACAGGGCACGGGGGGTCACTGAATGATGAGTATGAAAATGATGTGAATCATATGCTAGGGCCTTCACAGTCACCAGATCTCAACCCAATTGAACATCTATGATGAGATTTTAGACCGACGTGTTAGACAGCGCTCTCCACCACCATCATCAAAACACCAAATGAAGGAATACATTTTGAAAAAAATGGTGTTCCATCCCCCCAGAATTGTACAAACCCCAATTCCCAAAAAGTTGGGACAGTATGTAAAATGCACATAAAAGCAGAAAGCAGTGATTTGTAAATTTTCTTTTACATATATTTAATTGAAAAAAGTACGAAGAAAAGTTATTTAATGTTTTACTTTATAGATTTTTGTAAATACAGTCAAGTCGGAAAGTCTGAACACCCCTTTCACCTTCTCCACATTTTATTACATTACAGACATATTCTACAATAGATTGAGTTAATTTTTTGTCTCAAAATTCTACACAAAATAGCCCATAATAACAAAGTGAAAACATGTTTTTAGAAATTTTTGCAAATGTATTAAAAATCGAAAACTGAAATCTCTCATTTACATAAGTATTCATACCCTTTGCTTTAACATATTTTTAAAGTATCATATTTAATATTTGGTTGCATATCCTTTGCATGCTGTTACTTCCTGAAGTCTGTGACAACATCAAAAGACTCTCGATATCTTATTTCCAGGTACTGTTACAAGCGATACTATAAGCTCTCTGCATTTGAATGGATCTATATGGGAATTGGGAGGTGAGACTAGATTCAGCTGTAAATTACACTGGTACAGTATGGAACACATGGCTGGCTAAATGGCTGTAAGTCATCAAGGGTCTGAGCTATCGAACGAGCCCCAAACCATCACTCTGTTGCCAGATATGGAGTATATGTGGATGGATCACTGCAAGGGTTATTTCCCCTGACTCATTTTCCTATAGAACTCTATGGGGAAAACTTTTAAGGAGGCAATCACTTTTTCACACAATGGAAATGGGTGTTTTTTGTCCATTAAATAAATTAAATAAGTAAAAAACAAATGTGTCATTTGTTCACTCAGGTTCCCTAAAATCAATATTATATTTTGTCTAAAGATCTGAAAACATCCAGTGTGAGAAATATGCAACAATAGAGGAGGGGCAAAAAAATGTTCATGGCACTGTGTGTATATATATATATGTACAGTATATATGTGTGTGTGTGATGCTATGGCTTGCGAGTAATCTGTAAACAATGACAAAATAATAAAGCTGTATATAAGATTTAATTGAGAAGCAATTTAAGGTTACAACAATGGGAAAGATAGGGAATTGAGTAACAAATGGGAAAAAATTGAAGAAATTCTACTCGTCTGCTAACCTGTATGATTGACACTATCATTTGTTTTACGCTTCCCTCTGTATGGCTTTTCTGTCGAACAGAGAAGCGTTCTCTCTGCACACTGCCTGTTATCTCTGTGTGTGAGTGTCTGATTCCTCCAGGCATAACTCAGCGGGTTTATCTCTCTCTGTGGAGAGCTGGACAGCCCCGAGGCAGGGCTGGAGAATTCAACAAATCGCACGGCCATTTCTCTCAGCGTCCCATTGCATGGGATGAAGAACGTCAACTGATAAAGTACAGAATCAAATATTCAGTATTTCAGTGTAGTTTCAATTACTGGCAAAGGCGCTGTGATTGATGTGACTAATGTGATTGAACATATCATACACACACTTACAGAAGGACAGACAAACACACACGCACAATCTCAAAATCTGACAGCCCCCACTATACACAAACACACACAGAAACATGCACACATCCATGCACACACACACACACACACTTCTTGCCACAGACCATTCTCTCTTCTACATTCAAGTCCTTTTAAGTGAGTAGACATGAAAGCCTGTGATTTTCTTGCACCTGTGAATCTTGTGAATGGTCCTCTTTTAAGACTGGACTCGTCTTGTAAATTGTAGTGTAACACCACACGCTCCGGGCCGTGGGAGTACAGAGACATTCCATTCAGCCACGGTGGCGGTGTTGAAAATGACATCGAAATGACTTGCGCTGCTGGAACACAACCGCAAAACTGGAAGTCACAATGAATCACACGCGCGCCACGTCTACACCGAGTCGTTTCAGCAGAGGCCTTGTCTCAGCGAGGTGAGCTATTAAGCTCATGGAAGCTCCGCTCAGGCAGTCATGAGCCCTTCAGTCTGCCCCGCGCTTTCGACAGGACGCTATTGCTGAATATCATGGAGACGGCAGACACGACCTATGAAATATCTGTCCGTTGAAAGAGAGATGTCCCTCAATTTCTCCGCTTCATAAATGGAATTATTGTTTTGTTTTTTATAAACACGGTCTAAAATATTTATTTTGTTTATACGCATTACTTACTACCTCTGTCTTTTCAAATTATATTAATATGCATATATTTTTACAATATATGTGCTTTTAAATATAAAAGATAATTTAAAACAGATGTTACCTCTCCATACAGCTGTCCAGCGAGACACTGACTGATCACATTTCACATTGTCACATGATCACATTGCTGCTGCTTTTGCCAAAACAAACCACTAGCTGTAAATGAATCACAGAACCTGAAGGTCTTGTCATTCCGCCATGACAAATTATTGACAAAGCCCAGCTCACAACAGTATGTCTTATTCTAGCAGTTATTGTGAATGCTAGATTGAATGCAGTCTAAGAAAGCTGTTTTTTTTCCCCCTAGGTTTTTTGTCCAAGATTTGATTAGAATGAATGTGCATGTTTTCAGCTTGATCTTAACTTAGCAGGCATCTCGAAAGCCCTTGGCGTCAAAATTATCTCCTTGATCAAACAGCTCCAAAATAGCAATCATTGTCACATGCCACAGTGTAATTATAGAGTGAAAGGTTGCCTATCAGTTATAGATTCAAATAAATCAAAGAAGCAGACGAGAAAGTGCTTAAAGCCTTTTTTACTGGATAGTTTCCAAAAGCCTAGAATGGCATCTGCACTATTCACAAATCCACATAAATGTTCTGCTTTAAAATGATTTAGGTCAAATTAATATTTTATTCACCTGCTAATCAGGGGTGAATTTGATAGTATCTGCTCCGTCAAATAGGCAGAAGGCTTTGAATGACAACCAGAGTGGTTCTATGAGGAAATATAGAACCCTGGGAAAATTTGATTGGATGTACCAAGACAGGTATATATAATTTGTAGAAATTGAAACCACCTTTTAATGGCTGTTAACTTGCTTTTTGCGTGGATTGACTGAACCATCGTATAATCATTGACGTCTTGTGTACTGGCACAACCAAAAGCAGTCTTTAATATTTTGTGAAGTGAAGTGTTTAATCCTGAGGAAGAAAATTAATTCTAGATTTCTGTCCACTGAATGGAGAAAAAGGTTGGAGGACATTCACTGCAAAAACAACTTATAAACACACTCATAAACATTGGATGGTTTACCATATTTCTATTTCTTTGCATGTAGGGCTCTGCCTATCTAAAAAGACCAGTAGTTTACCATCTGTGTGTAAACTGCTGTTATTGCCATTACTGACAGGTTGTTAGAGAAATTCAGAGACATTCGGATTGTGGTCACAATGTCTGAATATAGAAATATAATCTCTCTTACAAGCAATTCAGGGCTGTTTTCCAAAAGACGTCCATTATAAAAACGCTATTATCTTTCAACATGTATTTTCAATTCAACACCGTTAAATTGGGATTCAGTTCAGTTCATTCAGTTGGATGAACCATACCGACAGTAAGTCACGAAGGAAGTGCCTTGAATGTCCAAAAGGCACTTTTTTCTTTTTGTGCCCAAGTTTAAAATTTCGCAATGAAACCGTAAGCCGGTCACATCACTGTAATGTGCTTTTTTTCAGTTCAAAAATATGCAGACTAGCACAGAATATGTGCACCTTTTTTTAAAACCTTTTTTATTTGGCAGCCAACATGGGGCTGAGTAATGTCAAATTCCCACCTTAATTTGAAATTCCCAACTGTCTGCAACCACAGCCAAGTTCATGCGTGAACCCCACTGCTCATTTGGGAGTGTGGACAACTGCAGTTCTCCTCTCCTCTGAAAGCTGTCACCAATCTGCTTCTTTTCACTGCAGACTACAGCGAAGCTCAGAAAGGAATCAGTGCCCTTCCATACTGTTGAGTATGATTGCTGAGTAGCCTACATGAGATGAGAAAGTTGTTCAGTAGGAAATATAGTGTACTTAAAATCCCCGGATGATATACTTATTTCCAGGGTTTCGCTGAGTATAACCGGGAGCACACTTTTAAAATGTACATATTGGTCCAATAAATATGATGGTTAGCTTTGCTTTAAAAATGAGGTGCAAGTGACGTTTTCCTTCAACAACAACAACAAAAAAAACAACTGTGACTGGCTACGCAAGCGTGGGACTTCTTACGAGTATGGTAGAAAAATAGTATGGAGGATATTTTTTGTGTACTGCATGTCGTGTACTAAACAGTTTACAGTACACAGTCAGCAAGTACACAGGGATAGGGCTCTGAATGTAGATAGGGCTCTGAATCAGACACAGCCAAAGGGTTTTAACATGCAATCCACAGGCGCCTGATTAACCAGTGGGGGTTGCTAGATGGCGATGAAACACGAATTCCCAAAACCGAGTGAACTGAACAATCAGCAATTATGCGTATAGCCCAATGGAGCTACCGGCCACAGTCGGCACTGGCATGGTCCGAATTAGATCCGAGACTGTGGGGCTCATCTATGCACCTCAGGCCCTGGACCTGTTATTTCTACCTGTTTTTACGTAGTAGTATCCTGCCAACTAAAACCATCCCTAGGTGATGCTGCAGCTAATTCTGCATCACCTGGCCAGTCAGCGATAGCACAGTTGGGATTATATCCTGAATATATGAAATGCACAGACAAACACTTCACCTAGGTTTTAACTGAAGCATCTTACTGTAGTTGCTCTTAACCAGTGGTTCTTATACTGGTTAACACAATTGTAACCCTAGAATTTTAACAAGCTGTATTTCTTTATTAGATGTTTTTAATGTTTTGAGGGATTATTTACCCTCTTAAACCACATAATTTCAGAAATAGCGATGGATGCCATGAAGAATAAAAGTAACATTGCGCCACATATGCAAACAATTACGTAAAAGTGGAAAATCATTAACTGATCAAATTAAAGTCTGAGCTACATCAATAGTCTCCTAATTGGTGAAAGTGTGGACACCTGGCCACTGAAACCATTTGAAAATGTGAATGAGCCAAACCTACATTCTATTAATAAGTTTAATGGGAAATGAAAAAGGAAAAAAGAATTGTTCAACAACCTTAATTGGAGAGATTGGCTGTAACAAAAACCAGTATACACAGTGGTCCCCTGGACCGAGTTTGAGAACCGCAGCTCTTAACAGTTGCCTGTAACAAAACTGTTCAGTATATGACATATCATCCCTTTCCAAGACATACACCACAGATGCACGTGCTATTTTTATTTTGGCTGCTCCAGCACATGCATTTGAATTATGTTTCATAAGATCAGGCCAGGAACACACATTGACCATTGTTCCCTAGTGATAGGTAAACTTGCAATACCAGCTGTAAATTTCACCATAGAATTTGGCTGGTTAAAAGCCTGATTGTAGGGCCAACACAAAGGACATTCTGGGACATTCCATAACAGGTCCTAGTGAGCGATACTGTTTATGTCGTATATCACAGCCATTTTCACACCGTGTACATCATCATATGTACAGTATAGTGTATTGATTGATCTTCTAAATATTATCATTCTGACATTGTACCCTATTTTGCTGGAAATGTTAGCACAAACAACCCTGGGCTGGGCACTAGTAGAATTGATCATTTTGACCTGTGCAAAGAGAATACTTTTTTGTGTCTGCAGGGATTTGTAGTTGTGGTCTACAGTACACCCATTTATGTCAATGGGTTGTCATGCGTTGGGTTGTGCAATGTGGGGTTTTTCCAATAAAAATGTTTTTTTTCTTCACCAGATCATTTGGTGGTTTTTTTAGGTCCCCAAAATGGGCGTGAGGTGACTGCATCTCCTGGATGAGTATATCAGTCAGGCCAAAACTGCCTGTTGCTATGGTATTAAAGGAAAAGGAAGCGGCTGACCTGATTGGCCATAATGAAACCAAACCTGCACCACACCCACAGGTAAGGTATTCCTCGTAATCCAACCTCTTTTCCATCTGAACACACTAAGTTGCTACTGCCGTACGTTACTACTACAGATTGAAAATTGCACCTTGACTGTGAAAATAAGGCCCATTATGTATTTTGTATAATTTGGTACTGCATCTTATTTCTGTGGCATGCTCGGCATTGCAATAATATTGTGAATGTTGCATCACAGATGGCAGCTTTTAGCTCTGTCTACACCAAATTTTTTGCAACACAATTCCAAACTATAAGAGAACTAATTATTTTCTAGCAGGTCTTAAGACAGAACTCACATGCCTTCTCATCTCATTTAATACAGATTTTTTTCTTTTCACCTTAAATTTACTCTAGTAAAATGCCCTAAGATGCTTGGATGAAGAGTGCTTTGCCTATCATATTATATTTGGACTGAATTTTAGGAGAGGTGTTGTAATTTTGTGCTTGAGCGCTGTGTTTCCACACAAATTGCTTCAGCATAGGCCCAGCTGTGCAAGTGGATAGCGCAGGTATGTAAGAATAAAGATGTGATTATGCATGCAGCCGCATATAAAGAAATCTGCTGTGCATATGAATAATGCAATACCGTTTTAAACATAAACATTTCCCCCCAGGTGGGATTTTGCTATCAGGATACTAGAAAATTCATGGCCTGGTAATGTGCGTCATGCCATGTCCAAGCTTCTCCCGAGCCGCTCCCAGTCAGACCACAGCGCCTGGGATCCAAAAAGGTGCCATTCAGGGTCAATAAATATCACTTGTCACAGAGTTGGACTGACCCTCTGGCCTGGTTGCGTCTGTAACCTTTCTTTTAAAGCTGCGAAGACAGACTATTAGTGTTGGAATCATTCTGAAATCCGACCTTGAACATCTGCAATGTTTCGCTGTTGCAACGTTGACAAACGGGCTGGGATCGGCTCAAATTGCCGTCATAAAGAAGATATTCCGGCTTTGTTTCAGCCCATGTGAAGGAATGTGAAATGAATTTGCAGGTAGACTTTAAACAGGATGTGTTTAACTCCCAGAAGTCCGTGTCTCCCTTGACTTGTGGTTTGAGTTGTATAGGGTTTCGCAGATGAAGAGATTGCCTGATGCAGTATTAGAAAAGGACATTTTTGCCATCGCTGGTAGAACTTAATACATCTCACAGATTAATTGGTGTGATTATGGAGAGACGGATTATGGTGTGAGTTTTTTTTTGGTCTGGAAAAGGAGAATATCTGAAACACACAGACAATATTGCATACCTTAAAATAGTTATAAGAACAGTATTATATTATTTTATATCTGTCGCAACAAGCAAAATATGTAGCAAATAAAGTTACTACAGCATATTATTTCGAGTTATACAAATACTGTTTGTAGCTGTGTTATAATAGATTTTAAAACATCATTGCTTTACTGGAGTATCATCTGGTCTATGCTAATGTTATAGCAAGCTTCTAGTTGGCAATACATTTTGGTCTACATGCTGTCGCAATATGAGACAAATTTACAGTGCATTTCTTAATCTCAAAAATATATAAAAAGTTACATACACATAAATTCTGGCGAGATTACTGCGCTTTCATGTGTATATTTAGCATGGCAGGCACAGAGATCATAGACATCCACACTCTATCCTACACATTAAAATAAGGACCCTAATTACTGGAAAACTGTAGTGCAAATTCAGGATGGTGGTGAGGGAAGACATATCCTCAGTACAGCTGTAAAGCATACAGCTGTAACATTACCAATGAGGTTGGTTTAAGAATAATTCATTGCCTGTGATTGGGGTGGGGGCTTTGGTTTCATTATGACCAATCAGATCAGTTGCATGTTTTCCTTTATTACCAGTATGTTAACACCACAGCAAGCTGACACTTTTATCATGGCTGATATGGCTGCTTATTTGTCTATGAGACAATATAGTTTCAGCATGCGCCCACATCTAAGGAGGTTTCTCTAAGACAACAGGTGAAGCAGTGCTTCACCATAAAAAAAGTTTAAAAAGAACATGCATATCACACACGGCATATCTTTCTTTAACCCCTTCGAGCAGAGGCCAGCTTTGGTCAATTCTCACCTATTTAGTGGGTGTTACTCCACTATTTAAGGCTTTATAACTCGAAGCATGAGCATCACAGAAACTTGACAGTTGTACCATTTAAAATACTAGATTTTGTTTAGTTTGCAATAAAATACGCAGAGCTACAAAAAGAGGAATCGGAAACCCCCCTGAAAAATGGCTTTCAAGCATCTAAACCACAATTACAAAAGCATCTACACAGGTGATTCCTATTAAATTGAATGTGAATTAGCTGCATGTGTCTGCTTAAAAGAGGTCTAACCAGCAGCACTTTGCTAGGTAAGTCTCCAAAGCAAGATGAGGATACTACCAAAGAGTTCCAAAGGGGCCAGATAGTGCTTGAATTGCAGATGCATTGGTCACAAAAACGGCAAAATTATTTATGGTGGCAAGAGGAACAGTGTCAAAAATTATGATAACATATTGTAAGTTGGGAGAGTAAGGTCGGAGAGCCAGACGCCACAGAAGGAATCTAAAAGTCTTCATGTATGAAGACCACTGGAACGGAAGAATTTTACGTACAAGGAAAAGGAATAAAAGGACAAAATAAACTAAAGTCTCCCACTCTCGATATAAGAAAGCAATTAGGGGAGAGACTGGAAACAGGGAGAAAATAAAGCAACCCGCAAATAAACGGGCGAATAAACTCATCTATAGAATAGAGTACTGACAACACAAAGAAACAAAACTAAACCTCTCGCTCTCATTAAGACAACAGTCAACGAGAGGCAGCAAGAGAACGGTAAAACAAAACACTGTCTTAGCAACTACCAAAGACAATGAAGAAAACAAAAGACGAACAATGCTAAAGAGAAGGAATAATCTCCTAAAGAAACTCTAAAGCACTGTCGGCTTGACCAGTGTTACACCCAAAATAAGGCTATGGTGTAAAGCGGTCTTCCTAAAGTGCCTGTTTCTGAACCGTACTGGCTTTGTATAAAAAAGAAATCAATACAGAAGGGTCAGAAGCAGGAAGCACAGAGCTTAAATAGCCGGCAGGAAACTCCGCACACGTCAGACGGCTGAGTAGAAGGAAGAACGAAAACCCCGAAACGGAGTGAAAGGAAAGAGCCTTAAAAGCGCTCTGGTGACGACTGACCGAAAAAAGAAAGGCTGCTGAACCCATGACAGGAACCCCCCACTAAGGGACGACCCCCGGAGATCCCTTAGCCCTCTTCCTGCGGAAGTCCCTGATGAGTGCTGGGCCCAAAATGTTCCTGGCTGGAACCCAGCAATGCTCTTCCGAGCCGTAGCCCTCCCAGTCGACCAGGAACTGAGCCCCTCTGCTTACACGTCTCTCGGCCAAAATGCGCCGGACAGTATAAGCCTGCCTCCTCCCATGATGCAGGGTGGGGGTGGTGGCCTCTCCACAGAGGCGAGAGCACTGACTGACACAGGCTTTAACTGAGAGATGTGAAAGGTGGGATGGATGCGCATGGAGCGCCGCAGCTGAAGGCGCATGGTGACAGGATTAATTTTACAAATGGCCCTACAAGTCGCGGCGCGAGTTTGCGGGACTCCACCCGCAGAGGCAGACCGACCCGGTAGGAAGGACTGAACCTGCTGTGAACAGACTCCTAGAATGATGGCGCCTGTCGGCAGCTGCCTTCTGCTTGGCCGAAGCGTAAAGGAGAGAAGAGCGCACCTGCCTCCAGACCGCACGACACCTCCGAACAAAAGACCCTGCAGATGGTAACTCCACATTTCTTTCCAACTGAGGGGAGGTTGGTATCCCAACTGAGCCTCAAAAGGAGAGAGGCCCGTGGAAGCATTGCGCAGCGTGCTATGGTCATACTCCAAGATGTAGGTTTGGAATCGGCCAAACACCAGAGGGTGCTCTTAAGCATCTGATTAGTGCGCTCCGTCTGGCCATTAGTCTCCGGGTGGAACGCGGACGACAGGCTGACGGATGGCCCTAATAGAGCACAAAAGGAGCGCCAGAACTTGGCGGTGAACTACGGACCTCGGTCGGACACCACGTCCAACGGCAGGCTGTGCACCCTAAAAACATTGTCCACCATAAGCGGGGCAGTCTACTGATGGCAGCTTAGGTAGGGCAATGAAGTAAGCCGCCTTGGAAAACCTGTCAACCACGACTAAGATCACCGTATTGCCCTGGGACACAGGCAAGCTGGTGATAAAGTCGAGGGCGACATAGCTCCAAAGACGGCTGGGAATAGGTAGTGGACGTAAGAGCCCCCACTAAAGAACTCGGGACCTGATCTGAGGCGGAACAAATAGGCAGTGAGGCGGCCTGAGGTGAAAGTGGTGGGCGGATGGCAGTGAGAGCGACATCGGGAACCCCATTGGCGAATAACTGGGCTGTCCCCTCCCCAATCGATGTGGGGGTTGTGCCGCACAAGCCAGAAATGGCCAAGAACCAGGGCATAGGCCGGAGAATCCACTAGAAAAAATGGTATGTCCTCCCAATGCCCCTGATGGGCAATAAACATATGCAAGGGACCCGTGTTTTCTCCGATGGTCCCGGAACCCAGCGGGCGACCATCCAGGGCGGGGACCAGGCTGGGCAGAGGTAAGAAGTGTTTTTATTTGAACAGAAAGCAGTGTGAAAACAGGTGTTATTGTGTCCCACTAGACACTTTGACGCTCCTAGAGAGGTTCTCCCGTTACCCCCAGTTTAGGACACTGGCTTTTTAAATGGCCTCTTCTTCTGCAGTAGCGACACCAGGTCTCCCGAGGTTTGACCACGGCAGTGTCGCGCCTGGAGAACCCCTTCACCTGCATGACCTCCCCAAGGTTGAGAAATGAGTGGACGGGTGTGCGAACTGGAACCACTACCAGAGGTAAAAAAGCATGAACATCAGGCTGCCTTTCACGCTCACGCTCCCTGATGCGGTTGTCCACGCGAATGGCTGTGGAAACCAGAGCACCGAACATGGCCGGAGGTTCGAGCACTGCCAGGGCGTCCTTAATGGAGTCAGAAAGGGCATTGAGGAACAAGGATTTTAGCGGACCCTCAGTAGTAGTAGTATCGTTTTTGGGTCACAGACATCAGGAAGTCATGGCATGCAAAGGATATGCGACCACATATTAAAAATGACTTCTACATTATGTTAAACTGTCCAATAATTTTTGATTCCCAAAAATGGGGTGGGACTATGTACAAAAGGTTCTATAATGTCTAAACGGTTCATCCGATATGAATGAAAATACCCTCAAATTAAAGCGGACAGTCTGCACTTCAACCTCATTGTCACTGTATCCTTTCAAACTGAAAGTGCTAGAGTACGGAACCAAAATAACAACAAAATAATCAATGTTATTCACTTCACCTGTCAGTTGTTTTAATGCTGTGGCTGATGTATGCATGTCGGTGTATGTCTGCAATAAGTATACGGTAAAATAGTTTTGAATTTTTACATTTTTATTCAAGATAAATTGGCCATGAATCCTCTCTCTCCTGTCAGCGCATAGTCCTTAATTTATCGAATACA
This sequence comes from Ilyophis sp. 1 JC-2022, assembly GCA_022702515.1. Taxonomy (NCBI): domain Eukaryota; kingdom Metazoa; phylum Chordata; class Actinopteri; order Anguilliformes; family Synaphobranchidae; genus Ilyophis; species Ilyophis sp. 1 JC-2022. The sequence continues at coordinate 119,971,467 of CM040395.1, read as the reverse complement.
ATCAAATAGGCAAATACTTTAAACGTTTATGTAAAAACCCCATACAAACAAATATTTTTTAAATTACTCCAAAAAGTGCAAGAAAACAAGTGAAAATCTCATAGCTAAAGTTCAGTTGGAGATCTCCATTCACCCTGCACCCTGCAGGTTCCTTTTGTTCTGCAAATGAGCAATTAGATGTGTGAATATGCCAGTAGCTTATAGGCTCTGAAGAAAAAAAACCTAATGATTCTTGCAGCTCTGCGACCTGCAAGCAAGCTGAGCATACATAGCCTGCATGTATCCCCAAAATGAACAATTTTAAAACGGAGCTCTCCAGAAAAAAAATTATAATAATGAAAATTTCCTAATTTACTTGAAAATTCACAGTCAGTACAAACAACTGGGTTGTCCTGACAACATTTTCCACATGTCATGCGCTGGCACTTAGAACATACATCGGTAAGTTTCGCATTTGCTCACTTCTTCTCTTCAAGGACGAATAATATATATAATATATATTATTTTGTTGTTTTCTGTTCACATGACAAATACATTTAGATTATATTTAAGAATTGTAGGTCCAGGCAACTTTGTGGAGTGCTGTTTATAGGATATAAACAATATAGGCAGTCATAAGTCCAACAAAACACATATATATATATTTTTTTTACAGAGTGAAATTGTTCCCCTCTCCTTTATTAGGCCCTCACATATAAGTTTTGAGCGCCCGTTTTTGGAGCATCAAAGACTATTTTATTTGCGCTATCAATTTAAACATTTTTTCTTGGCCTATGCAATTTGTGGAATTCGTCTACACGTAACCATAGGAATTAATTGCACAAAATGTTTGTTTTGCATTGAAAAATGTTTAAAAAAATGTTTCAATGCGAAGTGATTGTGCAAAATATTTTAGAAGTTAAATACGCAGCAGGTGGTGTGAATTGTTCATTTTTGAAATAACGTTTTTTGACTCTCATCAATGAAAGGGATAAAAGAGTGTTATACTAATGACTTGCTAATGTGATAGGTGTTTTCTCAATGGGGCTGAGCAGTTGTGACCTAAAAACTTCAATGATCCTTAGATGCGAATGGTGACTGGGAGAGGGGTAGGGGGTGGGCTCACTTTAGCGGTCATTTGACCACATTTACCCGTCTTTCTAGGTGTTTTTTTAATATTCCTTTTCCAGAAAGTAATTTAAAAAATATGACCAGGTATATATGACATATTTAAGAAAAGTCATGAAAGGAGGGTGCCATGCGACTCTACTGCTAGGATATTAAAGTTCAAAATTACAAAAGTGACCGCTCCCGTCGTTCTAATGTTAAACTATGAAGAAATATTGCGAGTGAAGGCGCATGGGAGACCGAAGCATCCAATCAATTTTGTCTAGGGAGTTGGCTCGGTAAGTCGGAGCTTTAACGTTAAATGCCTATGGTAGCCTATGTCAAGATGGAGTGGCTAACAGGCAGCTTGCTAACGAATTGCTGATGTGTGTTTTATAAAGGATAATTTAGTTTATTTTTATTATTACCGATCAGCATGGTGGAAATGGTTAAAAATAGGTCCAAGTCGGGAAAAAAACGGCCTGATGGAGTGGGCTGAAAGCAATTTAATTCGGCATTCCCCTTCGCTGAGGGACAGGTAGCTATGTGATCTTTGACCTATAGACCCTTTTATTATTATGCATTTTTTTAATATATAGCCTTCACAATAATAATATTTCACATTGTAATCTTGATATTTTTAGTCATGCTTGTGCGCACCCCTGTGTGTAACAGACAGAAGGGTGTACGCACGTTGTGCACACGCCTATGTAGACGCACTTATATGCGCCGTTAAAATAACATGTAAACAACTGCGACATGACTTTAGACCAGAGGCCCTATCTTACACCCGGCGCTAACCCAAACGCAAGTGTCTTTGCTATCTTACACCTGGCGCATGGTTCATTATAACGCCTTGCATTCACGTCGTTTAAATACTATATATTTTTGCACCCATTACAAGTGAACTGGGCGTGTTGGTCTTAAGATGAGGAGTGGCCAGGATTATTTTTGGCGTATTGCTATCTTGAGACAGCAGAAAGCGCTTGCGCTTAAACCACCACAAACCTGGTCTAAAGTCATGTCGCAGTTGTTTACATGTTATTTTAACGGCACATATAAGTGTGTCTACATAGGTGTGTGCACAACGGGCGTACACCCTCCTGTCTGTTACACACAGGGGCGCGCACAAGCATGACTAAAAATATCAAGATTACAATGTGAAATATTATTGTGTAGGCCAGCGATCCCCAATCACCGGTCCGTGGACCGGTACCGGTCCGTGGGTCATTTGGTACCGGGCCGCACAGAAAGACTGATAATCAATAAAATATTTTTTATTCAGAATCTGAAAGATGTTTTATTTAGAAAAATGACCGGAACCATCCATCTGTGTGTCTGTGTCTCTTGAGATGGTGAGTTGTATTTTTTATGCACTTTATATTTGTTTTTATGCCAGTCGTATCATTTTATTTCGTCATATTTATCCCCCCACACCTTGAAGGCCGGTCCATGAAAATATTGTCTTACGTGAAACCGGTCCTTGGCCCAAAAAAGGTTGGGGACCGCTGGTGTAGGCTATATAAAAAATGCATAATAATAAAAGGGTTCATAGGTCAAAGACCACATAGCTACCTGTCCCTCAGCGAAGGGGAATTTCAAATTAAATTGCTTTCAGCCCACTTCATCAACATCCAGGCAATGTGCAACGGTACGTGTAAGGTTACATGTATAGACTATTTGCAATTATCCTGGGTCAAGCTATGACCTATATTTGCCAATAATTCCTGTAATATTCTGGGGGGAACAATCTTCTGTTATGGGACAATGGCTACCTAATGCGTGAATTTTCATTCAATGGAAAACACGCACACTGCAATAGACGGACGCGTCTCATTAGAAACTAACACAAATTTGCAGCACATTACACAATTAATTCACAATTAATTGTAATTCCATTCTCTGCATGTGCGCTGCATGTTTCCCCTGCTGTAAGACGCATGTTTCACGGTCTTCCTGGGAAAGTGGATTGTTTTAAAGCATTACGCTACGAGTAAAACAGGTTGGTCACATTTCCATACTATTGATCCATACATACTATTGATCCATATAGTCTATTCCTTGATCGCATTAAACACGCACGAGCATGTCTGTTTCGCCATCATATAAGCAATCCGCCAAGGTGAAAAAGCAGGCTTTTAAAGGGAATGGGATATGACATTTTGATTGGTTTATTGCACGTCACACCCAGGACACATCAATAATTCATGAAGAGACTCGGTTCAGCCCATTTGCACGTTGCGCCATGCTTAGCGCTAAAAAAACATGCCGTCAAACTGTCAAAAGTGGACTTGGACATGCCCTAAATGTACTTTACGTACATACGATTGCCAAGAAAAATTAAGTGTTAATTTACCACTATACAAATCATTACTCGGGCTATAATGTATCAGTTGATTTATCACTAACAATTTACTTTGTATATGATGCTTGCTTAAGTAGTTTTGTTTCTTTTCACATAGCTGTTGGTTCCTAATCATCCTGACCGCTAACTTAACCCCCTTGAGCTGTGACTGCCTATAGCCATGATTCTCAAATCTGACCCTTGAAGCAAATAGTATTGTTTTTGTTTTTCTTTCCTACCACAAAATAAATGCTTTCCACTCACCTGATGCTCCAGGTCTCAACCAGTCCCTGATTAGTGGGAAGAATGAAAATCATCTATTGGCCTCGAGGGCCAGATTTAAATATCCTTGGACTATAGTCATAACAAAGAAGCTGCAGGTTACACAGTCACTAGATTGTTTGACGAACAATTGTGGCCTTTTAAGGCTCAGTGATCGCTCTATTATGCCTTTGTAGCCTGTCGGACATGCAGTTACACTTAGACCCTCAGATTAAATACATTATCCAGCAGTGCTTTAACTCAAAATGAAATGTAATTGTTAGATTTTTTCATCTGTGATCCCCAAAATTAACTTGTCAAACTGTGTGAAGTAACAAACAAACACTTAGGCTCGTGGTTAGCCAAAGTAAAGTTAAGGACAAATATCGATTGAATATCCCATCCCATCCCATCAAACAAGCAGTACTTACGTTGTCTCTATGCAAATTTCCAGGGTAGAAGACCATCCACCTTGTCAGGGCATAATTGAAGTAGTTTTCCCCATGGCTACGAAAGCTGTCTGTTATAGTTTATGGATACAGACCCAGTGCTGCAAATGCTGTGCTGGGTATCACATACCCATTGAATTTTCCTGAGCACTGAACTACAGGTGGGTATGATACAGGAAAAAACTGTGTTTAATGGCTTCATGATTTAATTAATTTAAAAAAACATTCCAAGATTAATCCAGGACTGTATCTCAATAAAGTCTTCTTTATTTGCAATTTCTTAGTATGACAAATACGATGTTTTTGCCAACAACAAATTAGTCTCTCTCTCCACCCATCCTCTCTTGCTCTTGTTCACATTCACACAAACAGAAATGCACACATACATTGCTCTCAATAGCTGAGCCACAACCACTCTTGACAAGCCCAACAAACTGTATAGCAGAGTCTGCCATTGCTGCCGTAGCTTGAGGACTTGTATGGTTTTGGAGTCAGTGGTACTGTACAGGAACTGCACATGAGAAGTGGTCAAGTACCAGATCAAATATGTCCTGTATTTGAATTACTTTATCCCTTTAGCCACAGGCAAAACTCCTCTGAATTCCTAAAGGAAACATTCATTTTGACCAATACGTTTTATAAATATTCTTCTTTCACATGATCCTATTCGAAAGAAGCATATTTGAAAATTCTCAAGTGTTTTCTCATCTTACTGTCTACAGTGCTGAAGCATTTTAAATCCTTATTTTACCTGGATCTGTCTGATACAATATAATGGACATTCATGTTTCAAATTGTACATTTTACCTGTCAAATAAATAAATAAATGAAATAAACACTAATATGCTGTCTCTTTATTGTTTCCTATCCCATACATCTCTAACTAGGACCACATAAGAAGGCCCATTAAAAAGCCCTCAACAGGTTTACAAAAAATCATATTCATTCAATATTACAACACACTGTGGGAGCCCTGGGCTGATGACCATAAAGCCAGATGGAAAAGTAATGAATATGACATGATGAAATATCATAACAGCCATCATGATATTCTAGCAAAATGGGAAACTGCACTAGCTGTGTTTGTTTAGCCCGAATTGTAACATGGTGAAAACAGTAATGTGAACATTGCTGTTCTGTTTGGTAATGGACGATAATATGATTGTATGCCTTGTAAACACAAATAACTGGTGGTATTGCCATATGTGTTGACAAGGCAGCATAGTGACCAAGCATTTTACATCTTGCATTAAAAAGTTATTGTTCTTGTGCAATAATTTGATCTGTTATCACACCAGGGAACAGCTTGTGTTTGGGTACATTTTCTTATCTGGAGCATGATGAAGTCTATGCAGACACAGACATGACAGAATGTGTGATTGACACAACATCTCAAAATCAGTGACATTTCCAGAAGGCTGGTGACTCAGTGCTTGTGAAGGACGATGTAAATAACGAAGACATCGCTCAGTTGCCCTCTGCAATTACAGTTCATCACAGTGGCAATACTACCTCTGTAATGTGCAATCCTTACTGAGGTAGAATTTTACAGCATCAGCTGGAAAATGCTGCCATAATTTGTCTACAGTGAAGTTTGATTTGTACCTGAGTCAATGGATACAGTCTTTAACATGAACAATTATTTATTAAATTTACAAGTTTTAAATTAGCTTTAATTGTGTCTTATTATCCTCTGAGGGGATGAAAAATACAGCAGATATCTATAATAAAATGTTGAATTAAATATTGAATTATACTATCTGCCTAGATCAACAAGATCTTACGGTAACAAAAAATATATAATGAAATATATAATGGTTTAGTTTAATAAGTCAATTTAAAATGCCTGCAAGGGGAAATAAAATCTATCTTATTAGACATTGAACATTACATAAGGAGGGTGGAGATACAAGCATAGAAGAACTGGAGGAATTGCAGTGAAATTTGCAGTTTTAAATAGAATTCAAAGGAGTTCAGGAGTGACTATAAATACTCTATTATAGGTAAATGCACTCTATCATAGTTGACATTGCACTGAAAATGTTGATGCAAATGTTTGGCAGGGAGGGCAAGGAAGTAGAGGAGGAGGAGGAGGGGAAGAAAGACAGATTGGGTGGCTCTACCCCTTTGAGCACTGTGACTCAGGAACAGTATGATGCCACCTCCTTGTCCCTGAGAAAGAGAGAGAGCACATCTTCCAACTGTCTTCTGTTCTCCACTCTGCTGTTTCTGATGGGCCGATTATCATTTCTGACAGCTAAATGCTCTCTGCCCTTCCCCATGGTTCCAGGGTTAAGGATTTTTTTGTGTGACAGTAGATCTCATTACACATTATCTACTGTGGCATCATCAAAAATAAACATCAAGATTTGTAGAAAAAATGACCTGAAATGTTTTCAACAGGTGGTCACTGAAGCTTGGTTGTGGATGGCTGACGTAACCACTGTAGCCTGTATTATGATATCCGCCGTTTCCTTTTGTCTCTCTTGTTTTCCCATTCCTCATGTTTCATGTCGTGTTTTCCGTTTACCCTGTTCGTCTCGTTTCTGTGTTTATGCAGGCTGGGCGTGGTTCCCCGTTTAATTCCTTGTTTTTGCCCCTTTAGTATTTCTTCCCATCACTCGCTTCCTCTGCTCACATTCCACACACACACTCAATTATTCAATCAGCCATTCACCTGTTTCCCCTCCTTATTTAAGCTCCCCTGTTCCACTGTCTCGCCGCCAGTTCGTTGTATTGTCTTAGTTCTGTCATGGTTTTTGGCAGCCTTCGCTGTTTTCTGTGGTCGTTCTTTCTATTGGCGGAGTCAAGGCACTCCATCGGATTTTCTTTCTTCCGTTCCGGTGTTTTGATCTCGCCCGGCAATTATCCTCGCACCTGTTTTGGTTTTTCTGTCGGCTATATATAGCTCAGGGTTTCCTCTTTCCGGTGCTTGATATTATCTTCGCTATTTGACAATTAAGCCAGTCAGGTATAGGTAGTTACAAAGCGACTTCCTCACTTTTAAGCTTGCTTAAGAGATACAAGACACTTGCTTGTTAGTTTCATTAGAGATTTTCCGTAGATTTGTTTTTGAACTCTGTATTCGAGCGATTACAGAGGGCGTCGGTTTTTTCTAAACTCGACCTTCACAATGCCTACAATTTGGTGCGCATGCGTGAGGGCGATGAGTGGAAGACAGCGTTTAATAATCACCACGGGCACTACGAATACCGGGTGATGCCGTTCGGTTTCACTAGCGCCCCCTCTGTCTTCCAGACACTAGTGAACAATGTTCTTAGTTTTTAAAGGCTCCTGCCCCGTCTCCTGCCCAGCTTTAGTTTCGCCAACCCCGCTTCCAGTCCTTCATCTAGCCTTCCCTGTTCGTTTGCCTGTTCTTGCTTGAAATAGAATAAATATACTCCTTGTGGAGTTTTGCCTGAGTTTGCCTCCGAGTCCTGCATTTGGGTCCATACCAGTGTTATAATTCATAACATGTATAGCACTTCTCACTGCATCTCAGTTAGTTAGTAATCATTTTGACCCCAGGTGGCCTCTTCACTTGCCTGGAAAGGGAAGTTACAATTTAGTTTTTGCTAAATCTAATCTGCAATCTGATTAGTTCTAACATGTTTTAGTTGTTATAGATCGTGGTTGAGTTGAATTGCAATCTCCAAATGTAGTCCCACTTAATAAGATCCCAATAAACACTCTCATCCTTAGGCAACAATTGAATGATTGATTCACATTGACTCATACAGGAGATTTGACTTGTACAACAACGACATCTGGCAAAGTGCCGCATCAAGACAAGACCAATACACCACAGAACAATTGTGTACCTCAACTCTAAACACTTGTCGAAATTAAAACATAGTGGAATGTAACCCTGCAGTGCTGCCGGCCACAGTCACCATTTTCACATGCCAGACTGTGAGGCCCATCCATTCGTAAAATGCCTTAACAAGACTAGCCACCCAGCAGTCCCACATGCATATTTAAATGCCTCTCACTGTCTGCCTTAGAGGCTCTCCAAATGAACATTTCAGTTTTCAGTCCTGAAATTGGGTCTCAAAGGATATATTTTGAAGGCATCAAAGAGCTATTTCTTTCTTTTTAAAAAAACTTTCATTTGATTTTGATTATTTTCATGTTCAATGTCTAGATGGCAAGAAGCCGTCTTTTTGAAATGTTTGATCTACACGCATGTTTTGCTTAAGTGAATGATATAATGTTGACCATGTGACCTGCTTACTCCATGAGCATATTTTATTGAATTTGGATTGGGCAGCTGGACGAGCCTCAATACAAACCAGTTTTACACAAGGGTCTGGATTCCACTCGGTACTTTCATGTCGCCGTAAAAGCCACATGCTACAAAATCATGATCCAGCGTGACGACTGTGAAAGAAAGAAATTTGGCGTGTGTTGAAGAATTAGAATTTGTTTAAAAAATCACAGGAAAATTAAGAGCATGCACATGAACATACAGGCTTGTGGTTTCCTTTTTCACATTGTAAATGTTACTCTCTGATATTTCTGTGGATGAAATTTCAGCAGTTTATTGAATTCAGTGAGCAGGAAAAAATCTGATCTTGAATGACTTGTTCATCATGGCCCCAACTTTGAAATTAAATTCAGAAATGCAATTCATCAGAACCTCCCAGCATGCAACCTGCATTAAATGGCCAATAAAATATAGCATATTTTGTCAAGAAAAAGTAGTTTTATCCAATTATTTGCCTGATTGGTTTACATGTTATTCACTGAGGAAGCTCTGAAGTACTTAAACTGTAATTTAAAACTCTCCAGCTGAAAAATCTGTATAATGGAACATTTTGAAGTAAATTTTTGATAAATATAAATATGCTTTAATGGTCAAATTCTTCCTTCTCATTCAGTCAGATTTTAATGCCCATAACCATAGTCGGACTCGGTAACGTGACTGTACTCAAGATTCAGAAGTTTTGAACCCTGAACCTTTTTTAGTTAGAAACAGCCTGTACCTGCTCAGTATACCTTCTGGCTTTGCAAAGTTAACTTATCCATTCCCTGTGAACTTCTACCACTTTTCACTTCCTATTTTTATCTCCCTTGTTCTGACAGCCCGCTGTTGCCCCTTTCCCCCCACCACCAGCTTTTCCCCACTCAAACAGTGCTTGCTTCAGAGAATCCAAGCTGTTTCATGTAATCCATACCATGAAGAAATATAAATTACAAATATGCTCGTATGAAATATACAGAAAAGGCATATATTAGGAATATATGAGAAAATGCAAACCCTATATTCAGAGGAAATAAATAATAAGAAAAACAGACAAGAATTTATGCCTTTTCATGACATGAATTACATGGCAATGCTTCCTAATAAAATGGTGATAGTATTGTATTATACTTTTATTGTATTAAGATATTATTATATATTTATTGTATTATTTCACATATAATGTCAACAATATGTTATACAGTATATCACAGGTTTTAAAGTAGCAGTGTCTGCTGGTTATCAGGATGTTCTCGGCACCAGTGGTTCATTGAATTAATTGATTGGCTAAAAATCTACATACCTTGTTCTGAAGGCCTTACTTGGGAGCTCATTGAAAGGAAACCACAAAAACCCACAGACACTGTGGCCACATGGAAAATTTGAGTAAACATTGCTAAACGTTAATGCATATAATAGCAAAAACTACATTTTAAGTGGGAAGTTTGGCTTGGTCAAAGGCAGCAAAAAACAGGAAATTTAAATGAGCATGTTGTTTGAAATACAGTAGACCAACATAGCTACAGAACTGAATAGCAGTACTGGAAATCCCTGATGGTGTAGAGAGCTGAAGTTTGGCTTGATGGTGTTCCTTTGAATTTCCTGTCTTTTGCGGCCTTTGACCAAGCCAATCTTCATGCTTAAAACATAGTTTTTTGTTATTAATTCCCAGGGTTGTTTTTTTTCCGGAAGGTGTCCATTTCTTAAAATTTCTATTGTTACACATCCACTAGGGTGAACAATTATCAATTTTAAAAAGGGCTCAAGGAAAGCTCTTATTTTCAGTGAACCATAACAGAGAGTAATGGAGTTCTGCAGTTTCTAAAGATATGTGTGTGCCAATGTGAGGTAACATAATGCAAAACGAGAATATACCGTCAATGCACATATGTATTAATGTGCACACACTGTTATTTAGTAAATACTAATGCACATTTTTTTCTCAAACACAGATTAGCAGTTCAGAATTCACCAGACTATTTTTGTGAAGAAAAATCTATCACTCGCATTTGATTTTAAAACCAAGTTAGAGAAAAATTCTGATTGAATCTATAGGCCATCGTCTCCCCACCTGCTCATATTGGAACCAGGGATGGGATGGGACCTCATTCGCGTTTATAGGTTTTAATCATATATAAAGCACTCAATATTATGAGTCTCCAGGAATGGAAAGGGCTGTATCTGCAAATGGAGAAGAGAGTGAGCTAACTGACCCGTTTGTTTTCACAATGCAATACAATCTAACCCGCTTGTAAGAACAACATCCATCCCCGAAGATTCCAAGGGAGCACGGTGCACTAAAATGAACAGAACAAGCTAATTTATGTAAAGAAACTATCCCTCTATTGCACACATTTTGGTTTTACATTGAAAAGATTTTTGTATCAATGATCATTTATTTTACTTTCAGCCCTCCCAAATATGTTGTTGCCTCAGGGAAACGCTGTGCCATTAGGGTACTAAAGCGCCAAGAAAAGTCATGCATTTCCAGAGTATGTACTTAATGAGAAAGTGTAGCAATAAGGACTTTTTCCTTTAGAAAACTTAGGAACATATTTACAATGTGTAGCAATGACCCTTCAGGCAATGCAATAACAAACAGCCATTATTCAATTTAAAATATCAAATACATAATGACATTGCATGTCAAAATCTTTGAAAATCATGTACATCTCATTTAACATTGAAAATGTATTCTTTCTTTCTTGATTTAGCTCTGTACTCCACAATTTTAGATTTTTAAATGTGGTGAAAGTGCTGTTCTCAGCTTTTATTAAAGGGTATCTTTATGCATTTTGGTTTCACCATTTAGAAATGACTGCACTTTTTACACATAGACCCCATTTCAGGGCACCATAATGTTTTGGACATATTAATGTTACGTAAATGAAAGTAGACATGTTTAGTACTTTGTCGAATATCCTTTTCAGGCAATGAATACTTGATTTATGTGACTCATAGACATCTCACCAGGTGCTCAATATCTTCTCTGGTGATTCTCTGCCAGGCCTGTACTGCAGCTCCTGCTTATTTCGGGGGCTAGAAAAAATGCTTTCGCAGTATGTCTTGGATCATTGTCTTGCTGTAGGATGAAGCGACTTCCAATGAATTTGGAGGCATTTGCTTGAGCAGATAACTCAAACTTTGGATTGCTGCCAAAGCAACTGTCCTGAGATCACTTTCATCAAGTACTCAGATGATGCACTAATTGTGGACTCATCCAACGCTGACGACAAACTTCAATCTGCTGTCAGCCAGTTCCAACAGTGGTGTGAAGTCAATTTCTTGTACTTGAATGTGGAGAAAACTAAAGAAATCGCGATCGACTTCCGGCGTGAGCCTTTTCCGCCTAGACCCCTTACCATCGGAGCCAAAACAGTTGAAAAAGTGGCAGAATACAGATATGTGGGTACCATCCTAGATAATAAACTGGCCTTTGTGACTAACTGTCATCAAGTGCATGCAAAGTGTTAGTCAAGGCTGTATTTCCTCCGGAAGCTCAGGAATCTGGATGTAAGCCAGTCAGTACTGCAAGCATTTTACACCTGCTTCCTTGAGTCAGTGCTGACCTTTAGCCTAACAGCTTGGTTTGCCTCATTAAGTGAAATCAGGCAACTGAAGCTGGATAGGGTGACAGTACAAATCATAGGGAAACAACAAAAACTGCTGAAACATCTGTATGAGGAGCATACAATTAAAAAAAGAAAGAGGATTATGGCCCTTCCATCATATCCGCTGAACTCTTTCTTTGAGAAATCAGGTCGAAGATTAAGGTCCTTGCCCCTTAAAGCCAAAAGAGCCAGAGACAGCTTTGTCCCTACAGCTGTTAGACTGCTTAATGAAACTGGACATCTCAAGACATTGTCATGAGACATCCCAGAAGACAGGTGGCAACAAAACACAACCTGGGGAGTACATCCCAGGGAGCACACTAAAAAAGAAGGCTGTCCCACACCTGAGCCTCGTTCTGGGACTCATTAGCTTCAATATTGAGGGTATTTAAACCCTGCCATTTTGTCTCGCTTTGTTTGTTCACAAACCTATATGGATGCATTGGCTGCATTCGAATAGTCAAATTTGAGCAAGGAAGGATCCTTTAGATCGCATGAACTGGAAATAGTTTCCGAGCAGCCATGCTAAGGAACGTTCAAATTTATTATATTGAGAAGGAAAGGAGCTTCACGATTCATTTTATCCATCCTTTCACAAAGGATACTGTGGACTATCCTTTTCAGAAGGAAGGTAGTATTTGTGCCCCACGATGCAATGCCGCCAATGTTTTCATAAGCATCTGAGTTTTCCGGAACCTACCGAATGACCAAATTCAAACAACAAGGCGAAAAACTGAGAGATGCTAGAAATCTAAATGTGAATAACTAGTATTGTTGGTTCGTATTAGCTTATCATAGAAAGTAAACAATCAGACAATACACCAAATATGTTAATAGGCAAAATTTTGCAGAGATAAAACAAACGGTTCAAGTGAAATGCAGACAGCAATGATGCGCCTTTTGTCGTAGTTTTTCGTAAAGTTGTAGTTCGCTATGTTGAACAGTCACGTCAATACGACTGGACGTCGCACCACGGCGCAAGGTAGAGAAGAAGGTTTGAATTCCACAGGAGACACTAGATTCCTTGTAAATCTTTCCTTAAAACTTTTCCTTGACCCCCATGACGTTTTCTGGCGAGGTCAAGGGAAAAGTTGCAAGGAAAGGAAAAAGGAGCTAATTTTTTGACTATTCGAATGCAGCCCTAGTATCACGGTGCTTTTTTAGTTCGAGTTTTTTAGAGCCTTGCCTCTGTTTCCTTTGTTCTCTTGAGTACCTTGTGGTTTATAATCCGTGTTTGTTTTGAGCCTTTGTTTCTCTGTTCTCAGTAAAACCTAAGACTGAACTTTCGCCTTGTGTGGTCTCTTCAGTTTCAGAAAACTCAGGGAAATGTCACAGACAGTAAAGGCAGTAAAGGCAGATGAGGAACTGTTATTGCTATTGATGCTTAATTTTTCATCATAATTAATCATTTATTTTGCTTTTGCCATCACTATGATACAAGTGAATCATGTTCTCATCTGTCCACAATACCCTTTTCCAGAACTCTGCAGGCTCTTTTAGGTACTTCTTTAGCAAACTGTAACCTGGCCACTTTATTTTTGCAGCCAACTTGTGGTTTACATCTTGCAGAGTAGCCTCTGTAGTTCTGTTCATTAAGTGCTCTACGGACAGTGGTCACTGACACATCCACGCCTGCATCCTGAAGAAGGTTTCTGATCTGTCGGACAGATGTTTTTCTTCATTATGGTGAGAACCAAAATGTATAAATCTGTACTTTAACCACACATGAATTGTTTGATCCCAAAATCTAAAATTGTGGAGTACAAAGCCAAATCAAGAAAAAAATTTGTTTTTGTTCCAAACATTATGGAGGGTACAGTATATGAGTGAGTGAGTGTGTGTGTATGCGTGTGTTTTGTTTTTTGCTGTTTCCCCCCCAAAAAGCTGTATGTGGCCATTTTGCTGCCAAAAATCTTTTTTTTATTATAAATTTGTTTCAGATTTTTACAGTTTTTCTCCCAAGTTGGTAGTCAATTGCACCCTATGCTATTAAATTCCCGTGTAGCCCCGTGGGCACCACATCCTCTTCAGGGCCCAACTCCTTGGAGCTCCTGACCGTGATTCCAACTCGCCCGGGGCCACTAGCGTGAGGATTCTCTCCCATCTAGTCCCTCCCCCCGCCTCTTGAGTGACCGCCAATTGCCGCTCCCTTAAGGCACCGGCCATTCTCGGATCTGGCAGGACCAGGGGTGTGATCCTTGTGCAACTGCACAGACTCCTGCCAAAAATCTTAACACTAACATTTCAGTAGCACTCAAATTTCTGCAATACACACTTCCTTACTCACACTACTTTCAAGTTCACTGTCATCACTATTTAAGGGAATGGTCCTAAACAGCCTGATTGCACTCCTTTCTTCCTTAGAAAATTGTTTGTGTTCATTTTCTGTGAATAGCAGTTGATACGTTGACAGAAAACACTTACCAAGGTTATCGTTTACATAGAATTACATATCCTGCATGGAGCACAATGATTTTGCCCCGAAAAGCACACCTTGCAGCACATCATAGCCCTTAGGAAACAAAAAAAATAATTTTTCAATATATAGTTAAACAAAAATTAGGAAAAAAAAAATCTATTATGCATCCATAAAAGTTCATGCACATATTTTTATTCTAAAGTTATTTTAATCTAAACTGGCTACATACTGGAATTTAATCCACCAAGTCCTCCTGCTGCACTGCTTTCTGAAAGAAAGGCCCTCTCCCAGTTATCAATATCCATCCTAGCAATAGGGCATCCTATCAACTTCAGCACTTCATTGGATCGATTTCAGGCATGTGATCAAACCCTACTATTTGTAAAAAAATAAAATAAAAAAAATACTAGGGGGAGGTGTTAGGAGGAATAATAATAGCCAAATAATCTATCTAACCCTCTTATTCCTGGTCAGGGTCACAGGGGGGCTGGAGCCTATCCCAGCATGCATTTGGTGAGCTCAATCGCAGGGCACACACACTATTCACTCTCACACACTCATACCTATGGGCAATTTAGACTCTCCAATTGACCTAACCTGTATGCATTTTGACTGTGGGAGGAAACCAGAGTACCCAGAGGAAACCCACACAGACACAGGGAGAACATACAAACTCCAAAGAGACAGGCCAGGATTCGAACTTCGTACTTTCTTGCTTTCGATCCGATCTGTTTATCTGATTTAAAAAATATATATTTTTAGAAATGAGGATTTCTAGTGCAGGTACCACAATGTGATGGTGCATCTGAACCTGCAGATGTACCACCGGCCATTGAACCAAAATATGATATTGGTGCATTTTATCTTGACGTTCTAGAAGTTTAACTCACTTAATTATGTAATTTGTGAGCAATCACAGAGCAACGTTACTCAAACCAGCCTTGGCAGTTCTCATTCATTTTTTGTGGCTGAGAAACATACTGGAATGTCTATTTCATCATTTCAACATATTTCATCATTTCTCCTCATGTGGACCTCACTGTTTATTAGACACAGCTTCTCCAGTTGGCACACGGTCTGGTCAATGGGTTCTGGTGACCTGAATTGAAATACATTTTCATGCACATAAAAAAAAAAACGAAGTGATACATTTCAACTTGCCACTTTCAAAGATAATTTAAAAGCAGGTGAAAGTAACTGTACCATTTAATGGGGAAATAGCTAGGGAATTCTGATTGGCCAGGGAGCAGAAGGAAAAGGTGTCGGCAGCAACTCCTCTCTAGTCTTGCTGAAAATCCTCCCCAAAGAAGTCTTGCTAATCCTCAATCCCAGTGATGAGTGGGTGTTCTAAGCTTCATAGAACCATAAAGAAGCAACAACTCAAATGCCCATATCCCTCTTACAGCTCACAGAAAGCTGAATGTGATCATTGTACCTGTAAAAAAAATAGATAAAAAAAGATAGTGTCATCAAAAGAGGGGAAGGATCTGCATTCGTTTCAAACTGGCTGAACATATTTTCTTATTGAAGCATATCTCTTCATAAATCATATTCAAATATGTTCCCTCCATATGCCTGTGTGTTTTTCATTTAGAAGTACTGAAATGAGTTAAAACTGATTTGGTCCATTTTAATAGTTTATAAGGCATCAATTTAAAATATATTTGCGGTGAGCCTTTACGCCAGAATAAAAGCATCATGTGATTGAATGGCAGAATTGAAAACTCGAGGGAATTCATTTGTTCCATCACTTAGACAAATTGGCTAATTAAATATGTTGGCTGTAATTCGTCTTCAAGTAAACAAACAAAATGAATATAAGTGATTTAATTACATCCATTTTATTCCAAATGCCTGACAAAAAAAATGGTGACTTTAGCCACTTCATTGGTTTTTTTCAGCAGTAATGATATGGTTTAGCAATGACATTCAAATTGACATTTAGGGAAAAAACATAATTGTTTTCATTAAAAATTCAACAGATGCATACTATAACAATAGCCTAAACTAGTCGTTTTCTCCAAGGCATATATGCATGCACACATAATGCACACACACACACAAGGACAAATGCAAATGCACGCACACACACATCAACATTATTTCATTTTCAACCATATGAAAATCCCTCTTTGATATATACAGAAGTTACTTTACATGTTATTTAATATAAATTAATAACAAAGAAATATGTTTTAAGTGAAATGTTTGCGTTTGCCAAAAAGCCTCAAAAGACAGGTAATGAAATTGAACAGCCCTAACGCTGACATCAGCCTGCTCTCCATCAAGGTGCATCAGCACAGAGCTTTGACAACTGCTACAGCCCTGTATATGTCTACTGTACTTCAAACACTCACCACTGGGCAGATTGCTTAAGATTCAAAACTTCTCTCAAAGAGTAGGTGGTGCTCTATACAGTATATTGGCAATTGTGGGTATTAAAGCTAGAGACAATGCACTTACACATTTTATAAAGCATGCTTAATTTCCAACATGCCCATGTGTTCTATTTGGGACCATATATCGTACCATTCTTACAGCAGAGCTTGTCCACAAACTGTTGGTACACATACACCATAGCATACAATTGTGTAGCTAGTGTGATTAATTGATAGATCCTGCATTTGAGTGTATATCATAGTTGTAGAGTGATCTCTTAAGAATATGGATCAAATTTTCAACTCAAACTCTAGATCATATATTACATTTTAGCGATAAAAATAGTAGTTGTACGGTGCAGTCGGTAGAGCACTGCGCTAACAATGCAAAGGTTGTGGGTTTGATCATACGATTGGCAGCGTAAAGCAACAGTGTACCTACTGTGACCACTGTCACATTATCAACATGCACATTACAACTCAAATAGAATAAAATCACTAACAATCCAAGATCATAATATTGTCTCACGCCTCATAATTATTTGACTATTGGAATAGTGCGTTCTAATCTACATGTTTAGCTGTAACAATTCACCTAAATTAATGAAACATATTGTGTAAGAATTAAAGCGAAGCAATGCTTAAATGTATTATTCAATATTATTCATTAGAAGGTGCAGAACATATTGAACTGGACCCCTATAGATGCAGAAATGTTACAGCTCAGAACCGAGCTGTGCTTCATGCTTTCTATACAGCAGTCTTCTGGTTCCCCCCAACCTGTGTCTGGGTGAGAATGTTCCATTTCTAATCATCTGACAATTGGAAAGGGCATTCTGAACTCTGGGCCTTGCAATTTAGCTAAAAGAGATTACCCTCAAACCCATTAATTTTTCATTCTGCCAGCGATAAAAATCAATTTCTGCTTCAAGGGGCTACCAAAAAGGCTCAATGAAAACTTTAATATGAATTTTAATGGCCTAATAAACATGACTCTGATTAACTCGTATGCCCCATATCTCTGTCCTCTACAGCAGGAGGCCTATTAAATAAGGACCATCCCATGATTTCTTAAATATGGTGTAATTCCAATTTAAGATGAATTGATTAAATTTGTCTCATTAATCTCTCCCTCCCCCCCAAAAATTAGGTACGCCATGTTATCTTTAAGAAATCAGAATTTTGTCAAAATTACCAGTTGCAGATTTCTTTCTCCCTGCATGAGTACTAAGCCTCCTTTCTTTAACAGAGACAGAGTAATGATAGACATGTGTAGGGTGTCCCCTATTCCTGGAGTCTTTCTGGTGGGGCTGGCTGCATGAGTCATGACAGGAGAATACAAATTGCATTAGTCTGCATGTTACATGCCAGGACTTCAAATCAGGGCAATGTTTCTGCTTGTCATTATTTCTCTAAATAAAATTCTTAACTCCTTCTGCAGATTTTAATCCACGTACAAGAGGTTTATCGTATTACACACATCATACATTTATTTTTATTGGCTGGCAATAACACATTTGTATATACTCATTCATTTCACCAATGTTAAACCATTAAAATTTTCTTAATACCAGGGAAACCATTGAAGTAAATACCTAGCTAACTAACCAACCACCAGAGCAAGTCTTGTCCTAAACACGTTGTTAAAGAGGTACGCAATACAGCTGGAGAGGGACAAACCGAGTGATCAGAAATTAAGGTTCTGCTTTCAGTGCGGTTATGAGAAAGAAATTCAGCTTCTTTGGAGTGAATTGGGATTTGCCAGTTTCTCTGCAAATAGCCAGAATGTTTTGATTCATTATCTATTTGTTGTTTTGACTGCACTGTGTATCTAATGAGCCCGTGTTTGGTATCCATTTTTTAATTGTTTAAGATGCTGCTTAAAAACCTTTTTAACTAATCCCATAGGGAAATTCAGGGAAACTGCTTGCCCAGATATCACTTACCAGCACCCCAATGTGGGCATCGCAAGTTCAGCAGACTTATTTTGGCATCAAACCTTTGAGATTTCCCTGGTATGTTTTCAGCATGTAACTGGCATCATCCTACAGCAGTGGTTCCCAAACCTCTCGTCGGGGACCTTCAGCCGGATCCAGGTATTTGATGTGTTCCACCTCAGGCACACCTGATGCAATTAATCAAGCCCGTAATTAGTTGCATCAGGTGTGCTTGAGATGGAACACATCAAATACCTGGATCCGGCTGAAGGTACCCGAGGAGAGCTTTGGGAACCACTGTCCGAGAAGAACTGAGTAACTTGTCTATGACCACAGACATTTTTTCAGCTGGCCTGACCAGTTACTTTAGATTTTATGTATGTGCAACAGCTCATATGACATACTTCTGCCCAAGCTGTTCCACAGAGGGGTTTTCCTCTCTGTTGATTACATTCTTACTGAGAAATGCAAGTCATTTGGAGTTGTCCAGTTTTTTTTTTCTAGTGGAAGGTTTTCACTCAAAGATGTGTTGGCCAGATGCCATTCAGCATTTTCTTGTGCCCTCCCTTGTTTTTGGTCATTGTACAAGTAGACCATCGTTGATGTGTTTGTTTGTTATAAATGTAAATGCTGATTTTTTTGTTTGTTTCACATTCCATCAATATGTTCTTTCATTCCTCTCCATGTTAGCAAAAAAATGTATTTCATGAACCACAAATTGTATTCAGATGCGAATCCATGCCAATGGAGACCCCCCCAAAGATATTGATTGTAATGCAAGTTTAAATCCCTGTGGGGATGTCATGTGCTTTAGAAATGCTGACCCTAGCTGTAATGTTACATAATTGTTACTGCGTAATGCATATTGCGTAATGGTTATAACTGTTAATAACATCAGACTCAGTGGTACTTGTGGCTGCTGATCATTTTTCATTAATTTTGCACGTGTCTTATTTGTAAAACAAAAGTAACAAACCTCATCATGTTCAGTGTCCAGCTCAGCTCACTCTGCTTGAGTTTGCATAGCCTCATCACACATACCATTACGGCATGGACTTTGAGACCTCATTCATTTATGGAATTAAACTGAGCACAGCAGCTCTCCAATGTAATACAGCGATTTTTGAACCACGTTATCTCCACTGTTTTTCTCAACTTCTCATGTTTGCCCTAAGCTGAAGGGACTCAGCTGTCCAAGAGGGCAGTAGTGTTGCATTGACAGATTTAGGGGGTTGCACTTGCACCTGAAAGGTGCTGAGGGAGGAGATATTATGTTGATGTGTGTGCCCCCTTCCCTTGTTCGGAGACTGACTGATACTGTACAAGCAGCACTTTTACAATCTTTGGTACAAGAGAGAAGCTGGCTAGAAGAGAGGCAGGAAGCAGCAGCAACACTGGTCTGAATGTACTAACATTAGCTAGCTAGCTGACAAAGTTATAAGTTTTTTAATTTTTAAATTTATTTTCAGATTTTTACCTTTTTTTCCAATTTGGTAGCCAATTGGACCCTATGTAATTAAATTCCCCCCATGTAGCAACCGGTAGAGAATCGCCACTACAACCCTGTCAGCCGGTAGTAGGAAAGAGGGTGCCACGTCCTCTTCAGGGCGCGACTCCTCAAGCTCCTGACCGTGATTTCAACTCGCCCAGGGTCGTCTTATGCGCAACGATTCTTTCCGAGTCTTTCCCCTCACCCTGGGAGCAGCTGCCAATTGCCACTCCCTCAAGGCACCGGCCATACTCGGATCTGGCAGGACCGGGGATCGAACCCAACCCTAAACAAATCTTAGTTAACAGCAATTTTCCACCCTGGAGCTATCTCTTTGAACACCACCCCCATGCATAGCTTTCTGACTGCTACCTGTCAGCTAATTTAGCCTAACTTAGCTACACTCACCAGTACTTTGTACACCCTGTTCTTCTTCCAGCTCGCCTTAACATTCCCAGTCAACTCCCTGTCACTAAAGCTGACACTTTCAATATGGCCAGACTGATAGTGATTTTCACACTTGGTGATACTCATAGTTTCACTTCCATAAAAAGTTACAAGAGCAGACAAAGTGATAGCCATTTTCAGTAGCAGAGTGGCCGGTAGCTACTTTATTAGCTAGCAAGAGCGGAAGCCGGTGATGTATGACCCGGGATTCTGGGTATTGTAGTTATGTTTCCCAAATTCTGTTAATTATACGATTCAAATTTGATTTAAACACAGTGGTGAGTATATTATGGACTTTGTATCACATATATGTTTAAGGTTGGTCCATACAATGCCATATAATAAGGGTGACTGAAAGATCCCAATGTGGGAAAGGTAATAGCTTCCGGCAGTCTTTCGGAATCAGCCAGGGATGAGAGGGGGCGGGAATACTAAGCTGTATTTTTACCAAGTTGGACAGATGCAAGTATTATTGTTCAGTGGCTGGTTAAAGTATCAAAAATAGACGAGAACCATTATCCACCAAAGTACTTAGTTGACATGCACGTAATTTTTGTTCGATTAGCAACCGAAATTAATGAATGGGCCTTTAAGTCAATTTTAAAAACTCGATAAAACCTACCATTATTTAATGATTTATGTGGAACATGCATTTAGTGAAACATCTCCTTGCAATTTAGCTTGCTTTAAATAGACTAACGTTAGATCAAACGGCTTAGAGTTTAAGTTAACTTAACTTTGATTGCGAGCTTGCATGTGATATTAATCTCTTGATAGCAGCTGCACTGTATTTTACTTTGAATTGATTGCATTAATTGCTCACCTGGTTCAAGCCTATGGTTCAAATCACAGAACTGTATAAGAACAGTTCTGTGGTTCAAACGTGTATTGCTGGATGACGTTTATGGCACTCGGATTGAGGGCGTGGATTTAGACCACACCACTACAATCCTGAGTCTTTTCAAGACTGAGTTTATTAGCTGACTTTGAGATGTATATTAATATACCTATTCACATTTTCTTGAAAATATATTTTGTGTGTAGTGGACACATCCCTCTGTGATATGTTGTGGTTATTAGAATTTTTTAGAATCCCTTAACCATCACTTTAATACCAGAACTACTATTCAGCTAAATTTCTAAATTGCAATTGTTATGTAAATATGTGAAATTTTGTTAATTATAGGGACTAGTTAGACCTACTGAACCTGCCACACATAAGAAATAACTTTGACTCACCGTAAATGTTCGAGTCCCAAACGAAACTTCCACATGTTCAAACATGTCCGTCATTGATATGGTTTGAAATATGGAAATGTCATACTTTATCGGTCTCTTTGATGACAACTTGCAATATAACATATAACACTGGTGCTCTAGGGTTATAAAGTATTATTTTTGAATGGCAGAAAAGACCGTTCTTCTTCTATGGAGTGGAATGATATACAGGCGCATGGATACTGTAGTATTTGAGATGCCAAACAAACAAAAATAAACAAAGTTGAAACATTCGTAACCGAAGATCAAAACATCAGTCATAACATTTCACAATCCAGGAAACTCCTGGGATTCTCTGTTGCGTATTACTGTGATTATTGCTTAGATTAAAATCTACAAGCGGGAGAATCAATAGATATAAAAAGTTAAGATGCCTCATTTGCCCTGTTCCGATCTATTTTTCTACAGTCTATGGTTTAGATAGCCTTTGTCTGCACAGCCTCAGGGTGGTCAAGATTTGTATATAAAAAAAAATGGTAGTGTATTGACGGATGCAGAAATCCCCTAATAAAAATCGACGATAACTCGCTGAATTCTTAACTCATTTCATGAAATTTGGCTTGTTATAAACAAGATACATTTTTGTATACCATTAACACGCTTTAATTGGCTAAAAATGGTTCTCTTCCTCTCCGCCTCAGCTGATGTGTGGTGAGCATTCTGCCGCAAAATGGCTGCCGTTGCATCACCCAGGTGGGTGCTCCACATTGGTGGTGGTTGAGGCGAGTTTCCCCGATATCATTGTAAAGCACTTTGAGTGTGAGAAAGGCACTATATAAATGCCAGGCATTATTATTATTATTATTATTATTATATAGGTTATATAATAATATATATTATTATACAGGTTACTTAATTTCCCATTTTTCCAGTACAGCTAGACTATTTGTAAAACAACCTTTTAACTAATCACGTTAAATCGCTTACAGGATAACTTCGGTTTTACTTGGACCTGTTTTTACTAACTATTTCCACCATGCTGGTCAGTAATAATAATATTTTTGTCATATCTTTCTTTCTGCAGCTTTG
The DNA here is from genome assembly GCA_022702515.1 of Ilyophis sp. 1 JC-2022. NCBI lineage: Eukaryota > Metazoa > Chordata > Actinopteri > Anguilliformes > Synaphobranchidae > Ilyophis > Ilyophis sp. 1 JC-2022. Next base: position 119,948,496 of record CM040395.1, on the reverse strand, counting down.
GTCACCCTAGTGAACCTGCTTCACAATGCAGTCCAATAGGGCATGCAAATGAGCCTCGAAATGCCTTCTAAATGTGGTTTTCCACCAACTGTAGTGTAGTAGTGACTACTATATAAATGTCAGCAATGTGAAGAATTAAGACTGATGTTAAGAGTGTTAAAGACAACATTCCCAAGATGATCATGATGGCATTTGAAATGGCCTTACACTGTACAGGGAATCAATAAATGTAAAATGCTAATGTTAATGGTTTAGTCTATATTTAGTTTGTGCAGAACAAGACTTTATTCACTATTATACCCAGCTATTTGCGTGGTATTAAGATGGCAGCATATTATTATTTTGATAGATTCAGCAGATAAAAAATTAATTGGACCAGTGATATATATATATAACATCCTATACTGTATAATATACACTCTAATGCAGAATCTATCACTAATGAAAAATTTGTATGCTATGTAGTATGTACCAACAGTTTATGGACAAGCCCTGCTGAAAGATATGTGGTACCAAATAGAACACATGGGCATGTTGGAAATTAAGCATGCTTCATAAAAGTGCAAAATCTGTAAGTATATTGCCCCCGGCTTTAATATCCACGATTTCCAATATACTGTACAGGGCACCTACTATAAGAGTATGAATTAGGCTCTCTTTGAATCGTAAGCAATCTGCCCAGGAGTACAGTGGTGGGTGTTTGAAATACAGTAGGCATATACAGGGCTGTAGCAGTTGTCAAAGCTCTGTTCTGATGCACATTGATGGCGAGCAGCGTGATCAGGGCTGATCACTTTAATGTCCTGTTTTTTTAGGCTTTTTTTTTGTTGCTTAAAACATAGTGTTTTGTGATTAACATACAGTGTCTGTAATACACATAACAATCAACATGAGTGAAACCTGCACTTGGTGACGGAGAAACTACGATTTAAGGAGAAACTTTTGATTTAGTCAAGGCCACTGCCATAATCACAGAAAGGAAAGGACTTGCCCTGTGGGTACATGATGTACAGTAATTTTCATCCCAGCTGCCCCTCACTGATTGAATACCAATCTGGATTCATTTTGCAGCTCTCCTCTATATATTAACTAGAAATATATAGAAGTATGCCTTCCCGAAGTGTTCATGTAATGTTAAATACACATGATATTCATGTGCATTGAAGTTGTACTTGTTGGACCTGAACAGTTGAATAGCAGATAGCAATGGAAACAGTAATGAGTAATGACTATTATCTATATTTCTAATTTTAGTATATGCGACAGTGCGGATGTTTTGTACATATTTTAACTTAAAAATGAGACATGTTGTAATAGGTTCAGCCCAAGTTCAGGAGATTTAATAAAACAATTTCTGAAACAATTCTGTACGGACAGAGGAGACTAAAGAGGACTGCGTATTTTTAGAGCTTTCAAAATGAATAACTTGCGAACGAGATGAGTTTTTGGCAAGCGAAAATGCTGCTTCTCTAGAATAATCAGCCCGGATCCTACGCGAGACCAAGCCTAGGTCTCGTACAAGAGCTTGTACAACATCTTGTGCGAATCTCTTTGAAGTCTTCCTGGCAAGCAAAACAGAATGGTTAATGGCAGTAAATGGCAGTCTGCAAATGTGCGTGGTAGAATCAGCGCTGCTGCTCATTCCTTGCATTATCCGGTGTTAGGATCTCTACCATGTGGTCCGCTGGAGGGAAGGCGGCCATCACTAAGAGAAATTCTCTCCTTTCATGCGGCACGTTGGCGTCTTCTGGCCTGGAGGCTCAGCACACAGAAAAATAAAATTAGCCATGATAATATTAATACTGGACTCCTGCATTGCTATGCAGATATAACTGCGTAATGGGTGCTGCAGGGATTTCACATTAAATAAAAATGCATTCGATAATTACCGTGCAACATTACTAAAACAGTGAAGGAGCCTTGCATTATTAAAGGGGCTGAACAGTCATTTAAAAAAACCATACATTTTTTTGGAATCTATCCGCTGCACATGCATCAAATATCTATTCAAAGTAATGTCAATAACTATAATAAACACACATCTCAAGTCAGACATAAAATCTGTATTGAAAACAACCTCAGGATTGTATGGTCATGGTCGGGAACCGTCCGCCACCCCACCTCCCACCTCATTTCCTCCACCTCAATGTACCACCCTCAAGTAAACAAACACACCTGCCTAGTGTGTCTGAAAACACACTTTTTCAGACTCCATCTTGATTAACTACCTATATAAGGCCAAATATATATAGTATGTTCTTTCTGTATTCCTACTAGCGATAGCTCCTATGTTGTGAGAAAGTTGTGCTTTGTTGGATTTGCTTTGTAGATTGTGTAGACCTTCAATATGCACTAATTGTACGTCGCTTTGGATAAAAGCGTCTGCCAAATAACTGTAATGTAATGTAATGTAATGCCTAGAGTGGTAGCAGCTACATCTATCTATCAAGCCTACAGTATTGAGAATGGCGGAGGGCTTCACGGCAGCAGGGGAAATCGGACAAATACGGCCATACATGTATGAGCCCGAAAAGCAGCCTCAATGGTAATAGGGAATGGTAAGTTGTGATTAACCTTCGCTAATGTCACTGCCTGCATGCTAGCAAAACTTTTAGTAATTCAAAAATAAACCTGAGCACTAGGCTACAGTCCTCCCGCTTCAAGCACTTTGTCCAAACAGCTATAAACAATGTTGAGTGCAGGAATCATGTTTACTTTTACCAATGTGGCTGTGGTAGAATTGAACAACAAACAAGTTTTCAAGCAAGGAATGAATAAGCCAGTGCTACCTATTCTCCTTTCGAATAAGGCGAAATGCCAGTTAGCAAGAGCTTGCTAGGTTGACGCTGTTGTCCCGGTGATATGAATAGCATACCGGTAGAATATGTTTGTTGGATAAAGCATCGTAGGCTAGAGATCTAGTACTGACCACTGGCTAGCAATACATACCATAATAACCCCATATAACGGATTTACCTTTACAGTTTTTTTAAAATAATGACCTACGTTCAATCACAGTTGATTATATTTGTGTTGTACAAAATAATTTACTGTGATTATGATTTATTAATAGGCGGTATAATCATTTGATGGAACATTCATTTGGCGTGATATATTTTGGATTCTGATTCATGGGTGACTTGAACGAAACTGACAACCAGCGCTTTTGGCATGTCTTAACAGTTTTTTTACTCAAGTCTGATGAGAGACTAAAGCCTATTTAATTGTATTATTATTATACCTTTGTTATTTTTCTCATGGCATAAAAATGACCATGAAAGCTGATATGACAGCTCTTTTTTCATAGCCCTCATGTTTTCCAAACCCTGTGTTTTAGCAGGTCAGTTTTCTTCCACAAGGCATTGAAACTAATAGGCTACCCAGATTCTGTCTTGCTCCAATGTGTCCCCATGCGTCAGATATCATAAGGCATGTTACCTTAACTCTGGTAATATTTTATAAACTGTTTAAACCTTTGCATGTATATTTATATTTTGTATATAATATTTTTTAACAGCAAAATTACACAACAAAGATCGTACTTAATAGCTTACTTTTTATGACAATGACAGATAGAACCCTATAAAAAGCTCTCCAAATGTAAAACCTTCTAATACCCATAACTCTGTCTTACAAAGTGCACAGCGGCTTGGCTGATCCGATTCCTGGCCCGAGACTTCATCGCTTCATCAAATATGGGGCACATCTTTCATTATTTATGCCATATAATATAATCATTTATACCATCTCCGCATGCTCTACTGTTCTCTGTACTCCAGGGAACTAATCCCTCCCACTGGAGTTTGATCAATCCCTGCATGGCCTTTTAACCCGTAGGCCAAAGTGTACTCATCAAGCATAAATACTACTAATTCAGCTTCAACATCTGCTGATGTATGACTCACAAATTAATGCTCAGCATGTGTCCAAACAACTGAACGTGAAGCTTGAGAGATGAAAAATGGGTTTAGCTGTTCAACCTGAACCTATTGGAATTGTACAATTTTGCTCTAGAATCTCAAGATTAGAAAATTCATGAAACTATATATCGATTATTAGTTGTTACTCAATGGTTCGTAGACAAGTTCTTCAACATTAAATCAGGTTTATATCAACATTGAATGAAGTTGGCGACCAAGGATGCGAGTTCATTTTAGCTGTAATATCAGAGATTGTATCTACAGTAATTTTAGCTTGCATTGTCAGTCGAATTAGAAACGTCTTATGCTAATATGGTTGGTTATGCTCAGTTTCGTAATGGTCTTATTTTGAAAATGTGCCGTCCAACTAAACAACACAAAATATTGTATTGCTTGCTAATATTACCTAGTTATCCTCATCAATGTTAGATCAAGTTAACTAGGTATCTGGGTTGTAACTATCATTTAGTTATATTATTAATTAGTTGCATTTATTTTCCTTATGTTTCACTCACAGCACTGTCGCTGAGTTTGAATCCTGGCCGAGGGCTTCTCCCCGTGTCCATGTGGGTTTTCTGCGGGTACTCCGGTTTCTTCCCACAGTCCAAAGACATGCAGGTTAGGCTAATCGGAGACTCTAAATTGCCCATAGGTATGAGTGTGTGAGTGAATGGTGTGGGCCCTGCGATGATTTGCCAACCTGTCCAGGGTGTATTCCTGCCTCTCGCCCCATGCATGCTGGGATAGGCTCCAGCCCCCCGGGACCCTGACCACATATAAGCGGGTGAGATAATGGATGGATGTTTCACTCACAACTTGTTCCTCATCTGTCTTTGCATCTGGGTGTCGTTGGAATATTGTTAAGACTCACAGCAAATTGCCCATCTCTTAAAAAAATAAAACATTAGTTTGTGCTGCTATCACTGAATATCACATATCTCAGATATTTTAAATGGCAGCATATGTTGTTTACAATGGCTTGTTGTAGTATGGAATATCCTACTGTTACATGTTACATACAGACAGGTGACAAATTAAAGGAAAAACCAACATAAAGTGTCTTAGTAAGGTATTGGGCCACCACAAGCCACCAGAACAGCTTCAATGCTCCTTGACACAGATTCTAGTCTCTGGATCACTACAGGATAGATGGAACACCATTCTTCCAAAAGATATTCCCTCATTTGGTGGTTCATGATGGTGGTGGAGAGCCCTGTCTAACGCATCAGTCTAAAATCTCCCATAGGTGTTCAATTGGGTTGAGATCTGGTGACTGCGAAGGCCATAGAATATGATTCGCATCATTTTCATACTCTGTGGGTGTGTCCTGTGGATGGGGGCATTGCCATCCTGAAAGAAACCACTCCCATCAGGATAGAAATGTTTCATCATAGAATAAAGGTGATCACAGAATAACTTTGTATTGATTTGCAGTGACCCTTCCCTCTAAGGGGACAAGTGGACCCAAACCATGGCAGGAAAATGCCCCCCACAGCGTAATAGAGCCACCGGACCCCCTCACTGTAGGGGTTTTTCTTTCAATTTGTCACCCGTCTGTATATTTAGAGGGTACAAATCGTTTTACAGGTTACATTGAGAGACGTTATGGTCGACCAGGGCCATTATGGGTTTCTACAGATCAGCAATTAATATCAAGAGTGCAGTGAGCACCCATTGCCATTGACAAAGCTGGCATTCTTGGCCTCTGTGGGTTCTGGATGGTTTTCATATCTGACCTCTTTCGAAAAATTCAGTTGAGAGTCAGCTGGCAGCTGTCAGCTCAGGGGCGGGGCTGAAATGTTGCTGCGCTCCGCGTGGCTTCCCTGCTTGGCCCCACCTTAGCCCTTCCCTGCTTGGCTGCAGACGACAGTTCAAAGCCCGACTGCGTTTCCCAGCCCTGCTTTCAGGCTGACGCTTTCAAGACCCAATAACGGCTATCAAACAGGTCGGACACATCACAGTGGCGTTTGTTCCCCAGACCGCTGCTTAAGCTGAACTCATGGGAAATCTGAGCTTTCGACTGAGGGCTTTAGACTAATCTGCCGTTAGTGACATTTTTATATGAAGATGAGCCCCTTGGGTCATTCAAAAATCTTCTTTCATACAAACAGCCAAGATTGTGCAGAGTACATTATTTATTTGTTTTGCACATGAACGTACAGTGATCTACAGCGACTTAAATGCTGTCCATTATTACTTGTTTATGCTGATGAATATTTACTGACGCAATTCAGGTTAAGTTCCACACTCAAGCATACAACAGAAGTCCATCTCCAGTCTGCAGCTGTAAGCACATTTCCTTAACACTATCTATAAAATGCTCTTCTTACGGATGATTGAGGAGCATCCCTATCAAGCAGTTAATCACAATGAGATTATCTATTGAATTAATGACCGATTAATTTTGACCCTCCATTTCTGGAGCGCATCACTTCATAGAATTGTCGTTGTTGTTTTTTCTTCTAGACGAGTACAGTCATATTATACGGTCAAGAAACGGTTCTACTGCCAGACAGAATTGTTTACAGAAACTATTTCCAGACAGTATTACTGGCAATCTCCTGCTAATCTAACATCATTGGTAAGACCCTTGCCTTCTTCACAGACTGACCTCTGATATGATGTTTCACCTTCTTTTTCAGACAGAAACTTCACTGCAGGCTGCATTATTCCAGAACAGTTAAACTCAGACTTTTTCCCATTTATTCCCTATTTGTTTGGATGTTTGCTCTTAGTGTTTACACTGGAATATATCTGTTTTTTGAAGGCAGTTGGGAAAATTGGTTGGGTCACAGATGCCTTTTCTCACCCTCTTCTTTCTTTCTCTAGCTGCAGTTTCCTCATCCCACATTTCCTTAAATTTTCAGTCTGGCCTGGATTCAGTCAACATTTGTCCATAACTTGCACATGGAATTAAAGGCATTTTTTCCCTCACAGTTGATTGAGTTCAGCAATCACCAGAATTAACTCGCAAACTTTGCCCATGAAGAAGAATACCACTTGCTTTTAATCTCAAGGGAAAGTTAATAACAAATATTGAGTGAATCCCGTCTATAGTAAGTAGGAGCCTACGCTACGCCTTTGACTCGACTGTCTCCCACTTTAAGTCACATGAACACTCTGACCTATAGGGGGAGCTCAAACACCACAATCTCCTGCGTTTTCCTGTCGAGCTCTCCAAAAGCCTGTGGGAATCATCTGCCTAAGCTCCTGTGTCTGTGTCTGTTTGGTAGCTGTGTGGACGCTTGCATATTCAAAATCCTAGGATCTAACCTCTGGCCAGACGAGCAGATGATGCACAAAAGGCCGACCAGCATTATCAGCGCGAGAAGTTGTTTTCCAAGCTCCACTCTCGGCTTGAGCTGCAAGGGCGGCGACACAGAGATAAATATGTGCAACGCCCTGCACTGCAGAGCGAAGATCACGGCGATGTCTGACCTGGTTAGTGCCGAGGCGCCTGAAAATACGGTTTTATATTTTATCAGAGACGTTTATGTTGTGGGAAAGTATTTTACGGCTCCCCTGTTTACACAGGATCAGCGAGGGTCAGGGATTTTTGTTATAGCAGATTTAAAGCAAGTGTCCAGCCCTTAAGTACAAGCTCCCCCTCCTCTCCGCTGCTTCTCACTTTCTCTCAGTTTCCATGCTTCTGTTGTTCTACTCATCTTTCTCTGCTCCTGTTCCTCTGCACTTCTCTCTTTCTCCCTCCCTCTAAGATTCAAGGATTCAAACAGACAAACGGGCTTTGTTAGCAGGACAGCAGTTATCCAGCGTAGCCACAGCATTTCCATCATGAATACGTAAACCACCCCTTCCCTCTTCTCTTCCCTTTTCAAAATAAAAGGAGAAAAAAAAAACATTCACATGCACGGATTTGTAAATAATAATACAAATGCAAGTTTAATAATGCCCCCACTTCTTCATATAAATTTGGTTCTAAAATTTTACATTACATTCTTAATGCTGACACTGATGCACTTTCCCTCACCGGTAACCCAGTATGTAGGTGACACACGAGACTGGCCTGTGCTCACAAGGTCTTCCCATGACTGTTTCAAATATCAAGAGTCCTGGAGGAGAGCGCAAGTAGACCCAGCTCGGCTTCCCACTGCAAAGAGCGGAGATGGCCTGAAACCGCCAGCCACACTTCTAACACCGCAGACTTATGAAACAAACGTACATTTCAGACCCGAACGCATTCAGAACAGCAGGAAAACCACAAAATGGGACTAAAATAATAATTCAAACTAGAATGAAAAGAATGCTCTTAACACAGGAATTTACAATTCATTAGACAGTGTAAGTCATGCAAAAACTTTGTCATTTATAATAGCTATAATAGTTATAATTTATAACATAACATATAGAATTGAAGCGCAACCATAGCCTACAATTACTAAAAAACACCAGATACCATGCCAAAGAACAGGGGTGTCAGACTCCAGTTCTGGAGGGCCGCAATGTCTGCAGGTTCTCAAAGTGTTTCAGAATCCACACACCTTGTTCTCATGAACTTCTCATGGATTTGCTGCTGATTGAAATGGCATGATAAATACCTGTGGGCACTATGGCCCTCCAGGCCCGGAATTTGACACCCCTATCATAGTGAGACCGTATTAGGAAAATGACATAGGGGGCTGCTGGGTGGCTCATCATGTTAAGGCACTGTTGTACTGCACAGTTGAATCCCAGGGTCAGGCCATGCCAGTGCCGACTGTGATCGGCAGACCTGGTAAACCTTCCCGTGAATGAGTGATGCCAGAGCACAGCTGCCTCTAGGTTGGCCACTAATGTGAAGGTTTCAGTCGGCCAGGATGACAGCGTCAGACCCCTGCTGGTCAATCGGGCACCCACAAGTCTGCTTGTTAGGTTGGACATGAAGTGTCTTCTTCTATATCTGAGTCCAACTTGTGAACTGTAGTGTGTTAACAGCTGATCTACCGTTATATAATATTTTCTTGAGGATAAACTAGCCACTAGTATGACAACATTTCAAAAATGTTCTCATGTTGTCATGTTCCTAATGGTTTCCAAAGATGACAATAAGACAAACCACTTATAAGGCACTTAAAACAACCTCTTCCATGATTTCTAATGAAAAAAAATACAAATGCCAAATCTACCCAACACTGCAACATTTTCAGTTTTGATCGGGATAATATCCAGCGAGAAACTACTGAGTGCCAGTCTTTGTAAGCTGCTTGAGATAAAGAGTGTCAGCTAAATAAATCATATTCCCTGTCAAAGCAAGCGTGAAAAACGCTCTTTGCTCAGAGGGACAAACATGGGATTGATTCACGTGTCCTGTGATGTAAATAAACACTGCATTATAAATCTACCATGGTCCTTCCTTTATCCATGGTCACAAGAAGCTCTTCACCTTCCCTGATTAGCGTTAACTTTAAAAATTGCCACGACCACCTCTTTTACCCTTTCTCCCACACACATAGACAATAGCTACACATATCCATGAGCTGGCCTTTTTAAAAGGCATAAAAAATTATAAAATATTCTCAATTTGTAGCTACTGCAGCCTGGAAAAAGTCTCTACACATGCTAATAGGAGCAAGCTGAAGCTCATTACAGGGGCATATAACATGGCTTTATCAACTATCTGCCCTGTTTCAAAGGAGGCTATTTTTAAATGATTTTCTACACTATTAAACTGCTCTGAGAGCCATTTCTCTCTTTTCATTACATACCAGAAAAGACATCATATTTTGTTAACAAATTAAATTTGACTAAAGACAGTAAGTCAATATGGCAAATAGAAACAAGGTGTATGGACATTATATTAAATGTACACCATTGTCAGAGAATTAGTAGCAAAAATGGTTGATTTTTCATGTAAATTTTTCACCTGAATCATTTATTGTGCTTTACTTTTGCAATGGTTGTAATCTGCTTTTTGATCAGTGTTGAGAAATGGCTACTATTTTGGAGAAAAGCTACAAAGATTACTGATGACTATGCTGGTGATGAAGATCGTACCATCAATTTGATGTAGACCTTTAAAATAGACTTGATAATATCTGTATTGATCTTCTTGCATCAGGATAGAGTGGGCCTGTCACAAGACCCAGTGAAAGATTAACTTTAGAAGTTTAGATTTGGCAAGGTCAGCTGTAGACACAATTACTCATTCGAAGGTTCTAACAAGCTCCTCTGACTCCAACTCTGCATCATCCAAATATCTACAACTCCACCTGTTGCCTTCACCCTGCCTCAATTTTTCAGTTGTGTAGCCTCTGCTCTGATTACCTGCACACAATGGGCCCCATTCATGAAACATTCCTAAATATGTGCGTACATTTCCGGACAAAACAAGTTTGTGCAAAACATTTGCACCGGATTCATCAAACCATGCGGGAAAGCCAGGGCATCGTTTCCCAAAACCATCGTAAGCCTAAGACGGTCGTAAAAGTAATCTTACGAAGTCTCTTTTATTTGCGAAGTGTTTCCCAAAGGATTTCATGGTTTAGATAGATTGTAATTGGAGCGGTGAATTTCGGTGAGTATGAAACACAAGAAAAAAAGGAAACAACATACAAACTGTGATTGATGCAAAGAACTGGAGGAGTGAGCTTTGAGGAGAAGAAACACCTAAAAGGTCCCTACGGGGAGGTGGGAAATCGCTCTCCTCCATCCTCCTCCTCCTCCTCTTCTCTGTCCCGCAACAGTGCCCTTGCTCTCGCACTGTAACGCTGTGCAGCACAGCGGTCAAAATCATAGCAGTAAGCTATGTGTTATCTATCTTTTATTTCTAGGCGCAGCTATGCAAAGGCATGAATGTGACCCAGAATCTTGTTTCACTTAAACTGATGACATTCTTGCTCAGAAAATGTGTAAAACAAACTTGCCTAATGCTAGTGTCTGCCTCTGGATTATCAAATTAACACATTAACGTTAAACCACATTATTGCAGCTCATTCAATATTAACTACGTGGAAACAAGGTTGATATAATGGCAATTCTTACGTTTACAGATATCTTGCTATCCACGTTTCTTTTAATAAATAACACAAATAAATAAGTATAGTCTATGTTTTTCTAAACATAGCAGTGCTTACCCTATAGTGTGTTTTATTAATTTCCTTTTAGTTACAGAGCTATTGTCACTGAATTTCATGCATCGTAAACAGTCCAATCAGTTATCATCAAATTGATTGACCAAACCTTTCAGCGCCTTTCAGCGGTGCTCGCGATACACTGAACCAGTTGGCTTAGGAAACACGTGTAAAAATTAACAAACATCAAGATTGCACTTATAAAACCGTTTTTACCTCTAAGATCATTCAGTAACGGGAAACGAGGCCCAGATTTGTTCGTATTCTGTGCGTATGTTCAGGGCCGGTCTTAGTAAACAAAAAAAGATTGGCGTCTGCCGGAACTGGAGTCCAAAAATATTCTGCTATGAGTTCGGCCCACTCATAGAGCCATACAGATACCTAGGCATCATATCATGGTTTATTGAGCTAATAACAGCATTTTGATTGGATTTGAAAAAGTTTTCACTGTTTACACGCTTTGTTCGACATAAGTCGCCCTTGGCACTTTAGAACGTTGGTATTTTTGTGGACTTATGTTGCCCGTGGCACTTAATGAAATGTTAATAAAAACCGATTATGACGAATAATCGGTCTAAAGGGAAGTTCGATACCAGTGTCAATGGTGTTTTAGAGGGAGGTAACACCAGTGTCAAAATAGTAATGCCGTTACAAGCCTACCATCCTTGGGTGAATAATATATCTGGCTACAGCTCAATTCATCTGCACTGTGTCTTGGAATTTCTTTTTGATGGTGGACCTTCCCCTAAATATTTAATTTTCTTTTGGATTACTCCACCCAACTTTATCGAGTATGTGGTTGAATCTGTATGTGCACTATTGACATTCACCTTTACTAGACAGTGTAAAGACACTCTAAATACATTCACCCTATTTAGCCCTCAGCTAGACCACACATTTCTGGTATTCATATTTAATTCTTGTGAAGATAAATATCTCCTTTCATTGGCACCTGTGTGCACATTTAATTATTAATTTATTTTTCGTGAACAGTACAGATGTATAATGACATATATAAACAATTTGAGAATAAGTTTTACCCACTAATATTAGTGCTGGTATAAAACTTTTAAGCCAAAGGTAAAGATATATGTTCAGTGAATCCAGGTCTATTTTGAACTCAATGACCTACACCTTGCAGTTCTGCATTTCCGTCCATACCCTGTTAAAAAGGGGGCATTTCAATGGACACGGAGCATAAGAAGACATATGGGTGGGGCAGGCACACAACGCCCAAGGAACCAAGAACTGGCCTTATCCCATAATAAGCTGCCTGTCATCAACCTGTCAACTAAATCCCCTCTTTGAAATACTTTGGCCTGGATTTTTTTTGTTCCTTCTAATTTTCTAATCCGTATCCCCCACTTCCTGTCTTATGTCTTTTTCTCTCCCTTGACCAGAAAAGGATTTATGCTGTGCACATGAAGCATGACCCTTCATTTCGCAGATGGCAATGCATATTTAGTACGTGCATCCTAGCTTCTGGATGATTCTAAATAGAAGCTTTATGCCTGAGCTCCCAGAAGTTAGCAACACGAACAGCAAAGCACAAACCCAAATTGGAAAACACATATGCTTGGTTTGCACTTAAATTTGACTCATGACATAAAAAAGCGATGGGTTGTTTCTTCACAAACCCTTTCATTTAATTGTCAGTCAGACGTTTTGAATGTCAGGTTGGTTCATTGAAGCAACGTCTTGTTTAAATGTATAGAGATGTCAGTCCTGTGCACTGTTCCATTTTTGTTCCTTACATCACCTCACGTCGATGAAGCACATGATCATTGGTTCACGTCTGTGGTGTTCCGACCAATCCGAATCAGTGAATATAAACAGGATTGATCACTATTATGAGTAATGTTTTACTCATGCCTGCTAATATTACTTATCGTTATGTACCTATTATAATCACAGCACTACTTTCCTAATATACACAACCTGATGTTGTGTACATATGTATACACAATATCAGATATTTGATGTTTACAGGGAATCAAAATGTATATCTTTGTTTCACATCATATGACATTTATGTTATTGCAAGAGAGCTTGCTGAGAAAGAAGGTTATCTTTGTGTAAAACAAAAGAGTGTCCAAGAACCCATTTGTGAAAGCATAGGGCACCTCTTCTTTGAACAAGGAAGTATGTCCAAGAAGTCAGGACACAACAGCAATATTCAATAAAACCTTTTACTCAGTGTGGTGTAAAGCAGCGGTCCCCAACCACCGGTCCGTGGACCGGTACCGGTCCGTGGGTCATTTGGTACCGGGCCGCACAGAAAGACTGATAATTTTATTATTCAGAATCTGAAAGATGTTTTATTTTGAAAAATGACCGGAACCATCCATCTGTGCGTCTGTGTCTCTTGAGATTTGTCTTAAGTGAAACCGGTCCATGGCCCAAAAAAGGTTGGGGACCGCTGGTGTAGAGCATTCAGTAATGCTTACTTTTACAGTCCCCTAAATACTAGGTATTTACCAGGTAAATATATGGTAAGAATAGCACATAATTGGGTAATTAACACTGGTAAAAAAAATAGGTAAATACTAAGAAACTAAAACAGAAATTCTTCTGAACTGAAACACCTCCTGTATTGCCCATCAATTCAGGTGACTATATTGCAGTTATCAAATGTTTAGGTTGGTTATTGCCTGAGTGTAATTGTGCACTTCCTAGGAAATTAGAATATACTTTCTCGGAAATGCCTTCTCTTTTACCAATCAAATCAGCTAACTGTCATTATCAATGATTAAGGTTGGTAATAGCCTTTGTAATTATGTACTTTGTAGGAAATATTACAGTACTTTCCTAGAAATAGGAAATAGGAAAAATAATTCCTGGTAAATAGTGCTTAGGGGGCTTTAAAAGGTGTGTTACCGAGCATCGCTGCCTTTGTTCTCTTCTACCATAACCTGTTTTTGTTACAACAAATCTGATCTGTAAATGTATGAAATATGCTTTATTATTATTAATATCATTATTATTTAACCCATATACATTTTCCCCATGTTCTTTCATATTTTTAAAAGATATTTAGATATTCTGTTATATTGATCTGATAAGTTTCCACAAAACACTAATAGATAGCTTATGTGTTTTGTGGAAATCATCTAAGAAAACGTGACACTTTGAATCATAAACACAGCAAAGAACACATTGACATAACAACACAACACAACAGCATAGCAGAAACATTGAGCCGAGATATTGATCTGTGGTTACGCAGGAATCACAGTGGGAGGGGAGTGTCCAGTATCTGTGACCTGAGGCGAGCAGGTTAAAGTGACAATACAGTGGGTTGTTCTGGGTCATTTGTGTGTAAACTGTGTGCACATTACGTATTGTGGCTGTGGAGGTGTCGATTGGGAGTGGGAAGAGTGGGTAGCTTGTGTGTGGGTGATTGTGAAGCGTTTACTCCTATTGGAGACTGTAAGCATATTGAAAAAACAGATGCCACGGTATAGAAGAACTGACTGAATAATGCTGCGATACAAGAATTAGAGGTGACGTTGGACATACGGGTTTATTTGCGAATAACTGAGAGTCTTTGTCGGCAGTGTTTATGAATGTCCATGGTGTGGTGACTGAAGCTAAGGTTATTATCCAATGCAATGCCAAGGTATTCATCCTTTGTAGGCCCATTGTCTTTTATGCAAAAAAAACTAAGAGAACAGTATCAATTGTTTAAATTATTTACTTACAGCTATGATTGTCAAAGTGTGTATGCATATATAACCTTGTCCCAAATATGGCCTTTTAGTAGATTGGACACATTCAAAGATGAAAAAAAAATAAAAATCTAACTGTACATTCTGAAAGGGTCGGAGTCATTTGATGATGAAATTAAAAGAAATATGTCTCTCTTTGTCTTAAACAATTGTATGTGAGTCATTCTGAGTAGCTATTGCTGTGTTCAAAACACCATGATTAATTGATGAATGCAATTTCCCATTCAAAAAACCAAATATACAGCATGTTTCCACATTGCATATAAAAGAACACTGGCTTCATGGTTCTGAATGAATAATAGAACAATGTTTGGCTTGATTGTAGAGATTTTAAAAAGTGCAGATAGTAATCTTGTACAAACAGCTGATATATTAACATTTTTCATTATGGAATCTTATTTACATTTGCAATCTATTTGATGTTGAGGAAGTCTCTGAGATGGTTTTTGTTTTAGAACAGACCTGTTAGACTAAACTTGTTTTGCTCTTTCACAACTGCAACAAAATAATTGGACAATTAATTTGCATTCAAATGTGTGGTGTTCTTATACCTTTTCCTACAGGAAAATGAAAGCCCTTTCATTATATGTGGAGATTACAACTCCACATTCATATTTCATGGAATCCACTGTCGTTCAATTTGTTCTTGCTAAGCTGAAAGTTAGGCTTATAAAACAACGTTGAGAAACAGAACACAGGCTGCTAAGGAACCAGCTTCTTAGTAAACCATCCAAATATCATTAGACCATACATGTACATAACAGCCAGAACCAGCAGCATGTATGTGTAGTGGTTAGCACCGTCGCCTGGGTTCTGGGTTCGAGTCCCAGTTCGGGTCCTCTCTGCGAGGCGTTTGCATGTTTGTGTGTGTTTTCTCCGGGTACTCCGGTTTCCTCCCACGCGAAAGGCATGTATGTCAAATTAGGTATACTCCTGCCATTGGTGTTGACCGAGGCACTGGCCTCCAAACTGTAGATAGTCCTTGAGCGCAGTACCGCGGTTGCCCACTGCTCCTAAGTAGTTAGGGTGGGTCAAATGCAGAGCAAGCCACAGGGTCACTAATGTATATATATTATCTTATCTTAACGTCCGTTCCAAACCTTGCTCCTTCCCTTCACTGAGCCTGCGCTTACCAGTCAAATCTGCTGTCTGTTTTGGGCCATCGGTGGTCGAATGAACTTCTCAAGGCAGACAGAACAGCCAATTTTGTTGGCCATCTTTCACAACATCTTTGAAATCTATTCCCGGTCATGAAAAGCAACCAATTCTCTTGACCTTTCAAATGCCCAAACTTTGGTCCCCTTCTTTAAAATGCATCCAAACCAATACTTGAAAGGGGTACCTTGAATTCCCCAGAAACAAAATGTTATGGGGAGACAAGGGAGCCATTTTTTGTTGTGGCCAGCAGGACTTCCTCAGTGAGAAATTAAGTATCGATCCGGGATCTTAGCACAATATGGAGATCTTAGCTCAATATCAGGGATGGTGGGGGGTTTGCAGGAAATTATAAATCCATTTTAGGTAAATTGTGAATTTAGGTTCAAGTGAGCATGGGTAGGGGGTGCTGGGTCAAAAATAAATGAACTAATCTGTGAAGGTAAAAGGAAAGCACTGGAATTGGAATAAGGCACCCAACTGACAAAGGTGGGTAAAAGTTTTTTTTTGTCACACTTATGGAGTCTTCTATTTTAGATGTCGCTTCACTATTCAAAGTTGAACTATTCGAGTTGAAGCCCTTAATTTAGCAAGATTTTTGGTGGTGTGTTATTGGGATCCATCCATCCATCCATCTATTATCTAACCCGCCTATTCCTGGTCAGGGTCACGGGGGTATCCCATTATACATTGGGAGAGAGGCAGGAATACCCCCTGGATAGGTCTCCAATCCATTGCAGGGCGCGAACACCATTCACTCACACACTCATACCTACGGCCAATTTAGTGTACAATTAACCTAACTGGTATGTTTTTGGACTGGGAGGAAGTGTTATTCAGATGTCATTGCTAAATGGAAGCTTTTGTGCACAAAACCAGTCAGGTCCAACATGAAAGTATCACAATATGTAGATTTCTTATGAGCTTGAAATTTTTTTTTACAAACTGCCAAAATTTGCTTGTTCAAAAACTTCTTTGAAACCCAGACATCCTCACTATGAATAATAAAAAAACATTCATAATTATATCTTCTCTGTACTATATCAGTTGGTAAATATCCAGAACATCCGGAACATCATCCCACTCTTGCCTCCAGCATCTTTGTCTATGTTGCCAAAATACTCTTACTGCCAATGCTATCAGATGTGCATTGATTACCTAATCCAAAAGATGAGTGCATCCACTGAATAAAAATAGTGGCCCCACTGCGCAGGTAAACATAGTTTCCTTGTTCAATATGCGATCATGCTGTGATATTATTTATTTGAACAAACAATTCATATGGTATAAGAGCTGGAAACTATGGTGCCTTCAGACAACCCTTGGATTTCAGCCTTAAGAGTTAAGAAAAAGGTTTTTTTCAATGAAAGAATGTCTATTGATTTCTTCAAAGTACTATTAATTGCTTCATTGGAGCACTCTAGCCAGGCTTCATTGCTTAAATGAGTTTTAGTAACAGTGGTGCTGATGAATTTGGGGTCAGCAAAGAGACATCATCAATGAATACAATGACATTATGTAGCATAATGGTTAGGGAACTGGGCTGGCAACTTTGAGGTTGTAGGCTTGGTTCCTAGGTGGGACACTGCCATTGTGCCCTTGAGCAAGGCACTCAACCTGAATTGGTTGCAGTAAATATACGTTAGTATTAATACACCGTGGGCCTGATTTACTAAGGCCTTTAGCATGTGCAAAAAGGTTTCACACACACAAAACCAATAACACAGCCAATGATTGGTCATGGTATTTGTTTTGCACCAATCAGTGGTTGTGTTATTAGTTTTGCACACGCTAAATGTCTTAGTAAATCAGGCCCTGTATCTGTATCTCACAAAATGTAAATGTCAGCTGTGCAAGTCACTCTGGATAAGAGTGAATGCTAAATGTCAAAAAAATATTATGAAATTATTGTTCCCATTGTAGGTGTGCTAAAACAACAGTGTCTTACTCAGCTAAACTACGAAGAAAATTCAATAGATGCTTTCAGCAAATTGATAGATCAACAGGAGATCCACTTTATTGTAAAATTCCAAGGAAGCAACGTGGCATGCTCTTGAATCAATCGATCTTTATTTTGTAGGGCATCATCCAATAGCCACACAAGCTTGTTCTCAAAAAAGTTAATTTCAAGCTCTGAGATCCTCACAGACTAGTTTATTTGAAACCCCATGAGATGAATTGCATACTACTTTGACAAGAAATGAGTTATATCTGCTGTCAGCCATAGTATGGCCTAAAATTCTATTAATAATCTTGGTCCAGATAAGCAATTGAACCAATGACGGTATCCCCTATAACTTATACAAAGCACCAGAGGCTCAAATGGGCAGATCATTTTAATAATCTTGAATTATTGTTATTTACAATCTTATTCGAATTTTAACTGTAGTACGAAACTGCATAATTGTGGACAGACCTGCTAAAAACAGAGATTTGATTTCTTTTAATTTTCATACTTATTCTTTTAAATCTTCCTACTGGCGTTGCTAGACTGGATGTTTCCTCCTACTGTCATGGTTTACAAAAAAATCAGGGACGTTTCAGAGCAAAAACTGTATGGGAGTCAATGTTATATGGGAGATTTTAAAAGGAAGTATGGGGAAATAGGCTTGAGAATATTATATATGGGAGACATTTGAAATAGGGGATTTTCAGGAATATTTTAGAGAATAAAAAAATCGCATGCACCACAAAAGCCACAAATCATCTGGCCCTACTTCTTCCTATAGCAGAATTTATGAGCTATGAGAATATTATGTGGAAATATATGTTTAAAATACACATTTCTTTCACTAGATTATACCACATTTGTGAGCAAGGGGAATTACTGTAGGTTCCAATAGGATATAAGAATGTGACAACTTTATTAAAAGCCTTGCTGGCAAGAACTTCATCCTTGCAATCCAAGTTGTGCAAACAGAAAAAATAATCAGCTCACGGTTTCATTTCAGTTCAATATCACACATTCAAAAATGAGAAAACTAGCTTGTATACAGTATATGAAAAATGGGATACCCAGAGCACGATATTCATTTTTCATTTTGCAGTTTCAGAAATGAATTCTCCAGAAATGTTTGTGCAGACAGAAGGGAAGTGGAAAAATTCTAATCTCAAATGAATCATTAGCATATAAATGTATTACCTTCATTTCCTCATAAAATATTGTGAAAAGTGTATTGAAGTTTTGATGGAATTGAAAACACAGCTACGTGCTAAACATACACATAGCATAAACGCATTTTAGTTAATTGCTTTGTTAAATATTCGTCCGAGCCAATCAAAGCATTTTTATTCTGTGGAGCAAACCAATCGGACACTAATACAGAAATGTTTGCAAATTATGTGATGCGTCATGAAGGCTCGTTTTACCAGTCACTTCCTGTAATCAATCCATTTTTCTCACTAGAATATGAACACCCCACCCCGGCCCACGTTCTCATTGTCCATAACTCATTTATTTTATTTACTAGAATCCTCTGGTAGCAAACGAGGGGGGAAAAAATTCTGTGCCTTTGCATGCAGCATTCAGTTACTTTTTGTGGAAGCCCCTGGAATCTGCACAAATGTTTATTTTAATGCAAGAGCCCCAGATTTGTTTATCCGCCCGTGGAGGAATTAGCTTCATTGCTTCCACACCATTTCCATCTCCCTTGTTTTATAAGCGGCTGATGCCTGGATTTGCCAGCAGTGATTTATCTGTTCCAGAGATGCATTTCAACCGTCAAACTCTGGCCTCCCCTGGTACCCTTCTTAGCCAATGTCATGTGCAGTTTACACGTACACACAGACACACACACACACACACTTTCATTTTTACTGGAGCATACAAAGAAATGGAAGCATCTCCAGAATACAGATATAAATTGTGCTCAAAGATTACAATTCTGAAATTCTGTCACAGAGTGGAGCTAACATTACAACGAGCAGCGTTTTCCTGTCTTACTGTATAGCTGTCGTTTTTGTGCTATGGATTCTGAGCGTACTTCTTAATTTAAATTCTAGAGAGAACAGTCTCTGGTAATGAAGTTAAATGCTCACCCTTCAATTCAAACAAAGTAATTTACAAACAATAAAAAAAATCACCCTACTCAGGGGTCAATACAAAAGTATTTAATTCAAAATCAATTTAACCACTTGTGTCTACAATTCACATTTTTCATATTTTCTGATTACTTCCTGTTCAGTCTTTAAAAAAAGGAGTTCAGCTGTCAACAGACTCAGCAAACAAATTAGTATTAATTTATGGCATTATATAATAGAACCTATGTGTGTGTTTGTGGATATGTTTGAATTCATGGACAGAGAAAAGCAGAGAGAGACTGCAGCTATTTCCGCATCTTCAATGAAAAATGCCTGTTTGGCTTACAATCCAGACCTACAATCCATTCTGAATTGCATGGGTCAACCTAGCGTGACCTATATGGAGAATGGAGAATTGAACCTCAGTGCTCACAACACATGTCTCAACTCCTGACAAGAGACACAGCTAGCTAAGGGAGCCAGTCTTAATCTTGCATTTGTACTGCACCTAGTGACTGCTATCACCTTCTGTAGCCTTACTTAATATTATAATTTTAAACTGTCCCTGTAAACTAAGCAAAATGATTGTAGTCTACAGCAAGGGTCCCCAACCCTGGTCCTGAGAGCCACAATGTGTGTTGTATTTCTACTCAGCACTTAATTAATCAATCATTGCACTTGATTACACAGTTAACTTATGTCCGTTGGTTTCACAGGTCTAAATATATTACTGATTTTAATTTCCCAGAAACAAACAAATCAAAAAAATAAACAAAAAGAAACAGCAGACCCAGTGGCTATCCAGGACCAGGATTGGGGACCTCTGGTTTATGATATCTCTGTTGTATTCTTGAACAAGGTACTTAACCAGAATTGCTTCCGTAAAATATACAGCTGTATAAATGTATGCAAAAAATGTAAGTCATTGAGGATAAGAGGGACTGCTAAATGCAATGCAATATGTGATCTTTATCAGTAAACGTAATGCAATTTCAAGTAAATTCGAGGCATATTGAAAGGACAATATGTGTGGACTCAAAATTGATGAATCTTATTGATTTGAAAGTTAAGATATTTAATCTAACAACATGATGTAGAATTGTCAATTTAATTGAAATTGATTGTACGGTAAGATACCTCCATTCATACAAATGGAGCCATTCAGCATACGCGTTGCTCCAAGGGAGAAAAACCAGCAGTGCATATTGTCTCACATTACCTTACACTGCGAGTCAGTATGGAACATCTTGCATGACTGACTAAAATGAGAAACACGACTTGAATTTGTTCAAATGCTCTGACGCATCCACAATGTGAACAACCATGTATGAACATACAGTAGGCTATGTATATTAATTAAACTGAGCATTGGATTACAGGTTTGATTAATTAATACACAATCAAATTACGTTTTCTAATGTTACCCTGTTAAACAGCCAATCAACATTATTTATACATGCTATATATCTAAAGTTATGGCTATTCAGTTTGAAATCCATAACAGATACTTAAAAGCACTTAATATGACTGCACCATGATATATGATCATTGGTTTATAAGGAAAGAATATCTGCAGAATTTAGGCTACATGTCTCGCACTAGCCTACCTGGTGATGCTGACAGTTTCATAAGAGCCAATAAGGCAGAATTACCTCATCTATGTAACTTCAGCCATAACCTGCCATGTCAAACACATAAAGCACCATAATTTGACATTCATCCCAAGTATCAAATATGTGCGCATTGCTTAAACAAATAGAATAGAATTAAGAAAAAATTCTTGCTATCTGATTTCAGTACCTTTGAGGGTGCTTTTAATGGATCAATCTCAATTTCAAAACAACTTGCTTGGAAAAGCTTCTTTTTCCATTGTGTCATTCCTGTGTCCTGGGATATTCCTGATCCATGTTCACTCCCAGACAGACCATCTAGTGTGGGAGCTGCCTCCGTCAAATTTAGAGTGTCACAATCTCATCAGCCAGGGGGAAGTCAAATTACACTCATTTTCTGGAAGCCTGACAGTAACCCATGAAGCCATTTCTCACATCCCACAGTATAATGGAGGGAACCAGAGGAATAAGGAGCTAACAGGATAATTGCTCCGGCAAGCCATGGCATTTTAGAAACGGAGGGACAGTTTAATCGGTGGGGTTGGGGGTAGGGGGTGGGGAGGAAAAGGACTCCTCGAGATAACAGGAGTTAATGCCTAGCTGTCTCTCCTGATCGCTCATGGAAGTGGACAGAGGGGGAGAGGAGAAGGAGGAGTGCACAAAAACGACTCTTTGACCTTCTCTTTTACATCCATATCGAGTGAATTGCAGGGCTTTTTATACATAGTCACCCCATTTTGGGGGACCAAGAGTAATTGGACAATTGGCTGCTCAGCTGTTTCTTGGCCAGCTGCGTGTTGTGGCATCATTAGTTCATGCACAAGAAAGCTAAAGATCTAGGAGTTGATTTTAGGTGTCGACCTCCCTTTGCCAAGATAACAGCATTGGGTCTTCTCCTGTAATGCTTGATGAGGTAGGAGAACACATAGCAAGCGATCGAAACCACTCCTCCATACAAAATCTCTCCAGAACCAGAGTCCCTGGTTCTCGCTTGTGGACTCTCATCTTCAGCTCACCCCACAAGTTTTCCATATGGTTCAGGTCAGGGGACGATAATGGCTATTGCAAAACTAATTTTGTGGTCAGTGAACATATTTTTGTGTAGATTTTGAGTTGTGCTTTGGATCATTGTCCTGCTGGAAGATCCAGACACAACCCACTTTTAGTCTTCTGGCAAAGGCAGCCAGATTTTGGTCTAAACTCTCCAGGTATTAAATGATGAGTCCATGATGCCATGCATCCTAACAAGGTTCCCAGGACCTTTGAAGGAAAAACAGCCCCACAACATCACAAATCCACCACCATACTTCACAGTGGGCATAAGGCTCTTTTCTGCATAACTATGCCTCTTATTACACCAAACCCACCTTTTGTATTTATTGCCAAAAAGCTAAATTTTCCTCTCGTCTGACCATATAGCACCCGGTTCCAATAAAAATTCAGGTAATATTTAGCAAACTCCATGCGCTTATGTTTCTGGTATGATGACAGCTGAGGCTTTCTTCTGGCAAGCCTTCTAAATAGCGACTGGGTGGTGATTGGCCCGAGGCTCAAATCACTGGCATGGAATGGTTTATATCTCTTATACCAAGGCTACAACTAAAATGTATTAATTGATTAAAATAAAACTATATATTTAAAAAACTTTGAATCAATAAAAACCATTATGTACACATCTGAAACTTAGCTAAATATAGTTCCTCTGGTAGAAGGCACTAGAGTTTGGATTCTACACAGTTGTCCCACCATTAGCTAACATTAGTTATTGTTCTTTTTATTAATATTTAGCATAAATAAAAAAATGTTAACATGTTTATATAACCATTAACAAATTTAACAAACTAATCAGTTCTATCCTAGGTTCTAACGTACGTAACTAGCTACAACCGTTATACACTACTTAGCTATCTATCTGTTATACTGGTACATTTTTTACCTTCCAAAATTAAACTGAACATTTGACATTGAAAAGGGTAAGAACTTATTGTTGACACTCCGAAGTGGCGTTGACGAGGGACGTAGAAGGGGCAGTCTTGTTGGATTGAGCAGGAGGGTATTTCACAAAGCAGTATTATTCAGTTAGCTGGATAACTGCACTGAGTAATAATACATACAATTTGATACGCAATACATAATACAATTTGAAAGTTTTTGCGTAGTGATTTCTAACTGTAATGTAATGAGGCAAAGCACCCAGATACACTATATACACTTTACTGTGCCTATATACAAATATAATGCACGACTGTCAACCATTCAAAATTGAGTATTTGCCCAAGCCATGGCATATCTAAAATGTAAAAAACATTGTGATGCTTTTACTAATTTGTCTCTTCAATTTGGAATGCCGGAAAGACACAAGCTAGCTATAATGCCAAAAAGCCAAACCTGAATCCTTAATAATTTCAGCAGCAGTTCTTTTTTTAATTACATGCAGGCTTGATGAATTGCTGCCACCTTTTACCATCGGACCAAACACCGCCTTAAAAAAGACAAGCGCCCCCCATCAACAGACAACCTGAAACTCCTGCGGAAGTGAACACATTTCAGAACACTTCCAAAAAATAAAAGACGATTTAATTGCTTATGGATGACCTTTGCAATGATGAAAAAATCTGTTGCGAAAAGCAAGAGATTATATAAAAGATAAATAGTAGCCTGTTATATGTCTCTAAACTTGGTTCATTAAAAGAAATAAATTCCCCCATTAAAATTTGATGCATAATAAAACATTCTTGTGTAACACATAATATGCAGGCAGAAGATTAATTACCTATACTTTGCCAATGTTAAGCAATATGGAGACTGCACATTAAATATATGCTTTGAGAGCATGTAAGGTTACTCATAAATAGGTGGTGCTTACAGGATTACTTGTGTTCAGTAGAGGAAGAAAGAACGATTGGTTATAAATATTTGAGTTTTGTTTTTGAATCAGTTTTATTTGTGCGTTTGTTGGTTTCCTGATTTGTTTGTTTGACCACTGTTTTTGATAGTGGTGGTTTCTTTTTGGTTTTTTGTTAGTTGGATGAGATTGCAAAAGTAACTCAAGGTCATTTTGTTTTGAACTGGTGACAAATAAAACAGGGTTTAAAAAACTCTCTCTCTCTCCTGTCTTCTCTTTCTCTCACTCTCTCTCTCCTGTCTTCTCTTTCTCTCTCTCCTGTCTTCTCTTTCTCTCTCTGGTTTTTTGTTAGTTGGATGAGATTGCAAAAGTAACTCAAGGTTACTCTCTCTCTCTCTCTCTCTCTCTCTCTCTCTCTCTCTCTCTCTCTCTCTCTCTCTCTCTCTCTCTCTCTCTCACACACACACACACACATTCCATTAGCAGATGCTCTTATTAGTTGATGGACACAACAGTGTTCCTCTAAAATAAAGATTTACCTAAAAATGTATGGTTAGGAATATATATTATGACAGGACTGTTGCTTGATGAGTGTAGCGGACTGCTTTCTGCGTTGTGTTGTGTTATCAGTGAATGAGACGCGCACTGCATTGGAGAATCTGTGGGATTTATTCTTCACAAGAGAAAAAGAAAACAGGCGTCACACACAGTCATCTGCACCTCTCCACTTCAGCTCAGAGCATACACACTCACTGACGCTGGGCTTGGAGGTGTAACGCCAAAATAATCCCCAGGGGAACAAAAAGGTATGCCATAGAAAACCAATAGGGTGGGAACCTATTTACAGGTGGGAACTAATTTTGGGGAAGTTCACCACAATAAAAGACAGATTTAAGGAGATAATAAGGAAACAAAATAAAATAAATGAAAATATATTTAGCTCGGCTACATAAGCAATGAGGACACAATGCATATAGGTGAGACTAGGAGGTTTTTAGAGTAAAAAGGAAGTATGGCTGTCGACCAGAGCTATCATTTGCAACCTGGGCTACAATTGACAGCCTAGGGGCCAAATGCAGCCTGCTATAGAGGCCCTTTGATTGCTGAATAGAAAACTGTATCTCTACAGTTTCCCACATATTTTAAGGCATTTATTTGTAAAATGCATCAAATGCATACCCAGTTTTATAAATAAAATTGGCAAAGATTTTGGACCTTGTGCATGATTTGTTTTTAATAATCTGTTTCCCAGGAAGAAGTGGTTGAGGAACCCTTATATAGACTAATGGTCATCGAACTGGGCTTCTGGTTGCGTACTCCAATCAAAGACAGCGCACTGTTATCAACCTTGAAATGTTCAGAGACCTGACCTGAATCACTTCAGCAAATACGCAATTGAATAAATGGGTGATATATGGCCTAATGTAAGTAGATAATGCCTTCTCCTCAGAAAATAAATTAATTAATTAAATATACCGGACTGCATGCTGAGGCCCTCTGTGTGATAGCTTGCTTGGGACAAGTCTCTTACAAAAATGTGGTTTTTGGAAACATGTGTTTCTCATTTTGGATTTTACACGTGATTATTTAACACCCACATGTGAAAAACACACCCACGTGTGTTTTCGCATTTGAAAATTGTAGTTCACGTGAAAAAAGCCAAATAATTCACCTGTGAATATGCAAATATCACAAATTCCTGTGACTCTTTTCACATGTGGAAATCTTCATCCACATGTGAAAATACCCAATCACACAAAAATGTCCAGTTCACATGTGACCTATTTTCTTTTCGCATGTGAATATTTTAATTCACGTGTGAAAATAGCCAATCACATGTGAAAACGCAAATTTCACATGCAATTTTTTTTTCCGTAAGGGCTTGCCTTCTAGATCTTACTGAAGGGAATACGGATCAACATTCTTCTGACGGCTCTGAGCAACGTTCAATAACACACAGGGTCATCCAGGGATTTGGGAGGGGGGGCGGGGGGGGAGTGGATAAATCAGGTCCAGCAGTGCCGTTCAGGAGACACAGGGGCATCAGGGCTCACGGTCTCCCTGCCCTCCCGCCACGGAATGAGCAACCCAAACATGGCCCTCCCCTGTTAACAGCAATCAATCTTTTCCATCACTGCCTGCTGATCATCAGAGGTGAGGTGAAAGAGGAATGATTTACTTTCAAGGCTATATTGAGGCTGTATATACACTCAGGTCTTCGTAAGGTTAGATTTGTGGTTCTGATGTTGCACCTCCCTGGACTAACTCTGTGTGACCTCATATTTCTCTCTGCCTTGCCATCGGAATGGTCTTTAGTGTATTACGAGCGCATGAAATGCCCTGTATATCACATTAATCACGAGGCATGTGGCTGCAAAGGTGCAGGCCATATGTGTGGACATCAGACCTGGGTCAAAAACTTTGAATATACTTTAACCCATTAGACACCAGTAAAATTCCTCTAGTTTGCTGACAATGTTAAATGTTGAATCCATTTTCACCAATATTCACAACAAAATTATTTTTTCATGATTTCCAGAGGTTTTTGTTAGTCACATGTTACATTCAAAACTTCTTTAAATTCTTTAAGTCTTTAAATATTACAAAAAAGATTTTGACCCAGATTTGGTTGACACTTTAAAAAAAAAAAAGGTTTAACACTTTTTAAATAGCATGGAAGTAAGTCCCTCTATGGTCAGTGATTCTCTCTCTACAATAATTTGGGTTGGTCCGATTCATATTTGAATTCAAGTTTGAAGGAATCCAGCTACATGAGATGTTTGTAGAATCTGTGCATCTTTTCACAGTCAGTGAGCTAATCTATATACAGGCTTGAAGTACTCTGATTTTTTCCAGGCTGTGACCAGAGGTATGGGGGAACTGAGGTACAGGGTGAGGGAGTATTGACAAAGGCAGGTGCTTCTGAGTGGCCACACACAGTCTTTATACAACCCTAATGTATGTGTGCGTGAGTGTGTCAGTCACACTCTAATTACAAATGTTCCTGGAGTTTTAACCCCATGCCCCCCAACACCTTCCAAAACAGGAGTTTTGATATCCATACAGTAGGCCGCAGGGTTAAGAGCCAGGCCAAAGGGCAGACAGCATTTGGGGAATTCCTGCCACAATCACTGATAGCTGGAGGATAAATGAGGTCAGGAACTGACTGACTTGGACAAACTTTCCCAGAGGGCTATACCATGTTAGTCACAAGCAGGGGTGGACACTCAATTATGCAAAAAAAAAAAAAAAGTATTTTCCCATTTCAACTTTTTCCACACAATGGGCCTCATTTATCATTCATGCATCAAAGCTGATCGTGAAGTGTGTGCACGACCATTTTTCCGGCTTTATAAAAATAAACATGGGTGTACGGTACGATGAAATCTCATGACAGCTCTTGACTTTGCATACGCTTCTTTTCAATGGCGATGCAGCAACATTGCATACAATGAACAGCGAGGGCACAATAGTGAAGCCTAAATAATGGAAAAAATTAGTTTGGAGCACTGAGAATTCAACAGGTGGAAAACTTATGTGAGCTTAAACATCAGACAGTCACATTAAATTAGTCGTAAAAAAAAAGTGAAATAACGTCCAAGGCATTCCATTTCTGAAAATATGAAAAGCCGTTCATGCATCTGGGCAATATTTTTAAATGCGCTCGCATTGTCGCTCTACACATACGTTGTGTAGCCTAATTGGCAGAAGTAATATCTGAATAAGTACATTTTTAATTGGACACCGCTATTAGTTGCTCATCACATGTAGCCTAAATGGAATGAAGCATTAAAATGGTTAAAATTATTCAAGCAGCAATCAGCCTCTGAATAAGGATTTATTGGAGACAGCCATATGAAAATAATTACGCATCACCAGTCACCATGAAAAACACAAAAATGTAAAACTTTTTAATCTTGTCTAAGAATGGAAAAACTAGCTTTATTAGTCTAGAAAATGCTGCACCCCGGCATGAAAATATTTGATGCCTCCAGTGTAGGTAGAAAAAGATGCTCGTGGGGGTAAGTCGCAGTCAATAATATCCCCCACCGTCTCGTCTGCAGGTGAGCGGTCCGGCGTGCCCTTTCATCCACCTGTACTGCCATAACCTTTTTTGTTATGGGTTATTTAAAAAATAAATCTCAGCTGTAGGCTTAGGCTATTCAGAAGAAGCACTATTTACAGCACTGGTTATCCGCTGCCACATAGCAGCTTTTGAGCTAGGCTGCACACTACTAACGCTCCAAAAAAGCACACGCTTATTTTCATGTTCAGTCAAAAGCATTATATTTCACCCTCACAGAAAAATTAGTCTTCTTTGCTTTCCTGTTGCCCACCCTGGTCAATAATACTGAGAAAACCGCATTGGTGTGTGTTTTTTAGAAGAGGTGGCCTAGGTGTTAAATAAGGTGTGTGAATATGGTAATTCATAATGATGTGTACACGCTTGCTAATATACGATCAAGTCTGATTTATCAACCTGCTAACACTTTTACGCTCAGATGCTCAGTGGTTTTTGCCAGTTTGATGAATCGCACGTGAGAATTTTCGTATGCAAGTTGGTACGCTCAAATAGATGCTCATTTTAATGACCATATTGATAAATGAGGCCCAATATGATTCTAAGAGTTTAA
Source organism: Ilyophis sp. 1 JC-2022 (assembly GCA_022702515.1). Classification (NCBI taxonomy): domain Eukaryota; kingdom Metazoa; phylum Chordata; class Actinopteri; order Anguilliformes; family Synaphobranchidae; genus Ilyophis; species Ilyophis sp. 1 JC-2022. Next base: position 119,919,517 of record CM040395.1, on the reverse strand, counting down.
AAGGCAAATACAAGCATTTGAAATCAGACAACTGAAATTTTCGGTTTTCAACACAAACTTCAGCAACTATAACCTTTACACACTATAACAGAAAGACCGTTTACAGGACCCAAGGAAATGGATCACATCACACCTGAATGTGCATCTCTACAATGGCTGCATTTGCTTTTTAAGCTCTAAAAGTTTGGAAACAGAATTCACATTTCACAATTCACATTTTAACAATAGTATTAGCTAAAGCAAGCCCACAAGTCTGCCTTCCAAATGTAAATTATTTTGGTATGGCAGACCTAGCCTCTGGTTTCAAAGGCGATTCGGGCGCGGCTTCTCTTCTGTCCTGCTACTCTGCCTGGAGAGGGAGAGCACCTTTCTGATCCCCCGTCCCAGTAAAAGTCAGGCAAAACACTAGCAATAGCTTAAGGCTTACCCATTATGCTACTACTGTTGAAATATTTTGCCCATTCGCTCAGAATTGGCGTTTGGTTCCTGCGAATCACTTTCGCTAACCTATCCTACTAACGCTAGCTAACTGTTAGTTAACCAGCAGCTAGCTAGCTAGCAGTGTATAATTAATTAACATTACTCTAATGTGGGAATTGTTTTTTATTGCTGCAAGAAGGGAATCGAAAAAATGAGCTACGACTACAAATGCTATCCAGCTAGCAAGTGCAGAGCAGAGATTAATGTGATTAATGAACTTGTTTTTTGCTCATTTCAAGAATGTTTGTCAACCTAGCTAATCATACATTGTTTAGCATGTTTTACCACATTAGATAGCTACAGCTAATGATAGATCATTTTTAGAATAATCTTTTTTTAGAAATCACCAAAATCCACTATTTAAAAGTGTTTTTAAAAAAAAAAAAATTGCTCGTGCATTTCACCCCCCAGCTTGTTTGCTGAAATTACACCACTGGTTTGTACTTGGATGGGAGACCTCATAGGAAAACTAAGTTACTGTTGGAAGAAGTGTTAGTGGGTTAGTAGTGGACACACATTTTCTGCACCAAATAGAAAACCCAATACCCAGGACAATGATGGATGTACTGTGCTATTCTTCAGATGAGGAATTAAATTGATGTCCTCATTTAATGTGGTAACTGAAGATCCGATGGCACTTTTTGGGCAAAATCCCAAAAGAACTGTCTCTCTGGACACTAAGCCTGAGCCAAGCACGTCATAGTCAAAATCTGATCCGTATCCGGATGCCAAGCCCCAGTAGTCGTGGTCACAGTAAAAATAATAAAAACCCCGGAACACAGGCTGCTCTGTGCGGCTGACACTTATTGTTATTGGTGTTGTTTCTCTGTAAAATGGCTAAGGCTGGGTGTTTGTTGTAGAAAACATTGGCTAAAGTCGTGGAGCAGTCACAGCAAAGTTGTTGAAAATCATGGGTAACTGAAAAAAAAGAGGCAGGAATCACAGAGTGTTTTAAAAAAACATAAATTTATTAAATTAATGAAGAGATCTCATTTTCAGGAATGAGAAACAATTTAAATAACATGCGCAACTGTAGCAACAGTTACAAGTGTTCTACGTTTAAAAAAACAATCAGCAGGCAGTTGCCGATAGAAGAGAATATGAGTGTAAAAATGCATTGATAGGCTGGTGCATTTAATCTTTTTGACCCATAACAGCAAACCTTTTTGCCTTTAATTTAATAGAACGTTGTTAGAAACAGAGCATGCTCAAATTGCATTACTGACATAATAAACTAGGTTTAACAGGTTAACATTTTTTCTTTAAAGTTTGGTTTAGTACAACATGTTGTACATTGCAAGGTTTGAGTCCTCGTAAATGTTTGTTGGCCACTGGAGTGCTTTGGCAGGGCCCATCAAATCTACTTTTTAAACTTTATTTTGGCTTCCCGTGGCTTTCTGAGGGTTATTCTACAAAATATGATTACAAAGTTCCAGATAACTATGAGAACGAAGGCTGTATCATCGCATCCCATTAGATTAGAGATTTCAGTTGATGAAAATGCATGAGAATCTGGTTCAGGATTGTGATTTATTCATACATATTGTTAGCTGCTGATATTGAAGAAAGTGAGGTTATCTGAGGTTATTTCATGGTGTTATCTGGCTAACTTGCTTATCCTGCATTGAATAATAATTGAATAATAATTCACTGAGGTTCATAACGCATATGTACAATCCATGTATCATCCATCACCATGGTGAAAGGCCAAAAAGATCTCACAGAATAAACAAAACAAGAGGTTGTTGACCTTCACCACTCAGGAGGTGGTTACAAATAAATACATAAATAAATAAGTAAATAAAAAACTGAAGCTACCACTTAACACTGTTTGGTTAATAATAGAGAAATCAAACCACATGGACCAGTAGTAAACCTACCTGGGCCACGTTTCCCGATAACGATCAATCTTAGGGTGCGATTTCAACGAGCAATTCTACGATGGCTCTTTAATTTGTAACACGCATTTCCCAAAACAGTTCTTAAAGCGTGAACACGCAGTCACCTCTTAAGTGCTACTTAACCAGAAGTGTAAAATCCGGGTTCAGAAAGTAAAAAGTAGTATTTAGTTCCAATCACCTGGATTTGCGAATTTGCACAATTCTTCAGCCAGGAGGTAGAACTAATTAGTGAAATCAGCTGGCTGCATTCATGGGCGGAAGAAACACATAGCAGGACTTTTCCTTTCTGATCCCCGGATTTTACATCTCTGTAGGTTACTTATGTCTGTGGTGTTGCTGATACGAGGAGGAGGAGCGATAGATTGGGAGATGTGAACCCCACTGTGATGCCAAATACATGGCCGGTTAGGCACGTCAAAGTTTATTTTGAAATAAAATATTTTCCCCACTGATTTTACTTGTCTCAAACATATTTATTTATAGGACTATTTAATGAATGGCTTTTATGGGTCATTTCCAAATATATAAAAATAAATAAATAAATAGACATAAATATTTTTGCATCTAACATCACTATAACAAAAACTATCAGTGGTTATGGTAACTGTAAAATGAAATGAACACTAACATGAAAAATCGAATAAAGTATGTGATTTAGGGGTTTCTAAAATGCACTACGACTACGACTGGTCTGGAGTAATTGTTAATCTATGAACGTTTCTAAGAGTGTCTTTTGGGAAACGCACCCAAAGTTCAAGAAGCATCGTACGAAGGGTTTTACGACGTCTTAGGAGTGGGTGTTCTTGGCGGCGAACCTTACCGTAAACAGACTAGCATATGCACAGATTAACACCAGAACATGTCAACATGTTAATCTTCCCCAACAAAAATGTGTAGGCTAGCTAATAAGTAGACTAAATTTGATTTAGTTTAGCCTAGTTCATGTCATAGCCTAATGACTATTCCCCCCTCAAAAGATCCGGTTATAGCATAGGCTAGCATGTCCATTTAAAAATAATTAGGGCTACAATGTAGGCTGCTATTTGTAGGCTATACTATGTATATTACAATTTATTATTTGTTATGTTTAATGTTACATTTTGAAAGCAAGAAATGTCCATTCTGTGTATGAATGCATTTTTAAATTGGGGGTTTTGGGTTGGGTATTAGGCTATGTGGGTCATAACTGTGGAACGTTTCAGCATTTCTAACCGTTAATTAACCGAATAATGATGTCGACTAACCGGTTGCAAAACTATCTGTTATCAACATCCCTATGGTAACACTTTACAATAAGGGAACACACCTCATGCCTGAATTAATGCATGACTCATCATGATTTCATCATGATTTAATGCATGAATTAATGCATGATGTATCATGAACTCTGTGCGGTTCAATATTAATAAATGATCAAGGCATTATTAGTTCATGTGATTACTGTACACTTAATGTATCATCAATTAATGAACATTAACTCATAGTTAAGTCATACATTAAGTAACATGTCATCAAAGTAGCTGCAAACCAGTTAGGTAGACAAAAGCTTCTCAGACCATCAGTGGTGGATTTATCTATATCGGGGCCGCTAAAACTCAGAAAAAACGCTGACAAAGCTGTTCGCTTAAAAAAAAATTCTGCCAGTGTGGCTTCTAAGCCCCATCTATCATTTACCTGTGAAAATGGTGACAGTAATATCAAATGCTTTATGTTATTTTAATTTATCTTAGAAAGTGCATAATTAGTATTTATAGTCTATATTTGCCAATATTCAGTCATTCAGACTATGCTTCTGGGCAAACCCTATAGTAGGCCCATCTCTAATGTGTCATAAAAAAATCACGTTTAATAGACTTGATGGTGATCTTTGTAAATAATATGGAGTCAATGTGTGTGGATTATGACAGCCATTCATGTTTTAGAGAATGAGTACTTTGTACTTATTTTTCAATTATATAGTTACCAATACTCAAGGTTAATATATACGCTATTTGTTGGAAAAATTGGGTCGGGGTTGAGTGTGATACCCCAAAAATATCAAGTGGCAGTTCTGAGAGCACAAACAACCGTGTTAATGAGAGAGGTCAGAGAAGAATGGCCAGACACATTCAAGCTAACAGAAAGGCCAAAAAAATTATAATTAACAACAGTGGTGAGCAGAAGGGCATCACTGAATGCACATGTTGAACCCTGAAAGGGATGGGCTGCAGCAACAGAACATTAGATAGTACTAGGTTGGTATTCCTAATACAGTGGATACTGAGTGTAAATTGTAAGTTCACCATTTATCATTAAATTTCATCATTATTTCACACATGCAATCACCATTACTTCCTAAGTACTTGACTGACTTGTGTCCCTCTAAGTAAAGTCATGGCATGATACTAATTTGTAAATGATTACTTAATGTAGATTGATAGGAGGCAAGCATTTGTTAACCATGAGTTCATCATTACTTAATTATGAGTTCAATGAATTGTGACCCTTCAAGTAAAGTCACACACAATTCTTCATATAGTAATGATTACCCCATCATCACATCACTATTACTTAATAAATAGCTCAATGATTTCTGCACCCTTGAAAACATAATATTAAAATAAACCAGTCAAAAGTCATCCAAATAGAACATCAATGTTTTATTAATTATACACGTGGAACACAATTTATTAAGACATTCAAAAGGACCTCAATCCCATTTCCTCTCAGTCGCCATATCTGATTTTTATAAATCCCCTTAGCCCTCTCTATATTTTGTGTATGTCCCACTGTTAGGATCAATAAAGCTCCTGCTGTGGTTAATAATTAAATGTGTGTATCCAGCAGTGGCAACGCCACTGATCACTTATTGTTGTGGTCCCCCGACGAACGTGTCTTCAAAATTTGGGAGCAGTCTTCACCAGTCTCAGAACTGGCCATTTCCTCTGATACCTCAAAATCCCAAAAACCCATTTCCGCCTCCTCCATGTTCTGCCATATCTCCCACGACCCTACTGTTAAAAGAAGATCATTTACAAATTAAAACTAGAATGGCACTCAGATAGACACCAAAAAAAGTGGGCAATACACTGAACTCTATGATATTGAACGGACTCAACTGCTTGCTTCTATTGCCGAAGTTACAGCAACCAATATGGCTTCCAGTGCACTGCACCTCTCAATTTCCGCTTGGGCTATAATTTAGAAACCCCTGCCTTTTTCTACCAAAACTAAAAGGTTAACAGTCATATATTAAAACTAGTTATATCCGCAATACATATAAGAATAATAATCAATGCGTGATTATAGTTGACGCGATACAAAGATAGTTGTTGTTTTACTCATCGGAGATTACTCTGGTTGGTCTTCTTGAACACGTGATGATGACTAGCTGACAGAAATCAGTATGAAAAGGTTGAACTACATGTAGGTTTATTACGACATCACGTAAAGTAGTTGAATCTAATTCAGTTCAATATTTCTATATATATATATATAATTTAAAAAAAAAATAATATATATATATATATATATATATATGTCTGGTGGCAACTGAAGGATAACTAAGTTAGGCTACTGTACATGCTCCTCGCAAAATCAAATTATTTAAATAAGTCCAGTCCTGAGCTCACATGACAGGGTAACGTTAGATATACAAATTTTACTCCGAAAAGGACATTTCTAAGGGAATTATGCAATTTAACATTTGCCTAACTAGCTACTGTAACAGTTAGCAGCAATATGCAAATCCCTGTGTGTTCTAATACTAATGCCACTGAACAAGCCTAAATAAATTTGACATTGGCAAGCCAGCAAGCAAAATTACAAGTGATAGTAGGCCTCATAGCAGCTAGCTTGCTAGCTATTTGTGTCTGAGATTGATTCGCTGCTACGTCGATTTTTTTTGCAAACATAGCCAACATTGAACGCATTTACAATGAGCTAACTAGCTACATAAACTACTTACCGGAATTTAAGTAACATTCATTTAGTTTTTTCACTTAGCTTAGCAACTAAAATTACATAACGTATGCTTAGAATGACGCGCATCTGCCCGGCGCTAGCCGGTTTTAAAGTTGGTTTTCGTTGGATAGTCGCAATCATAACGGGTTGTAAGTAGTAGTACTGGGCCATGACAACATAGCCATAATCTAAAAAGAAAAGGGAAACTTCATTTCGTCTGTCTGATAATGACCCGTTTCAGTGTAAAAACTCCCACTGACTTCCATTCATTCAAAGAGCGCCTGTTGTCTGTCTAATTACGGTTGTGGTTTTTGTATACGGAAAGCTAAAGGCGACAAAAGTCACAAACAGGTTATCTGGATTGTAAAAAATAAAAACGCTTTTAATAATTTCCTTAGCCTCCAATCAGTAGATAGTAGATTCACTTCCTATTTTTATTTTTCCTATTTTCACGGTCCTAGCATGCGTGTAATTGTAGGCTAGATTAATCATTATTGTACCCGTTCCCTAATCAGAGTCATATGTTGAGTAAGTCATATGTTGACCAACCAGAGTCTTTTGTTGGCTGTACAATAAGTAAAACATCAATACTATATGTTTGTTATTGTGTCAAGTAAAATCACAGATTGATTATTCTGTATTATGGTATAACTTAGTTGAAAATATGACTAAAGCATCATAGTTTTAGTAGAAACATATTAGAAGTAGGCGTAGGGTTCACCCAGCAGCTTATGAGTCTGAATGATTGAATATTGCAAATAGGCTAATATTATAAATAAATGACAAATCATACATTTCCTAAGATAAATTAAATTAAAATAACATAAAACATGTGATATTGTAAGCCACACAGATCCTGTCTCCTTATATGCACAAGCAATGGGGGGGGGTTGTTATAAAAATGGGTGATTTATAAAAATCTGAATTTCTGTTGTTTTAAAAGCGAACAGCTTTGTCAGCACACTGTCAGGAAGAGTTTTGGGGGCCCCAAAATGGATAAATCCACCACTGATGGTCTGAGAAGCTTTTGTCTACCTAACTGGTTTGCAGCTACTTTGATGACATGTTACTTAATGTATGACTTAACTGTGAGTTAATGTTCATTAACTGATGATACATTAAGTGTACAGTAATCACATGAACTAATAATGCCTTGATCATTTATTAATATTGAACCGCACAGAGTTCATGATACATCATGCATTAATTCATGCATTAAATCATTATGAAATCATGATGAGTCATGCATTAATTCAGGCATGAGGTGTGTTCCCTTATTGTAAAGTGTTACCATCCCTATTAAGTAGTAGTTCTGTCCTTTTGGTGTTAGTCTGAAAGTCCATATTTAAGCATCTAGAAAACTTCTATTTTGAATAATGTCTCATCAGGGGCTGATAAGTGTCATGACTCAATTGAAAGCAACACATTTCAGGTGTGACGCAGGTGGATGGATTATCGCAGCTTTATAAATGACCAGGTAATGATGGCGTGTAATCACGCATTATGCCAGTTTTAGCACGGGAAGACTACGCAAATGGTACAACAGGAGGGAACGGGTGTTCAGGGACCACACGGATTTCCTGGCCCATGATGATGACTGGCTAATGTGCCAATTTCAATTCCCAAGAGCCATTATCTTGGAATTATGTGCTGAATTGGGCCCAGCTTGACAGTTAAAGGTACTGTTGTGTTTTGTTTTTTAAAGTTGGTGAAACAAAATAGATTGATTAACTATTTATTTTTTCATTACATTGCCATGTGTCAAAATCTTTTCACAGTTTTGTATCTCCCTTTGCTATGAGGAACATTGACAGCATGCAATACATGAACGCTTGCTAGAAATTGTAATTATGAGAAAGGGCTTTAATTGAATAAGAAAATGGACATGTTAAGCATTATAATTGAATGCGTTGACATGTTAACTTTGACAGCCCTAATAAGTATGTTAATATAATTATTCCTGGTATGGAAGAATCACCAGACCCTGCAGACACAATGTAATGTGCATGAATTTTCATGTGTGTGCAACCAAAACAATGGTGGACAATCTGCCATGCCAGTGCTGCATGCTGGGAATTGAACTTGAACAAAAAATGTTTACATACAAATTAGGCGCTTGATCCTGGAGATGAGAGGCTACAAGACACTTGTGGAATATTTATCTGATATTTATCTTTTTTAAAATGTGCCTGTAGATTTTTTGGTCAGAAGAAATGTGATGAGAATTATTTTTTTCCAAAGGATGAAAACTGATGGAAGAAACGACAACAGTAATCGTTTAGCTTGCCAAGCTGCTACCACAAGTATCCATGGATGAGCAGTGAACCTATTCGCTTGGACATATTTTTGGAATCCTATTCTTATGCCACATATTTGGTTTGGTAGCGACTAACACTGACTTAGCTAGCACATCATGTTATTGCAGTAAGGTTGTGGTCATTTAAAATGCTATAGCAACATTTATACCTTTTTACCACGCTGAATCACTACAGCAATGTTTTTCCCACAGGTAAAAAATATGAAACTGACAAAATCACAAGAAATCAATGTTCTTGGATGCCGTGGAAAGGTATGAAAACTTTGTGTTCTTGTTCATTTGTCAGGTCACAAAGACAACCCTAGCATGTTTTCCTTGCAGGAAAAAAACAAACATGCTTCCAAATTGTGATTTGGGGTGGTACAAAATGATTGGAAGGCAGTAATTAAAGATATGATTTTAGCCTCCATTTCAAGCAAAAAAATTTAAAACTGCCACTGGCACAAACTAAAATGTAGCCAGCCAAACTTCTTGTTATAAGAAAACAAGCTTTGTTATTATAACCAGAATTTGTATTTTCATTACTGCCCACACATGCAAAGAAACACTTTTCTTTTTTAAATCAATATAAAATGAGAGAATAACAAAATAATAATTAAAAAAAGCTAATTTCCTCATTTGGGTATAGTCTCCATTTAGCCCTGTGATGCTCAGAAACCCTCACCCTCACTCAAGTCCCTCAAAACTAAGAAAACCCCAGCCAGACCCCAATCCACAAACTCCATCCCCCAAAAAACCCAAACAGATCCCCACCCCCAACAACATACAAGATACTGTATAAAATACTGTAAGACATACACAATAAAAACAGAGGTAAAAGAAAAAAATTGAGAATGAATAATAACTCTACTTATGTATTATTATGCAAAAGAACTATACAAAGTATATCATGGCTAAGGGCTTTCAGGGCTGTTTCAGATACATAATGATATGGCATTACAGTAGAGTGGAAATGTAACCTTGTCGAAAAATAATAATAATCCGTATTAGCATACAAACCATGGCGCGACATTAATAATTTCTATTGTAAAACCTGTTTTAAAATTCTGTACTTGCAACCTATGAAACAAATATATTTATTCATAGCAGTACCTTATCAATCTTAATAATAACTTCAATAAAACATTTTCTGCCAAAAACCCAGAGTCATATAGTTTTACAACCAAACAAAATAAACAAACAAACAAATAAATAAATCCGCAGCAGCATTTGGCTACTTGTCAGGAATAACAGTACCGTGTGTAAACTTCCAGTAGATGTGCTATTCTATCATAGTCATTTGTGTGCTCTTGGGCCAGTGCCCATGTTTCACACAAGGCTGCTATAATTCCAGCTAAATCCACTCCACTGACAAGTGATTTGTAGTATTCAAGGATAAACTTAATACAGATGTAACAATCAGGTTTATATAGTGATACATTGAACCTAGATGAACCATCACCTAAACAATTGAGCCAACATGGTATGGTTTATCTAGGTTTATTATTGCCATTATTACTAGTAGTAGCAGTAGTATTAGTATGATCATAATAATTAATAATAATAATAATAATGATAACAATTACTTGATTTTCAACACATATTATGCTATAACACAATTGCTGCAGAAAATTGGTAGCCTCATATATATAATATAAGCCTGGGAAAAGCAGTACAGAGATAAACCTCTCCACCTTTCACGATGTAACCAATATTTTCTAACCAACCACAACGACTCGGTGAAGGTCTACAATGAAGGCAGCAATGTGTCGAATTCCGTATTTGAATAGCACGAAAGGGAGACTGCCAAATATCGCCTCCTGAGAATCTAAGATGACATGTCCCTGGCATATCTATTGCTGCTACAATAGGTGCTTTTCCCAGGCAGTAAAGTAAGACTGTCTTGAGATCTGACCATATGGTTTCTAAGACAAGTCAACTGGTCACGAGGTTCACTGTATTCTCTATCCGAGTCCTCCCTCCGCTTTGTGTTTTTTAATGCTTCATGAAACCAGTGTGTTCATTCTTCCGTTAACCATTCTCTGTTAAAGAGAAGGATGGTAAATATAAACATTAAACCACCCTTCATTGTGTAATTATCAAGTAATAACACCGTGGATATTATAATGAATACACATAGATATAATTACATAGACCTATAGTTGTCAATTGTAAGTAAAAAGATACTATCTATCATGTGCTTTCAAAAACAAAAACATTAAAAACAAACCGTGAGTAGAAATGTCATAAAGAAAGAATGGTATTGTATCTGGACTTTGCCATTGCCCTTTGGGACTGCTGGCCACAGTTAGCACTAGCATCATCCAGGAATGCATCTCATTCAATCCAATCCAATCCATTTTATTTATAAAACAACTGAGTTGACCAGTGCTGTACAGTAGTCAACAAAGCATAAAAACGCAGCAGCAACACGCAGGACATAACAATAAGACAATAAAACAGTAAAAGAATAAAACAGAATAAAAACAGTAAAAGAATAAAAACAGAATAAAAACAGACAAACAAGAAACCATGCGACTCTCATGGACTAATCTTTAAAAGGCCAAAGAGAACAAGTGCGTCTTTAGGCGTGATTTAAAAATATGGAGCGTAGGGGCCAGCCTGACAGGGAGGGGTAACTCATTCCAGAGTTTGGGGGCAGCTACACTAAAAGCTCGGTCTCCCCTGCATTTTAGCTTGGCTTTAGGGACCACCAGGAGGGACTGGTCAGCCGACCTCAGGGTTCGAGAAGGTGTATAGGGGTGGAGGAGGTCGGTGATATATGATGGGGCCAGTCCATTCAGGGCTTTATATGCAAACAATACAATTTTAAAATGAATGCGAAAATGCACAGGAAGCCAGTGGAGAGAGGTCAACACAGGGGTGATGTGCTCATGTTTTCGAGTGCCTGTTAAAAGCCGAGCCGCTGCGTTTTGGACCAGCTGCAGCCGTGACAGCAAGGCCTGACTGATGCCAACATACAGGGCATTGCAGTAGTCAAGTCTGGTCGAAATAAAAGCGTGCATAACTTTTTCCGGTCTTTAAAAGTTAAAAAAGGCTTGATTTTTGAGAGCTGTTTGAGCTGGAAGAAGCTGGACCTGACCACAGAATTTACTTGTTTATCAAATTTTAACTCACTGTCAAATTTAACTCCCAGGTTAGTGACAGTGGTTTTGGTAGCTGATTCAAGGGGGCCCAGGTCTGGAAGTACAGTACCAGGACCACTAGGTCCAAAAACAATGACCTCTGTCTTTTTGTCATTAAAATTTAAAAAGTTCAAGGCTAGCCAGGCTTTGATGTCCTTGAGGCATTCTAGCAGAGATTTCAGGGAGTTCGGGTCATTGTGTTTCAGAGGCAGGTATATCTGAGAATCATCTGCATAAAAATGGAAGGAGATGCCATGTTTTTTAATGATGGGCCCTAAAGGGAGAAGATACAGAGCAAAGAGGAGGGGGCCAAGGATGGAACCTTGGGGAACCCCACATGGGAGGGGCGCAGAGGAGGACAGGAACTTACCGAGACCTACAGAAAAACTTCTGTTTGCTAGGTAGGACCGAAACCACTCCAGGGCAATGCCTTTGATTCCCACATAATGCTCTAAGCGAGCTATAAGGATGGCATGGTCTACTGTGTCAAAGGCAGCAGTTAAATCTAAAAGCACAAGAATAATGGAGTCCCCAGAGTCGGAGGCTAATAACATGTCATTAAAAACTTTTAACAGAGCAGATTCTGTGCTGTGAAGGGCTTTAAAACCAGACTGGAAAACCTCAAGTATGCCATGTGCATCTAGAAAAGCCTACAGCTTTAAGGCTACCACTTTTTCCAGAATCTTTGATATAAAAGGGAGCTTGGAGATTGGTCTGAAATTAGAGAGGATCGAGGTGTCCAGACCAGGTTTTTTTTTTAGCAGAGGCTGAACCACGGCCTGGTTATAGCTTGCTGGTACATTACCTGAAAACAGGCTGCTGTTTATCAAGATTTGGACAGAGGGTACAATAGTGTCCCAAATTTCTTTAAAAAAGCGAGGGGGAATAGCATCAGTGGGGGAGCCAGAGGGTTTCATTTGAGCAACAATTTTCTTCAAACTGGAGAGAGAAACAGGCTCAAATTGATTAAAAACAGCAGAGCAAGAGGCAGGAACAGACGGATCATAGCAAGGAGGTAAAATGTTAGCTCTTATGGTTGCTATTTTTTCAACAAAGAAATGCAGAAACTCTTCACAGGTTTCAGTGGAAGCTTCCAGGCAACTGGATTGGGGGGGGTTAAGAACAGAGTTAATAGTACTAAATAAAACACGGGGCTTATCGCAGTTATTATTAATAATATCAGAAAAGTATTTCATTTTCTGGGCCTTCACAGTAGCCTGATATTTACACCAACTTTCCTTTAATATATCATAAGACACCTTCTTCCATTTACGTTCAGCTCTCCGGCACTCCTGTCGAGCAGTTCGAGTGACGTCATTTATCCAAGGCTCAGAGTTTGATTTCAGGCGCTTGGGTTTAAGGGGAGCGACAGAATCGAGCAGAGGTGCCATCACCAGTGTAAAAGTAGTATTGCCAAACTTTCTCGCCACGCACCATATGGTGTATGCATTAAATAAAGGACTCATAAAGCTATCTATTTTTGTTATTTTATTCTGTGTGGTTATTCTAAGTTTAAATGTGAAATATTTTAACAATGTAATTATGGATCATATCACTGCAATGTAACAGTTTCCCAGATATTTTTTCCTATGGTTGGTGAACCCAAAACCCTATATAGAGTGGTCAAGAAGCATGAACCCCCATTAAGTCAATTATCACAATCATACTAATATCTAAATAGGATAAATACATGCAAATACAGGTGAATACAGGTAAAGTGGGACACTTTCTGATCATTTACATTTTGCATAGTTTTAAATTATGATCCAAATGGTTTAAATGTCAGAGCTACGGAAACTTATCATAAACTTAGTTTATTTTTAGTAATGGAAGTATATACACAAAGATAAAGATGATGAAATTGAAGTGTCCCTGCTGTCCCACTTTACCTGTATTCACCATACTGTTTACATCATGAATTAAGTCTCAGCAGCAGCTGACAGCTACACAGCTGAGTCAAGTACTTGTCTGAACACATGCAAACTCCATTTATGTACAAATGTATTTATTAATACTGTTGAAATTCACAAATATACATATACATTCTTGACAAGTTCTTTACAAAGTTCTTTGCAATTAGATGGATAGTTATACACGAGTAGGCCTCTACAACATACAAGTGATTTACTACTTGTGCGTGTTAATACAATACAACTACAATCAGTCCCTCCAGGAATAAGTGATCTTGCGATTGCAAGAATTAATGCAAATTCAACCAATCTAATTATTTGCGATAGCTTGCAATTTTGTCCAATCCCCGCAATATTTTCGCATAAAATGGTCAAATCAGAAAAAAAACGCTTGTAAATTTTGTCAATTGCTGCAATTTCCCCTCATAAAATGATCTTTGGTTGGGGGGGAGTTTTTTAAACAATCGCAATTTTTTCCAGCTGACAATTGCAATTTTCAAACATTCCCACAATTGTATTGCAAAATAACCCAAAAAGGTCAAAAATAGCATCGCAATTTTTGAGAGAAAAGCCGCTGCAAATTCAATCATTTTGGACAAAAATGTTCCCTACTTCATTAACCCTTCACTAACCTTTTAAAGACCATAATGTCTTTGAAGGTGCACCTGCATGCTTCATGCTGCCACATGCATGTGCAACCTGTTCTCTTCCTGTCTGCATGGGGAAAAAAATACTAGCCATTGCCAACTTAATCTGAATTAAAAAAGACATAAATAATTAAACTAAACTTAAGCTGCTTGAATTCATGCATTGTCCATCGAAATACACGACGATGGTGTGGACTGTGTCATTAGCTAATATAGCTAGCTAGCTAGTTATCAATTCACTTAAATAATTTCAATTTAGCTGGTTAGTAAGCTAGCTAGTAGCTACGGAGCTAATAAGAACGAGCTAACGTTAATGCATTTCGGTTCAAGATGCATCTAACATTACATTTCGACTCTGAAATTTCAATTGATTACAATTAGTGTGTAAGCTTGCTAACTAAGTTTGCTGCCCAACTGTCCCAGTGCCTCGATCTAGCTACCTAGCTAATGTTAGTGGCTGAAGTTGACCACTTAACGTTAAAAATTGAGGAACACATGCAACAATGCTTCAGTCAGAAATACGACCAACTGTTGTACAATACTGATAATGATGCCAAATATGCTTGTTTTTATGTACACATCTCACCTGTGTTTTGAAGTCTAGCTAGATGACTTGATCTGATCGGTCGACACGTCTCTTCCTCTGAGCTGTTTCCCGCAGTCTCTGGTCGCAGCGGTTTGGCGGTAGCGGAGAGAAACGTTCCATCTGTCTACTAGAAGATAGTCGTGCACAGGCACTCAAATGGCGCAACGTGTCGTATCTACTCTAGCTCAATGATAAAGTCGCATGTTTTCATATATGGCAGCAGATACAATCAGATTCTTCACTACATAAAATTCGGGTTGCATTACAGGTTACCTAAGTTTTCTAAATTAAATAAACGCCATATGGTCTGCGAAAAAGTAGTATTGCCAGGCAATAGTTGTTTGAAAAGTAGTATTGCCATGGCAATACTGGCAATATTGACGGCGGCGGCCATGGAATCGAGGATGTTTTGACAGGTGGAGAGAAATTTAGAGTTTAACTCCTCTGTATTTAAACGGAGTGAGGACTCAGATTCAGCCTCAATAGCACTATTAAAGGCAACAGAGAACTGGACGGCAGTGGAAGGTTTAAACATGCGACAGGAACGGACAGGTGCGGTATGACAGGGAAGAGAAATCTCAAATATAATAGGCATATGATCAGAAAAGACGGCGTCACATATTTCAACATTAAGAACAGGCAGACTATATGACAAGATAAGATCAAGAGTGTGTCCGTGCACTTGTGTGGGACCAGTCACAGACTGCACAAGTTCAAACTCATCAATGAGATTTAAAAAGTCCCTCACCAACGGCTTACTAGGACAACAGACGTGGACGTTCATATCACCAAAAATTATGACATGATCATACTTAGGCATTATGCCAGCCAGGAACTCGGAGAAGTCATTGATGAAGTATTTGTTGTATTTAGGTGGACGGTAGATGACTGCACACAGAATTGGGTGAGAGCGACCCAATTCAAACATGTTCAGTTCAAAGCTGGCGAAGGAGACAGCGGAGAGTTGCTTACAGTCAAAGCAGGTCCTAAACATGGTGGCGCACCCGCCTCCACGGCCAGTGGTTCTCGGCAAGTTCAAATATGAACAGTCAGGCGGTAAAAGTTCAGAAAAAGAGCTTAACTCACGAACACTGATCCAGGTCTCAGTCACACAAAGTAAGTCCAGTCCACGGGAGATGAAAAAATCCAGGGCTATCCTGGTAGAACCGGGGCTACCAGGCCCGGGGCATGAAAGTTAGCCGACAGGGACGCTCGACTCAGCGGGCGGAGGCTTGGGGTATTCACCCCCCCACCGCGGAGACGGGGTGAGCAGGGGCGGGAGAGCTGGGGCTGGTCATCCGAGCTGACAGCGGGTAGACCTCCCGGTAATGCTACCAGCCAGGAGCCAACAGGATCCAGGGAACGACGGGACACAAAGCGGCGATGCTGTAATCCGTGTTCAGTCAACAGGCCGCGGGGAAACTGGTTAGATGCTCCACGACGTGACAAAGCCAGGTATATCTTCAGTTTCACCTGCAGTCCGCTGCGTTTTCCGCTGCGTTTATAACGCTTCCTCCGATGAGGTGGGGCTTGGCGGTAGAGGTGCACAGGTATTACTGACAGGAACGGGGGGGGGAAAGGCATTCTGTCCACCCAGATCAAACTGGATACATTTTTCGGCAGAGAGTCGAATATTTAAAAGTGCTTGGCGATCATATACCAGTAGAGAGTCGACATGGTTAATCACACGCGACAGAAACAGCACAAACACAAACACAACTGGCAGCGGCAGACGGCAGGCCACACACACTGGCGCCATCACTTCCGGGTCTCATTGAGCACCAGGGATCCTGCTGGTCGATTGGATGCCTGCAAGAGCTGCACATGAAGTGTCTTCCTCCGACTCATGTCTGTGCAAGCCTAGTCTCAGCCTCACCCGCTTTGACGCACTTCGTACGCAGCGTCAGATGCATAGGCTTGCATAAGCTGGGTAGGACTGTGGAAAACTGACAGTCAGCACTCATTGGCTAGCAGCACTGTCAATCACAGAAGTGTGTGCGTATTTCCGGTATGACGCGGTGCATTGGGTTTTATCAGTCCAACAAGTTGTGCTATCTAATCGGTAGCTAGCGAATGCTGCGAATCCATCAAGAACAATGAGTGTTTCGGACCAAGACTAAGAGCTTAACGCAGTGGCGGGCCGTCAGGGCCAGCAAGGCCTTCTCTGCTGGCCTAAACATCATCAGAATATAAATTTAATTTTGATATATTTTTTCCACAAATATGTATTAAATTATTCCCCATAGTCTATTCTCTTCATTTCATAGCTTTCCTCTTGGTTGCGCTGCTTCCAGCCTCAGATCGAGATTTGGAGGGCTGGCCTTTATGTTAGAGCTTTTATCCAATCATATTTCAGCCATAATGTGTTGCCAGGGTCCAAGAAATCTGCCCTTAGGCCTTCAGAATAAACATTGCGGGCCCCTGTAGCTTAAAGTGAACGGAACGTTAACTGTGGCGTTAACCAATCAGATTTCGAGTTGGCGACACCGGGGCCAGCTAGCAGGCGTACGATAACGTCAGCACGTGCACGTCTTTTGATTGGATACGCACTATTGAGAGGCAGAGCTATCGCAGAGCTAGCAAACTGAACTTGAACGAGCTCATTTGTGTAGATTTCTACAAGCTGTTTTTTTTCAACCCACAATGGCTGAAGGAGGAGAAGAGATCGATTTGGTCGCAGATATAATTACGTCATTTTCAAGACGAACTTTTCAAGAAAAGCTAGACATCGTCAGAAGAGAACGGCTCGCTAGCAAGTCAAAGTGGACATTCAAGGCTAGGAATACACTTTCACCACTGTCGCAAATATATCCTTATGAACAAATGCAAATTATTTGTTTGTTTTCTTTTATTTTCAGTGAATAGTTTATGTGTCTTTATCGTCACGTTTCTTAAATGAAACTGCTTTGGGTGCGACAATGCGCTGTTTAGCGAACAAACTTGTTAAAGCTAACATACTTTTGGTGGACTTAATAAAACTTTGTAGACTAATCCCTTAAAAGCGCCTTTTATTTTAAAGTTTTGACAGTATCCAAGCGATCTTAAAGCTGGTAGTTTAACACTCTTAATTGTAAATGCGGATTTATTGATTATAAATGCTTCGGAAATATGAATATAACTGTTGTACTTGACTATGTTAAGGTGATGCAACGCCCGGTTATACTGCGTTTCTGTCTAAATGTATAGTTTCTAGAGCCATGGCGTCATAATGATGGTATTAAGAGGTGGAATAATTCAGGTAGGACTGTGTAGGACATCACTGAAGGCCTAGGTGTGAAATGCACGGCCCGCCACTGGCTTAACGCTGGATTGAAGAAAGTTTTTGAAGTTTCACACGGGTCTGTTGTTTTTGTAGTGCTGTTTCTGAATCGACCATAGACGGTCTGTGGTTGGCTATATTGCATGTCAATCAAAGGTACCATCTTGTCAATGTGGGTGGCTCTTTACCGCGTTAGGCAAGTCTATGGACCAGACTTTGTATTTATCACAGTCTGGCCTTCGCGAGACTAGTGCAAGCCTAGCTTATGAACTGCAGCATGATGAGAAGCAGTGACTGACATCATATGCTTCAGAGGAGAGCTCATTCTTGTCTCATTCTTCTCTTCTGAATCGTCAACAGAGGTTGTGATGAACAGCTTGAGCATGATTGCCCATTGCAAATTGGGGAAAAAAATACAGAAATAATTTGTTTGAATGGAGTTGAAAGCTACTGACTAAGAGAAGCACTAGATAGAAGGGTACACTTACTGAACTAGTTAAAGCTAACATGAATGGTTCTTTTGGCGCCAGAAAAAACACAGCATCAGTAAAGGAACATTGGAAAGGGAGCAGATGGCATTTGAATACCTAGCTGAAATAAAACTGCTTGTAGCACTGTTAAGAAATAAACATGTCAAATGACACATTAAAAGGTGTGTTTTATTGTTCACAAGCAGGACAATGTAATTTCATTATGCCACTCACTCCTCTCAAAAACGTGTTGATTTTTGATGGATTGCAATTCCGAACCCCATGAGCAGGTATCAAAGGGGAGGTGTACTTAATACAAATGTGGTGCCTGACAATATGCAAAATGCACAGCCTTAGTTATAGGCTAGCCGATTCATATATTAGTTTCCACCTTTTCTATTTAGAGCCTTAGGGGTTGATTTACTAAGATCCCAAATAAGGGGTGTTATTTTGCGGGTGCAGCCAAAGTATTTGCACGTGTTATCATTTCACACTTTGCGGGTGATCAACTAAGAGTCAGTATGTAAATGTAGTGGTTCGTGGCTGTTGTTTTCTTTTCTTTTGCGGTTCTTGTTCTGGTTTTCATGATTGGGAATCAATCAGATTTTTTTGTGGTTTGCAGTCTGGGCTTCTACGTGCGGGCTATTTACGTTCCTCACTTCCACTTCTCTGGTGCTTGTTTTTCTTTTGACATTGCATTCGAGCCAGGTATAGCCAGGTACTAGCGACCTCAAGATATTAAACCTTGTTTATGTTCAGTTTTATGTTGCTATTAGCTACTTAGTCAGGTAAAGGATTGTTTTCCTCCTGGTAGCGTTCGGCGCTATCATTTTTGTACATTGCTGTTCTCTAGGAGACAGTTTTTCTTTGTACCTTTGTTTTTGGTTTTACACTCTTCCGGCTCTGAGCTAAGGTAGCCGAAGTTGTTCTTTTGTTTTCTAAGTTTCCCGTTCTGCTCATGACTTGAGCTCGGGAGATTTAGTTGGGAATTCACTAGTTTATTAGTTCGCCCGTTTTTGAGGGTTTGAACACAGGGATTTTCGTTTGCGGTTGTTTAGCCTTCAGGAATTACGTTCCTTTATTATTTTCTCTCCTAGTTATTGGTCCTCACGATTGTGAGCTGACTTGTTCTGATTCCCCCACTTTCGCGTTTGAATCTCCGAACCATTAAGAAACCCATTACAGTAAATTACTCCAGCCGCAAACAACCATATTTAAATGAGAGATTTAGTGTGTTTGGAATGGTTACACTGTAAAAAAAAAGGTGAATACCAGCAGCAATGTTGCCAGTGAAAAAACCATTTCATGAATGGGAAATAGATTATAAATCCTGTTATTTTAGGGTACTGTTACACTGTACAAGCTGGTGGTTCACAATAAACCATTTCAATAGATGTCTCTTACTTTCTACAGATGTTTGTCAGGACTGAAATGATCATAACTATACTTACTAGCACTACTCGCACTGAGTATCACATCTGATGATGGGTTTTGTTTTGATTAAGTTTTTATTTGCTTTGTTATTCACTGTTTGTTATAATATTTGTTGAATTGCTTGTTTGATTCAAATACTAGTTACTCTTGTATTCTGTAACAGGATTTGCTTCATGATTAAAATTTTTTTTATTCTGACTGTTCATGATGTATGTATCCACAAATAATTTTTGTGTTTTTTGAGCGTTAGCTAAACATACATACGGGTCTTGCTAAAATGACAGTAAATGTGATTGCCTTTAGTAAATCACTTTATGCATGTTAAAGTAATCTATTTGCATGACCTCCTCCCACTAGTTCGCAAAATAACATAGGGACGCCCAATTTTGTATATTCATTCAGGCTAACGGAAAATAAATGTATCTTTCAATTTTAACACACACAGTCCTCTTCGCTTGTTGTTACTTGATCACTTCAGACAATTTTTTGCAGGTGGTAACAGTATTACGCGTACATTTCTACACTCAAACCTTTAGCAAATCGGCCCTTTTGTGCATCAATGGCTCAACATAAGCATGCTACGAAGTTAGGATGATTTTATGTAATATCCGATTCTGGCTCTGACAAAACCAAAGAGACTTATGTCTATCATGATACCCAGCTGAACCGAAATAAGAAAATACAACTTATTCAAGCCTGAGGGTTTCATATACCCACAACCCCCTCAAGCTGCATTGGAATGCATATAATGACTGGAATGGGTGAAGAAAAGGGTAAAGGGGCAAGGGTGATTGCACAGAGGGATTAACGCTTAATTTCCATCGATAACAATCCCTTCAAATGTCAGTGAAAAACAGTTATCAATGAGAACAAATAACTTAATTATGCACATTTCTTAACCTTCAAATGGCTTATTAGAGAGCATGTGGTATTATGTTAAGATGATCACGGGGGGTGAAATGATGGGAGAGGATGGCAATAATGGAAAAATGTTAGTACCCGCTAAATCTAAGAGCTAGACCCCATGGTGTCTGGTTCCCAGAGATGAGTATTCACCGTGTAATCCTGTGCAACTCGCATGCATATATAACTATCAATCCATCACAATGGCCTGCCTGTGCAGGGAATGCTGGGAAGGCCATGAAGTGAAACAGTGTATCTTAGCACCTGCTCAATCAGATGACACCATCAGACCATCATCTTGTCCCCAGCACAAGCGCAAAATAAAAAGCACCCAATGAGTAGGTCCGTCAGTTTGTTTGCTCTTTTTTTCCCCGTGGTACTCTGACATGGTACTCGTACAGTCCTCTGCCAGGTAGAGGTTGTGATAGTCTCTTAGTCAAACCACTTCTTAAACAATTATCCCATTTGCACCACATCAATCATCTAAGTTGATAATGCAATTTCCACTAATTAAGCACAGACGATGATTGTCAGCGATGTTTACAAGCGACACTTACATGTTAAATTCCCTTCGATTACTTACTGCAGGGATATGCTGCAGTGGGAAATGCCCACATAAAAAATGAGAGCAGTTATATAACATTTAACTTTTTAATTAAAAAGTTAATTAAAAAAATTGTATTGGTAATAAGAAAATTGTTTGCAGCTGAGGTATATTAAAACAAAAATGATAAATGAAATAAAAGTGGTGAATGTCATCTACAAAGTTCAAATGAAGCCTGTGATTATATGTTATCATGACCAGTTGTTGAACAGTCTCTTCTGTCGTTGATTCACAATGCTTGGTGAACATCTGCCAGTAGGAAAATACACATCTTTCTGCATCGACTGAGTTTGTTACCACAACTAAATATCGTTTTGAATAAGGTTTGGATATATTTCTTCAGCTGTATCCCAGAATTCACCCATCAGTGAAATTGCAGTGCTGTTTTTTTGTGCAAATAATTTATAATTGCCCAGCACGGATCTTCAGCTATCGTCAAAACCTGGAATTGAATGTAGTGGAAGGTTTGACACGTTGAGTCTGCACACGTGCTTGGGATCAAAAATTCTTACAGCCTTAAAGAGTAAGTGCTCTCACTGTCTCAGCCTGTCTTCGCCTACTACACAATTTTGAAAAATACTTTGTGGCATAAGAGAGGGAGAGAGAGAGTGGTTAGGGGTTGGTGGTGGTGGTGGGCGGTTGGTGTCCATCTTCATTTGCATTTATGAATGTATAATGTACAAATGATTAATTTCATGACTTGGATCAAACTATCAAACTGCATGGCCAAATATAAAAAATTATTACTTTATTCTACATTATGTTAAACTGTCCAATATTTTTTGATGCCCAAAAATGGGGGGGCTATGTACAAAAGGTTCTAGAATTTCAAAACGGTTCATCCGATATTGATGAAAATACACTTCAACCTCATTGTCATTGTATCCTTTCAAACGCTAAGTGCTATAGTACAGAACCAAAATAACGATGAGACAACTAATTTTGCAGTGGTCTCTTATTTTTTTCCAGAGCTGTATAGACCCTAGCAAAGGGTGAAACATCACGACGGACAATTTTTTCACCACGCTCAAACTTGCAGAGAGTCTTATCCATAAGAAAACCGCTTTTGTCGGGAGTGTGAACAAACAGAGACGGAAATGGAAACTGCCTCCAAGATACAGCACGCCTGTGATGGTAGATCGTGAGGGTCACCGGTCCTTTCTGCAAGGCAAAGCTCCATTTTAAAATTGTTTGTTTTGTGGATACATGCAGGCTACCTGTGCCCAGCTTGCTGGCAGGTCAAAGAGTTCTAAGAATCATTAGCCTAGCTACCAGTGGTGTGTCCAGACCAATTTTAAAGGGGGGGAGGGGGAGGGGAGGGGAGGGGGGGGGCAAGCTTGGCACAGAATTTCACATCTATGAATTACCTAATTTTACTTTTGCTTGGCTATCACATTTCTTTACAATACTGCCAAATGTTCATTTTTTAAATGATCTCATAACAATCTCTTGACAGTTCAAATTACATTGCAGACTACCAATAAAACCAATTAAAATATGAATATGACACACTGAGAGATGGATAGAGGATAGAGAGACACGACATACAGAGGGAGTGATAAATGACGTATAGAGAGAAAGGAGAGAGAATATAGAGGACGGAGGTTAGAGAGAGGATAGAGGTCAGGATAAACATAAGTTAGATAGAGGGGATTGATAGCGGAAATGCAGGAGAGAGAAAATATATAGGATTCAGAGGGAAAAGGAAGCAGAGATACAGAGGGAGAGGGAGAGACAACTAGAGGGAGCGAGAGGAATGGAGAAAGAAGAACAGGGAGGGACAAATAGAGAAGGGAGATGGAGGGAGAAAGAGGGATGAGGGAGAAAGAGGGAGGTGGGACAAAGAGAGGGGAGATAGAGCGAGGGAAAATATATAGAGACAGACAGCCTGATCATATTGCAATCACACTAAATAAAATATGTATATTGCATAACCCCCTCCACAATCTCCCTATAGCTCTCAAATAATTTTCAAACTTCAGTTGCAGTCATTTAGCAGAGCAGTCAATGCAGTCTAGTTACTGGAGGTGGGGTACAGACGTAGGCATTGCACTGCTATAAAGTGTTGGGTTTGATGTATGCAAATGCAGGTTGGCATTTTTAAAGTGCCTGCTTGTTTACCATTTCAATTACACAACTACTTGTACAGATATGACTGTGGCAGTCCCTATGTTGGTTAACTAACCTTTTGAAAAATTAACAGAAAATACCATGTAGCTCATTCAAGTATGACAAAATAGTCTTTATGGATTGTGTAAAACTAAGAATTTAGCCCATTTTCAGGTGCTGATGGACACATTCTGTTTAAAAACATTTCTTCAAACAGCAGTGAAGTTACTGAGTTGAAGTCAGATTTTATTGATTATAACATTGAGGGTAAATATAATGAGTACCGATTATATTTTAAAAGAGACCAAACACAATGGATTACCTACAAAAGTCAACATCAATAATCACCAGTGACCAGAATGAAAAATGAATTACTCTCAATTTAATGAAACTTCAGCCTATGCTGCATTTCGAAGCAATTTGAATCTGTAACCTTCATACTAAACGTTAAACTTAACGTTTAATGGCGCTTTCACATATTGAATGCGGTTCTCTGGACCGGTACCCTGGATCGCTTCCACAGATTCCATTTTGCATTCACAGTTGTAAACTTTTTCGCAGTCTGTGACACAAAATTCTATTGCATGCACCACTAACGGTTAATAACTTCAAGCCAAAATTGTAAGGGTGGACTCGGGGCGGAAGACCAGACGCGACTGAGAGGGAATCTAAAAGTTATTCCTGTGAAGGAAATAACCACAAATATTTGCGGAGACTAATCCGCGGGGAAGGTAAGAAAATAAAGATGTACCTCTCTCGACTGTTTCAGTGAGCGATATTAACTTATCTTGTGAGCTAACGAGTCTCGCAGGAAAAAATGGAACTCACTGTGTCATAATACCTGGTACCAGGAATCGTATCCTGGACAGACCTCCGCAACAGGTACCAGGATTCACTTGGTCCAGGGTTCGTTTCCATTTCACATATATGCATCCTGAAACGAATCAGGTCTCTAAATGCTCCAGGAAACGGATCAGAGAGCCATATGTGAAAAATGCGGCCAGATTAAACGTTGTCTTTGAATATCGATTAGGTTAATGTAAAATTTACTTCCATTTGATATCATTTGTAAACTGTGGGTAAAGTAACGTTTGCTTAGCAAGCTACCTTTTACCTCAGGATCGGGTAACCTAACGCAGATCACAGGTTTATTAAATTTGGTGAACATCCTTGACCGAAAACGTGACATATATAGCCTATAGATAAACAGTTTGACGTAATATGACCCAGTGCGCAAAATGCCACAAAATGTCGTTGAAAAGGCGTCCAAGTTTCCAACACAATTTAGCCATCCATGGACGACTGTTGTTCACTGGGGACGAAAAACAAAATAATATAGGCCTATGTATATTTATAAGAATCTGGTTCATATAGGTTAATACTTACTGAATAATAACGCGCCTTCTCACACTGAGAGTGAACGTCCGACAGAGAGAGGGACTTTGTCTCAGTTGAGCTACAAAATATCCTTGCGACTGTAACACAATGGCTCGTGAGACCCACAGAATGGCACTGTTACTGTTCAGTCGACTTCAGTTCAACTGCATAGTGAAGACAGACTGGTGAGGTGGTAGAGTGACTGGCTGTCAGTCTTTCTGATGTATGTGATGCGACTTGGGGTACAGGAAAAAATAAGTAGTTCGCCTAAAGTTATTTACAGACCTACGCTTTGAGGTAAATGAAGATGTAAATCATGAATGTGCAGTTTTATCTAGCGATCCAGAAAATGTTTTGTCCACAAAACCTATAAATCAATGATATAAAATAGTAGCATATTCTGTCATCTGTAACAAGTTTTCCGTGGTGGCCAATCAAATTTTTGTGGGGGCGGGTGCCAGCACAAGCCCCCCCCTGGACATGCCCCTGCTAGCTACTGTCCTATTCACACGTCTAATTGTTCATTTGCGAGGTGCAGGGTGAATGGAGATTTCCAACTGAACTTTAGTCATGATACTTTGTATCAGATAAACACCTTTTGTTACTCTCTATACTGCTTATTATTCCACCACTTTTTGAGAACCTATTTCCTCCTACATCATTCACACTATCAGCACCATTCATACCTCATATTATACCTCTATGCACCCTCCAGGTTGCTATTACTTTTTACCTTGATAATTTTTCAGATAATTGAAAAAATGAATGGGAGTCAATGGGAACATTTTGAAAACCGATGCAATAGAATGTGGATGCTGTAACATATTACACGGCTTATGACATCACAATGCTATCCCAGATGATTGGACATTACCTTTTTGTGCTTTCATCACAATTCATTATTTTTTTGTATCACTTCCAGGTTCTTTAGACTACTTACCACAAAATACATCACCGTATTTTAACACTTTTACCTTCTTTAGATCCATACCGTATACCGCATTCATACCGCATTACCACTTCATACAATTTCCACATTTTATTTATCACCATAGCCTATTACCATCTTTCTATACCATTTCCAGCAATTGATACCACTGCAAAGCAACCACACCTACAATTCTTTTAGGAAAAAATCTATCTTGCACAATTCGGAGTAAATAAAACTTTAAAAATAAAAATAGGTTTTTTTACATTAATAATAAACTATTTGATTATCTGCTTGTATTTGATGAATATAGGAACTATGCGCTGACAGGAGAGACACAACTCATGGGCAACTTATCTTGAATAAATTCAAATTTAAAAATAATTTTACTGTATACTTATTGCAGACATATACAGTATCCTAAGTGAAATTAACATGGATCACATGATAGACCATGCTCAAAATTGAATGAGTAGCTATTGTAATTTTCTAAGTGCCAACGTCTGAACACAAATCGTTTATAAACGTAAATTTTACTCAAATACATGCAAAAATGCTATGGGTAAGAAACAACCCTGGAAATTAATAACAAAAACTATGTTTTAAGTGTGAAGTTTGGCTTGGTAAAAAGACAGGAAATTCGAATTAGTGTTTTTTTGTTGAGTACATGTTCATTGAAATACATTAGACCAACATAGCTACAGAACTGTATAGCAGTCAGATATAAAAAATGAAGTACTGGAAATCCCTGATAGTGTAAGTGTATAGAGCGGAAGTTTGGCTTGGTGGTGCTCATTGGAATTTCCTGTTTTTTGTGGCTTTTGACCGAGCCAAACTTCACACTTAAAATACTGTTTTTTGTTATTAATAGTCAATGTTGTCTTCCACACCCTCATTACAGTGACCCGCCAATGGCCTTGTCATTCACCGTGATAAATTATTTTGTCATATGGTTCCCACTTGCCCATAGCAGAGTGGGAATCCATTATGTAGAAATCCTAATCAACCAACTCAAAGGCCTGCTCTGACAATACCTGAGAAACACAACTCTGGTACAGGTACACAGTGTGAGAACTGTAGGCATCACCATTGTGTTCTTTCTGAAAGATTAAACCAATCATTTCTTAATATTTTGGTCAATACTAACTCAGCAGGCACAGTAAATACAATTATTGGAATTAGATTCATCAAGTCCTGGGAAACTCAGACAGATGGAATTTTAACATGAACTTGGTCTCACAATGCAAGCCGACACATTCTGGTGTTCTGTTCCCACTTTAAACCGCCCTAAATTCCATTGATAACATTGCACAGACATTTTTGTCAGAGTTACTTGGAAAGAAATAAACCTAGGACTTTATCGCAAGGGTTATCAAAACATTTATCAGTAGAGGTTCTGGCACTGCAAGTGCTTATTCACACTGACAGCTAATCCCCTCTCTCCCTCCTTCTCTCTTGCAGGACCCAAGATAGCAGTTAAAATCTTGTTACATATCATACAGGCCTACAGTTATAGATTCTGGATACTCTCAGAAAAGGTCTGTATGAACCTCGGAGCTTGAATGTATGATTGGTGTACTCTATCTAATGATGGGTGGATGTTTCTCAGCCTGTAAGGATGTAGGATATTTCCTGACTTACCTTGAGAGAAATGCAGTGAAAGTCGGGAATTTATTATCGACTACATTATTCTGCATGATCAGGACAATTTCAGTTCCAGGATGAGATATGGATCTATGCTCGGTGCTGTACTATTATTATTTTGAATTCTGTCAATCAAAATTGAAATGAAAAATGCACCAACCCAGCCCATATTCAAAAGAGAGCAAAGCTGTGATCCACAAGACAAGAAGCATTCCTTTCAGTAATTGACTATACTTGAAATTTAACTGAAAACTTCTTCAACAGAAACACTACTGAAAAACACTAAAATGAATTAGAAGCCATCATTAACATCTAAAGAAAAGCATACTGCAGTTGTAAATGTATGTATCAAAAAAATCAAAAAGGCACAACATGACCTATATTAAACAGTGGCAGTGCAATGTTTACAGAAAATGTGTTAAACTTATCCCCGTCTGTAAAATGATGTATTTCAGATTCTGTTAAGATTGGTGAAAAAGACTAAAACTACAGTGCACACCATAATTATTGGTAACCCTGAAAAATATGAGCAAAAAAAGCCAATAAAGAATGTCTTTGTTTATCAGCTTGACCTTGAAATGGCACTGAAAATATGAGAAAAATCTCATTCTTAATTTAGGCTAAATTATTCAAGGAAAATAAATCTTCATGAAAAAAATTATTATTTTTTCAAAAAACGTGTTACAATAACTGGCAATACAAGATATAATATCTTTATGTCTGAAATGTCCTATTTCCGCCATTAGGGCAAGAAGTTTAAAGCAACTGGAGCTGAGCTGAACCTGCCTGGAAGAGGAGGCAAGTGTAAAAGTACATTTAGTATAAAAAAAGTCCAAGTCTCCAAAAGTACAATTAGATGTTACCTTTATATGCCAGCAAACTATTTAAAAGGCTTGCCAGAAGAAAGCTTCTGCTGTCATCATACCACAAACGTAAGAGCCTGGACTTGTGTTACCGGAATTTAGATTAGAACCAGGTGCTATGGTCAGATTAGACGAACATGGAGTCTTTTGGCAATAAATACCAAAAGGGGGTTCTGCGTAATAAGAGGCATGGTTATGCAAAAAAGAGCCTTATTCGCACTGTGAAGTTTGGTGGTAGATCTGTGATGTTGTGGGGCTGTTTGTCCTCCAAAGGCCCTGGGATACGTGGCATCATCATGGTCTCCATAAAATATTAGGAGATTTTAGACCAGAAATAAAAAAATTGGGTCGTGGTTGGCTCTTCCAGCAGAACAATAAACTGAAGCATGCCTCAAAATCTACAAAAAATGGTTGACTGACCACAGAATCAAGGTTTTCCAATTACTATCCCAGTCCCCCGACCTACACCCCTTTGAAAACCTGTGGGGTGAGCTGAAGAAGAGAGCCCACAAGCGAGGACCAAGGACTCTGGAGAGATTTTGTATGGAGGAATGGTTTCAAATCTCTTGCTATGTGTTCTTCAACCTCATCAAACATTACAGGAGAAGAATCAGTGCTGCTATCTTCACAAAAGGAGGGTGTGCAAAGTACTTAGGGAATAAAAAGATGCTAATAATTGTACCACACATCTTCATCAATATAAAAATGGTTTCGCATTAAGTATTTTTTCCCCTCTGATCAATGGTATCACAATTCAATAAAATGTTCTTATTTTTTTATTTAGAACAGAAAGTTTGAAAATTAGAATAAAAAATTCCAATTGTCTCCTGGATTGCAACAGTGTGTTTCGAGTTTATTGAACATGGACGCTGTCTGTCTTTGGGGTTGTGTGGGAGTTGTGGGGGAAGGGCACTCTGCTTTTTCCATGATTTCAGTTCTGTCACTAAGACATAGACAGCACTGTCTCCATCTCCCTGCTCTGGTTCATGCAGCCATAGGATTAAGGAGTTCTCATTGCTCCTCAGGGCTCCATTCACACAGAAAAAAAAAACAATGACGCATTCTGTTTTTGGTTGGTGGCGGAATTAAAGGCCGAGTCAATCCAATTGCAACAGTGCCAAAGCTTAAAGAACTGAATTCAAAAGAAGAGATTCCCATAACCAGCACAACATTTTGTTTGTGTGACAAAGCTAAAAGTACTGTGCATGTTTCAGTGAAGTGTTTATGTGTGTGTGTGTTTGCGTGTGCTTGTTTGTGTGTGTCTGTGTGTTATTGTGTGTGTGGGGGCGGGGGGGTGGACCTTCTTTGGGAGGTCAGTGCGGTGGGGCCTTCAGACTGACTGAGCTATGCTCCCCAAGTTTTTTGTCCAAGAAAGAAAGAAGCAACAGGAGGGCTTCATTACAATTTGCCATCGTTTGTCACCACAACAACAAATCCCCCTCACCCTTCCTTCACTCTATACAGTATTCTGGAGACATTGCTGTGTATGTCGTCTACTGGGTTATGCTCTCAGAGGCCGGGCAAATGCAGGCTCTCCATATGCAAGAGCGTTTTAAACACCTAGTTGCTACATCACATCAATGTTTTCAGTTGTGAACTAATCTCGGTCCTTTGGGCTGTCATGGTGCTATGAAAAACGTTTTTTCTAACTGCAAACAAGCTGATATTTATAAGGTCCTGTGTATAGACCAGAATGCGACTGCTTTTGCAATGCAGCGGACATTTTATGAAAAAGTATATGGATATAATACAGCCAACTCAGACATTTTATGTACTGCACCCTTGTGCTGCATGTGTGTTGAGCGTTCACATTTGACTGCACATGTACCAAGATCACTTCCACATGGTTCAAGCCCACCCTTCTGCAGTGGTCCTGGTTGGATTACTTTAATAAACACCAGAGTGATTTTACGTCTCAATTAAAGCTATCACACCTAGTCCAGGAATTACCAAATGGCACTTTTATTAAAACAAAGAAAGATCAAGTGAACAAAGCTTGAAAGTGCCCTAAAGGAATACATTTACTCCATAGTTTACATCAAGAATAAATGTAGCAATTATATTAACATTGAGAGATTAAGAAACACAGCCTTCAAGGTGACACATCTAGGCCCCCGGGCTAATAAATCTGCAGCACATACAAATCTGTGTGGCTTTTCCACCTGCTAACAGCAATAAAAAGGGCATCTAACAATGATGTTAGGGTAATGATGTGCTTGGTTTAAAAGCCCACTTATATGTAAGTCAAGTGCATCTGAATCCAGTACATGCAATTATCTGATCCATATCCCAGTGATATTGAAACCTAAAATGAATGGGATAAAATCAATTCTGTAATTTCCCATATATGCATAGAATATTTTATTTAAAAAGGGATTTTGTGTTTACGAAATAAGAAAAACACCAGCACTCTGCTATAACGCTCCCAAGTCATAATTTTATTATCTAGCTAGTACATCAGATGCTCACGGATGAAGCCAGATAATAAAATGATCACTTGGGAGCATTATGTGTGCAGGTATTTCTTTCTTATTTTGCTCTATTCTTTTTTACTTAGCACTTGCGCTGAAATTTGGATGTACGTATACTTTTATCATAATCACCGTCTTATGTGTTTTCACCACCATACATTACATTAAACTAATGTGTAATGCGTTTTGTAAAGTATATATCCTCATATACTCCTCAGTTTACTGGAAATTCCAGTTTTGCACTGGTACAGATGCCTGCCTGCCAGCTGCCGTTCAACAGACCAAAAGATGACATGGCAAAATGGGCGTGTGCCATCTGGACCTTGCTGTAATGCCAATCTAAGCACTGGCACTAAGGATGCTTGACTGTTGGGGGTCAACCTGACTCCTGACGTGCTGTTCGATGACCCTTCTAACCCGAGATACCCCCTCATAAAAGTCAATGTTGAAGTCTGATTATCAAATTTCATAGAACAACTGTTGGTGCCTGTGTAGGCAGTTCAGACCGCATGTAGTTTTTTAATGTTACTTATAACCAAAGGACAAAGACAAATACATGTGCGATGGTTGCGGACCTGGGTCAAAGAGATTACTTTCATTTTTTTTTTTTTTTTTTTAATCTATTTTTCAAATGTTCATGTTCTTGTGATTGCAAATTTTGGTTAGTAAAGAATTTTGTTCAGTGGTGGAAATGGTCAGGTTTTACTGGGGGAACCCTGCTCCTGCTAGGAGGGTACAGAAATGTATTTTTGCGAAAACGCCTCTAAATCCTAGTTTCTGGTGCATTGTTACACTTGAATTGACCTTAGAATAATGACTAAAAATGTTTTTACATTCATGGGTCAATGCTTGAGTGTAGTGCACTTTGTGCATTATTATTTTTGTAATCTGGGTCGTTTTTTTTTGGTTAAAATAACAGATGAACGCTTAACTGTCTTCCTCCTAAGCTTGATTTCTAGATAGCTTGTGAGGACTCAGCACACAAAACACTCACTTGCAATCAATCTCTTAGCTGAACAACATTTTCTTGTCTGGTCCTCATCACTGTCCTTTTTTTAACTGAAAAAAATGTTATGTTGCTTTTATTTTCTACTTTGTTTTTTTGCTAATTTAAAAGTGAATAACGTATAGCCGACTGCATTCTATGTTCATTACTAGGGATAGCTCCTACGTTGTGAGAAAGTTGAGACGGATGTGTGCGGGTTGGACCCGTAATGCACGACTCAGAACACCGACGTAATAATAAATGCCCGCAAGGGCTTTATTATGGGGAAATACAAAAATCGTAGTCACACAAGCAAAGTCCAAAAACCAATAAATCCAGCCAATAACAAAAAATACAGTACCGAGGGAGAAGGCAGTCTCGAAATCGGCATCCATGCACAAGTTCAGTAACCAGAGTAGCTGTCAGCGGAGCAGAAGTACAATACAGGGGTAAAGCAGAGTTCGTTGGTCGTGGGGCGTTGCAGGAGTCAGACCGAAGTCCTATCCGCGGGGCAGAGGTACAAACAGACAGCAGGCAAAACTCGTGGTCAAAAACAGGCAGTAGAAACGATAGGCTGGCAGTAACGATGGTCAGTAAACAAGCTTGGATCTATAACAGTAATCAAACAATGGATACCGCTCAAAAGTGACAGTAGTAAACTAACAGGCAACAATTTCGCAAAGACATGACATGAACACTGATCTTATATGCAGGTGTAGACAGGTGCAGACACTTAGCTTGAGAGCAGCAGGAAATGAACAACAGCTTGAGAAAATGAGACACGTAACGAGGCAATTAGTAAATCATTAGTAGTTATCCTATCCTAGACATGACATTAGTAAATTAGTAAATGACATGCACAAGAAACGTAAGGTAAACATGAACACATGGTTAGAGAGTTAGTATTACCCAATCCTGATCTAATGTTAGTAGATTAGTAAATAGACACGGGAGAATGAAACAATTAGGGAAGCGTGAGTGACAGCAAGAGAAACAGCATGAATGCAAGGCTGCGGAAAAACACGGAAAATGTGTATGCAAACAATGAACTGCATCGTAACATAAACAGAACACAAGCATGACATGAACAGAAAATAAACTGTGACAAACACTAAACATGAAACGTGACATAAATATGACAGAAACGTAACAAAAGTTCTGCTTTGTCAGATTTGCTTTGTAGTTGTTACAATTACCTTCAATATGCACTTATTGTACGTCGCTTTGGATAAAAGCGTCTGCCAAATAACTGTAATGTAATGTAATGTAAATGTTGCTGAATTTGGTCTGGCCCCTCACTTGACTGGATATGGGTAAACCTGTGACACCCTTCCAATAAGGCTGCAGGATCTCAGTGGCACACAAGCTTCCCCACCAAAGACAAGGTAGCAGCACATGAGGAAGACCTATCTTGCCCTACACTTTGTAGTTACAGTCCATTTTGTCTGGGGGTGCTAAGGTGGTGCTTTATAGTTGTGTTTGAGTGCTCATAAAATTGAGACACAGGACAAAAAAACATTGCTTAGCCCTATCCACAGTGGCTCCCTAGTGGTAGTCGTCGACATCCCAATTATAGTATTCATAAGTTATTTCCCTGAAATTCTAAATTACAGCTTTAACCCTTTGACACGTACGGTCACACCGGTTGTACAGCGCTAGAGTGGTCCCTGAAGCGTACGGTCACACCGGTGTGATTAGAACACAAGATTAGAACGTCTATTAACGAATGATGCAACAATAGGCCTGTGGGCTAACCCTAGGACTAAACACACAGTTCCACAAAAACATTGTACCAAATAAACATCTTTACAACATTTACATTTATTTGTTTATGCAGACGTTCACACTTTCACAGAAGTAATGTAAGCAGCAAATACCCCCTAGCCTATAACGTTGATTTAGCTACAGTTCGCTAACGTCATTGCTAACCAAGCTGTCCAAATGAGCTAACTACGGACTGACAGAAAATATAATATACACAAGCGATTGTGATATAGCGATTACACTTTACAATGTTTTACATCACGGGTAAACTCATCCGTGATCAAAATAATTGACGAAATACTCAAAAAACGCATTTTCGAAAAAAATCCGGCAGTAAGCTAATATTGTTCTTCCGCATTCAACCAAAGATGATGCATGATGAAAAGATACTCCACTTGCTCCCAACTGTAACCATATAAATTCTCAACCAAGTTAACCTGGAAGTGAGTTATCTTGTCACGTTATCATCTTTGGTTGGACCAGAGATGACGTTGAATGGCTGCGCCCGTGTTATTAGCTTTATCAGAGATCAATAGCATACTCCGGAGCAGAAGGTGGCGGTAATGCACCAACAAGCTGGATGCCAACCGCTGTAAAAAAACACGAAGAAGAATAGCATCTCATAGCATCTCATAGCATATGGTAAGCAGTAACGTACAACCTTCAAAAATGTACTTTACCAACATCATGGGTGTCCATTGCAATGGTTGCTTGAATCGGAACACGCCATTTGTAACAACTATTTAAAAACATGCGAAAAATATTTAAAATAAAAACATTTTCACCACACAATTAGCTGACAGATATTTTTATTGATGCAAATGAAAGACAGTGCAGTTAGCTTCGGAGTCAGATGATGACTGACGCCTCACACATACTGAGAGTCATCTAGTGTTGTTATATATTTATATATATAGTGTAGGCTATGTATATGTATGTATGCGTGTGTGCTAATATTAGCGAACTCTCAACCGTGCGAAGGCTACTGCTGTGACGTAACAGTAGAATTATAGAACACCTGTTGCACACAGAAAAAAAACTCATGCTTTGGGGCTGTTGAAAATATTTTGGAACTTACGTGCGAAAGGGTTAAGAAAAGCCCAAAATTCCAATGCAGGATTGAAGTGTCATCGCTTGAGAAAACGACAGCCTGTGAAGTTGCAGGGCAATAAAACAGCAGGATGCTACTAGCACTACACATTGTTTAACAACCTTCATCTTACCACAGTCACCATTTATACATGCAAAAACTCATGTTTTGATATAAAAGTTGCATAAATAAACATGCAGTGTTTTTTCTCTTGCTTATTGTAGTACTAGTGGTACTGAGGGGGGACTCAGTACCACTCCCTCCCATTGGCTGCCTACATGGGCTGTCATCCTTCAGTTTTACATTTTTCCATTGGTTTTAGGAGCTACTGTCTGGACTGTGGATGCGTTCAGCACTGAAATTATATCGTTCGTGTCATGTGCACGCTATAGGCAGTTTTCCCCATTCCGTCTCAACTTTTAGTCTCGGAATGGCGTTCTGGCAAGTTCCAGCCCATTTACACCACTGGTTTTGTTAAATTATCTGAGATCTACAGGTTAGATTTCAAATTATGGTGAATTATTTTTAGTAATTTCCACAATTGAAAACATTAACTCCCATTACATCACAGGCCTTCTCTTAAACAGATGAGACAATCTGGTGTGATTTGCAAATTACCAGAGGTGGAAAGTCCAGGGGTCGGAAAAGTAAAAGTCCTGCCATGTGTTTTTTCCACCCATGAACACATGAACCCATGAAGCCAGCTGATTTCACAAATTAGTTCTAACTCCTGGCTGAAGAGTTGTTCTAATTAACAAATCCGCATGATTGGAACAAAATACTGGGCTGGACTTTTACTTTCTGAACCTTCCACCTCTGCAAATTACACTAGAACTGTAAAACTTCATAGAGGTCACATTACCACAGGATTCAGTTTCCCCCACAGAAAAATGGGGAAAAACATACTTCTTTCGAAAAAAACTGGTACGGATTGTGACATTCCATTAAGTTTCAAGTTGAGAGATGTATGTATTCACAAAACCTGCACATATTTGTCATTTCCTGAGTGCACAATCACCTGGGAAATAGGTGGATTGATGCAGTTTGCATTCACTCATGCAAAATACAAAGCACACACGGTATATGGTATCTAGCCACCCAAAACAACAGTAACAATTCTAATTGACAAGCTGATTTCAAGTCGCTTTTGACTGTGATGTAAGGATCTGTGTTCTACTGGTCATTTGTACCTTCATTTTGTATGTATTGTTTATTCTTAGTTTTCACCTGACTTGTTTATTTTCCGGTTTTGCCTAGTTGTCCCGTGTCTACTTGTTTACACCTGATCTGTCACTCCCCGTTTACGTCTCTGTACCATTCGGGTGATCTCATTGGTGTTCGGGTTCCCTCTTGCTTCACACCTATCTCTGTGCACTTAGATTTACTAATTACCACTAACCTACTAATGATAGATAAGATCTACTAACTCCATTAACAACCTATTTGTATATACTTACTAATCATACTAACGGCAGGGGTGTGTATAGTTACTAATCTCACTAATATATTAGAGCGCACATTTTCATGCTGTTCTGTCCTTGCTAATCATTCTCAGCTGCTTCTGATCTACTCTGCCTGTCATCTTACTCTATGCACGATTTCCTGAAACTCCAGGTCATCTGTCATTGTGTGGGTTTGGAATCCAGTCCGCGTTTTCCCTAGTTGTCTCTGTGGTTGTTTAATTGTTTCCCAGATGTATGTCATTGTCTCTCGTTTGGAACCCCGCCTTCTCACACACCTGATTCCCTTTGTGTCATTTGTATCTTGTGCATTTAAACCCCGTGTTACTTCCAGTCTGTGTCGGATCGTTGTGATTACCTTTTCCAGTGCCTGTTATCTTCTAAAGCCTGAGATCTGTAGTATTATTCCGCGACACCTGTTTGCTCTACTATTCTTTTGCCTTGCCCTTATCTGTCCAGTCTGCCTGTTCGGTTTTGACCTCGTTTGTTTATCGACCATTTCTCCTGCCTGATCCTGTTGTACCTACCTACCTCTGATCACCTGGTTTGACCCCTGTACGGATTAACTACCATTCTCCTGCCTGATCCTTGTGTACCTACCTACCTCTGATCACCTGGTCTGAACCCTGTACGGATTAAAGAACTCTTTTGCCTAATCCTGTGGTCTGCGTCTGGGTCCTTACCCCTCCCGCTACGGAGATCGTAACAGTACGATCCGACCATTCTTGGACCCAGCGGACCCAAGCCACCTGCACGCCGCACTCCTGCGGCAAGGAGCCATGAGTGGCCAACAGGCGGTCATCGAGTCCGTGACCCAAGATCTGCGGTTTCTGATGGCCTGGGAAATCGATCCCTTCGGCCCGGATCCCTATGAAAACTACCTCATGGGGATCTGGGGGCAGAACCCGGAGTTTGCCCGCCGTCATGCCGACCACCACCCATCACTCCAGACTCCTCCACCCAGCTCCCACTCCGTTAGGCTCGGAGTGGTCTCCCTCCATCCTGATAACTCTGAGCCTAGCCACAACCTGGAAGCAGTTAAATTTAAGGGTACCCGTCTTGCCCTTTGCCCGAGGGGCTATGGACCCGGGAGGAAACGATGGAGTCCTGGTTCCCGGCTCCGTCGACGGGCTCAACCGCCCGTTGACGGGGGATCCATCGTCTTTCCGTCCCAGCCCAAGCCCCCTGTTCCGTCCCGTCACAGCTCCTCTGTTCCGTCCAGTCATAGCTCTCCTGCCCCGTTCCGTCCCAGCTCTCCTGTCCCTCCCTGTGCCAGCCCTCCTGTCCCTGCCCGTTCCAGCCCTCCTGCCCCGTTCAGTCCCAGCTCTCCTGTTCCGTTCAGTCCCAGCTCTCCTGTCCCGTTCAGTCCCAGCTCTCCTGTCCCGTTCAGTCCCAGCTCTCCTGTCCCGTTCAGTCCCAGCTCTCCTGTCCCGTTCAGTCCCAGCTCTCCTGTCCCGTTCAGTCCCAGCTCTCCTGTTCCGTCCCGTCACAGCTCCTCTGTTCCGTCCAGTCATAGCTCTCCTGCCCCGTCCCGTCCCAGCTCTCCTGGCCCTTCCTGTGCCAGCCCTCCTGTCCCTGCCCGTTCCAGCCCTCCTGTCCCGTTCAGCCCCAGCTCTCCTGTCCCGTTCAGTCCCAGCTCTCCTGTCCCGTTCAGTCCCAGCTCTCCTGTCCCGTTCAGTCCCAGCTCTCCTGTCCCGTTCAGTCCCAGCTCTCCGGTCCCGTTCAGTCCCAGCTCCCCTGTTCCTTCCCGCCCCAGCTCCCCTGTCCCGTCCCATCCCAGCTCCGCTGTTCCGTCCCTTCCCAGCTCCCCTGTTCCGTCCCGTCCCAACTCCCCTGTTCCGTCCCGTCCCAGTTCCCCTGTTCCGTCCCGTCCCAGCTCCGCTGTTCCGTCCCGTCCCAGCTCCCCTGTTCCGCCCCGTCCCAACTCCCCTGTTCCGTCCCGTCCCAACTCCCCTGTTCCGTCCCGTCCCAACTCCCCTGTTCCGTCCCGTCCCAACTCCCCTGTTCCGTCCCGTCCCAACCCCCCTGTTCCGTCCCGTCCCAGATCCCCTGTTCCGTCCCGTCCCAGATTCCCTGTTCCGTCCCGTCCCAGCTCCCCTGTTCCGTCCCGTCCCAGCTCCCCTGTTCCGTCCCGTCCCAGCTCCGCTGTTCCGTCCCTTCCCAGCTCCGCTGTTCCGTCCCGTCCCAGCTCCGCTGTCCCGTCCCGCCCCAGCTCCCCTGTCCCGTCCCGGCCCAGCTCCGCTGTCCCGTCCGGTCCCAGCTCCGCTGTCCCTTCCTGTCCCAGTTCTCCTGTCCCTTCCCGTCCCAGTTCCCCTGTCCCTCCCCGGTCCATGCCTCCTGTCCCTCCCCGGTCCATGCCTCCTGTCCCTCCCCGGTCCATGCCTCCTGTCACTCCCCGGTCCATGCCTCCTGTCACTCCCCGGTCCATGCCTCCTGTCACTCCCCGGTCCATGCCTCCTGTCACTCCCCGGTCCATGCCTATGGCCCCGTCCGGTCCCGGACCTCCGGGCCCGTTTCGTTCCACGCCAACAGTCCCGTCCTGCTCCCTGCCTCCTCTCAAGTTGCCGAGCCAGTTAGTCTCCTCGCCTGAGCGGCCCAGTCCGCTAGTCTCCTCTCCTGAGCGGCCCAGTCCGCTAGTCTCCTCGCCTGAGCGGCCCAGTCCGCTAGTCTCCTCGCCTGAGCGGCCCAGTCCGCTAGTCTCCTCGCCTGAGCGGCCCAGTCCGCTAGTCTCCTCGCCTGAGCGGCCCAGTCCGTTAGTCTCCTCGCCTGAGCGGCCCAGTCCGCTAGTCTCCTCGCCTGAGCGGCCCAGTCCGCTAGTCTCCTCGCCTGAGCGGCCCAGTCCGCTAGTCTCCTCGCCTGAGCGGCCCAGTCCGCTAGTCTCCTCGCCTGAGCGGCCCAGTCCGCTAGTCTCCTCGCCTGAGCGGCCCAGTCCGCTAGTCTCCTCGCCTGAGCGGCCCAGTCCGCTAGTCTCCTCGCCTGAGCGGCCCAGTCCGCCAATCTCCTCGCCTGAGCGGCCCAGTCCGCCAGTCTCCTCTCCTGAGCGGCCCAGTCCGCCAGTCTCCTCGCCTGAGCGGCCCAGTCCGCTAGTCTCCTCGCCTGAGCGGCCCAGTCCGCTAGTCTCCTCGCCTGAGCGGCCCAGTCCGCTAGTCTCCTCGCCTGAGCGGCCCAGTCCGCTAGTCTCCTCGCCTGAGCGGCCCAGTCCGCTAGTCTCCTCGCCTGAGCGGCCCAGTCCGCTAGTCTCCTCGCCTGAGCGGCCCAGTCCGCTAGTCCCCTCTCCTGAGCGGCCCAGTCCGCTAGTCTCCTCGCCTGAGCGGCCCAGTCCGCTAGTCTTCTCTCCTGAGCGGCCCAGTCCGCTAGTCTCCTCTCCTGAGCGATGCAGCCGTCGCCGCCGGCCTCCTGAGCGATGCAGCCGTCGCCGCCGGCCTCCTGAGCGATGCAGCCGTCGCCGCCGGCCTCCTGAGCGATGCAGCCGTCGCCGCCGGCCTCCTGAGCGATGCAGCCGTCGCCGCCGGCCTCCTGAGCGATGCAGCCGTCGCCGCCGGCCTCCTGAGCGATGCAGCCGTCGCCGCCGGCCTCCTGAGCGATGCAGCCGTCGCCGCCGGCCTCCTGAGCGATGCAGCCGTCGCCGCCGGCCTCCTGAGCGATGCAGCCGTCGCCGCCGGCCTCCTGAGCGATGCAGCCGTCGCCGCCGGCCTCCTGAGCGATGCAGCCGTCGCCGCCGGCCTCCTGAGCGATGCAGCCGTCGCCGCCGGCCTCCTGAGCGATGCAGCCGTCGCCGCCGGCCTCCTGAGCGATGCAGCCGTCGCCGCCGGCCTCCTGAGCGATGCAGCCGTCGCCGCCGGCCTCCTGAGCGATGCAGCCGTCGCCGCCGGCCTCCTGAGCGATGCAGCCGTCGCCGCCGGCCTCCTGAGCGATGCAGCCGTCGCCGCCGGCCTCCTGAGCGATGCAGCCGTCGCCGCCGGCCTCCTGAGCGATGCAGCCGTCGCCGCCGGTCTCCTGAGCGATGTAGCCATCGCAGTCTGTCCTGTCTGTGCCACCGTCCTCCTGAGTGGTCCTGTCTGCACCGTCGCCCTCCTGAGCGGTGCTGTCTGCGCCATCGTCCGCCTGAACGGTCCTGTCTGCGCCGCCGTCCTTGTT
The DNA here is from genome assembly GCA_022702515.1 of Ilyophis sp. 1 JC-2022. Taxonomy (NCBI): domain Eukaryota; kingdom Metazoa; phylum Chordata; class Actinopteri; order Anguilliformes; family Synaphobranchidae; genus Ilyophis; species Ilyophis sp. 1 JC-2022. The sequence goes on along the minus strand of CM040395.1, from coordinate 119,879,111 downwards.
TCCCCCCTCCGGACCCCCTCCACCCACCCTGCTCTGTATTTCGGACATTACAAACTTTGAACATTACTCCACTACCTGCTGTCCCATTATCCCCCCTCCGGTCCCCCTCCACCCACCCTGCTCAGCACTCAGACATTTCTCTCCGAGCCCTTTTCACCCTCCTGAAACTAAGTACCTGCTACTCCATTAGTCCTCCTCCGGTCCCCCACCACCCACCCTGCTTAGTGTTTGTTACTGCTGGGGACGTCTGGAAGCCGTCCCTTGGGGGGGGGGTACTGTAAGGATCTGTGTTCTACTGGTCATTTGTACCTTCATTTTGTATGTATTGTTTATTCTTAGTTTTCACCTGACTTGTTTATTTTCCGGTTTTGCCTAGTTGTCCCGTGTCTACTTGTTTACACCTGATCTGTCACTCCCCGTTTACGTCTCTGTACCATTCGGGTGATCTCATTGGTGTTCGGGTTCCCTCTTGCTTCACACCTATCTCTGTGCACTTAGATTTACTAATTACCACTAACCTACTAATGATAGATAAGATCTACTAACTCCATTAACAACCTATTTGTATATACTTACTAATCATACTAACGGCAGGGGTGTGTATAGTTACTAATCTCACTAATATATTAGAGCGCACATTTTCATGCTGTTCTGTCCTTGCTAATCATTCTCAGCTGCTTCTGATCTACTCTGCCTGTCATCTTACTCTATGCACGATTTCCTGAAACTCCAGGTCATCTGTCATTGTGTGGGTTTGGAATCCAGTCCGCGTTTTCCCTAGTTGTCTCTGTGGTTGTTTAATTGTTTCCCAGATGTATGTCATTGTCTCTCGTTTGGAACCCCGCCTTCTCACACACCTGATTCCCTTTGTGTCATTTGTATCTTGTGCATTTAAACCCCGTGTTACTTCCAGTCTGTGTCGGATCGTTGTGATTACCTTTTCCAGTGCCTGTTATCTTCTAAAGCCTGAGATCTGTAGTATTATTCCGCGACACCTGTTTGCTCTACTATTCTTTTGCCTTGCCCTTATCTGTCCAGTCTGCCTGTTCGGTTTTGACCTCGTTTGTTTATCGACCATTTCTCCTGCCTGATCCTGTTGTACCTACCTACCTCTGATCACCTGGTTTGACCCCTGTACGGATTAACTACCATTCTCCTGCCTGATCCTTGTGTACCTACCTACCTCTGATCACCTGGTCTGAACCCTGTACGGATTAAAGAACTCTTTTGCCTAATCCTGTGGTCTGCGTCTGGGTCCTTACCCCTCCCGCTACGGAGATCGTAACATGTGATCCCTGTGTAAAGACACTTACAAAAACATTTACAAAAGGGGTGGGACACAATTTCACAGTGGTTTGTTAGCTACAAGAGCAGATCAGTGGAAATAATGTGTTTTCAATAAAAAAGCACTTTATACATGAAAAGGTATAATTTAATGTAATTAACCTAAAATAATGTACCACTGTACCATACCATAAACCCTCACAACTGTGCTACAAAAAGCCTGAAATTCAAATTTAAATTGGACTGCAGTCCAAGTTAAACTTTAAATTCCAAATATGTATTTGACCCAGGTCTGGATGGCAGTGGACCGTATAAAATGATAATCGCTTACAATTCTCACTTTGAATCTCCACACGCAACTCATTCTCAGTGGGCAAAACAAGAGGATTCTTTCAGTGGAGTTATTCGTAATTAATCAAAGATCATTAATAAAATATAATGAATCAAAAATCAGTTAAGACAGGATCATCAAGCATCAATCTCTCATTATCAGTAGCACATAGTTTCCTCTGTGCATCACTAATGGTATTTGCCACACACAACGACTGAGGTGTTCAGTATTCAGACCAAGGTTGCTTTTCTCTGTGGCCACAACTTATTTGGAAATGTAACTGTTCAGTTTCTCACAGCCCACAGCAAAATGGAATATGAAGAAAAGACATTGTATAATGTATTATTTACTATATATACAGTGCAGTCCATAAGTATTTTGACAGTGACACAATTTTTGATGTTTTGGTTCTGCATTCCAGCACATTGGATTAGTTGGAACAGTAACTATGAAGTTAAAGTGCAGACTTTCAGTTTTAATTTTAGGGTTTTTACATCCATATTGGGTGAACTGTCTAGCAATTGTAGCCATTTTTAAACATAGTCCTATAAAGTCATATAGTGTCAAGATGGAAAAATGAGGATAACTGCTTTTTAAGAGACGTCATACATTGAATCGGGTCAAACTGAGGATTAAATGACTATAAGCACATTAGGCTATATTCACATAATATTCACTACCATCAGATATAGCCTGTTCTCAATTAGGCGAGTAATACAATTATTTTTAGTTGCTTCAAAATATTGTACACATTTTCTTGACATTATTTAAAATTATGGATACATGTAGGCTACTCTTCGTTCTCCTTATTCACACTCAGAGAATATTCATGGTAAAGATTTGCAATGTGCATTTTATTAACGATCTTGAAGCCCAGGTGTTTTTAAAAATAGCCTTTATTGCAGGTTGTGCTGTATAGTTTTTATAAGTAAAATTAATGATTAAAACAGATTTATCTTAATTGAATTTGTCATTTAATCTCCCTAACACGATGTGAATAAGCTGTGTGTTTACCTTAAAAAAGGATAATTCGGATCATTGGCACAAATAATGTGAAATTAAGGACAACATGTAGAAATAAGTTTAAAGGAAAGTTTAATACTGGTAACACCAGTGTCAAAACAGTAACGATGCGACAAGCCTATGCATGTAGCCTAGCCTACCTTATGGCGATGGATAGCTCGGCATGACAGTTTAGGCTATGTCTGTGGTCTCGTCATATTACAAAAATAATGGGGCTTCATGGGTTTCAGCAATAATCTCAGCAATGACAATTGAACTGATCAGATCGTTTCGGATCTGATGAGACAAACCAGTGAAAACGGTGGATGTCTCCATGTCAGTATTTTGTCATTTGTAATTTGACATGCTTGGCTTGGCACTCAAGAAACACCCGGTGTTTCAACGGTGGACGAAGTGTCTCATCAGCTCCCTGATAGCTAGCTCTTGCTCAATCATTCTGTCCAATATGGGCCTATTTCTCCGTACTGTAGCTAATATTGTGCTTTTCCACCTGCATCTTAGCCACTGCTTCGAGCACGTGCTCGGTTCAGACTCATCCTAAAAGATTAAGCTTGACAACACTCTTTCCATGATCTTGATCATGTCGACTCACAGCCTCTCCAAGTTTTTCATGTGATCAAAACCGTGTTTTGTCCAGGGCCCATTACGATTTGTTGAAAATATAGACAGGACCAGCAGTAAAGCTTGTTAGCCAGTCCACTCTATCGGACGAAGCGGTGGGAAATCTAACCAATTTAGCCGGGTCGACGTCAAGTGTCAAGTACATTGGTTGAATTTCACTTAGCTGAGTGGGAGCGGTAACTGTAATTTACATGATATTGTTCAATCAGATCAATGACACAAATTTATCTTGTTTAAAACCCCGCACTGATTGGGATGAAGATATGTCTCCTGTCATGTGACATTTTTTGTGCTGTGCTCTGATATCAACACCACGCCATGTCACCCAACTGAAGAAAGGGAGTACATCCAGCTTATACCACAATTACTTGCCAAAGATATTAATTATCTGCTACAAAATAATTTTAAAATGTAATGTATTATGCATATGCACACATCAAGCTTCGGCCACAAAGTTACAACAAACAGCGACAGCGTTTAGTATCCTAGCAACCACAAACGAGCTAGCTAACAAAACTTTAATTGGACATTTCCATTTAGTTTAAAGTGTGTCATGTTAAAGTGTGCCCGATATGCTAATGAATGGCATAAATACATTTGGAGTGTCCCCTTTTCCTGTAGTATGATCAGATTTTTACAGGGTTAGAAATGTAAAATTGGTTATACCAACATGATAGAGCTCATTTTTACTACTTGGCTATATACAGAGAGATATAACCAAGTGTGAAACAGTGGTTGATGTACAACGGTCATTATACAGACATTTACCAATCCGAATTGAGTATCCAGCAAAGGCGTGGGATAATTCAAATATATTGCATCATACGTATATTGTATGAAATGTATCATACATATTTGTACATCACGTTCAATTAATTCAATAATATACACAGTGTGCAATACGTCCTTATCAGTGAAATATAATACAGATACCTTTCCTTTTAAGAAATATATAAGCACATACGTATACTGAAATTGGAGACTGCACTGTTGTAAGAGTCTGATCCAGACCAAACTAGACCAGGTCCTGGCCCCTTCCTGTAGAAGCTGTGAGCACACACTGGTGGAGGTCTGCTAGGATTGATGGATCAGTAGCACTCGTCTCCATGTGCAGTGTCTAAATGGAGTAACGGGGTGAGAGATGACAGGCGAGCGATCATAAGCGGAACATGCAGTCCCCCCGAACCCCTCCACTCATTCCCCCCGGCACGCCGTAAATAATTCAGCTGCCATCTCTCTGTCTGTCGGTCTCTCTCTCACCATCGGCCCCTTTCTCCCGCTAACCTTTCATGCTAATTCCCTAGTTTAGTAAAATTCTGTTCAAACCCTTGTTCGCAATGGAATGGATTCCCTCCTTCATGTGAAATGAATGAGTGTCAACATTGAATTGCAGGACTAATTTACGCACAACGTATAAAACCGCTGCAAATATTTGTGAATAAATCAAGTAAATCTGTTTTTAGTTTTACTATGTGTGACTAAAGCACAATTTTGATAATACAACCCTCCAGATGCATAACATAAATTATCAATCTAAACTATATACTTAAACTGCAACTATATCATTGCGATTAGGTGCTGGATAATCCAGATTCCATCTTGAATAAAATCCAAAGGAATTAACAACATACTAATTAACTAATTCTCTCTCTCTATAAATATAGTGAGCACCATCATTTATTGGACAGTGACACATTTTTTGTTCTTTTGGTTTTGTTCTTCTAGAGTTTGAAAGGATACAATGACAATGAGGTTGAAGTGCAGACTGTCAGTCTTTTAATGGATCTCTATGGGAATTGGGGGGTGAGACTAGATTTAGCTGTAAATTATGCTGGAACAGTACAGAATACATGGTTGGCGAAATGGCTGTAAGTCATTAAGGGTCTGCTGAGGTATCAAACGAGCCTCAAACCATCACTCTGCTGCCAGATATGCAGTAGATATGGATGGATCACTTTAAGGGTTGTTTCTCCTGACAAATTTTTCTATTGAACTCTATGGAAAAATAGGTCAGGAGAAGAAACCCTTCAAGTTATCCATCCATATCTACTGCAGATCTGGCAGCAGAGTGATGGTTTGAGGCTTGTTTGATATGTTAGACCCTTGATGACTTATAGCCATTTAGCCAACCATGTGTTCCATACTGTTCCAGTGTAATTTACAGCTAGTTCCACCCAATTCCCATAGAAATCCATTCAAATGCAGAGAGGTTATAGTATCACTTGTAGGAGTAGCAGAAAATTAAATATCAAGAGTTTTTTAATATTGTTTGGTCACAGACATCAGGAAGTCATGACATGGAAAGGATATGCGACCAAATATTAAAAATGATTATTTTATTCTACATTATGTTAAACTGTCTAATATTTTGCCAAAATGTACATGGAACCTATGTACAAAAGGTTCCATAATATCTAAACGGTTCATCCGATATGGATGAAAATACCCTCAAATTAAAGCTGACAGTCTGCACTTCAACCTCATTGTATCCTTTCAAACTCAAAGTGCTATAGTACAGAACCAAAATAACTAAAAATGTGTCACTGTCCAATGAATTATGGTGCGCACTGTATATGAGAATGTACATTAATCTTGTATTTATTGTATGACAAATGATGAAAACACAAAAATGGGTGCCTTTTCATGACACAAAATGCATGAACAAGCAAGGAATAATTTACAGCAAGTCTATTGTTTCAAAATAAGCTTCAGCGGGCTGATATGACCACATCACAAAGCAGAGGGGTCTTAATCTCCCAGAAGGGGCTCATTTTGAAACAACTGGTTTGCTTGCTGCACATTATCGCGCTTATACCACAGCTACTTTCCAAAGATATTAATTATCTGCCACAAAATCGCATTTAAATTGAACGTATTATGCATATTTGTCCGCCACAAACATTTTTCTGACAAACAACAATTTGACCACAAGTGAACTAGTTCACAACGTTTTAAATTTAGCATAGTTCGCACTATTCACAAAAATTAAATCAGACATTTCCAATTATTTTCAACTGTATACATACAGCGTATAAAACCCCAGTGATCAAGGATTTGTTTGGCAGGCTTTTGCATTTGGTGAATACAAATTAGACAAGTATGGCAAAACTGGTAAACCATCTGAAATGTATTTTATTGAATGAATTCCATGCGTGGCTACATGGGCCCTGCCTTTGGGGGTGCAGGAGGGGCTGTTTCAGGCAAAGATCCAATGTTTAAGGCGGGACCAGAGCTGGTGGTGCTAGAGTGGAGGTGGGGGAATGAAGAATGGTGAAACAGCAATGAGGCATGGATGCTGACCTGAGATGTTGGGACTATTAGCAGTTAGTAGATCGGATTCACCCAAAGGTCTCCCTGGCGGAGCGTTCGGTAAAATTACAGTTTTTAAAGTTGCAGCATTGTAAGTATGAAACTGTACAGACAAAAGTGACAAGTGTAAAAACCTGAAAATATATAGTTTATGAGTCATGTTTTAAGTGTACAACTATTATCACACAAGTGTATAAACCGTTATATTATTATTTTAATTATTATTATAATTGTGATGGTGTCTTTTTTCACTTAATTCAGATTTTGTGTTTTGCCATGTAAACAGGCATCTTAAATGGTTCACCTAATATAGATCACTGGTATTAAGTAACACAACTAAATTTCTGTATTGGCAAATGGTACCTTGATGGTACCTTGGTTTAAGCATATGGTTGCTAAGGTATGGAGCATGATAACCACACTACCCAAAGTAAAATCATATAAAAAATTTTTAAGGGTCAAATTGTATATAAAAACAATGGATCAGGCTTCAGAATGATTAGAATCATCAGAAACCCACCCCACAATTTGTTTTCCCTCTGTGCTAAATCTCTAAGCTCTGCAAGTTGTTCTATAGAAGGTTATCAGCTGAGCAAATAAATATGATGGCAGACAAAGGCCAGATGACAAGTGAGTATTCGTAACAACCCCAGATGTTCTTATCTCTAGAGCAGTGGTATTCACTCTTCTCTCCGAAAGCCACAAGGTGCTCAGGTTTCCGCACGTAGCCCCACACTTAATTGATCAATTACCGCGGTTGATTAATTTTGGCCACAAAGCGAAATTTTATCAGTGCTCTGAATGTAATTTCCAAAGCGCTTGAATTAGGGCTTTGCAATAGAAATGGAGTCCTTGGCTTTTTTCCATAAAAAATAACACCGAATTTGTCTTCCAGGTCATCTCAGGCAAGTAGACACAATTACGTGACTGCTATACTGCAGACCTATGGTCCTGAAGACAAAAGCAATCTCATTGTGAATACCATAATGCACTTTGTCACTTATATTAAAAAAGATGCATAAAAATGTATTTCCCCACATTAACTAATTAACAAATAAACATAAATGAGTGAATTTTTCTCAGTCTATTTAAAAATCCATTAAACTGTTCTACACATGGTGTCCAAACAAACCTCTGCAAGCACAACCCTTTTATTTCACAAGGACACTGACAACCGTGAATTCCCTTATGCGGTTCACATGACACATTCTAGCTAACAGAGGATTCGAGGGATAGAAGATTTTTGTCAGTTGTTCTGTTTACATTATACAAAGAGCTTGGGAAAATGCAAATGCAGATGAACTTGGCATATCTATGATCTAACTTCTCTTGGTTAGCAGACTTTAGGAAATCCCTGCTCTGAATATTAATTGGGAGGTATACTTATCCGCCCCCCCAACCACCACCCCACATAGTGACTCTGGAATCTAGTGGACGTGAAACCAATGTTAGAAATTTCTGTAAATTAAGTGTAAAGTTAATTATCAACACCCAAAATGAGGGCCAATCTGGAAAAATGTCACTTTTAAAATGTGAACACCCCTTACTGCTGATGTGAAAGTACATAACCTTTCACACCTATACGAATACTTCCTTAAATAGTATTACTGGAGTAGCACAGTAAATTTATGTGTATTTGGCTGTTTTTTATTATCGCTAACAAATTTTACCCGTTATTTTTTTTTATTCCCCAATTTGGAACTCCCAATCATAATTTTAGGCGAGCCTCGTCGCTGAAATATCCTATGACAGTTTGGAATAGATGGGCTAGCATGGGCATCCTCTCCTAAGAAAATTGTGCAGCCAGCTGCTACTCCTGATCATTTTATGATCCACCTGCTAAGCTGCACAGTCATTGTGGTGGATGGTACTTCAGTGTGCACATCAGACGCAGTCAAACGGCAGGCTCTCAGTTAACCAGAGGGGTTACATTTATGCTGATGCTGCGGAAAATAGATATCTGACAGAAACCCTCTATATTGGGCAACATTACTATACCTAATTATGCATCACCCTGTAGGTTTCTTTATGACCTCACAGAAGGCAATGAATTGTGTTTGATTTCCTCTTACTGAATTTTAGTCACTAATGTATTTTTTGCAGGGTAGCAAAAATTGGTGGTTGTAAATGAATAAATAAAAATGTATCCTATCTACGAAAGGTACTGTCAAATATTATAATGTATTTTCTGAATTTTCTTTAATTTGTCTCTTCTCCCAAAAAATTGTCATTACATTACATTATAGGCATTTAGCAGACGCTCTTATCCAGAGCGACTTACACAGCATTTATTTTGCATTTATACATAGTATCCATTTATACAGCTGGATATATACTGAAGCAATGCAGGTGAAGTACCTTGCTCAAGGGTACAACGGCAGTGTCCGACCTGGGAATCGAACCTGCAACCTTTCGGTTACAAACCCAGTTCCTTAACCATCACTACCATAACAGCATAAAATGAGGAGATAAAATGGTAAAAAATTCATCCTGATTGTCATATTGAATTTTTCACCAATAAAAAACATTTGAAATATCGAGCTTATTTGTGTTTGTAGGTTTTAGTGATTTAAAATAGTTTTTATAAAATTTCAAAACTAAATACATTTATAATATTATTTTTATTGTGTGAAGTGTGAAGCACATGTACACTTACATAAGTAATACATTTTGCAACTAATTAAAAACAAACAGCTGTGGAAAACAAGCCCGAAAACAAAGTTTTCCACTGTCCGTTTATTTTGTAGGAAAGAAAATTAAACTTACTGCAGAATTTGGTGCTCACTATTACTGGAGGTACTCGGTGGTGTGGAAGCCCTGCAGAATATTTGTTTCGCTGCCTTTTCAGTAATGTCCTGTGTTTTAGTAAATTTTTTCCCATCGTCTGACCATCTCTCTGCTCCCTGGGAGATAGCTTTGTGACAGATTAAAACTTTGTCTCTTCTTTTCATTTTTTATTCCTGTCCCATTCTTTCTTTAGATATTCCTGATACTTTGCTGGATCTTCTCTTATCCATTATATGTGCTCTCCCTTTCTCTTTGATACTCTTGGCAATGGTGGTGTCTGTTTTATCCCTGTAACATTCTACAAAGCAAGACATAAATCAACATTTTCTGTGTTTTACATATACAGTTTGGTAAAAATGTATTAAAAAAACAATTCAGCTGATGATATAATGATATTTATTTCCTTTATTTATGCGTTAATGACTGTCATCGACCATAACAATCATGTCACTACAGAAACATTGCTGTTTGTCATGATGGTTATGATGGTTAGTGACTTTTAACTCATTCTTAGCATGCAACAAAACATGTTAGCTAGCACATGGCTGGTGATCATGAAAATGGACAGATGCACCAACTATATTACATAATATTTTGGCATAAATATCCAAATATGTTACTCAATATTAAAGAAAAGTCCATGTTTGGTAGTGACCCTTCTTTTTTTAGCCTTTGGAAACCATTTAATCAAAATTCTGAAGCTCACCATGTACCCGTAATTTACAATGATGCAGTCTGATTTACTGTTTACAGTTTTAGGGGTGTGGCTTTGTGGACATTTTTAATTTAACATTTGAAAAGCAATTTTTGTGTATTATCATGGTCTCAATTAATGAGTGAGCCCTTATTGGATCAACATGTAGTGCATGTCCATTGGAAACCAACACTCACATTCACATGACCCTGGACTGAATTTCCAGAAAGATGTGACCTGTGATACAGTCATGTGATCCTGGGCACTACTCCCAGCACATTTGACCAATCAGGACTGAGTTCCCATTCTATTACACTTCCTGTCTTCTGCTTACGCTTCTTCTTAGCTTCTTCCACTTTGGCTTAGTTACATGCGCAGTCCCATCCACCTTCCCCAGTAGGCCGAGAAAACCATTCTGTCTCTCTGGTTATATCTGTTAGCGTGTCCGAGCGAAGCCAATAGACTGCATCCAACAACTAGGATCTATTTAAGTTACATTGAGCTACCGTCATACGATGTAGCTGTAAAGTGACAGCCAGAGAAACTTCCGTAGCCTGCGTTAATACACGTCGCAAAGCGCAAGGACTCCAATGGCAAATCTTCAAAGGTTTCCAGCAACGACTCACTAAAGGACCTGGAAGCAAGCAAAGCTGCTCGACCAGTGCAGTCCGCCCAGGGTCGCTGCCAAACGACATAACTTTCGACACCAACAAGCCACGTGCCCGGCTGAGTAGCTACTCAGCTAAGACTGACACAAACATCAGTTTAGGAAAACTTTTGTTTAATGTTTATTGTCAATGTAATTGTATGTTTGAATGGATTCACTGTGTGTATTTAGAGTAACATTATGAATATAATGTCACCTGCAGGCTATCAACAGCCAATTAGCCTCGCATAAGCTAAAGTTACAGAGCCTACTCTAACTTACAACTAACACTAATTTACAATCCGCTTCCCTTTTAAATTGAGATCTGTGCATGCTTATACTAGTACCTAACCCATTAGATATAAGATCCTGTGCCTATAAGCGAACAACAGAGGTCTGGAACTTAGCTAGACGTAGCTAAATTTTGATAGCCTCAAGGTGTAGCTTCATGCTAAATCCTGATTCATAATTCCCTCGAAATATACCACATGGTCTCTTAACACGTGTTCTGGCATGGAGACACGCATGCGCAGAAACAGAACTGTCAATTCTAATATGCCTCATTCATTTTCTACACTTTGTTTTCCTTCCCATATCATTCACTGCTTTTACGATGTTAGTTTTAGATGTGTTTGTTGTTTAATAAAATGTATTTAGTTAAACCTGGTCGTCGGTCTGATTGTTGTTTGGAGAAATATTTGAGCCTATCCTCCAAAATAACTTATGCCTTCAGATTAAGTCATTGGTTATTGTTATTTTAATATAAATATTCAAATAAAAATTGTATTGACTTAAATTATGAAAATAAACAAATCTAAGTTCATATTGTAAATGGTACATCTGTTTTATTGAAGCCATTTACCAAGTGTATGTGATGCTCACACCTGGAGTTATAAAGCTCCAGAGCACCCCCTAAATAGAATTTACCAAATGTAAATGTAAAGTTAAAAGGAGCTTCATCTCCTTTCATTCTTTCCTTCATGAGCATTGCACTGATCTAAAAAAATTGAAAGGTGAAAGCAATTCATGTTACCAACACTATCTAGTCTGCTTTCACCTATCTAATTAGTTTCAGATCAGTGCCCATGAAAGAAAGGATGAGGGGACATTAAGTTATTTAAGAGTATTGGGATGGGACCAGAGGTTATTGCATCACCTGCCTAGCTTAAAAATGGATGAAATAGAAAAAGTGAAAACTTTTGTCTTTTTATTTCCTTTTTAACCATTTATTTCCTTTTTCCTGGCTATCAACAAAAAAGAAGGGTGACTTATTAAAACCATGTATAAAAATGTAACGTTTATTATTGGCATTATTACTGTGATTCTTAGAAGTAGAAGGTACTATCATTTCAGTTTATATGTAACTGTCAAAATTCAATCGCATAAAATTAATGACGATGAGCGTGATGTACAATAATAATTCAACAATAATAATGTACAATAATATAATACAAGGATATACGTATAATCAATATACTGTATATTATTCAAATCATGTATACAAATTTAAATAACCGTAATTAAATATTGTAAATATTGCCACACATACACCTAGTCCCTTTTCTACGATAGATCCCATTGGGGAGTGCCAGTGCCATTGTAAACTTAAAATACACAACAACACGTATCACAATGTGCTGTAGAAGTCAAACCAGCTCTAGAGGCAATCAACCAGGGCATCTTAGAGTTACGATCATCTTAGGCTATTTTGTTTTTGTTCTTTGTTCATTTAAAAACTGATTCAAATGAACTGGCATTACATAAAAAAAGAAAGAAGGTGAAGAGTGAGGGAGAAACAGACAAACAAACAATGAAAGAAACATAAAAACAAAATAGCCTAAGATGATCTTAACTTTAAGATTATTTTGGAAAATGGGGCCCAGATGCACTAAATGTTGAGCAAGCATAATTATTATTTTTAAAAAGGTCAGATTCGAACATACAACGTCGCAGTTTGCAAAGATCACGGGAGTAGGCTACCGAGGCTACTCGGTGAGCTACGGAGACACGCAAGTTCAGGAAGGCATATTTCGGAGTGTAGGCTACTAAAATAAATGCAAAAATAAACAATAATAATAACAAAATAACTTTGGTTTATACTTAGCCTACAGAAAAAAGGGAATATTAAAATAGTGAACTAGTAGGCCTAGCCTAGTGTAAGCTGTGCTCACTAGATATCTTTAGCTTAGTCCCAAATACGGTTATCATAGACATATGCTTTTTAAAAAAGGGTTTCTGTGCTGTTATGGTTTTGAAAGCTCCGCACTATGATGTAGCTTTGGCAAAAATGGGTATGCTATGCAGTAACGGCATAACTTTTTTATTTAATTAATTTTTTTGTTTTCAAAGAGGGCATTTCCCAATATAATTGCTGACTTGTGGCGAAAGTGCTGCCGTGGTGATAGATTCATGTTAACATCTGTCAGAGAATGTAAACAAGTCGTCGATTTTCATATTAGCTAGAAAGCAAGCTTCTACAGCTGGCAGCTAGCTAACATAAAACGACCATTTTTTAGTTAACTAATTTACTCTGGCGTTATTTCAGGGAAGCTGGGGAACATGAACCAGGTAACGTTACACTGACTGCATCCAAGGAGGTTTAATCATGACAACTGCACCTCGCACAGTGGTCAGGAATGGAGAGAGAGGTTTGCATCCTATTTGCTGTGTACATTCGAGATGCATTCAACAGAGGCAACATTGCGTAACACGTACAGCTTTTAAACGGAATAGAAATGCGATATAAATGTTATTTTAATAAAACTGAACCAATTCGAACCTGAACGGCCTCCACCCTCAATATTTACTCCCGGTTTTTCCCCGGACGCCGTCCCCTTGCGCGCCCCTCCCCATTTCCAGCACTGTGTATATTCTCAACACTCGTGTGAGGGTATATGTGTATATTACCGACATAACTGGTAACCCAATGTGAAACTATATAAATGTATTTATATATTCTGCACATTCATTGGTACCTTCATGTGACAACTGTTAAGACATACACGTTTTAACTATCTGTCTTCACTACCAAATTCTTAATGTACCTAATGACACTACAACAAGGTGATCAAATTTTTTATTAAAAACCTGAACACTTAATATTTTTAAAACACTTGTCTTGGGTGGGGACTGCAATTTACACCATTTCTGTAGAATGGCTCATATATGCATTTTAATCAATGTTGTATCTAAAATATGCATGTGTAATTCACTCAGTTCTGCAATACTAGTTTATTGTGAACTACTTCGCATGGGGAAGACAGAGGCTTGTGGGTGCAATGGCAGCTTGCTCAGTCCATAAAATAAAAAAAACATTAATATTCTCCTTATTTTTAGAACCTTTAGGATTACATTTTAACATTTACATTTCAAGCATTTAGCTGATACTCTTATCCAGAGAGACTTACAATGAGCGCAAACAAGAAAATGCTTAGATTCATAAATCACCAACATCCCAAGTAGCGATTAATGAGAAGTGCAATGGTCAGGCCATAGCACCCCGGCGATAAGTAATTATTTGCCGATAGAATTAACATGCGGAAGGGACGGTAGAGAAATAATTTTGTTTGTTTGGATGGGGAAATATAGGGTAGATAGAGGGAAGATGTGGAAGAGGGGAATTAGAATCAAGGTGGAGAAGGAGAAGTGGTTGAAGGCGGCTGCATATTTGATGCACTGATATTGTATTTCATTTCTCACGCACCCACACATAAACATTCAGGTGTACCCAGGGCTTGAATTGTCATTGAAGATGGGGGACCGCCGCCCCCCTTGTTAGTCAAAATTGGAAAAGCCGTCCCCCCTGTTAAGATACAATTTTGTAAAATGTGATGGACAAATAACGAGGTAAATTGTTACGAAGAATAGCCAAGTTGAGTGCCCTGTTGTAAAGTTTCTGGGAGAGTGTCGGCATGTTGTTGGTGTTAAAAGGCCCGTGCCGGTGAAACAAAGTGACAGCAATCAGGAAGAGCAAGGTCGGGACATGACGAGGTGGGCAAGTTACTACGTGCAATGTTCTGTTCGCTCGGCTCTGGTATGGGATACCAGCAACACAGGTGGCAGGAGGGGCTATGATAACATGAGACTAGCAACATAGCCAAAAACTGGCTACCGGCTGTTTTCAAGTGTGCAAATTTACTTCACATTAGTTTACATTGCTTTCACAAATGCCAGACCAGCATTCTCTTCAGACGGTAAGAGAATGCTGAGCCCCCCACCCTCCCACAAATAATTATTTTATTATTTCTTTTAATTCCACACCTGTCTTTGTTATTTATTTATTTATTTAAAGATTTTCAAGATACTAGTGTATAGGTCTTCAATCTTTTACACATTTTAGTTTAAGGCTGGTAAAAATGCATCCATGACTGCCATTGAAGTAATTTTATATTTTATACTCTCAGAATTATTTGGAATGAACCCATTTCAGAGTGATTTTTGGGGAAGAAAATCTCACGGGGATGCATTCCACTGAACCGCCCTAGAGTCACCTCCACATTCAACCCCCTAAGAATTTGTCCGTGGTGTGAGCTTGAACGAAGATGTGGATGGGAACCAGACATGAGAGGAATGGGCTTTACAGGGACCGATTCCTTCAGTCTATAAGGAAAACAAATTCTGCCTTGGGGGGAGGGTCACAAGACAACTCCCTAGAGCTTTGAACGGTTGTCTTGTTAAAGCCGTTGGCCCTCATGTCTGATTCCAGCATGAAAAATGTGAACTCGCCATAATGGTTGGGCTAAATTAATAATTGGGGCAGCAGTGTAGCATAATGGTTAAGGATCTGGACTTGTAACCAAAAGGTTGCAGGTTCGATTCCCAGGTAGGACACTGCCGTTGTACCCTTGAGCAAGGTACTTAACCTGCATTGCTTCAGTATATATCCAGCTGTATAAATGGATAAATGTAATAAGAAGTTGTGTAAGTCGCTCTGGATAAGAGCGTCTGCTAAATGCCTATAATGTAATGTAATGTAATGTAATTGGTAACCCAAGTTGGCATGAAATCCAGAAACTATTCCATATTTATGACGACTGCTTAGGCAGTTCACATGTACCTGCAGTGAAGACATGACCTAAGATGGGCATGTAAGTAGGCTAACTTTTCATTGACTTTGCTTGATGTGCAAGCGTGTGAATTATCGGATAAATCCAGTGGCATGTTAATCCTTCACACAGCTGTCTCACACCATGGCTGCTTAATATGTTAGAAAATGTAGCTGGCTAAAACAAAACACGGTCCTGTTCAGTAAAATCAGTTCAAACATTTCAGTGTATAGGCAAAACAAAAGGCAAATTCCTCCATTTCGAGCATGAATAAAGTAGTGTAGCCCACATTTACCTAATTTCTAATATGTGGGTATGAGAACATTCAATTTCATATTTTAAAGAAAATGAGATGGAAAGAAATGAATGCTATCACAAAATTGCCAGTGCATTACTATTCAAGATATAAATATTGACTCGTTGGCAATGAGTTGTTGGCAAACATATCTGGCTTAATTTCCATGTGGCTAGAGGTTCAGAGAAAATAAAAATACAAAGTCCTTGGTGAAATGTACCTTTTGCCAAATCTAGATGGACATTTGTTCACAATATAAAAATGCCCAGAGTTGGAAAATGACACCAAGAAGACAATATAGTGCACAACTTTTAACTGCTTTTTAGCCCATGTCTCACAAACTTCAGTTTACCCAGGTTACTTTATAAGCTTATTAATTAATTATTTATAGATAGTAATGTAACAAAATGTAATTAAAAAAATGGTTTCCTTTTGAGAAATTTCAGAAAATATTAATTTAGAAAACTGACTTGAATGCAAGTGCTTCTCTAATGTACAGCAGGGGAAAGTAGACTTGCAATACACTATGACGGTGCCTATCTTTATGGATGTCTTGCTAGTATTTGTTCTGAGAGGAGAAGCTAAGGATAACGGGGTGCCGTTTGAAATGAATGCCAGGCTAGGGTAGGATTAGATAAAGAGGAAAGCTTTGATTCTGCTCTGAAGATGAGGGATGAGGGAAGATGAGCTGCCTCCTCCACGTCAACTGCATTGCCAGGCCTCGCATGATATGCCCCAAGAACTGAACTAAGGCCGCACAATTTTAAACCGAATCTTTGAGAAGATTAACGGACCAGTGTCCCTCTCAGCACTTCCACTGTAAGGCATTTCTGCGGCGTCTTATGGTAACCATTAAAATGACATTAGACCCTCCTTGCAGACTGAATCTCTGAATTGGGTGATAATTCAGTTCAATCTCCTGCTTTTAATTGTAATACCTGTATTTAATGGTCATGCGGGAGCACTAAAAGGAATCCATGATCTGTGATCAATTTAATGGTGAATTTAGTAGTCAATTTAATCTCAGAATCTTTAAACGTGCATTAATTATGTCCATCTGCATGCATGAATATCAGTATTCCATATGTCTTTACCAATATTCTGAGCAAAATTATTGTTTTATATGAGAGTACGTTTTGGCTAGTAATACCGTTTGCTGACAATTCTCTGGGATCTGCAGGAATATTTATATGCTGGTTTTTACTAGCATCTAAAGAGTAAGTATTTGTATCCACTTCATGCTTTGGAGAAACATTTCTTGAGGCCCCATCCAGGCCTCATTCTTGTGATGAAATTTCCAGTACATTGGAAATTACATTTAGGGGTCGATTTACTAAGATCCAAAATGAGGGGTGTTATTTTGTGTGCGCAGCCAACGTTTTTGTATGTGTTACCATTTCATACTTTGTGTTTTGCATGTGTTACCATAGGCGGGTGATCAACAAGTAGTCATTATGTAAATTACTCCAGTTGCAACCAGCCATATTTAAATGAGAGATTTTGCATGTTTGGAATTGTTACACTGTAAAAAAGATTTGGCAGCAATGTTGCCAGTTAAAAACATTTAATGAATGGAATACAATGTATAAATCCTGTTCTTTTAGGGGATGTCCGTTAGTTTTATACATGATTTTGACAGTGCTTTGAATTTTTTTCCCAAACATTTTACTTCACAGTAGCCTACACTGCAAAAAAAACTGCTACATGATTTCTCTGTTTGTTTGTTTTTTCGAAACACTGTCAAAGTCATGTCCAATAACAGCAATAACTAATTATATAACAGGATTTATACAGCTAAATAACAGTTCATACAGTTTCCCCCCTTTGTTAAATTGCTTTTCACTGGCAATAGTGTGGCCATTTTTTATGGTAGGCCTTTTTCTACAGTGTCTGTATGGGCTACTGTTAAACTGAACAAGCTGGGCGGTTTACTATGAACTGTTATACTGGATGTTTCTCAGTTTCTGCCAGGAGTTACATATGATTGCCAGGGCTGAAATGATCATAACTATACTTACTACAGTGGTGTTCAAATAAATAGCAGTGCGTTAAAAAAAGTGAATAAAGTGCAAATATTTTTTAATAGCTTTTAGCCATATTTCAAATGTAGTTGAAGCATTAACAAATTTTATCAAGTCTGCGTTATTCTTTTACAGGAAGCAAAGAAAAGGAATATTAATCTGTTCAAAAAAATAGCACTGTCGACATTTTTCTCTTCAAACTCAAACACTTACTTTATAAACTGGTTTAACTTCACTTTAAATTACTGAACTAATATTTAGTTGCATAACCATTGTTTTTGATAACTGCTGCGCATCTGCGTTGCATCGAGTTAACCAACTTCTGGCACCTAGAAACAGGTATTTCAGCCCAGGATGAACAAACTACATTCCACAGTTCCTGTGAATTTTTTGGTTTTGCTTCAAAAACTGCATTTTTAATGTCACCCCACAAGTTTTCAATGGGGTTGAGGTCGGAGGATTGAGCTGGCCACTCGATTACCTCAATCCTTTTTGTCTGGAACCAAGATGTTGCTCGCTTACTCGTGTGTTTGGGGTCGTTGTCTTGTTGAAACACCCGTTTCAGGGGCATTTCCTCCTCGGCATATGGCAACATAATCTCTTCAAGTATTTTGATGTATTCAAACTGATCCATGATCCCTGGTATATGATAAATAGGCCCAACATCGTAGTGTCCCCATACCATGATTTTTGCACCACCATGCTTCACTGTCTTCACAGTGTGCTGTGGCTTGAATTCGGTACCCGGGGGTCGTCTGACGTACTGTCGATGACCACAAGACCCGAAAAGAACAATTTTACTCTCATCAGTCCACCGAATGTTACGGCATTTCTCTTTGGGCCAATCGATGTGTTCCTTGGCAAATTTTAACCGATTCTGCACATGCCGTTTTTTCAACAATGGTGCTTTACGGGGGCTTCTTGTTGATAGCTTAGCTGCGATCAAACGTCTTCTGACTGTAACAGCACTTACAGGTAATTTTAGATCATCTTTGATCTTTCTGGAGGTGATGATTGGCTGAATCTTTACCATTCTGACTATTCGTCGATCCGTTTTAACAGTAGTTGCTCATTTTCTTCCGTGTGTTTCGGATGTTTGTTGCCATTTTAAACCATTTGAGATCTTTTTAGCTGAGCATCCTATAATTTGCTGCACTTCTTTATACGTTTTCCCCTCTCCAATCAACTTTTTAATCAAATTACGTTGTTCCTCCGAAACACTACTCGCGGTGTTAGTGTCACATAAAATTCCCATTTGATGATGGGTTTTATTTTGATAAAAGTTTGTATTTGCTTTGTTATTCAATTTGTTATAATAGACATAGTATTGCTTGCTTGTTTGATCCAAATACAAATTACTCTTGTATTGTGTAATGCAGCATGATTAAAAATATATGTATTCTTATTGTTAAATAAATACCTGCATACACAGTCCGCTTTGCACCTCGTTAGTTGATCACCTCGGATGATTACATGGTAACAGTTTTACATATGATTTTGTACACGCAAAAGTAAAACGACCCCTTAATGTTAATATTTTTAGATATAATTTATGTATTTACTAATTGTGTTGCCCATATATATGTTGAGTTCTTCAAATCTGAAGCAATCATTTTTTGTTAACAATGTTAGTTAAAATTGCGTAACTGGTGCCCCACGACAGGAGGAAACCTACTTCTGGATTAGAACTCAGAAGGACATAATCATATGATATGATAGAAAATCAGTTAAATTTCTATTGTTCTGGTGTTGATGGGTATTGTGTCATTGAATAGAAGTAAGTAACCACAGTCAGCCTTGCCAACAGCTGCTTGTGTTTTTAAACACAGCTCTAAATGGACGCGGTTCAAGCTACCAAGGCATGGTGGCACCGCATTCACACTCCAGGTTTTTTTTTCTGTGATTTCTGTCAGAGTGATTCAGGACAACTAACTTGATGTGTGCGGTATAGGCCATTATCTCCCAGTGTTTTTTTCAAAGGTTTCTGTGGAAAGTGTGACCACTGTGCCCCAGGGCACTTTCCAACTGGAATTACTCAAATCTTTCCAGGAATACACATGAATTCTGTTCCTCATTAACTGTGGCCAAATGTGTTTTAAAAATATTTCCCCATCTTTTTCTGGAAGCTTGAAGGTGAGCCGAGTGACTATTTTATGTTTTACAGGATACAGTAGCCTACTAGGACAGGTAGTTATCATTGAAGCACAGGCGCATTTCCCATTGAGGATAATTTGTAGCCTGTGGTGCATTATTACTAACTTAAGCCCACCCTACTTTTTTAGTCAACAACCCCTTTCACACATGGAACCCGTAACATTACTGGGTTCAATCATCCTGGTTAGGTAGTGGTTTTCCTCGTTCACACATAGGTCTCCTACACAGAATATTTCCTTATCAAGTCTATTCACATGTGACCATTCCGTATAGATCATACATTAGGCAAGGCAGGATGCCTACCCAAAGCAATGCAGGACAATTAATGTTAACATTACGTTAGTTTGTCTTTAAAATAGCCAGATATTTTGCCAAATAATTATTCTGGCAGATGCACAAAGCATACCAACACAGATGAAGAGTGATAGGTTGAAGATAACTTATGGTAAAATCATAATAGTTACACCAATATAGCTTAGGTATATGTTCAGAAATAGCTAACATTAGCAATGAAAGAATGGTTTATCAGTTAAAAACCAATACTTATTGAGTTGTTATCTGTAAAATGTAACAAAAATGTTTTTTGTTATAATTCAAGTTAAATGTGACCGGATCCTTTTTTTTGAGAATCGGAGCTAAAATATGAGGCATCACTTGATGAGATTGAGTAAATACGTCTGGAGATATGACTGTTTGAATATTGTATTTTTGAGAAAACTGGCTTTAAAAGATTTGTTGTGAATTCTGCCCTTTCTCATCATAAAATACACCCTCAAACCCAGAACTATTTTATGAAATTGTTATATCTGTGTAGTCCCTATGCCATTGCTATGATTTTGAATAAGTTTGATTATGATAGTGTTTAAACCATAAATTCATAAAGATATGAAAAAAATACATACATAAGGTTTACCCTCTGATTTAGCTTGAAACCCTAATCCTTTTTCATTCTTCCACTTCCCTAATTATTGAGACGGGTGCGTGAGGGTTGGACCCGAAACACACGACTCAGAAACAGTGGTAGAAGGATAAAGTCCCGTCGGGGCTTTATTCAATGAATGTATTGAGCGTAGTCAAAAAACAAGCAAAGTTCATACACAAAAATCCAGCCAAAACCAATGTACAGTACCGAGGCAGAAGGCAGTCTCAGAATCGGTACACCATGCAATAGTCCAGTAACCAGAGTAGCTGTCAGCGGGGCAGAAGTACAGGCAGACTGTAGGCAGGCTCGGGGTCGAAGGAATCAAGACAGAAATCCGCTCCGCGGGGCAAAAGTACAAAAAGACAGCAGGCAAAAACTTGTGGTACAGGCAGGCAGTGGTAACAAAACAGAGGTCAATAACAATGGTCAAAAACATGCTTGGCTCGTAAACAAAAATGCAGGCTTGGAAAACCGCTCAATAGCGCCCTGACAAACAGGAGGCAACAATTTCACAAAGACATGAACACTGAGCTTAAATGCAGGTGTAGACAGGTGCAGACACTTGTATGCAGCATGTGAATGGAAATCAGGTGTGGAAGGCTGACAAGGTAACAAGATAATTAGTACTCGTTAGTAATAAACCTATCCTGACCTAGCGTTAGTAAATTAGTAAATGACATGCACGAGAAACATAAGTTAAACATGAACACATGGTTAGAGAGTTAGTATTAGCCAATCCTGATTAGTAAACTAGACACAGGAGAATGAAACAATTTGGGAAGCGTGAGCGACAGCAAGAGAGATAGAGAAACAGCATGAACGCAAGGCTGCGGAAAAACACGGAAATGTGTATGCTAAACAATGAACGGAAAACGTAACATGAATCAAATATAAAACGTAACATGACAAGAAAATAAATCGTAACAATAATCAAACATTAAACGTGACATGACATAAAAATGAAACGTACCAAGAATAAAACATAAAACGTGGCGTGACTAGACTAAACACAATACGTGACATAAACAAGAAATCTAACTAAGACAAGAAAATAAAAGAAAACGTGACATGACAACTAGAATCGTGACAATTATTTTGGCATGTCTCACCCATTATCATGTAATTTCAAAACATTGATAACTGCTCTCCCTATTGCAATTTAACAATACAACAATACTTCATGTGCCCATAAATTATGAAAGCCCTCATCAACAGGTACTTACTTCTTGCCAGGTAGCTATTCCAGAATACCATGCATATGATTACTTGGAGAAAAATGGCTGCCGGCTCTCCCTTTTATCTGTCTCCAAACTAATTTGCGTTTTAATCTTGGAGGACTAATGGCAGATTAAATGTGGAATGTGCCAATACCCTCCCCATATCTATCATGTGACTGTTTAATATCAGTGAAATAACTGAAGTTGGTAACTGAATGGGGCAAACTATTGAATACTGAGTTTGAGTCTTCGATACATTGCTTTATTCACAGTATGACAGTATGATTAAAACCATCATTCTGAATACAGTCTGATCAGTGCCATATACACACTGCTCAAAAAAATTAAGGGAACACTTAATCATCACAGTATAAGACCAAGTCAATTAAACCAAACCGGTCATGCTGAATGATGTTGCAGGCAGCATAACATTCGCCACAACGTCTCCAGACGCTTTCATGTCTGTCACATGTGCTCAGTGTGAACCTGCTCTCATCTGTGATTGGCATTTGCCAGAGAACACCAGAATTGGCAGGTTCGCCATTGGCACCCCTGCCAATGGCGAACCTGCCAATTCTGGTGTTCTCTGGCAAATGCCAATCGAGCTGCACGGTGCTGGGCTGTGAACACAGGTCCCACTACAGAACGCCATGCCACCCTCATGGAGTCTGTTTCTGACAGTTTGGTCAGAAACATGCACACGAGTAGCCCGCTGGAGGTCATTTTGTAGGTCTCTGGCAGTGCTCCTCCTGTTCCTCCTCGCACAAAGGAGCAGATACCGGTCCTGCCGCTGGGTTGTTGCCCTTCTACGGCCCTGTCCAGCTGTCCTCGTGTAATGGCCCGTCTCCCGGTATCTCCTCCACGCTCTTGAGACTGTGCTGGGAGACACAGCAAACCTTCTTGCGACGGCACGTATGGATGTGCCATCCTGGAGGATGCAATTCTGGTATTAACAAAATTTTGACCCGACAGTGATTTTGTAATGTTTTTGCCTCTGCTGTGAAATGGTCAGTTGGGAGACCTCGCGTTGGGTCAAAAATAGCTAGCTATATCTGCCATTGATATGGGACACTAGCCAGCTTGCTACAAAAGCAACTTAAAACAGGAAGAGCCAGAGGGAAGTATTGTGTAGCACACAAGCAATTTGTGAGGCAATGATGACAATTTTGTCTCCACTGAAGATTGCAATTTAGGGCCAAACTGTGGATCAGGGCCAAGTGGTGGGTTGTGTGTGGGGTTGAAGTGGGTCAAGAGGTGAAACATTTTGTATATTTATACAAAATGTATAAACATATATTGTATACATTATATTTTAATGTCTGTTGAAATTCAAGTGAAACATTGAAGCAGGTGCATGCACTGTGCAATATTTAAAATGATAATTCTGTACGGCAGCCACCATTTGGTGAAAAATGTTTTATTGATATTCACAATAAAATGGTACCCGCCTTCAGAATAGCACTGAATAAGAACATAGAAGATGGGAGAGCAGTGACTCCTATTCAAATTAGAGGCATTTAGAAGGCTATGTCTATTATAAGGATAGTCATTTGGTAAAGCTACTGGGGTGTTAACCATTTGCTTTTAACAATAACATTACATCTATTTTTACATTGTGTAAGTACTGCCAGTACTCACACCTTTGCATACAAATTTGAGTGTATTAAGGAACCACTAGGGTTGCAAAATTCCAGGAATTTTTTAAATGGAAACTTTTGCATGGAAATTAACAGGAATTAATAGGAAGTTTTCTGAAATTTATGGAAATAAATAAGCTTTTTTCCTCTGACCTCATTTTATTTCCTATCCCATCAACTGAAATAATGTTCAATACAACTAAAACAGACTTACTAATAAATTACGTAATAAATTGACTTTGTAACTTTGCTTGAGCAATGTTGCTTGACACAAAATCCAATTGTGCACCAAAATGAAAATTTCTGAAACCGATTTAAGCTCAAATAAAAAACAAAACTCATAAATTTAATAAAGTTTGTGTCTAAACAGCCACAGCTTATTCACATGCACTATTCTAAGCTTAGTTGCATTCATCTCTTAACTAATTAAGTCACTATTTCCTCCTCTGTGTCACTGTAGCTGTGTGCTGAACTCCTGTGCACTTGGTTCAAACAGTTTCAGGTTTGCCTGGAGAGCTGCTATTTCTACTCGGTGCTGTTAATGAGCCTGTTGCACTCCTTTGTATAGGGTATTGCCAAAGAGGCATCAGTTTCACTCAGAGGCAGCTGATGTTGGTGGAATCTGCATGATCACCGAAGCAGAAAAGGTGGTAAACAGACACAATTTGAATTAAAATTAGCCGAAAAAATCCAGGGAAATGGTTAAAGATTATGAATCACCCTCTGTTAGTAATTTTAAAGGTGGACCTGATCCAGCCTGAGAATACAGTGTGCTTCCCATCAAAAAGATAAATTCACAAAGTTGCTGAGCCAAATTTTCCACCGGAAATTTACAGGAAATTTTCCCATCCTTTGCAACCCTAGGTATAACATCCAGCCCTGACACATGAAAAAGCTCAGATTTTTTAGCAAGAATAGAGTCAGCCTGACTTTTGTCTGAGATGCGTTAAGTACTTAACTGGAGGACTAAGCCCCTTGAAATTCCAGCGTGCAAGGTGGAGACCATTAGCTCTTGGTATACAGTTTATCTGTGACAATGAAGTAACTAAACAAGTGGCCACAAGTTGCATGTGTAATCAGACAAAAACACCTTTCTGTATGTAAACCCACAAAAAAAAACACCAGGGGCTTGTATCACAAAGCAGGATTACTGAGTTAGCTGGATAACTGCACCGAGTAAAACCCGGAACACTCCCAAATCTTGAATGAAGTGAAAAGAGCTGTTACTCTGTGCAGTTATCCAGCTATACTCAGTAACCCAGCTTCGTGATACAGGCACCACAAAGCAGAACTGAAAGAAGAAAAAAAAACAGCCACTCCAGAGTGGCTAGCCAACTGAAAATTTTCACAAAACACAAGACATTTCAGCCTTTTTCTGTTCCCAGAAATGAACCATTAGAACAAAATGAGAGTTCCCTCAGACAAACAAAACCCACAGTACACATACTCTATAGAGTTTAAGCCACACACTCACTATATTGCGCAATACACACAACATAAACCAGTGTTTTGACAGTGACACATTCTTTGTTGTTTTGGCTCTGTACTCCAGTACATTGGATTTGAAATGGAACAGTGACTATGAGGTTAAATTGCCTAGATGGATCACTTTAAGGGTTGTTTCTCCTAAATATTTTTTTTCCTATTGGACTCTATATAATTCAGAAGAAACCCTTAAAGTGATCCATCCACATCTATTGCATATCTGGCAGCAGAGGCCCGTTTGTTACCTCAAACCATTGATGACTTACAGCCACTTAGCCACCCATGTGTTCCATACTGTTCCAGCCAAATTTACAGGTAAATCTAGTCCAACCCCCAATTCCCATAGAGATCCATTCAAATATGGAGAGGTTATAGTATCGCTTGTTAGAGTACCTGAAAATACGATATCAAGAGTCTATAAAATATTTAAGGTTATGTTAATGTGTCGAATTACCTTTGGTCCCCTAAAATGTATATGTATAAAAAAGGCTACAATTGCTACATGGTTCACCCAATATGGATGTGCACACCCTCAAATTAAAGCTGAAAGTCTACACTTTAACCTCACTGTTCCATTTCAAATCCATTGAGCTGGAGTACAGAGCCAAAAACAACTAAAAAATGTGTCACTGTCCTAACACTTTTGGAGTGCACTGTATATGCAGACTGGCAGAGTAAAGCAAGGCAGGCCTGGATCCATGCTTGTAAAAACCTGGCATAATGTGTCAGAATTGGACAATTTCAGCACTTACATCGTGAAAGATGACAATTTTCGGTCCCGGGGTGAAATGTTCACGTGCATCACAAACCACCATGTTTTTGAACACTGTGGCTTTTGTATATGAGGCTGTAATTGTAAGGTCAATACATTGTAAAGACACAGATAGGAATAGTCTCCCCCATACAAACAACTTTTGCCTGACCCCCCAAAAACATGCATTTTTCTTTGTCTGTTTATGATGCATTTGACACACTAGACACTAGACACACATACAATGACTTCCTGGCCTGTGGTTATCCACACAAATGGCTTCATCCTGCTCATCAACAAGCTTGGGAATGTCACTGAATATTCACTTACTCTGCCTGGTGAACATAAAACCCTTTTAAGGTATTTTAAGGCAGATTTTACTCCCCTGAGTAGTCCCATCAATGAGACTGTGTTAATGATAAGGCTCAGTAATAATGCATGTCAGATCATGATTATTCTCCTCTCATTTGATTTCTGCCAAGCTTGTAGTCTTTCATTCCTTTTTAACGCAGTCTATTCATTTCAATGCGCTGATGTCTTGAGGAGATCTGCAAGCGTCGACTCATAGGTACAATACATCAGCTCCATTTCAACTTAATGAGTACAAAAAGTCTTAGCTATTGTGCCAGATGAAAAATGCCAATGATAACCAGCCCCTCTTTCCATTCTAAAAATACCCACGACAGATTAGAAATACATATTTTCATTCTTAATAAGAAACATCCAACCGAAGCAGCTCTGCACAGTTTTATGGCTGTGACCATTCTCGGCTGTAATATAGGCCTTTTATATATCGCCTGAATAATGCTCCATTTGAACTCATTGATATGTTAAAGTAGTGGTTAGAGGGTAAACCACACAATGTGGGGAACCGCTATATCATGTGGCACTAGTGATCCTACTGATTTGAAGGAATTAAGGTATTTCATAAGGAGTGCTGCCTTTGATCTTTTCGCGAGTCAGTAAATCCATTGACAATGGGGTCCACGAATCCTCCAAGTACAGTAAGTAGTAAGTAAAGTCTGATTGTGTTGCGGATCCTCTTGAAATCCACGCTTTACTTTGCAAAGTCAATGTGCTGTAATTCTTCTTGGAAGCCTTACACAAAAGGGTAAGATTAATGCACACATTTTCCAAAAAATTAAACATTGACTTATATTATAACAGCCATAGGACTCTGTAAACCCTTTATCTAGGATGGTAGCACTATATAAAACTATATATAATGCAAAATCCTCCCCATCTTGTTGAATCTATTCCCTCTTTGTGGCCAAGAATGGTTAAGAGTTTGACTAATTATATCATGACTGCCTTCCTTTGGGAATTAATATATAATTAGCATTGTTAATTAATATCCAGACTACTCTGATCGCTATCTTTGTAATTTGACAGGAACTTTTTAATCAGGGCATTGAAATATGTTTAATAAGAATCGTTCCAATGGTTGCCTTGGAAACTTGAATTTTAGTACAGGATTTTAGTCCAGCAGAAAGTATTATTATTATTATTATTGGAATACATTATTACGCCACATTTTAGTGTCAAAACGTGTTGATATGCAAGTGTGGAAAGAAACAGTTCAAATTAGTATATCAGTCTGAGAGAAGTTCATGTTCATAGTCAGCTCTTTCAGGATCAGTCTATTTTCTTACCTTGATACCTTGGTCAACAAATAGAAGTAGTTTACCGTATGACAAGGGATGTCACCTTACTCAGACACCCATGCCATTGACGTCTCAGGAATAAAGGTCAGCATCTTAATATGTTCTATGTATATTGTTCACATTGTAGAGACACATAGCTTAGACTCTCTATTCATTCACTTTTTAATATTTTTTGTTATTGTTGTTATTTGGTATTTTGTATAGGTGGTGAAAGCACGTGCATTCAGCTCTGTTCTCCACTGCCCGGCATGGCTCAGAATAAAAAGAAGGACGCACGCTGTCTTTTTATGGATGATCTTTAGTCTGTTATGTAACTCTAAATGCTTTGTTAAAACCCCAACAGAACTGTTCTCACTGGTTTCCTTGCAGAGACGATAATGATGATCATAGCAATTTCAAATACTTAAGTGTTTCACAGTGACAATCATACATCTTTGGAAACATTTCATATAAATGCAAGGACTATACTGAGGGCTGCACGATTTGCAACATGCCCTGAAAATTTGTCAAGCTCTTAAAGGTCATTTGCACTCTGACGACATTTTGCCAGGCAGAATTTTAATCGCATTCCTCCTCTTTGCCTGTCAATGTTCTGCCGTTCAGAGGATAATTTGTGTATAGTGCCTTGTGACAAATCTCTTAATTAAGGTTATTGAAGCCACGATTAAGTTGCATAAATTTCTCACCCCATGTCCTTGAGAACCCCTGTTTTTCTGGTTGTTTTGGTTTTTATTCCAACTAATCTCTTAATTAAGGTTATTGAAGCCACGATTAAGTTGCATAAATTTGTGCTGGGACATTTTGTAACACAATGCAGGTTCGACTTGGTTTTTTCCACAAAGGTTTAGCTTCAATGACCACATTTTAGGAGTTTCAGCTGTTGGTCCATCAATTAAGCAATACAACATCTTTCCAAAAGAACAATTTGATGACCTGAATGATTAAAAGTTAATTGTTAATATGGTATATACATTCTATATCTGAGTCTAACTTAGTGCAGCATTTCGAAAGTAAACCGTCCATCATTTGACATTCAAATGCCCGATTAAAACAATAAACAGCTAATTGTATTTCAGGAATTGCGATTAAGATTGGAAGGAAAGCTAGTGTATACGGGGGTTCTCCACAACCCTGATTTGGAGCATTAAAAGATTCTATAGATATAATTCAGTATAATTTTTGCCATATCTACCTATTGAACTTCCAAGTACCGTATCACAAAACTGTTTTGTATTGTGTCTATAACATGTAAAGCTGAAGCTACACCTCACATGCAGTAGCCACAGTCCATTTAAGTTCTGTTTGCTTCGCATCTCTGGCAGTCTTTCTCCAGTGGGTTTCCAAAAAAGGACACATTTGTTATAAAGTTGAATTTTGCTTCATTCATAGGTAAGTAAAACATAATTTATCTGCTAATTAATAATTATAATTATAATTTATTAGTAGGAACCTCGTTATTGATTTTGCTTATTATATTTTTATTTTATTACAACATTCCACACAAGGTACGCCAGGAAGATGAAATTTGAAGAAGCATGTGTATACACTCGCTTGACATTGTTATATTGAACAATGTCAATCAAGTGTTTCTTTTGTATATTTATATGTTAAAATAACTCCCACCACACACATTGATTTCAGCTTAAACGCTGTTCTATTAAAATATAAAATTGGTCAGTCTTTCATATATTCATGCTCTCAATAGAATGCACCAGTGCGACAGACTGATTTAATTCACAATTTGTGGTTTGGGAACTGAGATGCATCTCACTTAGTGCTTGGCGTTGCTTGTGAACTTGGAACTACTGAGGCGGAACACATTGTTGGAACAAATATTATCCGTTGGTAATTCCCTTTTTTAGCGATATTGTTTATCTTTACTCACATTAAATAATTTTAATAATCAGAGTCTGATTTAGCAAAAACAGATGAATCATCATAAAGATAAACGTAAATTTGTATTATTGCACGTTATTTTATCATAAGGGATCATTTATACTGTCACATCCCAAGCTTTAGTTGGCCAGTAGAATAATGGCCAGTCACAAATTGAATTAGTCAAAATTATTAAAATGTAACTAGTCAAAATATGGCTTATCAAAAATGGTGCATTTTAATCAGCAATCAGAATTTGCTGTTTTAATGCTCCTTGTCTTATATTGTCCGTGCAAACATTAAGAAGGAGTACATCTGAGAAATCAAACAGGCTGGGCGCAAAGGTTTAACGGTACAATTTAACTGCCTACATTTCCAGCTCAAAGACTGTGGTGGATGTTCTCTCCTTGACTTAGGCGACATCATTTGATCGGCATTTCTTCTGTGCATTTTCAAAATCACCCGCCCCCTCTGCAAAATATAACAGAGAAACGAGCGTATTTGTCCTTTTTTTTTTTTTACAAAAATTGTATTTAATTTATTTTCTGCAGGAACAATAATAAAATGAAAGGCTAGTGTCCTTCAGTATCATAGCTGCCTATAAAATATACAGTTAGGTCCATAATTATTTGGACAGTGACACCATTTTTGTTGTTTTGGCTGTGTACTCCAACACATTGGATTTTAAATGGACCAGTGACTATGAGGTCATATTAGTCTATATCGGGTGAACAGTGTAGCAATTGTAGCCATTTTTATACATAGTCCCGCCCATTTTAGGGGACCAAAAGTCATTGGACAAATTAGCATAAACTTTAATAAAGTTATAATATTTAATATTTGGTTGCATTTTCTTTTACATGTCATGACTTCCTGATTTCTGTGACCCAATAATATCAAAATATGATTGATATCTTGATATCTTATTTGCTGGTACTCTTACAAGCGATACTATAATCTCTCTGCATTTGAATGGATCTCTATGGGAATTGGGGGGTGGGACTAGATTAAACTGTACATTAAACCAGAATAGTATGGAACACATGGTTGGCTAAATGGCTGCTAAAGGTTATCAAGAGTCTGAGGTATAAAACTAGCCTCAAACCATCACTCTGCTGCCAGATATGCAGTAGATATGGATAGATCACTTTAAGCGTTGTTTCTCCTGACTTATTTTCCGATTGAACTCTATGGAAAAAAGAATCAGGAGAAACAACCCTTAAAGTGATCCATCCATATCTACTGCTTATCTGGCAGCAGAGTGATGATTTGAGGCTTGTTTGATACCTCAGACCCTTGATGACTTACAGCCATTTAACCAACCATGTGTTCCATACTATTCCCATGTAATTAATGTAATCCCATGTAATCTAGTTCCACCCCCAAATTCCCATAGAGATACATTCAAATGCAGAGAGATTATAGTATTGCTTGTAAGAGTACCTTAAAATAAGGTATCAAGAGTCGTTTGATATTGTTGGGTCACAGACATCAAGAAGTCATGACATGCAAAAAATATGCAACCAAATATTAAATATGATATATTTATTAAAGCGTATGTTCATTTGTCCAATTACCTTGAGTCCCCTAAAATAGGGGGGGCTATGTATAAAAATGGCTAGAATAGCTACACCATTCACCCGATATGGACGTAAAAATATTCAAATTAAAGCTGAAGGTTTGCACTTTAACCTCATAGTCACTGTTCCATTTAAAATCCAATGTGTTGGAGTACACAGCCAAAACAACAAAAATTGTGTCACTGTCCAAATACTTATGGACCTAACTGTATATGCTGTTCTCCACTGGTACAGAAGGAAATCACCTTCAGTAATATAACAATGCAGTTTACATCAGCTCATATCTATCCACCACTTTAGAACAAATGTATGTTTACAAACACTTCTCTGTGCCGTGCAGAAAGCCGGAAATATAGAACAGATGTGTACTGTAAAGCTGTGCTGCAGCAGGTCCTCACAGGTCCACCTTGAGCTGCATTTGCTTCTGGTGTGAATTACCTCACCCACCGCCACTGTTTTACAGAAACGTCATTTAAGGTGTATAACTTATACAGCTAAATATACAGATGTTTATTGTACAGAATTCCCCCTTAATGTCGGAGGAGCCAGGAGCCTCTCTAGTTTAATGGTGTTGGGCCTAGTTTTGAAATTCAATTCAAATGACAGCTTTTTTTATCTGTATCATCAGTACTGACAATAATTTTCTTAAAAAAAATAAATTATTTTGGTATGCTCCATTCTTCTTTGTGTCAAGACCAATGCTGGATTGTAATATGGCACTGAAATACTCTAAATACATTTTTATCCTTACCTGTGATCCCTTGAAGGCGACGGGCAGCCTTGACAATTATTGATTTCATCCACTTATGGAACTTTTGACAGGTTATATTTCAGTGACATTCAGAAATATAAGCAGGCATCTGACATTTTTGTGCCTAGAATTTGCCTTTATTGTAAATCTGAGCTCTCCAAATACGATTCCGATTGACATATTGAAATATGAGGGCCAGGCTGTGCAGGAAGAAGACCAGGCTCTGTTATCTGAATCATGTGGTCCAAGTTTCCAGTGACAATTACACACCAGCCCCTGTGATACCCAGCAACAGGGGCCTCTGTACTGCTGAGGAAATTCAGGGGCACGTCTGAACTGACAGGCTTAAAAGTTCATTTTAAGTTACTGAGCCTTAAATTTGAAAAGATGGTATTTCTGAAACACAGAGGGCCATATTATATATATTATTACCGAGACAGATTTAGCTTCAGTAATGGTCTGAGTTAAAATGCAAGTTTAACATCGTTGTGAATTAGCTATTGCAATAACCATGTGACAATAATAACAATAATATTTGTCTTCTTGTATTCATAAAGTCATAGAAAGCAGTTAATATTCTGAACAGAATATATGAACAGTATTCAACAACCTTAAAATTGAGATCTATTTATCTAAATCTTAGAATTAAATTTTTATATTGTTAAAACACTCGGTAAGTTATTATGTTGCCAGATACTCTAAACGAACATCCCCGAAAAAAACGTCACTGTATTTTTAAAATCTTTGCATTTGTAATGAATGCTAATTGAATCTAGTTGAATAAACTAGGATTTGCTGATCAACACAGGAACAAATTAACGACATTATGTATCGTACATTCCTATGAATCATAAATGGACATTGATTAATTGTGAGGCATTACTAAAAAGAAACATTAAACTTTACTATATATTGGTTCACTGTGTCTGAAGATAAAAGTCAGTATGACATTATCTTAAAACAACATGAATGTTACTAAAAGATTTAGATATGGGGACACGCATGCCTATCAAACCTGTTTACTTTTACAAGTTAGATAAATATGTCAAGCACATTTTTTGGCAACAAAAGTGAGAAATATTTGTAGCAGTATCTAAGGCATGATTCAATACTCCTAGTTGGGGTAGGGGTGGTCAGGCTTGCTTGTAAAGCTGCATGTATCACAAAATTTATTGAGTGAGTGCAAAAGTGCATGTTTGGGGCAAAGTGCACTGTATCGTTTTCTTCTACAAGGATCTGTGTTCAGTATGCCTAAAAAAAAGTATTAGACAAATGATCAAAACAAGTTATTCCCACAGAAAATATAGACCTCTGTGTTTGTGTCAGGATCTGGGGAGCTTTAAGATATAAAATGGAAGCGTGGGAGCAGAATTTCTGCCTTTAATGCCAGACTCGGAGACAAACCAAGGACTGGGGGCTCAGGGATGGCAGAGGCATAATTCAGATAGAGCTCTGAACAGTGAATGGGTAGATACACGAGCCGGCACTGAATGCCGTTTAAATGAAATTGCAACTGCCTACCAGGGGTCAAACCTTTCAAGACAAATCAAAAGGTGCCCATCAGTGAATGCCGTCCCTCCCAAAATGTATCCCCGCCTTGACTTCATTATGCCGGATGTAAGATGGATGTAAAAGATAAGCGCTGAATACCTATCATTCTCCAAGGTTCCTAAAAATCAAGGTTACAGGATGGAGAAGGGAAGCCTATTTAATTACAAACAAAATACTGCCAGTTCAATCCTGCAGTATTGTTTACAGATATAGATGTTGAGTTCCTCTGCTATGGAGGCGTATATGTGGAGAGGGATAAGAATATCTTGGCATGGCTAAGGAACTGAAAATCCGGAAGTATGTGAGGCGAACACTTTCAAATATGTCCTTGTTGTGACATTGAGGAAATATGCTCATATGGGTAAAGTAGACATGAGGTGTCATTACAGGTGTTATTTAGCTAATCTCTTGCATTGCTGATGGTAATGCTTTCAAGTCCAAGATACACAGGTCTCTACAGCACTGACAATGTGAAGAACAGTGAATGATTGACCTGGTACAATTACCCAAACAAAAATGGGGCATTGTGGCATTTTTATTTGATCTTTACTTGACTCACTTCCAAGTGGAGCCGCATGCTAATAAAGATGTGCTAGCAACACCCGGTAATGTTCACAAAGAAAATAACCCTGAACCCTAATCTTCTCCTTGACATTTATCGCACAACAACAGTACGAGATCGCACTGCTGTGCTCTGTCCTGACCCTTGAAATATGTAATCATTTTATGCTTGCTTTGGTTTTCTGCTAGAGCAACAAACCTGAAGTCATTTATTAAACTGCGCTGTTTAATCAGTTTAGCAGTTTATCACCAGAGACCTTGGATGCATCGCGCTTGACAGTCAGTGTTCTCAGAAATACCTCCCTCCCTGTTCCCCTCTCCACATATGCATTTAATGAAAAATCCCAGTTATTCATCAGTGCCTATCAGCAAGCAGCTGGTCCCATTCAGACTCAACCGTTCCTCTCGATTAGGCCTCTCAAGACCAAGGAGAAGCTCTTCATACCTCATCTCAGTCAGGACCTGACAGACCTGCCTGCTACTTAAATCTATTCAGCACTTTTGTAAATGCTGGGTTTCTGAGAAATATTTAATTCATCAGGTCATAGAGACCGCAAGAGATTCTGAGCAAATGTATGTAGCCTTCTAATACCATGAACTACTTTCAAAGGCTTAATACTGAATTATTAGAAGAAAATACTTAATTTATGTTAAATTCTCATACAGATTCTCATCCAAGCTAAAATGAGCATTTGTTGATTTGTTTCGTTAAATCACTGGCTGAGTTATGTGTTTGTTGCCACTTGTGACATATTTTCAGATATCAAAAAGGTGCTGTTAACATCTGTTTCATTCTTCAGTAAATGCAGAGTTTCCAAGATGCATGACGATGATATGCCCAGCCAAAATTTTATTTCCGCCATAATCACAGACAAAATTGTTTCAACACTGGCTCAGAGTGTGATGGGTCCAAAAGACATCTTGTGCATTATTAATAGGTTTGTAATGTGCTAACCAGAGCTACCCTGAATCTTGGAATTATGCATTATCAGCCAAGGCCTAATTCCCAAATCCAGGCTGTATCCCAGGATGTAAAAGTGTTAGACATTATGTAGAATGCAGAAAAGGCTTTGAAACAAAATTGGGGCTACAGGTCAATAAGCGTCCACTCGAAACGACAATTGTGAATGAAAAGTGTATGAGACAAATTGAATCAAACCTCACTACTGTGAATAAATCACATGTTCATAGCATTTGTACACACACTAACTTTCTTAAATCGTGTGATTCTGTCTCAGCTCAAACCTTTTACCTCCCACACCTATGATTGAGTTACAAAGTGGACAAGACTACCTTAAAATTTGGGCATGGGGAATTGTAGGCACCTCACTGTATGGGTTGAGTCAGTTAGGGATCCACGTTCATTTCTATATAGCGACCCCTGCTGGTGGACTGCATGAGAAAAACACATATGAAAGGTCTTCCTCTGACGCCGCTCTGTGCAAGCTTCACTGTAGTCTGTAGTATGAAAACAAGGAGCTGTATATTTTGGACACAACATATTTTGGAGGAGAACCGCGGATACAATCTCCCGAATCGGCAGTGGGGTTCGCAGCATGAATGCGGTTCTGGGTTTCAGAAGATTGGCCCTTCCAAATTGGGGTGGGATTTGGAGATGCTCATCCCCCACATTGGGTGCCAAATAATTTTTTTAAAAAAGGGGGGGGGACAAATAAATAATTTTCCGACACGGGCACGGAAATTGGCAAGGCCGCGTCAATGGGGACGGAAAAGAAATTGACTTTGCCCTCCAGCTGTCAAATGGGTAATCCCACTCGATGGAGTCAGGGCCTGACTTTAGCCAGCCCCTGTTTAACAGAAGCACATGCACTCAAAGCCACGGCATCCTGCTGCAAATATGGCCAAGTGATTATGCAGATTCGCTCATGCCATTAAAGAGAGGGGAGATGGACCCATCTGCCCGGTAAATATCTGAGAGGCCTTAAAGGTACTGCTGTAACTCTGGTGTAATTATTTTCACAGTTCAAAAGCACGGACGAGCCGTGAACAGATGTTGTGCATTTTTTTAGGATCCTGTCCTGGCACCCCGTAAAGACCTGGAAGGCAAAACAGGATGCCTTTGTGCAGACAGAGCAACCCCTGCTCCTCCCACCACACCTGCCTCGCGCTCCTGGAATTTCTGCCTGTCACACGCACCAGAGTTGCGGTCAATTCATGAATTGGATTTCAATTAATTTCCTAAACTGACTGAATTTAAATGGAATTGACCCCAATCCTCTCTCTCAACAACAATTATTGGAAAACATGTTTCAACACAAGTTCTTACAGTGAAATTTGAAAGAACCATAATCAAAACTTCAATTCACTTCATGAATTGTCCTGTTTGTTCATAATAACTGTCAATCATTACCTTTATGTTGTTTAAGGTATAAGGTCAGAGTTGTGGTTTCCCTGCAAATTTTCTATGAATTTTGTTGATTTAAATCCATATGAATTTGCCCAGAGTCATTATCATAGAACACGATAACTTTATTGTGCACCGGTCAAGGTCAGTCCTGAAGTACAAGTGGGGTAGTTGTATGGATAGCAG
The DNA here is from genome assembly GCA_022702515.1 of Ilyophis sp. 1 JC-2022. Lineage (NCBI taxonomy): Eukaryota > Metazoa > Chordata > Actinopteri > Anguilliformes > Synaphobranchidae > Ilyophis > Ilyophis sp. 1 JC-2022. The sequence continues at coordinate 119,842,356 of CM040395.1, read as the reverse complement.
TGGTTAGGCCCCACCCCCTGCTTACCATCCCTTTGTAGTTGGAAGTTTAGTATCTTGCCTCCTTTGAGAAATGACTTGACAAGATGCTTGGATCAATGAGAAACCGAATGACCCACACTTGCTTACGCGCAGGATAAAAAGCCTGAAGTTTCCTGCTAATTAATACCGTATGAACCCTCTTTTTCTCCAAGGCTTCAAAAGTGCAGTGGGGATCAGAGGGAATTGCTGATGCACCAGATATGAAAGCGCAAAAGAGAACAGCTCCATACTGCTGAACGATTATCAGTTTTGTTTGTGGTTAAAGGCTAGTTTAAGTGCCCTCAGCTCAACAGCACCTTGCCAGTAAAAATAAAGCAAATGAAAGTCAACTTTGGGACATGCCTGGAAATGCACACACACAAAAAAAATTCCGAGACACTTTAATGATAACCTTTACAGAATGACTCAGCTTCACCAGAACATGCAGGTGCCCATACGCACATGCACGCACATGTGCAGTCTGCACACACACACACACACACACACAGATTTAATTACCATTATATTAACATTTTAATTAAATTATATTAAATGGACAGGAGGGCTTAGACATCCAAAAAGGTGGGTGCTCTGACATTCTGTATGATTTGTGTTTGCAGCACGGTTTACAGAAAAGTGACAGGCAGCTTTTTGGTCTGTTGCACTCTGGTCTCTGGTGACATGTTATGTTTCTTTTAAACAAATGAAAGGTAAAAACAAACAATCGTAACGTGATTAAAATTACACATTATTATGTTACAGAAAGGTGAGTGCCATCAATGCTTTTTGAATGTTTTATGATAATCCCTTCGTCCATTAGTTTCGTTGATTATTTTATCACGATCTCTGCCCATTATTTTACATTACTCTTCCTTGAAGAATGAAATTAAGCTTCTAGTTAATTAATTGTAGACTGCTTAATTACACTCATTAACAGCTTCATAAAAAAACCAGACTGATTAACACAGATTCAGTTCTATTCTTTCTTTTAATTCGTATTTCTGTTCCTTCATATGCAACATGTAGCCTATGTGGACATCTGCTCGTCCATCATCTCATTTCAAAATCATGGGCATTAATATGGACTTGGTCCTCCCTTGACTGATATTACAGCCTCCATTCTCCCGGGAAGGCTTTCCACACATTGGGAACTCCTGGGAAGGCTTTGGAACATTGCTGCGGGGATTTTCTTCCATTCAGCCAGAAGCGCATTCGAGAGGTCGGGCACTGATAGTTGGCAGTTAGGCCTGGCTCGCAGTCAGCTTTCCAATGGATCCCAAAGGTGTTTGATGGGGTTGAGGTCAGGGCTCTGTGCAGGCCAGTCAAGTTCTTCCACACCGATCTCGACAAACCGTTTCTGTATGGACCTCGCAGGGGCATCGTCATGCTGAAAAAGGACAGGGCCTTCCCAAAACTGTTGCCACAAAGTTGGAAGCACAGAATTGTCATAGTATGCTGTAACGTTATTTTTCTTCACTGGGACTAAGTGGCCTAGCCCTGAAAAACAGCCCCAGACCAAGGGGTGTCCAGATACATTTGGTCACATAGTGTATCAGAACAAATGGATTTATTTATGAACACTTATACGAAAGGAAAGTTGATATATTGATTAATGTATGTATTATTAATATTAATATAATTGATTAATGCATCAATTTGATTACTTGATCATGTATGCCTAACCATAAGTGAAAGCAGAAGTAGTCATAAATAACTGCATTTGTTTGTCTGTGCTGTCCTTCAGATGAGATGTTAAACCAAGCTCCCGACTCACTGCGGTCATTAATGATCCCACAACACTTTTCCAAAGAATAGGAATGTGGCCCAAATTCCCATAAAAAAACCTTTCACTCAACATCTAATTCCCTACATCTGATTGGCTACAGAATCCCTTGCTCTCCCTTCCCACGTTGATTCCCCAGGTCATCGCTGAAAAAGATAACCGAGTTCTCAGTTGACCTACTTGGTTGAATAAAAATAAAAGAAACTGTATGATAGATACGGCGAAGCAGTGTCTTCCATCTCCAGCAGCACATTAACTTTTGCTGTTGTGCCAAATCCACCAGTACAATTGAATATATTCCATCAAGAAATGTACTGGAAGCATTATTCAGTTTATTTGTATTTATTTTCAAATTCTGCTTCTGCTATTTTCAAATTCTGTTTTTTTTTCTCTAAAGCTCACACAATGTAGGCTACTTGGGAGATTATTCAGAAAAAAACAAAGATAATACGGAGGAACTTGACACATATTTCCCTGTCCTTTTTCTTCTTCCATTACATTACATTAGTCATTTGGCAGATGCTTTTATCCAAAGCGACGTACAATAAGTGCAGTCGCCGAAGGTCATTGAAGCATCTATAAAACAGATCAGACAAAGCTCTTTCTCATAACATAGCAGCTATCTCTAGTAATAAACATTGAATATAGTACACACAGTAGGCTTTGGGTAAGTCAGCTATACATTCTAAACTAAAACAAACAAGAGTTAAACAGGAAACAAGCAAAAAACAGAAAACAAGTTCTATGAAAGTGGTCCTAGATTGGTAGGTTAGTCAAGGTGGAGTCTGTGTGTGTCTTCACACCATGACGGAAAGCAGGCAGTGTTAGAGCAAACACTGCCTGCTTCCCTGTACCTCGACCCATATCCAGATCTTGTCATCTCTCCAGTGTGCTCTTCTACACTTTTCTTTAATATGAATTAGCTCAGTGCATTCCATAATATGGCGTAAACATTACTGACTAGATTCACCCAAAATGGGTGCAGTAAATCCACAATACACAGTATTGTATATGTGCAAAACACAATAAATCAAGAGAATAGGCTGCAAGGTATGTGTACAGTGTTTCAAGTTTCAAAGTTCATTCTCATAATTGGCCTAGAGAGACCCAACTTTGAAACTTCACACATGAATCAGCAATAGTGTGGGTTGGTAGAGAGAGAGAGAGAGAGAGAGAGATAAGACATTTGCCGGCCAGGAGCACTGGGCTTTGCCTCGGCTCAGCTTCTTCACACAATCTTAATTGCGGTTTAAAAATGGATGGTTGCTGGGGCCTGGGGAGCAAGGGAAGGCTGTTTATTAATTATCAGAAGCAGCGGACATACTGTGTGTCTGTGTGCCAGCTATCTCTAACACACCTCTCTGAGACGCCACCAATGTTCCATTTGGCATGCATGTGCTTATACTTCAATATTTTAATGGATTTTATTTTGCTTTGGTTTTGTTGTCAATATGGAGATTAAGTTTGATTAAGTATTGCTGACAGACTACTGAAGGGAGCATATTTGTAGTATTTATCTACACATCACTACCTCCAAGGTAGCGTAGAAATGTTTTCTATTTTTTGCCCTTGCCCATGACATTTACTTATTCCTTCAAATTGCTCTTCTTCACAACACTCCATTGCGTGTCGTCACTGACCTTGTACTCAATGTGGATTTATTGTATGCTTAATTTAATTTTATATAATACAATTAGTTACACTCTGTAGGGTTTCTTTAATGGAAATTAGAATTTTCTAATTAAGAAGTTTGAACCTGAAAACTTCAACAAGAACTGTGCACAAGAGTTCAATTACCTGATAACCCTCAACTGGTCAGTTCCCTGAACACAAAGAGACTTTCACTGCATGTTTTTTATTGGTGATTAAATACACCAGTTGTGACCACTTCTGGTCCTGGAAATACACTATTCTGAAGGGAATAAAATCCAAGATCTCAGCCAATCACTGGCTTCATGTTCCAATTCCACTTCCAGTCTTGGGAATCAAACACTAAGTTACTATCCAACCGATGGCTCAAAATGTACTTTCCCCACCCAATTGCTTGCTCTAGGTGCCAAGTTCCCATCAAAACATTCACTGCAGTTAAAGCCTGAAACCCAGTCATTAAATGCAATTTATAGCACTGTGATGCACATTCAGACAATCCCATACATTTATAAGCACACAATGGCATTTTAGCAATACCTTCCTGCAAATATAGCCTCATTCCCAAACACTCTTGAAATACTGCATGAGTAATTGAACAAAACCAATCCAGGAGACCTGGCTGAGACACAAGTCATATCTGTTCATAATAATAACTGCTGCACTGCCGTAGTCTCATTTTTACCCTTAAGCCAGGGAGTTGTAGATTTTTTTATGAATGTGTAAACGTATGACATTTTTGCCCACATTTTTGAATTCCAGAGTGAACAAAATTATTAGAATGAAATTAAGGATGTTTCAGGAGCTAAGGGATGTCATAAAAGGTAAAAAAAAAAAGAAAAGAAAGAAAAGCAGACAGGGGATTAAGGAAAAAAATTACAATGAAACTTCCTCCATAGGAGTTTCAGCTTGCACCCATAACCAAAAGATATCAGATATCCACAGCCTTCATAAGCCCTTTATCACATAGGAACATGTTCTGGAATAATAGGTACAGTGTGTACACCAGTTGGCACAGTACGGCTGGCCGCCTACATTTGTTGCATTCCTGTCCTTCCCTCAAGATCAGATGACAATGGGCAAAGGCAATGATACAGTGACCTTAACGTTAAACCTGATATGACTTTAAACATGCATACACATGTAAAGAAAAGGTTTTCGGAGCTCAATGTCTGTCAAGCCCAAATATTCAAGCCCACCTCATCGCTGCCGATCTGGAACTGTCATCGGTCATAGGCACTCATTGTACTAAAAGTGTGTTTCAATAAGACCATGTTCCATAAACACCCTGAGTGAAGAAAGGGTATGCATTATGTGTTAATGTAAATAGCATGTTTGGGTTTCCCTGTTGTTGACTGTTCATATAAGACATGTGTGTGCTTCCTGTATGTTAAATTGCCCTGACTGTACATACCATTGATTGTCATTCAATGGCAATAAAGTAATCAAATGTAAGGTAGTCCATTTACTTGTTCACTCTATCAAAGCTTTCTGTTGAACAGTCAGCTTTATCTTGTAAAATCCATGGAAGCATCAGATATTTTTAATCGGTGTGCGGCTGAATTATCGGCGATTCAACACAGAATTATGGCCCTAGAGCCCTAAGGACACATATTAACACCTATTATGGCACTGGAGATCTATAGACTTTTGGATTTAAAATTCAGCCACAACATTTCTAATGCAGTCTTTTTGTCATTAGTAATGCAGAGATGAAACCAAGGATCTATGAAAGTAGCTTTATCTCACTGACATTTTAGATATAGGTAAAATGATGAGCTAAGATGGTTTGAATGGCCAGTTTCATATTAACAGTGTCCTACTAGGTGATGTCAGCATGGAATTCCAAGGGAAAGGCATAATTTGTACACTGCAAAAAATGTTTATCTTATATTATAAACATAAATTCATAAAATATCACTTGATTTTTCAAGTTTTAATATTAAGGGCTCTACCTTGATGATCTTAGTGTGTGGTCTAAAATGCATGGCACAAGTGCATTTAGGGCGTGTCCAACTCCGCTTTGGCTAGTTAGAGGGTGGATATTTTGAGCGCAAAGTAAGGTTCAAATGGGCTGAAATTCCTTAATTATAGGTGTGTCTTTGGCATAACATGCAATAAACTAACCAGAGTGTCATCTCCCATTCCCTTTACAAGACACCTGAGTTTGCACCTTGGCGGGCTGCTAATATGATGGCGGATTTTCATATGATGTGAAAACAGCGATTTAAGCTGGCGAAACAGACATGCTCTTGCGCATAGTTCAAGTGTGTGAGCAAGGAATAGGCTTTATGGATCAATTCAGAGTAACCATTATGACGTGTTTTGATATGCTTTCACATTATGGTTTAACACCGGCACGGGTTCCCGGTAATTCCCGAGTCCCGACCAACCTATTCCCCAGAAATATCATAACAGAAAAGCAGGGGAAAAAATTTCCATTAGCTTATACACCAGTGCTCTTATTTTACAAAATATATGCGGTTTAATTATTTTATAACACCTGCAACAGCTGAGCATAAGCTACCAGAACATGGCTTCCCTCTCATCTTAGAAAACGCCAAATTAGCCTGATTGTTTACGGAATTTTGTTTGATTATACAATAAAGCATTGTCAAACATCAATTCCATGAGGCTGTTCTCACAGCAGACAGATCACAGGCAATTAATTTTGGCTAGCTAAGTTCTAGCTTCATCTGAAGTTCATATTACGTGCATTCTAATATTGATTAATAACATAGTGTTAATTTGCCTTGATGACAGTCAATACACTAAAACTGTCATGTTGGGGACCCATAGGTTTACTTTATGCATATTTTCCCTTGTTAGGGGACCGAGCAGTGCAGCTGCTGGTACCCTATTGTTTTTGTTTGGATTCTTCCTTTTTTACCCACCCCTTTCATCTAAAGTTCCCGAGAGCTTCAAGGACCCATAATGTCCGCCATATTGGATTTTCCACTAATTAGCATTTTTTGTAAAACACTTAAAATGCTACTCCTCCTACAAACGTTGACGGATTTGCACAAAACTTCGAGAAACTCATCCCATGTCCGTTCATAAACCCATTACCTTTCTAAGGCCTGTCAAGAAATGGCCAAATGAGAAGCCAATACATTTTGCATTGCGTGGCTTGATTTAGTTAGATCAAAACTTGAGCCCTGTAGTTTTAACCCAATCAAGCCACATTCACTCAAAATTTGAGTTACAAATATTGGGATGGCAGGTATGCCATCCACCACGTACAGTATCAATGCTCAAAACGCTGTCTACCTACCATACAAACTGTGAGCGTTCCTGTAGCTTAGTGGTTAGGGCATTGTGCTACCATGTTGGCAGTTCGATCCCCACCTGTTACAAACATTTATTTTTGATGTGCACATCATGCTAAAAATGTTCTTTTAACTTATTATAAGTTCTTTTTATTGCAACGGCTAAGACATTTCACAATATTAACTATTAACTGTTTGAATTAGAAAGTCAGTATGCCAACACAATCTGATACTGCAACACAAACATTTTATTTGGCCTGCCCATTTCTGTAAACCTGCTTAGGCCAGGTGGTTATAATCTTAGCTTTCCATGCGTGAGGTCAGTGGTTCAATTCCTGCTTGGTACCAAAGGCTAAATGAATGTTTGGCAAATGCTATACTTTTTAAATGTTTTTTTCACAGCAACAAACATCTTCTTATTGCAAAAGTTAAGAAATTTAACAGTATTAACTGTTTCACTGAAAAGACAGCCGACATGGTCCAGTAGCCTTCGATACTCACTACCAATGAAAGATTTATCGCAGATCACGTTTACGCAGTAGGCTATGGGAACAAATATCCTCTTGTCAGACACAGAAAATAAAGTTCTCACACAAAATATGATCTGGTTAAGAGCACGTTGTTGCAGTAATGTAAACATCATCACTAGCCTCAATCTCACACAAAAGCAAAACAAAAACATCCGTCTAGGCCTACCTATGTTGTCCTGTTGCGGTTTAGCGGCCAAGATTTCTTTATTCATTTGCGACAAAAAAATGTCACCATAAAAATTAAGTAGGCTACTAAGAAAATTAAGAATTTACAATAATATGCAAGCCCTTATGGGATCTAGTTTAGATACCATCAACAATGACAAACTGATGACTGATTAGAAACAAATATTAGCTTTTTGGGTCAACCCTGTCTTGAGTTGTCCACCATTTTGGAGTGTCTGTCTTTGACAAATGCTGCTTATGCCTCTCGGTCCTTGGGAATCACTGCTTGCAGCTATATTTTTATATTGTCATGCTTATGGAAATATGAGCAATGCATTTTTACTGGTAGTTTAATGCCTAAACAAGCTTACTTTCCCGCAATTCCAGGGACAAAGCGTGTCTATTCCGGGGGAAATATTTTTTTTATTTTGGGGGAAAATCCCCATTTCACAATGTAATCTTGATATTTTTATCTTGATATTTTTATTTTAATATTGCGCAGTTAAAATAACATTGGAACAACTGCAACATGACTTAAGACCAGGTTTGTGGGGGTTTTAGTGCAAGCGTTTCTTCTGCCTCAAGATAGCAATTAAGACAAAAATGAATCTGGCCACACCTCATCTTAAAGCACAAAAAGAACTTTAAGAACTTTGGTAGAACTTTGGGTTGTGTAGTTACCTGGCCATGATATGAGTCCAAATTAGAGCCCGACCGATATATCAGGCTGATATTTGCGTTTCTGTACAATACTGTATCGGTAGTCAGGAATGACACGTGGCTGATATCAATGACCGATACAGCCATTTTTACACTGACACGTGGGCGCTCCTAGTGGTTCTCGCCACAGAACTATCAGAACTATACTGGTGTTCTCGCTACCCTCAACATATCATGTGACATGGAATCCTCAGTCAGAGAGCAGCACTGCCGCTGGAGGAAGACTCACTGAATAAAAGGAAGGAACAAGTTTCTCTTGCTAGCTCATTGAATATTGTCAATAATAATAGTGTATTAACACAACAGTAATGTTAGTTATTCTTTAATTGCGGTCTTAATAAATGTTTGCAAACTGCCGATGAATGTATTTCTTGGTAACTGTCTGCATTCCTTGGTAAATATCAACATAAATGAACAACATAAAAATAACATGGATAATTTGTCGCTTTCCAACTGTTTACGGAGATGCAAGGCGTCTCCTCCTCCGCCCAAGTTAAGTCACAATTGACAGCCATAATATAGAGATAGCATATGATAATAATAATAAAATAAACTAAATAAATGTTCAACTGTCAAATTAATTGCAAAGATGTTCGACATTCCCACAAAACTTGGGAGTACCATTCTTTATTTATGACCCAAGTAAAATTATTCTACAGGTAGGTTTTCCGTAACCGATCCTGTACACACTCACGGCTACAACCAGTTAAGGGTTTTCTAAACTTTTCTCGATCCTAGCTCTGAGGGGTTTTAAATGGATGCGTCGTTCGGTGAACAAGCCATTTAGTTTGGCTCTTTTCCCCCCCTTGTTAGCCAACGTTATGTGACCAGACAGAAAGTGCTGATCGGCTGTAAAATAGGCCTCCTGTAACCTTAGACTACCTTTATATGGATATAGCTAACTCCCAACCTGTTTCCATTTCTTCATTATCAATCAAGCAGTTAATTAACGGAATAACAAATATCAATGAATAGCTATAGCAAGTTTTTCTGTGTGTCAAAATGTGTAGCCTATTATTTTTATTTATTCTTTATTGAAATGGTCAGTAAGTTACTGGTGTTTATTTAGACATTTATTTCATTTCTATTCTTTATTTGATGAATGTTCACTTCTAAAATTGCTTGATGATGTTAATCATGTTAATATTATAATAATGTCAAATTTTTTGCAATAAAGTTATTTGTTTAAGAAAGAAGTCTTCTGAGTACCTTTGAATCATAGTCATATTGGTGCTAAATCTGTGCACAATCCACAATTATTCAAGCTCAAAACTTCACTATATCGACTGCCATATCGGTAATCAGTGAATCCCCCCCTATCCCCCCCCCCCCCCCCCTCTAAAATCGGTATCGGTGTCAAAAATCCCATATCGGTCGTGCTCTAGTCCAAATGGTGGCGGAATATGTTCATTAGATGCTCTCGCAAACGAAGCGGATTCTGTCAATACAAACAATAACCAGTCCTCATACATATTTTCTTTTGTGTAATTAAAAGTACTATTTTCTTCAATGTTGTTAGCAAGCTACCAGAAAAGACTAGCAAAATGTCAGCAGGTCGGCTTGTTTACCATAAATATATACTACCAGGAACGCTTGCTTTGGTGAAAATTTGGATCAATGAGTGGTTTCTGATGCATCGGCGCATTAATGCTGTTTCTAGCGCAAGAATGACCTACCGGATCTACGTTGCAAATAAGCCAGGAAAGGGCCATTAAAAAAAAAAAAGGTTTTTAATACATACGAGGACTTTTAGTATATATGCAGAACTACATATATCTTTAGTAGTTCTGCATATCATCCTCAGATTTTGCACACTTGTGGACACAGAGTTTATGATCTATAGAGTTACCTGTTTCACATATGCAGCTCTCAGTATTTCATTGCAAACCAAAAAAATACAATTGAATTAAAAAAATGTCCAAAGATTCTTTGCACATTCAAAGGAAGTCAGGACTTTCCACAAGGATATGGAGTAGCCAGCCCGTGGGGAAAGCTGGGGGGGTCCAGGGGCTAGCCCCCCTGGAGAAAATTTTTGGCCGTAAAAGCCCATATTTGGTGGCCTCTGGCACATTCTAATGCCACTATTCCATCACATACACTGATCTTAATTATTGCATATTTTAATGAGTTTGCCTACACGATTGTAACCATGTAGTGAATTATTGTAAAGGAGAATTAGGCTTTGTGTGCGCTTTAGCCCACACAGTCTGTAAATAGCTATTAATATTTAAAACCACTATTCCTGATTGATCAGAACATTTGTAATTATTTATTTTATATTTATTTATTGAGACCTTCACTGTAAAGTTTATCAAGACATGCAACAATGATGGTTAATGTATTGTTTTACTAGAAACATAAATACACTCTTATTCAATGAAAATAAACAAGGTTATTTTAAGGGGGAACATGTTTTAATCCCATGTGTTATCTCACCTATGTATTGGTTTTAGATTAAATTTTATAAAATAAACCTATACCAAAATAACTCTAAAATAACAAATCATGTGAATCTACTGAATCAACTCAACTTCTAGTCATCTTCGTCTTCATTTTCATCTTCACTAAAAATATATATTTTGAGAAATCAACATAAATATTGTGCTTAAAATGTCAGTTTAACTTTAAACAAACGTATCATGGACAATAACATGACGTCACGTGGCACTGTAATGGTGACATGTAGTCCAGCTGTCACTCCTGTTCGTGTTTGTTGTTGTGTTTTGTTGTGTCGGGCTTTTGTCTTTTGTTTTTATTAATGCGATGTGTGACTGTTGTGGTACAGGGAAGTGGATTGAGATTTTTCGGGGCATTTCTGCTGCTCGTTTTTATAATATTGACGAATTGTCTCGCCGGGATGATTTTGTCTGTGGTCGTCACCACAGAGACGCATTCGCATTATGCTTGGGAATGTCCATTGGATCTGCAACTGGAGTTGAAGATGTCGGGACTGATCCGAGACTGCGGGAAGGCCACCAGGGAAGAAGAAGATAATGCGGAGGAGTAAGGTGGCGACTGGGAAGGCTGAGCACCGTTTCGACAGAGACCGCAATACTGCGTGTATGGAGGAAAGTCGAGGAGGCGGAGTTTGTGTGTTGGACTGCTTATGACACTGGACATCTCGGGACATCGGGGGGCTATTTTTAATCATGGCTATATTTCACATGAATTCACCTGATTAATGCAATAATTCTATTGAATCTTTTTATTTGATTTGTGTTGTGGGTCTGCCCCACTGTCTTTTTGTTGTTGCTGGGGCTACAACTGAAGTTCCCTAAAGGGAAATAAAAGTTATTCTATTCTATTCTATAACTATCCTTATACGTAATTTTGATGCGATATACAGACTGTTTTTGCAGCTTTTAAACTCACATTTTCCCAACAATCGATCAATGATAAGAGTAGGACTCTGATGGCACCGAAAACAGATCAGCACAGCCAACATTCTGTTCTATTCAGTGTCTCGCGGTCATTATTTCAGTTGACTTCAACTGTCAGAATTTTGAAAGACTGTCAGGTCAATATTTCCACTGGTCACTCGGTATATCCCGCCTTAATTTAAAAGTCCCAGCTTATTGGTAAAAGGTTTAAACAAATTTTGGATATTGACATGTCATGCTCTGTTTCGGTCCCTTATTGTTAAGTTGTCACCCCTGTTTTCTTTTACATTATTTCTCCTTTCCCTTTTTAGGTCCGCCTCCCGGGGCTTAATCGGCTCCCACGGCAATCACCGGTTTTATTTAAAAGGAGGTTGAGACCGGATAACGAGGTTGCTTCACTGGCGTCTCTCTTTTTCATGGTGTTGTCGGTCAATTCTTATATCCTCGTTACACGCATCCATACACCTACCATACATCTCATGCAGGCACGCATCCATTCCTACGCAAGGTTTTTTGTTATTTATTTAATAAATATTTATTTTTGCAACCAAAGTTTGTGTCTGTCCATTTATGTTGCGGTTGGGTCAGGGCCCTGACCGTAACATAAATTGTGGGCTTTCGTCCGAGATTTGGACGTTTTTTCGAGCCATTCGATTAGCCATTTTAGTCGTTTGCTGTGGAGCTGCGTGCTGTCACGGCTGAGACGCCGTTTTTCTAGGATTGGCCTTGGGGTGCGTTTTTCTCTTTTCTCGGGGAAGACGTCGTTTAAAAAGGTAAATATCCTGTTCTATATAACGACTTGTATGTATAAATGGTTATCGTTATTTTGTTGTATATGCACTGTTTTTAGTTTTCAGTGCTAAGTTGGTATACAACTTTTGTGGTGACGTGGCGCTGGGTGCGCGTTTCCATGTCTGACGTGGCAATCGGTAAGTTGCGCGTTTTAGAGGCGGTCGTTTTGTCCTGGTTTTAGATCTTGCCTCGTTGTACTCAGTACTATTGGAATACGGACTATTTAAATTGAATTCCTTACCTGTTCAAAAGTAGCGAATGATCCCTGTAGGGATGTTTAATTCTAATCGCTTTGTGTTGCGATTACCGTTTTGCTTCTGGCTGAGGTTGGAGCTGTCTCACACGTTTTTGGTACTGTTTGCCTTTGAATTGGCGGTTTATGAGCAATTGTAGTTTTTCAATTGGCTTTTTCTGGTGCTGTTTTGGTGTGAGCTATTTTCCTGCTACTCGTCTTGTCCTATTTTTTTTAAATAGGCTTTTTGGTAAGGTATTCTGCTGGATTGCGCAAACATATTGAGTTGTGACCTTTGTTGCATTTTTGTGCGCTACCCGGCTATATAATCTCGTGTAGATTTTGGTCCGTGTTTTCTTTAAGAGTTTATTACGGCTATAATTAGCTATAGCTTTTGTGGGCCGTATTTTTTTCGTGCTATATAGGCTTGTATAGTAAACTGGAGACTCCTTTGTTTCCTCGTGTTTGTATGCATTTGCTTGTGCATGGTCAATGTTGGGAACACATTGAATAAAAACAGTTTTACATTTTAGGCATCCTGTATATGTTCAGGTGTGGAGCACGCTGCTGTCCCATACAGGCTGAAGAGACCAGTTCCTTTGGCGCTGCGTCTGTACCAGTAATTGTTAAAGTGTGTGGGAAAAGCTTCAACAAATATATAGACGGAACGTTTTGGCTCTTCGGAGAGGCGATTCCGGCTATATACAAGGATTCAGAGTACCACAACGAAGACTAGGGCCTCTTACAGGACAGTCAGATAGTTAGGTAGGTAAGGTGAAAATAGGTTGCGTTTGGCACTTAGATGTGTCCAGATTACCCATTTAATAGTGCTTGATAGGGAGTGGGACGCTCCTTAGTACACCTGTTTTATTCTCTGTGTCCCCACGTTGCTCTACCTTGCCCATACATAGTTGCTAGCCTATATCGCTTTCTCCTGTTTTCTTAAAACGCGTATTTTTGCTGCTTTCCCTTTTTGGTAGTAAGTACGTTACGCCTACTCCTATTCGCGTGGTGGTAATATTGAGAGCACAATCACCATGGCGTCCATCGACTCATCAGAGATCCATCCGATGAATTACTCGAGATGTACACTAAAGAACAACTATTATCCATAGCTGAACACTATGATATTGACATCTCGAGTAATGATCGACGACTGAAAGAGACGATTATCACCACTTTAAGAACATTATTATTACGAATGAATGTTCTCCGAAAAAAGCCCGTTCCTCTGCTACAGGCTGGTCTCGCTGGGCCAGGCGAGTCTATTTCTTCCCAATCTGAAGCTCAGCTACGAATAAAAGCGCTAGAGCTTGAATTAGAGATTAAACGTTTAGAGGTTCGGAAACTTGAATTGTCACGCTCTCCTCGCACTGACTTTGAAGTTAGCAGACACATTCGAATGGTTCCTCGGTTCTCAGAGAAGGACGTGGAGAAATACTTTTCCCATTTCGAAAAAGTAGCTACATCTTTAAACTGGCCTAAACCCGTTTGGCCTTTGCTACTCCAATGTGTCCTCGTGGGAAAGGCCCAGGAAGCATATTCTTCACTTGAGTTAGACGTAAACTCAGATTATGAGTTGGTGAAGAACGCGATACTTCGAGCATATGAACTTGTCCCCGAGGCATATCGCCAAAAGTTTCGCGCCTGCCGAAAAAGCGACAGACAAACTTATGTGGAGTTTTCAAAAGAAAAAGAACGATTATTTGACCGATGGTGCACTTCACAAAACATAACCACTAAAGAACAGCTAAGGCATCTAGTGCTCATCGAAGAGCTTAAAAACTGCTTGCCTGACTCGGTTGTCACCTATCTGAATGGACATAAAGTCGCTCAAGTTGCCGAAGCTGCAGTCTTAGCTGATGAATATGTTCTCACCCATAAGTCCTTTCTGTCGAAGTCTCCACTCTCCTCAAGTTTTGAACGACATAGTCAATTTAAGCAATATGGTAAGTTTAACGGCCATAAACCAGCTGGTGCTGTCGTGGAGAAGGATATTCCGTCTCCTGCTCATGCTCCTCCCCACAGTCGCACCGAGCGAAGACCTGAGCGTATTGAGCGTAGTTGCGCTTACTGCAGAACCAGCGGTCACACTATTGCCGACTGTTTTAAGTTGGCTCGGAAACATGCAAAACCACAATTGGTGGTTAATACCCAAACTCACTTTGTTCACTCTGTCCCGATTCCAAAAAGGGAATGTCATAATTATTCTCCCTTCCTCATGAGTGGGGTTGTGTCAATACCAGGGTTACCAGCAGTAAGCATTAATATACTCCGTGATACGGGCGCTGCCCAATCCTTTCTTTTAGAGGATGCACTACCCTTTTCTGGCAGCACCTCTCTTGGTGCTAGTGTACTCGTGCAGGGCTTTACCATGGGGTATGCTAAAGTGCCCTTACACAAAGTGATGTTGAAATCTGAACTGGTGAATGGTGATGTCATCGTGGGTGTGTGTCCTGAGCTGCCTGTTCCCGGTGTTTCTTTCATTTTGGGGAATGATTTGGCTGGCGGTAAGGTTTTTGCTTCCCCTGAGGTTGTAAGCGAACCCATTGCAAGCTCCCCTGACACACTCGAGCAGGTTTATCCGGAGGTTTTCCCCACATGTGCCGTCACACGAGCTATGACCAAAAAGCTCGGTGACATTGTTGATTTAAATGAAACGTTCTTATGCAGACCTGACTCAGAGCCCCTCACATTCTCGCAAGAGATGACTGATGTGAAGTTGAGCTCTGACCCAGTGGAAATGGGTACATTGTCTGACGAACCACCATTGGCTGTTACATTGTTGCCACAGGAACAGCTGATCGCGGAGCAGAGGAAAGATCCAAAACTTCTCTCTTTCCTCCATCATGCTGTTACTTAGGATCAGATTCGTGACCTGTCTACAGGTTACTTTACACAATCGGGCATATTGATGCGTAAATGGAAACCGAACAATGTGCCGTCCCAAGACGACTCTTTCACTGTCTGTCAGATCGTGGTGCCGTTTAAATACAGGAACGAAATACTCTCCTTAGCCCACGATACTGCTTTTGCTGGCCATTTGGGAATAACAAAAACGTACAACCGCATTTTGCGACATTTCTTTTGGCCAGGACTAAAACGGGATGTTAAATACCTGTCATGAATGTCAGATAGCAGGAAAACCTAATCAGAATATTCCTCCTGCACCCTTGAAACCGATTCCGGCTTTTGGTGAACCATTTGAGCGAGTCCTTATTGACTGCGTCGGACCGTTACCTCGTAGTAAAAGAGGCCATCAGTACCTCTTAACAATAATGTGCGCTGCCACCCGCTTCCCGGAGGCAGTGCCATTACGTAAGATCACTACTCCGGTTATTGTAACTGCGTTACTCAAGTTTTTTCCGGTTTTTGGTCTGCCAAAAGTTATACAGTCGGATCAGGGCTCAAATTTTATGTCTCATACATTTGCACAGGTGTTGCAGCAGCTGGGTGTTCAACATTGTCCGTCTAGCGCCTATCACCCTGAATCACAGGGAGCCTTAGAACGCTTTCATGCGACTCTGAAATCCCTTCTGCGTATCTACTGTCTCTCTGATGACAAGGAGTGGGACGAAGGCGTTCCGTTATTGCTCTTTGCCGTCAGAAAGTCAGTGCAGGAGTCGCTTGGTTTTAGTCCGTCTGAGTTGGTGTTTGGCCATAACGTGTGTGGCCCACTGAAACAGTTAAAATAAACATTTTTGCTGTCTGACCAACCTCAGAATCTCCTCGACTATGTCTACAATTTTGGACGACATCTTAAAAAGGTCTGTGAGTTAGCGAAGAGTTCATTGGCTGTGGCTCAGAGCCGCATGAAGTCTCTGTTTGACAAACAGGCAAAAGTCAGATCATTTTCCCCTGGAGACAAAATATTGGCTTTTCTCCCTGTTCCAGGCCAGGTATAGTGGCCCTTACCTGATTCAATCTAAAGTCGGGGATGTGGATTACATCATTGCTACACCAGAGCGCAGGAAAAAAACTTGGTTATGCCATGAATATGCTCAAGGCTTTTCATGAGCGAGACTCTCAGTGCACTGTGGCGCCCTTGCTGGCTTGCTCTCCCTCTCTCTCGCCAACCCTGGAGATGAGTGGTGCAATGTCATCCTCTTCAGAGGGAGATGTTGATGACATGATTAGTCCTTCCAGGTGTAGAGGGCAGGTTGCATAACTCTGAGATGTTTTGTTGTCTGCAAGACCATCTTGCACATCTCTCCGCCACTCAGAGAGCTGACATAATGAGTCTCGTTAATTCCCACCGAGCATTGTTCCCTGATGCGCCGAGCCTGACGTCCCTGGTGGAGCACGATATTGATGTCGGCGATGAATTTCCCATAAAACAGCACGCCTATCGTGTCAACCCCACCAAGCGTGCGCTTCTACAAAAAGAGGTAAAATACATGTTGGATCATGACATCGCAGAGCCCAGTACCAGCCCGTGGAGTTCCCCTTGTCTGCTTATTGATAAACCTGATGGGTCTTACCGTTTCTGTACGGATTATCGTCGGGTGAATTCCATAACAAAGCCTGACAGTTATCCTCTCCCGCGGATGGACGATTGTGTCGATCGTGTGGGGTCTGCCATTTTTGTCAGTACTTTTGATTTATTGAAAGGATATTGGCAGGTCCCCCTGTCTCCCCGCGCTAAGGAAATTTCGGCATTTGTTACACCAGACTCTTTTCTGCAATACAAAGTAATAGCATTCGGATTAAGAAATGCACCGGCCATATTTCAGAGGCTAGTTAACAAAGTTTTAGCTGGCCTAACTGGTTGCGAGGCTTACCTCGATGACATTGTGGTTTTTAGCATGACATGGGCTGACCATTTATATTATATGTCGCAACTTTTTGACTGACTCCAAACTGCTAACCTTACCGTGAATTTGGCCAAATGTGAATTCGGTAAGGCTACAGTCACATACCTGGGAAAAGTCGTGGGCGGTGGGTCTGTGCATCCAGTGGGAGCTAAGGTAGAGGCGATCTCCCATTACCCGGCTCCATCTGACCGAAAAGGGTTACGCCGTTTCCTCGGGATGGTCGGTTACTACCGTGGATTCTGCCGGAACTTTTCAGCAGTAGCTGCTCCTATCAGCGGTTAATGCGGTGGAGCTTGTTCCTGCAGGGCTTCGAGATTGTAATTAAGCATATCAAAGGTACTGACAATTTAGTGGCAGATGCCTTATCAAGGGCATAAGCCAGCCTTACTATTCAGCGTAAGTAGTTTTTTTTTCTTTTCTTAAGTAGTCGGCCGTGTGTCCTAGTGTTTGTTAAAAAGCATATTCGTTCATTGTTTTATTCGACAGTCTTCGGCTGCCGTTTAGGTGGGGGGGTGTTACGGTCCCTTATTGTTAAGTTGTCACCCCTGTTTTCTTTTACATTATATTGTTTTCTCCTTTCCCTTTTTAGGTCCGCCTCCCGGGGCTTAATCGGCTCCCACGGCAATCACCGGTTTTATTTAAAAGGAAGTTGAGACCGGATAACGAGGTTGCTTCACTGGCATCTCTCTTTTTCATGGTGTTGTCGGTCAATTCTTATATCCTCGTTACACGCATCCATACACCTACCATACACATCTCATGCAGGCATGCATCCATTCCTACGCAAGGTTTTTTGTTATTTATTTAATAAATATTTATTTTTGCAACCAAAGTTTGTGTCTGTCCATTTATGTTGCGGTTGGGTCAGGGCCCTGACCGTAACAGGCTCCAATCATGTTTAGTATGACGAGCGTGCCATAACGATTAATTAGCAAATAACAATGCTGATTACTGCTGACATAATTTACATAGCAACTGTATGCCCAGATCACACGGCCTCATCGACAGTGGCCAAGGGAAATCGATAACGATTCAGAAAATATATAACTTTTAAAGATTTAATTCCATCTTCTACTGGGACTCTTGCCGTTTATCGAGGGTTTGACAAAAATTTGCATTACATTACTAGTAACCTACCCCAGTGAACATGTTGAAAAGTTGATTAAATGCCGTTTCGTGTCATGAAAAACTGCCCAGATAGCAAGAGGTTAGCGGGTCAGCGGATGAGTTGACCAGAGTAACGTTCCCTGATGCACTGGGCACCAGCTTCACTCCGCTCACAGACCCCCGCTGCTAACTCACCAGACGCTGGATGAAAAACGACCATCTTAACATTACTCATAGGATGTAGCCACTTTACGATGGAGCACTTTATTTAAGGCAAGAAAACAACAATGAAGCAAGGTAAGGGTCTGGATATGGGGTTGGCGATAACCAGGGGCAGATGATGATCAGGGAAAACAGGAGAAGAGCTGGGCGAATGGCAGACAACCGGTGACAGACTGGAAGCAGGGTTGGTAAGGGCAATGGCAGAGCAGGGAATGCAGGCTGGCGGGTAAACTGGAAAAGGCAGACTTGACACGTTAGCAAAACACAACAGACAATGGCCAAAATCATAAACAACCTCAAAAGGAGGCGAATCTCGAATAAACAGCGAGAATAATAAACCAACAAAAAAGAAACCACGCACTAACTAGCAGGCGTAGACAAGATAAAAAAATAAAGACCCAAAGAAAACGGGAAAAGGAAAGAAATAAAAAGCAAACCTGTATCTTTAAACTCTGTAGCGAAAAATAGTTTAAAACCACATGATACCAGGCAGCCAAAACAAAGAAGGAGAACTTCTACCTATCTAACCCTATCTTTACTAAATCTCTAAACGGACTTGCTGCGTTCTCTATTTTGACAAACCAAAAATGCAGTGACCGAAATTCCTAAACCTTTACCGACTTTGTTGTCAACGTAACAAATGACAATATCGAAGTGAGGAAATGCGGAAGTTCTAAGCATTTATAGCCGGCAGAAACACAGCACAGGTGTGGGAAATAATTGTCGGACGAGAAGCAAACACCGGAACGGAGGCGGAAAAAATCCGATAGAGCGTCGAGACGATGCCCAAAAGGGAAACCAAAAAGAGGAAACGCAGAGGCAGCCAATAACCATGACATTAAATATATATCATATAGAGTAAATGATAAAACAGTCCCTGGTGAAACAGTATATGTTAAATGTTAAAACAGTGTCCTCCTATCTGCCTGCATATTCAGTGTGATTTTATAAACTTTCTTTCAGCAGCCTCTGACAAAGAAACATTGAGCTGAATAGATCGGATTAACAGACAATAATCATTGCTCGCTCACCGAACTACTTTACGCGGTGTCGTAATTACATGTCGTTGAAGTTTTCATAATGGTCTTTGTAGACTATCCATCAGCTAGTCATCATCACGTGTTCAATGCTACCGACCAGAGTCTAGTGTTGACTCTCCAGTGAATACAACACCACGATTATACCTTCGCTATCAAGTCGTGTCAAGTAAAAAGGGAAAGGTGCAGTGCACTGGATGCCATATTGGTTGCTGTAACTTCGGCAATAGAAACAAGCACGTTTGATATCATAGGGTTCAGCGCTTTGCCCACTCACGTGGGTGTCTGCATCTCTCTGAGTGCCATTCTAGTTCTTCTTATTTTCAGCAAGTTTTTCTCAAATGCTTATTTTTTCTTATTTTCGAAGTTGTATTTTATTTTTTTGCAGTGTAAAGGCCAACAGTGGGTGGAAGTAAATATTCCATGTGATGTGTGTGCTTCTCCATGCATGCATTCAAGTGCAAGACAAGGGCGAGCATCCGCAGATATGTTAGGCCAGTTTAGTGCCCCAACAACAAATTAGTTGAAACTGAATTGTTGTTTCCAATTCACTGCTTGTACATACACTTCCATCACACAGTGTATGCGAAATGTGTAAAAGACAGAAACATGTGTCTAAACTGTCCTACACTGGATTGCAGCAATTCCAGATTTCCCCTACATCTGTGAGTGGTCATCACGTCCTAAGAACCTATCCATGTCATGTTGGAAAAATGCTCATAACTCTGTCCAAGTTCCAATACTTTAAATTTACTAGCCTCCCTTGGGTCTGACGACCCATCTCTCATTCTTGGTCTCAGACAGTTCTGGCACTGCCTTTCCTTGACCCCTTCCTAGTCCATGTCCTGTTGATGCACGCTCCATGACAGATTTATAATACTCTTATATCGAGGTGCAACACGGTAAGAGTTTAGGTTAAAAGCTTCTTTATATACTTTATGAACCTCTTATGGTACAACCTAGTTTCCAAGACATGGAAACAAGATAACCTGAACTGTCACTTTATAATTGGATAACTGCATTATGTTCTGATGGCAGGTCTAACCTTAAGTGCCTCAAAATAAAGGCATAATATGAGTGGACTGAAAAGTTTGCTCTCTTTTCCCATTTAAGCTCTTTTGACCTCAGTGTGTTTCGTCTGGATGTGTTCCAGTTTTGATACACCACATTGTTGCATTTTGCACTACTGATCACCACACAAAGGGATGTGAGAGCATTTTGCACGACTGATCACCACACAAAGGGATGTGAGAGCATTTATTTTCATTGTGTCTTGTTTCATAGTTTTATTGATTTCTGAATCTATGCCTCACATTCTTCAGTGGTGATAGAGAATATATGAGCTATGATTTAGTTTTATTTCACCTGTATTTCACCAGGTTGTCTCATTTAGATACAATCTCTTTTTCAAGAGAGACCTGGTCCAAGAAATAGTAGTGTCAGCAGCAATAACATAACTAACATACAAAATGACATACAAATATACATATTCACATAAGAAATAGGCAGAATCAGAGCAGGAAATACTGACAACTGCACCCCAAACACAGAAACTCCATTCAGAGCAGAATTCGGTCCAGGACTAGAAGAGACCCACGAAGCCAGCCCAAGAGGTTTTCCAGCCAAAGGATCAACACAGAGTGGCTCAACTTATGTTAGTTTGCAAAACAAACACATTGATTTGGAATATAATGAGCTATCATGGATTTAACATCTTAGTGTGATGTATGATGGTTTATCCACACAATCTAAAACTACCACAGAGAAACACACCTGGAATGAGTAAAAACATTTCAATCTACTGCTATGTATTGATTTCAAATGCAGAAATGTCGAAATTACGGAAACATCCAAGAGGAATCCCATTTCTTTGTCTCAATTTTCAGTTTGTGAAGATCAGTGTAGTAATAAGTCTCACAGAAATCATGATCATGATTTTTTCTTCTGAGAATGCCAGAATGGAATGTGAAGCACAGCTGTTACCTATAACATGCTCTATCTAACAGCGATTCAAAGCCTTCACTACGTAACCACAAGGAAAGGATCCAAACTCACTATAGATTTGAGAGGTGTTGGGGAGGCATTTTTCTAAAGAGTGAGTATCCTAGCTGTGGAGTAATCTCAGTTAATTTCAGTACACTTTTATTCATTCTCTATTTTAGCTGGCATTTTTAGCTGAGCTAGAGTACTGCAAAATCACGATAAACTTTGTGATATACGCAAACTAAACTCTCATTGCACAACATTTTAGTAATTTCAGTTTCAAGTCCAGCATGTGCTAAAGTTCTAAACAGTACAAATAGTAAAGTATAAAGTACAAATGTCTATAAAGTAGAGTTTTTTGTTATCCAATTAAAAAATTATTAAGAAGTATGTTAGGGGGTAGCTGGAGTTGTCTGTATGTGAGAGGGTCTGGAGGGAAGGGATGTTGTCTAGGAGGACAGCACTCGGTGAAGATGGCTTTGTTGCCTGAGGGAGAATTGCTGTGCAAACCTTGTCCCTCAGGCCTTCCTGTGCAGGGTTGCTTAAAAATGTACCCTTGCAATGGAAAGGCACTTCTCCTTGCCTTTGAAGAAGGGTGGTTCACAGTCAGAGACCTGTGTGAATGCTTTGTCAATAAAATCCCAGTCCGATTGTGTTGATTCATTGGAAAACTGCCGTTTTAATCTTGTTTTTGTGTAAAGGAATCTGAGGCGTTTCTGTTACTCTGTCTCCCCATTGCTTCCTTCCCCTCCTCTTTCCAATTACTGGGTCTCTTTCATCTGTAGAGTCGGGGAAGGAATGATAGGATCAGAACAACCAAAGAAAAGAGCCATTGTCACCCGCGGCCCCCTGCTCCTCCTTACTCCAAACCCTGCCACTGTTATCCCAAGGCATCACCACCACAGAGAAAAAAATTTATCAATGCGAAAACTGTGGCCAGCATTGCTGGATTCCATAAGGCACCAACCTTGTCTTAAATAATGTAAAATAATGGCATTGTATGGACAGATTCATTGCACAGTTCACAACGTGCAATGACTACTTAAACATTAACTACTTAGTGCAGATAGTCTATTTTGGCTCGCCTGCGAGACAGTTTTACGCAACTGAGACACGCGTTGCTCCTGCAGCCAAACTATTAGTGGAAAACCCAAACGCGGTATTTTAACTTTATTGGTAGACGATTCGCGACGATTTCTGGCCAATGCGTAGTTTCTAAGTGTCACTATCTTTCCGTAGCAAGTCCATTTAACAAGCACTCCCCACCCAGCCTATACCTACCCATGCGTGACATAGTGGGCAATAGCGTCTATGTTGGAGTTCATAAATATATGTATTCATCATATAATATTAGAATACCGTCATAGCAACCAGATAAACCCACCTTATGCAAATGCAGCGGTGCAAATCGCTGCTCAATCAATACCTACATAAACAAGTTGAATCATTCTCTAATCATACAATGCCATTCTACTATCAATATCTGCGATTAAATATGGAATTCATGTGCAATCCTACCATGGATTTAAGCGTAGATATGTCCCTTTCAAGATTCCGTGGTCATTTATTGTCTTGGACAATCCGTTTGAAGAATACACAGCGCATTGGAACACTATTATACAAACGAAACTAGCTCTGCGTAACACTTACTTCCTGATTGCCCAGTCGTGACGCTTTCAATTTTATTCTGGTTTGATCGACGATGGTTTTATCCAATAGAAGGCACGATAAACTTCCCCAAAAGTAAGTTACATGTGTACTTGAAAGCTTGGATTAACTATTTAAGGGCGAGCGTAACTGCAATACTTGTTATATCGCGACAATTTTACGCTGGCATGCGCAGATGACGCATTTGGTTTGACGCTATAAAACTGCGCGCACCGCCACCTTTGAAGTGACTAGTTTCCCCCCGAAATCGATCAGAAGAGGACAGCAACAGAGAATCTTCTAATCCCTGTAGCATAGATTCTGTGGAAGAGGTGCCTATCAATATGGGGAAGATATCCTCCTCGACATGTAAGTATTACTGCTTGTAATATTTTGATTATATACATTCGTTTTTCCACTGCGTGCTATATTGTCGTTATGTTTGTATTTGCATCGGTCGTAATAGACCACTGTTAGCCTGCTAATAATGCTGAACATATTTGAAAACACACTTTTTCAGACTCCACCTTGAATAACTACATGTATAAGGTAAATAATATAGTACGTTCTTTCGGTTTATTTTTTATTTGGTTTAGCTATCTCATTGCTTAGAATGTATAGCTGACTGTATTCTGTTCAGTACTAGCGATAGCTTCTACGTTGCGAGAAAGTAGCGCTGTCTTGACTTTGCTTCGTAGATTGTGTCTATGACCTTCAATATGCACTTATTGTACGTCGCTTTGGATAAACGCGTCTGCCAAATAACTAATGTAATGTAATGCATTGATGCCATGTGTTCGTGCCGTTCGCGTAGTGGCTCGTGGTGGCCTGCTTTGTTAGAATTCATAGCATTCACAATGAAATAGAGTATTTTAGCGCTGTTCTGTTTGGTTGCTCAGTCGTACGTTATTTTTTAAGCCTCGATTTGCCGTGAAGCTAGAACATTGGTAGTGTTTTCCGATATTATTTTATTGTATTGTAATTTCTTTGTGCATAATGTACTCTATGGGGTATTAGTATCTCCATGGGTGATGCTTTTCACTTAGGGAATGGAAAATATGTATTCAAATTTACTGTCCAGATGTGTGCAAGATGAATGTAAAAAAAATAAATAAAAAAAAAAGCAACAGTTGTGAAACACACTACAGAGTAATGCCATCCTAGAGCACGCAACAAAAAATAACATAATGTAGCATACAGAATAAAGTGTTTACTGAAGTACAAGAGTGAATGATTTCATATTTAGCTGTGTGTACCACAGTGTTATAATGCTTCTGCATTATGTAATTTGTTCCTATAACATGCTTGACCCTCCACCTCTGCCACTCCAGCAGTGCCCTCTACTGTTCAGAGTGAAGCCACTGCAGGACCAGATCCTTGGCGCATACTGAAGACCGTGCCATTGATGAGTGCATCTTGGCCATGAAGGCACGGCACAGGATGAAGCAGTATATGAAGGATAATGGTGAAAAAATGGCCCACTAGGCATCAAACACTGAACTGAAACTGCAATATCAATGTTTTCATCCATTAAGTTATCGTAAGGGATAATGTATATGCTTTATAAAGGACAAAAGGCTTTTTAATAATTTCTCGGAGAGGTTTTGGGTAGGTTATTGGACACCTAGATATCCACCCCCCCTGTACTGATCCAAAATAATTCCCACATGAAAATGATAAAAAGGTGAGTTAAATTAGTCAAAACGGTTGATTTGCACTGCAATGTATGATTAGTTTAAGATTTACAGCTATTCACATTTTAGCCAATTTGGATAGGTTTGGAGACCCTGGGTACACCTGGCTACACTGCTTATATTTTGTGTCATAGAGCTTTAGTAGTTCTGTATATCACCCTGCGATTATTGAATGCTTGTGGACAAGGAGTTTATGATCCAGGAAATGTGTAGTTTTACCTGTTTCACTTATGTAGCTCTCAGTATTTTGAAGAAATATATATTGTTTAGAATTTTTAGCAAAGTTTTGCTTGCATTTCCGGCACTTTATTTTGACCTTAAATTATGAAAATAAACAAATCTAAGTTTGTACAAAAAATGGTACACCGGTTTTGTTTCATTTAAGCCATTTACCAAGTTTATGTGATGCTCACACCTGGAGTTATAAAGCCTTAAACAGAGTACCCCCATGATTTTCCAAATATGCCATCTGCACTAAGGGGTTACGAACATCCATACTGTTAATTATTCATACTGTTAACATTCATGCAGTTAATTACCTCCTATATACATGCCACCCTTGATAGTCTTGAGATGTTTTAAATGTCTGGCTAAAAGTGTCCTGTAGGTAGAGAGGAAAAAACATGGGCCAACATTAAACCTTGTTATACAATATAGAAAAGCTGGACCTTGTGTGTCAGTCAGGTCCAATAAAAACAAATTGAGCTGTCTTTATAGTCCAAATAGTGTAATGGGTTCTCTTAAAAAGTGTCAGAGCCCTGTAATCCAAAGAAATTTGTTCTGCAAGGCTTTTTAAAACATTAAACCCATAAGGGCTAGACAATTTATGCTGGCATACAGGACGTGAACACACACACAACCATTCAGTGCCTGTGAATATATGGACCAGCTTTCCTCTGAACCAGTCACTTTTGAAATGTTTTTGAGGAAAGGGGTATGGTTTAAGTTTTTTTTTCTTTTGTCCAATTCTTCAAAAATATGTTCTTGCAAACCATTGAAAGCCATGTTATTCTCTTCGGTTTCTCGTACATTGCTTGGTTCTCGTGTGAGAGCGGTGAGGAAATTTGAGCAAACAGTGGGCCCCTAAAGCCAGGGTCTCTACTGAGAATGTAGCCCCCAGCGGGCCAGGCAAATTAGGCCAAGTGAATGGGCCGCCAGCCCGGCACAGTAGGGCCTTGTTACTGCCGCAGTCCGACTATTGTGCGAACGACAGAGAGGGACAATTTCATTCCGGAAATGGGGAAAGCAGTGGGGGATTTAATTGAGGCTGAGGTAATTGAATATAATGCAGTGTAATTGATGACCTTGGAAGGAATTGAGGCAGAGTTACACACAACTGGCATAAGTATGGGTAGGTGGTGGTGGAAGTGGTGGGGGGGGAGGGATCGGTTGATTCACTCACCTGGGGGAGACTGACTTTCACTTTAGTAAAGAAGGGAATAGATTTACTGGAAAACGTCAAAATGCAAGCCTCGGCTACAGCCTACCATACTACACAAAAGAAAGGTTAAAGTTTCAGTTCAATGACAGAAGTTTATGTCCATTTTGCCGTCTTCTCTGTCTGGAAGAGTTCCCCTTTCACAAAATGTGTTCTTCACCTACTCCAATCCCCTGATAAAAATACAGACTGATAACTGATAGCTTTGACGGATGTATCCACAATGCTTCAAAGAACAAATTCAACAGAAGTAATAACGAGTGCCATTCTCTTTTAATAGCCAAGAAGAAAAACATTAAAATGTCAACAAAAAGCGGTCACCAATAATAGCTGGGTAGTGAAAATACATCAATGTGGTACAGGTTCCAAAAAGATGAATCCATAATCTGTTTATTTTATTCTTTTTGCTTTTTTTAAACTTTGTTTTTTGAAAAAGCAGTCGATAGTCCTGCTACTTCTTTTTCCCATGGCCTCACAAAGTGGGAGAATAGCCGAGAGGGAGAAAGAAAATGTGATTGCTGCGATTAAATTAATTATAGGCTTATGTTTATTTATTTAAGAAAGGGACAATGCACATTAATAAACGTAAATGTTCCAGATTTATTTAAGAAAGGGACAATGCCCATTAATAAAGGTAAATGTGTGATGGATTTAGTAGCAGTGAAAATGTCAGATAGAGGGTGAAAACAAAACAAAACCACCAAAAGAAAACACTGTCTCGTGGAGAACATCACGGGAGAAAAAACAATAAAGATGAAGATAAGCTATAAGCAAGTCCCTCGTGAACATAAACAAGTTAATATCATGAGGTCGCTTAACTGGCTATACCTGGCTCAATGTACAAATGAATAACAAAGAAGCACCGGAGAAGCGGAAGTGAGGAACTTAAATACCTCGCAGGTAGAAGCACAGGTGAAATGAATAACGAGCACGGGGAAGAAAACCCTGGACCAGAACATGAAAACAATCTGATAGATTCTCAATCGGGGAAACAGGACGAGAACCGCAGCAGAAAAGGAAAACAATAACCCACTAACCATGACAAAATGTGCCAGATTTAGCACATTTAGATTTCATCTGTAGTCGCTGGCAGGTTGATGGAGAAACTTTTTTTTGGGGAAAAAAAAACCTTTTAGACTAGATTTCCCGGAGCATAACCTTATACGCCCATTTGCCTTCTAAAAGTTGGAAAAACCGTATATTATACGGGCAAACTGTATGGGTTCACACCTATGCCATCCTCTCTCTATCAATAGCCTGTCACTCACACAAATGCTCTCCACAACTTGCTGGATTTGGAACTACAACAGCCAATCGTAAATTACAACCGCAATAGCCTACGTTTCACCACCAAAATGCTAGTTAGCCAAAATACACTACACTTCCTATAAAATGCTAAATGTTGCGATGAAATGTCACGATTTGCAACAGGATCAATCTATAGCACACATATATCAGTAATCAGCATTGCACGTTTGCGCATTCATGCTCTTTGCTGCTAGAAGCAAATATTTGTGTTAGTTAATAGCTGGAGTTTACAGCTGAATTAATTAATAGCTGAATTAAGTATTCACAAACAAAACTTTGCATTTGATATGCAAGATATATGATGGACAGCAACAGGAAAGCAGTTTTCGATTTGTGTTTCCTCTACTATGTCTTTCACAACCGTCAGGGCAGCCCAAGCTTGCTGAGCATGTTCGCTCACATAAACATATTCAGTCTATGATGGGCTACTTCGTCACCTCTTCATTCAAATAGAACAGCAATGTACAAACCCCAATTCCAAAAAATTTAGGACCGTATGTAAAATTTACATAAAAACATTTCCCTAAAATAATTTTTGTTATTGAACTCTATGGAAAAATAAGTCAGGAGAAACAACCCTTCAAGTGATCCATCCATATCTACTGCATATCTGGCAGCAGAGTGATGGTTTGAGGCTTGTTTGATACCGCAGACCCTTGATGACTTACAGCCATTTAGCCAACCATGGTTTCCATACTATTCCCATGTAATTTACAGCTTAATCTAGTCCCACCACCCAATTCCCATAGAGATCCATTCAAATGCAGAGAGGTTATAGTATTGCTTGTAAAAGTACCTGAAAATAAGATATCAAGGGCTCTATCTTGACGATCTTAGCGCTTGGTCTAAATGCATGGTGCAAGTGCATTTAGGGCATGTCCCAGTCCACTTTTGGTAGTTAGATGGCGTGGGCTGAACTTAGTCTCTTCATTATTTATAGGTGCAGCTTGGGCATATCCTGCAATAAACCAATCAAAATGTCATATCCCATTCCCTTTAAAAGCCTGCTTTTCCACCGTTGTGGATTGCTTATATGATGGCGAAACAGACATGCTCGTGCGTGTGTAGTGCGAGCAAGGAATAGGCTATATGGATCAATAGTATGATGAACAATATTATTCGGACCAACCATTATGACGCGTTTTGATATACACAATAATAATCTTTAACATTAGGGTTTATCACCGGGTAATTCCCGACAGTGCTGTTATTTTTGAAAATATATGTGGTTAAAATTTGTTAAAAGCACCTACAACAGCTGAAAATAAGCTACCAGAATAGGGCTTCCGTCTCACTTTAGAAAACACCAAGTTAGCCTGCTTGTTTAATTAATTTTGTTTGATTATACAATGAAGCATTGTCAAACATCAATTCCATGATGCTGTTCTCAAAGTTCAAGCTTCATCCGAAGTTTACGTCATTCTAATACTGATTAATAACATAAATACCGTTATTTTGCCTCAATGATGACACTAAATATACACTGATAGAAAAATGTTGTTAAAATTACAGTAAGTTGCTGGCAACAATTAGCCAGCAAGGTGCTATAATTCATTTAACAGCAAAGTTACTGTAGTTAATTTACAATACCTATTCCCCATGCTGTATAATGAAATACAGTACTGTACTGTCGACAGTCAGTAATCCATATTACAGCAAAGTGCTGTCCTGTCATTGACAGCATTACTGTAATCCATATTACAGCAAAGTACTGCCCTGTCATTGACAGCATTACTGTATCCATATTACAGCAACTTTCTACTGTATTTTATACTGCAGTCTTACTGTAACCCATATTACAGTAATTATAGTCTTTGTTGAAGTGTAAGAAATGCAGAATGTACCAAGTGTCAAGAAAAAAATACACTTTTTGCCTTAAATTGTATTAAAAGCAATTTTATTGAGCAATTTGGCAGTGTATTTCATAACTCTTGATTACTAACCGTAACAGTTCTTCTTCACAACACTGCTTTCAAAAACGGGAAAAAACCATACAAACTAAATAGATTAAAAGATGAAGGACAGTGACTCAATAAACACTCTTGACAATTAACCTCAACAGTGCTTCTTCCGATAAAAACTTACTTGAATCAGGTAAATTAAAATAAAGATATACATTTTACATATTTAGTCAGCAGTTTTTCAAGATGAAAATAACACATTTCAAGGGCAGTTTAAAAAAAATTTGTGTGTGCAAAAGATTTTCAGAAATGAAAGCTTAATAACTTGGTCACTATCTAATTGGTCACTATCTAATTGATCACTAAGGTATATTAATTGGGTGTGCCTTTTTTAGGAAAAGCTTACAAATTTTTCCCCCAATGTTTAAAAAAAATAATTATTTTCCAGCTAAAAATGATAGATGGACATTAACGAGGCAAATAGAATAACAATAACAATAGGCTTCCTGGCTATAGAACTTCAAGTTGAACATCAGTGTTCACCATTTAAACAATGTTACAAAACACTTCCAGTGTAAACACTGTAAAACTGTTTTTGAGAAACAGCAAAACATCAGAGGATAACAACACTTTCAATGTGCTGTATGCAAGTCCTGTAAGAACATGTCTACATTGACATCCATTCAAAATAGAAAACCTTTCTTTAGTGTACATGCCTCCACCCTTCTTCAGTTGATGCCGCAAAGCTTCTGAGATTCTGAGTCAGTCTCTGGGTTAATGCCCAAAAAGCACCTGTAAACAAAAGGCCAAGTTTAATATACAGTGCATTCCAAAAGTGAGCACATTCATGTTTGGGTGTTTACATCCTTATCGGGTGAACCGTGTAGCAATTGACCCCCCGCCCCCCCATTTTACAGGAAAAAAGTTATTGGACAAATTAACATAAACTTAAATAAATGTTTCATATTTAATATTTGGTTGCATATTCTTTGTATGCCATGACTTCCTGATACCTGATAGCTGTGACCCAACAACATCAAAAAACTTGATATCTTATTTTCAGGTACTCTCACAAGCAATACTATAACCTCTCTTCATTTGAATGGATCTTTATAGGAATTAAGGGGTGGGACTAGATTAATCTGTAAATTACGCTGGAACAAGATGGAACACATGGTTGGCTGCAAGTCATCAAGGGTCTGAGGTAGGGATGGAGTCTATCGATTGGCCCATTATCGGTATTGGCGGATTTCCCTTCCATGTGACTCGTCAGTCCCTGAAAGTCACCGATACTCTTAGCCGATCTTTAACATGCTATTTATAATCTAACTGTATGGCTTGTTTATATAGGCCTCTGTCAATATTGAGAGAGAAAAAAGTCAAAAATAAATATTATTGTAGTAGGCTATGCTAGTTTGCTTCTATTTTTAAATTGAATACATAGACTGTCTCTTCCGTCTTCGTATTGATTGCATCCATGATGGCCCTGGCCATTCCATGAACCCAAACTCGCCATGTAATTATTAAAACTAAACTGTGACATTTTACTTCAAAGAAATAAATTTATGTTGGGGTGTAGCTAAACTTACGCTACTTGGAAGGAGGATGATTAACATTAAGATTAATGTTATCATAACATCAAAGTTAAGTCAATCATCAGTTACCGATTTAACAGGTACGTAAATCTTTAAGCTTACTTAGGTTTTTGAATGGTGTTAATGAGCAGGATAAGGAAATAGCGGTTCTAACGAAGTGGCGAGTTTGAGATCAGGTGGCGAGATTAGGCGCAGTTACGCTAGCAATGTCTTTACCTGTCTGGAAATATTTATGTTTTTGTTCATTTTCTTGTGTTAAAAGCTTTTAATGTTCTAGACCTTTGTTACTATTAGCTCAGATACAAAAATCTTGTCCGATTGTTCATTTTACTTATTTATTTTCGAGTGGATTTCTCAATAAATCATTATAATCATTAAATCTTGTCCTTGTACTTTATAATAATAATAAAAATAAATTTTAAAAAATCAATCGGGACTGATATCGGCCGATCTTTAAAAAAAAGTTCAGTGATCGGGATCGGCCCCCAAAAATCCTGAACGGAGCATCCCGAGACTGAGGTATCAAACGAGCCTCAAACCATCACTCTGCTGCCAGATATGCAGGAGATATGGATGGATCACGAAGGGTTGTTTCAAATTTTCCTATTGAACTCTATGGAAAAATAAGTCAGGAGAAGAAACCCTTCAAGTTATCCATCCATATTTACTGTATTTCTGGAAGCAGAGTGATGGTTTGAGGCTTGCTTGATAAGTCAAACCCTTGATGACTTAGAGCCATTTAGCCAACCATGTGTTCCATACTGTTCTAGTATGTGTACTATAAGTACGTACCATATGCCACACACAAAACTTATAATATAAATACATGTATGTGATAATTTAATTTCATGTTAAAATTAAATAGTTCCCTAACATACATACATGGTACTCCCTATAAAAAACATTGAGAAATTGTATAAAAATTGTATGCAAATATATAATATATAACCAATCAACATAACATTATATGATTTTTACAGACCTTTTGCATGTGGGAAATCATGCAATTTCACAATGTGGAAGCTGCTAATGTTAACGTAACATTGGCTAGAAAACTAATCAACCTGAAAGTCCCAAGCTCCCAAAACATTTACGTTGTCTATACCCAGATCGCTTTATAATTTAGCTAGGATATATGTGGCTTACTGAGCTACCTCAAGTCAAAATAACAGGATAATTACCTTGATCCAAAATAAGATTGTTCGTTGGTTCAGTCATTCCTTCATTCTATGATTCCGTAGTCCTAGCTAATGGTTAGCTAACGTTACCTGGCAGCAGTTTGGTAACGTTAGCCTACAGCAGCACTGTGGAGAAAATGTGAGGGAAGCCTGGGATCAGAGAGAGGAAAATATTAAGTGAACAAATTAGCTAGGTGCGAAACTCACAGAATGAAAATGTTTCTGAAAATAGAGAAATATAGTTTGATTGGTCCATTTTCTCACTAAAGAAATATTACTGTATTTTGGATTACAGTAAAGGATATTACAGGATGATTGCTGTAATACAGGGGTCCCCAAACTTTTTCCTGTGAGGGCCACATAACTTTTCCCTTCTCTGATGGGGGCCGGAGTCAGTTTGTAACAGAAAAAGTGTGACGATCACAGGGGTGCCTAAACGTAAACATTTATTGTTTTCCAAAAACCACACATAACCAAATATTAATAACCCTTTCCGGGATCTTCACAGAAAAAAAAGTCAGGAAATAAATAATAACACTATTAATGAAATAAATAATAACCAAATAACCCTCTCTGGGATCTTCACAGAAAAAATAAAGTCAGGAAATATATAATAACACTATTAATGAAATAAATAATAACCAAATAACCCTCTCTGGGATCTTCACAGAAAAAATAAAGTCAGGAAATATATAATAACACTATTTATGAAATAAATAATAACCAAATAACCCTCTCTGGGTTCTTCATAGAAAAAAAGTCCATTGAACATTAACTTTCTGTTGTGCCGTGCACAATCTTAACAGGTAAAAGTTCAGCTTAGTTGTCAGAGCAGAATCTCTTACTTAAATGACTCATATGAGCAGTCTCTCAAAGTTCTTGTGTTCCTTCCTTCTAATCTTTTTTTAGGTTCCAGTAGGCTTGTAGACACCGCTGTTTGCAGCTCTCTCATCAACTTCCTTGTAAAAACCACAAAGCAAGCAGGCTGAGAAACCGAACTAAGTGATACAGCACCTACACAGCACAATACATTTCACTACCAGTATGGTTGTGGAGATGGATTTTATCCCAGTAGATTTTATTATGATTAAATTTGTTTATACTCAGAATGACTCATTCAAGTCAGAAACGTGAGCTTACCTATGTATGTTCATCAGTGTGAACTGTGGGCCTGCATCTGGCTGGTGAGAAGTTGAATGTTAGGTTCCATTCTAGTCACAGCCAGTCTCAAACACTGATGCAGATGTTCATCTGTCAATCTTGATCTCATCGAATTTTTCAGGAGTTTCATATGTGAAAAGGTTTGCTCGCAGATATACGTGCTGCCAAAAAGTGTGGACATCTTCATTGCGTGTTTTTTTATGTTAGGGTACGTGTCGTTTGGGAGGGCGGCATAGAAGTCAATGAGACTGTTGG
This sequence comes from Ilyophis sp. 1 JC-2022, assembly GCA_022702515.1. Classification (NCBI taxonomy): domain Eukaryota; kingdom Metazoa; phylum Chordata; class Actinopteri; order Anguilliformes; family Synaphobranchidae; genus Ilyophis; species Ilyophis sp. 1 JC-2022. The sequence continues at coordinate 119,808,480 of CM040395.1, read as the reverse complement.
GCTTGAATGCGTCTTTCAGAACATCACAGTTCTGTAACTCGGCCAACTCAAACTGATAAGAAGGCTGGGCTTCATCGATGTCGCCAACAAAGGGGTTCTGGAAAAGACGGATTTATTTTGCATTAACGTGTAGTTGCCGGAATCGCACACCAAACTCCGCCTTAAGCATTTCCAGTGCTTCCACACACTTTTCAGCTGGGAACGGGACCGCTGGGTTCTCTGCAGAGAGTTTTTGGGTAGCAGGGAGATGGATGAAGTTGTGCTTTTTCAATTGTTCCAAAAGCAGCGCTAGTTTCACCTCAAATGCTTTTATGTGAGAATACATGTCGCAAATGAGTTTCCCCTGGCCTTGTAACTGCAAGTTAAGGCTGTTCAGCATTTCTGTCACGTCTGTTAAAAATGCGAGGTGCCATTTCCATTCTGGGTCGATCAGCTCTGGGACCGTTTTGTCTTTTGAATGAAGAAATGCGTTAATTTCGGGTAGCAGCTCGTAAAAACGCTTCAAAACTCTGCCCCGGCTCAACCATCGGACCTCTGTGTAGTACAGCACATCGCCGTGCGCAGACTCTAGTTCAGACAGGAATTGTTGGAACTGCCTGTGTTTAAGTCCCTTTGCTCTGATGAAGTTTATGCATGACACCACAACCTTCATGACAGAATCCCACTTCAACACTTTGCAGCACAGTGCTTGCTGGTGAATTAGGCAGTGGACTTGTAGCGGGGCGGTGAGACCCCGTTCTTCCATCTCCCGGTTCATGCGTCCTATTAGACCCCGAGACGCGCCCACCATACTAGGAGCCCCGTCAGTCGTGATGCTGGTAAGCTTTGACCAGTCCAGGTCTAACTCTTTCATGGTTTGGCATACTTTGCCGAAAATATCCTCCCCCGTCGTAGTCCCTTTGAGACTTTGGAGGGCTGCCAGCTCCTCGCACATCTCAAAGTTTGCGCTAACTCCACGAATAAAAATGAGCAGCTGCGCTGTGTCCTGCACGTCCGTGCTCTCGTCCAATGCTAATGAAAAAAATTCAAATTCTTACGTCTTCTGCTGCAGCTGGGCATATACATTACCCCCGATTTCTTCAATGCGTCTGGTGATTGTACTTGCCGACAGACTCACGGCATTTAAGACATCTTTCTTCTCGGGACACACCTCCTCCGCGACAGCATTCAAACATTTCTTGACAAACTCTCCATCAGTGAAAGGTTTACCGCTGCTTGCTATCAGTTGAGCAACCTTAAAGCTGGCTCGAATGGATGACTGGTTCAGTTGAGCTTGGCGTACAAATGTATTCTGCTGAGCTAACAGTCCACTTTTTAGCTTTGAGAGTTTATCTGCTCGCATTTGGCCTTGCAAGCTATCATATTCGTCTTTGTGACGGGATTCATAGTGTCGGCGCAGATTGTATTCTTTGAATACCGCCACTGCCTCTTGACAGATGAGACAAACAGCCTTTTCTTTGCATTGAATAAAAAAATAATCGTTTGACCACTGCAGGTTAAATACCCTGCATTCTGAATCAATTTTTCTCTTACCTAACCTTTTCGCCATTATTCCGTTCTATTTGACAGGGGCTAGCCAGGATTCGCGTGGCCAGACTGAAAAAAATCTTAAATGGAGGCCTGTCACATAGAACTAGAACTGTCGTTACCAATGGTTACAGGGACGCGCCGTCAGTTTGGAAGTCCATCCCGAACAGAGACGCTTAACGTTACCACTGAACTCGTAGTGTTCGCTACTCCATGAAACGAGTTTCATGCTAACGTACTATGATTGCTGTCCTACAATGACTAACTTCTGCACTGCGTACTGATGTGCGAATAAAACTGGGAAAAGGCGAAAATGTCCTTTTACATGATAATTTGAGGACTCACCATAGTAGCTAAACCACCAGGCAGGGTGAACGAACTCAATTTTACGACCGAAAGAAGAGACTGGTGGTTGAAAGCAGTGAGGAGTGAGCAGGGTTTAGACAGCATAGGCTCGGATCATTAATGGTAAATTACGCTTTATGAACAAATTATAAAGTTAGCCAGTTAATATATACTGTGGCGAGCGTGCAAATAAGAATGGAAGGTCCACACAAGTTCTCAGCTGCTTAAATGACCTGTGCCCCATACACCGCACGACTCCAGGTCACGTGTTTATTTCAAACAAAGCATGAAGGAACTCGATTAGCTATCCGCTAATCGCGGAGGTACACATTTAACGCACACACATTCATTCACGGTATTCGCATTCATTCACACAAACTACAGTTAGATTAATACAGATAACAATTATAACGTAAACGATTAACAATATGGAAACAACATTGGATCCAAACGGTATAGTTAAACATGAGTTATTACGAGAAATCGCTAACATTCGCGATTTCCCATGGCGCATTGCGCCCACAAGTATGCATTTACATGCGACCCAGCTTCCGGGTCGCTACATAGCCCCCTTCTAAGGGGTCAGTTGTCCCCAACGACCCCATCACCCAATACAAAGTCCCGGTAACGTGCCGGTGGTCGCCGTAGGCGGCCCGGCCGCCTGGAGGGTGCAGGAACTGCTAATGTTGGGGAGCCAACCGGCTCCGTACGGGCAGTGTCCGGGTTGGCCCCCCCCTCCTCAACAGGCGGTACGAGCACAACAGGCGGGGTGAGCACAACAGGCGGGGTGAGCACAACAGGCGGTGAGAGAGGGCGGTAGGGTGCCAGCCTGTCCCGGTGGAGTACCACCAGGCGGCCCCGACCGGGCATACGCACCCGGTACACCACCTCCGACAGTCTCTCCAGGACTTCTCCCGGCCCTTGCCAGTGACTCCGCAGTTTGGGGGAGACCCCCTTCTTGCGGACGGGGCAGTAGATCCAAACTTGATCCTTTGGCGAAAATGCCTGTCCCCGACACCGGGTGTCGTACGCCCGTTTCTGCCGCACCCCAGAATTAGCCTGCGCCTGGCGGGTGTAGTCGTGGACCACCCGGAGACGGTCCCGTAGTTGGCGGAAGTATTCCATTTCCTTTCCCCCAGCGATCTCAGGCTCGGGCGGGGCCCCGAACACCAAGTCCACCGGTGTCCGGAGCTCCCGCCCGAACATGAGAGCAGCAGGGGTACACTGGCTGGACTCCTGCACGGCAGTGCGGTAGGACCACAGGACCAGGGGCAGGTGTCGGTCCCAGTCTCGCTGGTGCTGGCTGGTGAGGATGGCGAGTTGGGTGGTCAGGGTACGGTTGAACCGCTCCACCAGCCCGTCGCTCTGTGGATGGAGCGGTGTCGTCCTGGTTTTACTCACCCCCAGCCGCCGGCAGACCTCGCCGAACACCTGCGCCTCAAAGTTCCGCCCTTGGTCGCTGTGTAGTTCGGCGGGGACCCCAAAGCGGGCAAACATTTCCTCGACCAGCCTCTCCGCAGTGGTAGCTGCACTCTGGTCTGGCACCGCGTACGCCTCAGGCCATTTGGTAAAATAGTCCATGGCCACGAGGACGTAGCGGTTGCCGGAGTCAGTCACGGGGAAGGGCCCGAGGATGTCCACCCCCACTCGTTCCATTGGGGCCCCCACCAGATACTGCTGTAGTGGGGCGTGGGAGCGTTGGGTCGGCCCTTTCCGGGCGGTGCAGGAGTCACAGCAGTGGACATGTAGTTCGACGTCCCGCCGACAGCCAGGCCAGTAGAACCGCTCCCGGAGGCGGTGCAGGGTCTTGGAATTCCCGTAGTGCCCCGTCCCCACCGACCCATGGACGAGTTGGAGCACTTGGGAACGGAGCACATGGGGCACCAGCAGTTGGAGGAGGTTGCTTCTTCCTCCAGGGGCCTGCCACCTCCGGTATGCCACCCCGTGGTGCAGCTCGAAATTCCCCCACTGGGAATGGAAGGCCTTCACCTCCGGTCCCAGGGCGGACACTTCCGCCCACTCTGGACGTCGCCCCGCCTCCAGCCAGCCTCTCACCTTGCCCACTGTGTTATCAGCTTCCTGCTGTTGTTGCAGCTGTGATGGGTTTAGCTGGAGCCACCCGTCTTCCGGACGGGTCGCTTGCACGGCTGTCACTGTGAACGCCGGCTGGTCGTGTTCCTCCTGTCGCCGGCAGTAGCGACATTCCATAGCCGCACAGGGACGCCGCGAGAGAGCGTCGGCATTGCCATGGTGTCGCCCCGCTCGGTGCTGGATGTCGAAGTCGTACCCTTGGAGGGCCTCCAGCCAGCGGGCCACCTGGCCTTCGGGGTTCTTGAAATTCAACAGCCAGGTGAGCGAGGCATGGTCCGTGCGGACGAGGAACCGGCTCCCGTGCAGGTAGGGCCGGAAGTGGCGAAGGGCTAGGACTACTGCCAATAGCTCGCGCCGAGTCACACAGTAGTTCCTCTCTGCTCGACTCAAGGCGCGGCTGAAGTACGCCACGGCCCGTTCTCCCTCCTCTCCTGGCTGAGAGAGGACTGCCCCGACCCCCACATTGCTGGCATCGGTGTCCACAATGAAGGTTCTTTTTACGTCGGGGTAGGCCAGCACCGGAGCTTCTACCAGGGCTGCCCTGAGCTGGGCGAAGGCTGTGGCACAGGCGTCGTCCCACTGGAACGGCCGCCCTTTGTCGGTGAGGCGATGGAGCGGGCTGGCGGTAGTGGCAAAGCCTCGGACGAAGCGACGGTAGTAGGAGGCCAGGCCCAGGAAACTCCGCAGTTCGTTGATAGTAGCAGGGGTTGGCCAGTCCCTGACGGCAGCCACTTTAGCAGGGTCGGTAGCAACGCCCTGGGCACTGACCACGTGACCCAGGAAGGCCGTCTCTCTGCGCAGCAGGTGGCACTTCTTGGGGTTTAGTCGCAGCTCGGCTCGTCGGATAGTCGCGAAGACTTCCTGCAGGTTAGCCAGTGCTAGGTCGAAGGCGTTGCCATGCACCAGCAGGTCGTCCAGGTAGACTATACAGCGACTTTGGGGAATGGCTGCCAGTACCCGCTCCATCAGGCGCTCGAAGGTGGCCGGTGCGTTGCAGAGCCCGAAAGGCATTACCCGGAACTGCCATAGCCCCTGCCCAATCGTGAAGGCAGTCTTTGGTTTTGCGTCGGGGGCCAGTTTCACCTGCCAGTAGCCGCTGCGTAGGTCGAGAGAGCTGAACCAGCTGGACCCCGCGATGTGGTCGAGAGCGTCGTCGATGCGGGGAAGCGGGTAGGAGTCTTTCTTAGTGACAGCGTTGAGGCGGCGGTAGTCAACGCAGAACCTCCAGTCGCCGTTCTTCTTCCCCACCAAGACGGCTGGGGCCGCCCAGGGGCTGTCAGAGGGCTCGATTACTCCTGCAGCTGCCATTTCTTTAATCTTTTCCTCTGCTGCCTGTCGTTTTGCGAGTGCCAGGCGGTGTGGCCGCAGCCGGATGGGCTGGGCAGACCCAGTCTCTATGTCGTGCTGGACCAGACCGGTCTGACGGCAGTCCTCGTCACGGGCGGCGAAGATGTCGGCGTAGTCTTCGAGCAGGCGCTTCAACTGGCGGCGTTGCTGGAGGTCGAGCCCCTCGCTGCTGCGGTGCCACAGCTCACTGGTGGCCTCAGACGTCTTGGCGGCGGGACCGGGGGCAGGCTGACTGGTGACCGGTGGGTTGGTTGCGATGGCGGCTCGTTCAGGCTGAGGTCGGGGCAGCGGTGGCAGTGAGGCTGGGACGTGCTGAGCAGCTGCGGCTTGGTGAGGGCACTGTCGGGTCTTCTTCCCCTCACGATGGTGCTGGAGTGCTATGGTTTCGGTGCCGAGGGTGATGGCTGCCCCCGACACGTCAACACGCGCGCCCCAACGTTTCAACAGGTCCAGGCCAATGATGCAGGGCTCCTGGATGTTGGCGAGCCAAAACTCATGGACGAGCCCTTGTTCGCCAACGCGGATCTGCAGCGCCTTCTTCCCTTTCATGGCCGACGTCTCTCCCGTCACCGTTGTCAGCCGGGTGTTGGTTGGTGACCATGCCGTAGGTAGTGGTCCGGTGGTACCCGGAAGGAGCCCCGGCCGTACCAGGGAGATGGTGGACCCCGTGTCCACTAGGGCCCGGCAAGTGTGGCCGTCGAGCTGGCAGTTCAGGTATAGCCCTTGGGTGTAGCCTAGGCGGCCTACGGGCGTGCATCGGCCGTAGAGAGGGGCTGAAGGCTGGAGTGGCGGTCCCCTCACTGGGCCACTCCGCTGTCGTTTCCCGCCGGCTGTCTGGTTCTCACTTTTGGTGCTGGGGCCGGGCAGTCACGAGCGATGTGCCCCGGCTCGTCGCAGCGGTAACAGCGGTTGGTCAGCCCTGGTTGCCATCGTCGAGTCGCTGAGGGCCAGTTTGCAGACCGTGGGGGTGGTGATCGGGCTCGGCGGACCTCTGCTGTGTCGTCCTCCTCGTTGTAGTCGGCCAGCCTGATGCGTGGCCCTGGGGAGGAGGTTCTCTGTGGGTCGGCCCGGGTGGCGAGTATTGCCTCGGCTCGTTCGGCTTCCTGAATGGCTTCGCTGAGCGTGCGGGGTGTGGTGAGGCGGACGTGCTGGCGCAGTCGCTCTGGCGTGAGTGCCTGTAGGAAGGCGTGGAGGGCTAGCTCTTCTTGAGCCGTTGCGTGGAACTGCGGGTAGCCCCGTTGGGCGTGCAGCTGTACGTCGGCGGCGAAGGTGCCCAGGCTCTCTCCCTCTTGTCGGCGGCGGTTGGCCAGTTCCTCTCGGCTCTGGTCGGCGAATCGGTGCTGTCCGAACCGTCTCTCCAAGGCGGTGGTCAGGGTGTGGTAGTTACGCTGTTCCGTAGGCCCGAGGTCGAGCAGCACCTGTATGGCTTTTCCTTCCAGAGCCAGTGCTAGGTGTGTGGCAGCCTCCTCGCTGCTCCAGCCGTTGTGCCATGCTGCTAGCTGGACCTGGGACAGGTACGGCTCCAGCGGCGTTAGCCCGCCGAATTTGGGCAGTTTGGCTGGCGTTCGGGGTACTGTGGCGATGGGTGGCCGACTGAGTACCGGCGCCCCTGGTGGTAGCTCGTGGGCAGCGGCGGTGGTGATGGGTTGCTGCAGTTCGGCGTTGGCAGCCTCTGTGGTCCTCCAGGCTACTAGGGGGCGCTGTGCAGCAGCGGCGGTGGTGATGGGTTGCTGCAGTTCGGCGTTGGCAGCCTCTGTGGTCCTCCAGGCTACTAGGGGGCGCTGTGCAGCAGCGGCGGTGGTGATGGGTTGCTGCAGTTCGGCGTTGGCAGCCTCTGTGGTCCTCCAGGCTACTAGGGGGCGCTGTGCAGCAGTAGGCGGCAGGTCTACCTTACCAGCTCTCAAAAGAGCCTTTGGAATTTTTGCGCTGTACTGCACTGCACTGCCTCCTGCCCCTAGGTGGCGATCTCCATCGGCGATCTTACCAGCTCTCAAAAGAGCTTTTGGACTTTCTGCAATGTCTCCAGCCTCTAGGTGGCGATCTTCATCGGCGATCTTACCAGCTCTCAAAAGAGCTTTTGGGCTTTCTGCACGGTCTCCGACCCCTAGGTGGCGATCTCCAGCAGCGTAGTTTAGTCGCTCATCGTCAGCGGCGGGCTGTGGAGTGGTGTCGCCATTCGTCCTCCTGGTCGCTAGGGGGCAGTAGAGCCGTGGTACGCTGGCGCCGTCAGGCTGGGGTTGCATCCCGCCCACCTTGATTGACTGGCGCCTCTGGATCTGCCGTAACGCTTCTTCCAGTTCGCGGATCTCGTGTTCCATTCTCTGCGTCATCCCACTTCCGGACACCAATGTGGCGAGCGTGCAAATAAGAATGGAAGGTCCACACAAGTTCTCAGCTGCTTAAATGACCTGTGCCCCATACACCGCACGACTCCAGGTCACGTGTTTATTTCAAACAAAGCATGAAGGAACTCGATTAGCTATCCGCTAATCGCGGAGGTACACATTTAACGCACACACATTCATTCACGGTATTCGCATTCATTCACACAAACTACAGTTAGATTAATACAGATAACAATTATAACGTAAACGATTAACAATATGGAAACAACATTGGATCCAAACGGTATAGTTAAACATGAGTTATTACGAGAAATCGCTAACATTCGCGATTTCCCATGGCGCATTGCGCCCACAAGTATGCATTTACATGCGACCCAGCTTCCGGGTCGCTACAATACATAACTAGCTGGCCTAATGTACATCTATGTGCATTATCTTAATGTTAGAAAGTTAAAAGTGAATTAATCGCTTGGTTTAGCTAACGTTAGTAGCTATATCATTTGTGTGATCGACTGCTACGCCTGCAAAACATTAATGTTAACCTAATGCGATACGTCAAGCATATTGTGAACATCAAAACAGTGTTCATTTGAACTATTATTACATTGCTAGGGGTGCTACGTTGTACGATGTCTCACAAATAGATTGGATAAACTGTAAACATGAGCTACCTGTGCTGGCCAGGCAGGGTGCGAGCAATATGAGAGAATCCAGAAGAGGGCGAAAATAAAATGTAACGTTACGATATTAAGCAATAATGAATAATGAATGATATTGAAAGTAACGGTAAATGTACTTTATGTGTTGAACTGATTTGTCTTTTATGGTGTCTACAACTGAAGTTCCCTATCGGGAAAAAAAGTTATTATATTCTATCCATCGAGCTAAAATGTTTTATTGCTGAAGTAGGCTACTGTAGCCTACCTAACATGTAACGTATCGCAAGGCGGTTTGCGTAAAAAGTGGGCGTGTCTGGCCAAATTGTGACGTAGGTGACAGGCCTCCATTGATCAGGGGGCCGGGCCAAATGTGGAGGCGGGCCGTATCCGGCCCGCGGGCCTTAGTTTGGGGACCACTGCTGTAATATTTCATCATCCATGAATAATTCACACAAAACCTATTGTAAATCTACAGTAACATGCTGTATTCATCATAAACAGCAAAGTTCTGTTCATAATACAGTAATATTGCTGTTAAAACAAGTAAAATTTCTAACAGTGTACTAAAGCGGTCAGGTTGGGAACCCATAGGTTCATGCATATTTTCCCTTGTTTTTATAATGTCCTGCCTATGGAAATGTGACCAACCTGTTTTACTGGTAGTTTAATGCTTTAAAACAAGTCCACTTTTCCAGGAAGACCGTGAAAAGTACAATTTACAGCAGGGGAAAAAGACCTGCTCCTGCATGAAGACTCCTAGTTCTCTTTAAAATCATTTTGTTCAGTTATGGTATAACAGGTAAAATCAGCTGGGTTTTAATAAGCTGAGAGTATGGAAACCTGTAATTTAAAAAAATATGAAGGATGAAAAATAAGGTTAAAATTCAGTTAACATGGTGAAATTTAAATTAATCTCCATTTTTTAACCATAGGCTATCGAAAAAACCTTATCCCGGGGACTGTAGCCTAGGCTATTTGAAAAATAATAAATGCAATATTCACTGGACAGTTTTTTACTTTTTTAAGTCAAAACCATTCTATTTACTTACAGGCTGTCTGTAGGCCTACATGAAGAGAGCTGTATTCTTATGACATCTGAAGAGCATTTTCAGAACTTAAATGTCCCTCTATTGCAGTGCGCAGATTTTTCATCGAATGACAATTCACGCATTAGGTGTAAATGACAATTTGCGCTTTAGGCTTGATATAGATGTTATCAGCAAAGTTTTGAATGGATAGTCATTGTCCTGTAACAGAATATTGTCCCCCTGAAATATTACAGGAATTTAACTATTTGATGTATTCAGGTTCTATATAAAATACCCATGTGTGTGATGGAAAATAAAAATAGTCTTACATTTCTGAAAGGTTCTGAATGAGAATCTTTTTTCATGCTTGTCATGAGGTGCTTGCTGAATTAACTTAAGCTTTCTGTATTCTGCTGAAACTAATGTCTGTTACCGTTGTTTTAGTTGAAAAAATCTTTTCTTGGAAGTAGAGTGGCCAGATGGAAAACTCTTGAGAAACTCAGAAATCGAATAAAAAAACTTCATGGCTCCAGAATAAAAACAAATTCAATAGAAAAAAAGGATAAAAGTCAATCATAAAAATAAGATTTTTTTTTCAAAACAAGACAAAAAGACTGCAATGGATGCCCTTTTGTTGTGCCTTTTTGACCACCAAGTGGTAAAACAAAGACATTTCCGTTACTCTGGGGAAGCTGCACAGTCAGTCAGTGGAAGAAGTAATACTGTACTGTAATAAACCTTGTACATAAAATAAACAAATTAGTATTACTAAATCCCAAGCACGGCCATTTAGCCTTTATCACAAGCAGAATATTTCTACTGGCACATCATCTAGCAGGGAGAACAGTCTTTAAATAGAACCACTTCCGGGCAAGCAGAGGTTCGTTTATCTCTGATCACTTACAAATTGGAAATAGAAATGAATTGCAGTGTAATTATTTAATACATGTACAGCAGACAGTACATATTATATTTCTGCATGATGTTAACCCCCTGCCCCTCCCCCTTTGATGTGGCAATCCAGCAAAGTGGAGATGGATTATTACTAAATGCAGTTTATTTTTTCTTTCTTCTGATGGACTGGCTTCAGAAATGGGCAGTCTTGTCACTATATACATCTTTTGTGTTTACCCGAGCAGAGGCACAAAAATGTATTTATTTAGACTAAAAAAACTTTTGTTACAAACAGCTGGGAATTAATTTGACTTTCTTCCCTTTTTGAAACTTATCTCAAAACAATAATGACACATTTTTATAGATATTTCAGTTTTCACAAACTCTATACAGATGTGTGGCAATGTGCCTCCCACATGGTTTGACCAAATATTTGGGAACACAAGGCAAAAAGTATGCATTGGCAACTTGAACAATGCATGTACCTATGCTTAGTTCATAGCACTGACAATAACAGTGACAAAAAATCAAAGCCACTCAAAGCAGTTTTAATCTGTAAAACCCATTGTGGGACGCTGGGATTTTTGGATTATTTTTTTGCTTGGGTTTGGGAAGTCAGCAGTTCCCCAGCTCTGAGACCCGCCCGTGTCATACCTGGTTTATGAGTGTGAAGGCTGACAAACAGCATGAGCCGTGCTCCGAATGTACACAGCTTTGAGAAAATGCACGGACCTTGGTTTCATTGATTTGATCTAAAAATAATAATAATATTAGTGTCATTTTTTTCTTCACCAGCACAGTTTGGTGAGTTACTTTAGGTGTATTCATTGTGTTTTTGAAAAAATAATCAACAATTGCATTTAATTGTGATCTGGATTAAGGACAAATGTTTATTGAATCTGTGCCACAGCTTTCTTGCTGAACAATGTTCCAATTAGTTATCTCAGTGAAGATAAGGGAAACTTTAACTGTTGATTAAAGTCCCATCTTAAAGTTGAGGACAAAACACAGAGATGCAAGTAGACTGGCCAGATGGCTTTATCTCAGACTTCCAGCTACCTAATGCAGGAAATAAAAAGCATTTAGACAGCTGGAAGGCCATTGGCCTTTAACTTTTGTCAGTTTGGTAGTGTACAGAGTGGATGGCTGCTGGACAGAGAGGTAAATAAACCAATTGATAAATAAGCAAGCTCACCAGAGTCAAAGTAAAACTCAAGAACTGGATAAGCCGCCGACAATCATCCTCAGCATGCCTGGACAGGTATGACAGCACATTTCCTTTCCTACACAAACAAACACACACACAATCAAAATAGTGTTTTGTGTCAGAACCCCTAGGCAGTAAACATTGCAGAGCTCGTAAATCACTTGGCAGATGTTTGAATGTTTCGCCAAGTTGAACTCTGAGACAATGAGAAGGACTGGTGTCATCAACCACTGTTATGTGATATGTTAATTAACCAGTTTGGCGTAGAAAACCTGATGCTTAAAAACTAGTAATTGATCATTCTCACAAGTGCAAGTAATATAAGGTACTATATGATCGTGAATTGCTTTTTACTCTGACCACCAATCAGATTCTGTAACAAAATGTACCAGAATGTACTCACATACTCAAAGACTATGGCAAAAATTAAACCATTTGTATTAAACTTAAATAGCTGAATGACCCTTCTCACTGGTCTCCCTGCCACTAAACCCCTGCAACTAACACAGAATAGAGCCGCGTGACTTGCCTACGATCTTCCCAATTGTGCTCATGTCACACCCCTCCTCATCTGCCTACCTGTTACAGCTCGCATTGAATTTAAAACCTAAGTACCTCGCAGGGCAGTAAACAGAATGTCTACATCATACCTCCAATCAATTTTAAAACCTTACACCGCAGTCAGATCTCTGTTCTGTAACCTCAAGGTAACTGGCTCTCTCCTCCCTGCATGGTCGCTTCTCTCAGTCTTTTCGTGCTGCATCTTGGATTCGTTCCCATTCCTAACCCTAGCACGCCCACCTTTTTGTACTAATTGAACTTATGGTATTTGTGTGGTTTTCTGTGTCCCTTGTTGGGGCGTGTTATGGATGTTTTTCTTTGTTAGCATAGCGAACACTAGAAGACTAGGTTTTCAGTTATGTTGCATATACACTTGCTGGACTGGTACTGTTGTTTAGTAGGTCTGGCATTATTACTCATATAAATCCGGCGAATGTAATTATGTTTCTCTAACACTGTACATCAATACGGATAAGAGTGCCTGAATGCACTGTATGCAATGTCGTGTCATGTAACAACAGCCACTTGTCACTTTCCCCCAAAAAAATCTTACACAACTTATTTCAGTGACCACTTCAGTGTCATATTTGGAGTGCACGTAACAAATAATTTATATATTTTTTTTAACTGTTTCAAGTCATGACAAAGCAGCCCACAAAGAGAGGGAGAATTTTTTTCAAAATAATATTAAAAGAATCTCAACAAATCTCATGTGTTAATTTATGGAATTACTGACAAACAATGAGTTTAATAAAAAATATAACACTGAAATATTCATGTTTATGTATAAAATGGAATAAGGGAGTGCTGAATTAAGGGTTTGAGAAATATTCTGTGGGGAGAATCTCATATATATTTCAAGAAGGCAAAAATGACAGAATAAAAAATGGTAAACCAATGTGTTGTAATATAATGTAATATAAGGCTGTCAGGGTTCATTGGTAATTAAATATGTGTGATCTTTCTATAGTCGGTCCCATTGCATGCCATTTTATAGACTGTCAGTGATGATTTTTAGCATGTATTTGTCATGGATCTGACCTTTTTTCCCTTATCTCTACGTCGCCTTATTCGTTTTTATCGTTTACCGGTAGTCTATCGGATTTTCCTGTGTTCCGTCACGGGTTTTGCTTCTCCTGGTCATTAGTGAGTTCACCTGGTAGATATTTCCGCTCACTACTTATACCCCGCTTCCGGACTCGCTCGTCGCTTCTATGTTATTTCCACTTAACATTCGAGCCGGTAAAAAGGTATAGAGAATTAGTTAGTAAGCTAGTTTAAAAAACGAAAGGGTTTAGAAAGTAGGGTTTTAGAAAGAAAGGAAGGTTCTTTTAGCGCTCAGTTCTGAGCAGAGGCTTTCTCGTTTTTCTTTCGTGATATACTCTAACTTACGAGTGCTCTTCCCCAGGAAAAGTTTGGGTTGTTGAGTTCTCGGTTTCCTTTAGTTTTCACTCCAATAACGGGAGTAAGATAAGCGTGTCTGCTTATCTCCTTTTATTTACCGTTTCTACCGACGAGCGCTCTAACTGCGCTGACTCCAGTTATAGGGGTCTTATAGTTTTGGTTTTCATTGTTTGTTCGCTCCTACAAACGGAGTTAGATAAGCGTTAGTGCTTATTCCTTTGTTTTGCTCGTTTAGCGAGCTCCTCGTTTATATTGCGAGGTTTATTCTTTCATTTCTAGTTGTTTCTCCACTACGGATTATTGTCCGATTTAGTGGTGTTCTTACGAACACTTTAAGACTGGTCAACTACTTGCACTTGGATCTCTAATATTCCCATCTCTATTTTCTGACAGAGATCCCTCACAGTATTCTGTTTTTTCATTGGTTACATGACATTCATAAATCAACGTGCAACTGCTGACCTCATCGTGATATGAGAGCGTGGAAAATATGCTTGTGTAAGTTTTCTTAAACGTATTACTGTAAGATAAGGACAAAATGCATTAGGATAGAGCTGAAGATGCTTTTGTCTATTAGAGAGAGAGAAAAGGCAAAATAATGTGGAGAGCAAGAAAGATTAAGTGATGATTGAAATTTGAGATGGAAATGGAGAATCATTTCAATGGATGACAGGAATATAATAAGAACAAACAATAAACAGCACAGGAAAATGTGTGGGAGAAGGTGTAAGAGAATGTTTAATATTTATATTGGCAAGCTCAGCAGGGAACAGTTTACGGGGTTCACAAACGGGTTATACAGACTATACTCTCCGAGCTGTCAACAAAGTTTGGTCATGTTCTCATCCTTCATAGTCATCAACCTTACAATGAGGTTCTCAACCCTAGATTCACAAATAGCTTCAAAGTTGAATCCAAACATAAACTACTTCATTTTAAAGTATTTATTCACAGAAATAGGTTTCAGAAGAAATAAAATGCAGTATTTTAAGTGTTCTATGTGTGGACTGATGTAGTGGCGGGTGCAAAATAGTATAATAGGATATGCATTCACTGTGTATGCGCATCATAGTGGAATACCATGGCACTGCTCTGTTGTAGTATGTTGTTATGAATGTATTTCTAACAAAAAATTTTCTATGATTTATAAAATGTCTGCCATCCTGAAACAGGCCTTACAAAACATTTTAATGTTTACAATGATACAGTATATTCCAATTTGCATAATAAAGTATCATGACTATGCTGTATTTGTGTCCATGTTTTCATTCCATGGAGGCAATAATAAGGAGAGTGAATAATTAAAAAAGGCAATGCAGCAAATCTAGTGGGGAGAAAAATAATCTTGCCTTAATTAAACACAGATACAGAGGAAGTAAAGTTTCTGAAGTTGACTTAGGCAACAAACGCCGGAAAGAAAAAGTGTTCACCCCTCATTTATTATTTCACATTTTGCTTTGCATATCCAAGAATTTAGATATTCTATCCCACAGATATAATATCCCATGAAGGAAACATCACCCCTACAAATCAGCGAGTCTCCTCTTTCAATGTGTGCGACTCATGCAGCCATATGTACAGGCAAGTTATGTCTATTGTTTTTATATGTGACTTATTATTTTCAAGGTGAAGACAAAAAGCCAACTTGCTCAAATAGCGTATACTCTATACACATCTGTAGATACACACCTACTAGAATTGGCCTACTAAACAATTGATATCAAAGTCATACCAAATTATACAAACATTTCCACCGATATGTTTTACAGAAAGCAAACGGGCTCCATTACCAATGCTATCCATGTTTCTTTCCATTTGTTTGTGTAACATAGCCCAGTATTTCTTCAACGTCGTGTGGTTCTAATGGCACAAACATTTTAGTGCAATGCAGGCTATATGGCGGTGCTGAGTGATGTTTCTACCATATCATTTAAGTGTTACTGTCTCTAGACCAAATGCAACAAAAATAATTGCCAACATCTCTGAGCCGGTTTCTTGTAGTGGATTCTTCAGACCCCTCAAATCAGTGGAAATTCCATTGTGCCAAATAGTTTGTTCCGATCTTCACCCCAAAAGACCCAATCCAGCCTTCATTCCACTCACTCAGCCCATGCACAAAAAACATGGGTTAAAATGCGGTAACCTTTGCTGGAGTGAAATGACTATACACACTTCACACTATACGGTGTTTAGGACTTTTAGTCCATCAAATCAGGAACCAAAATATTTTAGCATTGAATTTGTGTGATTGAGACATGAGGTTTGTTCTGAGGAACAACATTATATTTTGTCATGTTTTCTTCTGCAAGTTTTTGCCAAAGTAGTGATATCTTTCTAGTGATGCATCTTGAACCTATAATGCAGATGAAGGAAAACATTAACAATGGATTAAATACTAATTAGGTAGTTATCTCATTGAAAACAATAATTTATCTCCATCGCCCTATTTTCAATAAATTATACTCCATAACAATCAACAAAAGTTCAAATGATGTATGACCTGGTTCGGCAACTGGTGGCCCGCGGGAAAAATCTGGCTCCTAAACCCACCCCCCAAAAATATATTAATTTTATTTGATAAAATTTAAAACAAGATAGCGTGGACATCCATTCATCCATTATCTATCGCGGGGGGACGGGGGTTGGAGCCTATCCCAGCATGCATTGGACAAGAGGCAGGAATACACCCTGGACAGGTGGCCAATCCATCGCAGGGCACACACACCATTCACTCACACACTCGTACCTATGGGCAATTTAGAGTCTCCAATTAGCCTAACCTGCATGTCTTTGGGCTGTGGGAGGAAACTGGACTACCTGGAGGAAACTCACTCGGACATGGGGAGGACAGGCAAACTCCGCACAGAAAGGCCCTCGGGCCGGGATTAGAGAGGGCAGTGTGGTTCAACAGGAAAACGATGATTGACAGCAGGGTGGACGAATGGTAGCAGGCTTGAGGCTTCTAAGGGGAAGATGATTGACGGCACAGAGGGCGAATGGTATCAGACTGCTAAAAGGAGGATGATTGAGATAGAAAGGGAGACAGAGAGAGAAACATGCACCAAAAAAACACACACACACGGCACGTAACATCTGAGCATCTGTCTCGAGTTGGAATGTGGAACATTGCCTGTGCTATCTGGCTACTTGCTATGAATGTGAGGTCCTTTAAAATCAATGCAGCGAGTGATTCCAGCCCAAATAATTTTCCCTCCTTAGACAAAATGATGCCCTGAGGAGTCTGAGCCTGCAGTAGCCATACCCCTCATCACTCTTTCAGTGCATCCTTGGAATGAAAGCTGCTATATTATTTAGTAACGCAAGGTACCGTTTGTTAGCGTTTTAATGAACAAACCAAGTCATTTGGGGAGTGTGATTCTCAATGCAGTTTAAGCAGAGGAATCGACAATTTTAGGTTTTAGCCAGTTTTATTTTGGTGTGTTCTTCGCTTTTGATTAATGAAATCGTGAACAATCAAGGGTCCAAAATGTGTCAGGTTAGCGTAGATCATTCTTTAGTAAAACTGAACAAGCATTCATCTTGAACATTCTCCCCTGAAATACTTGAAAAAACATGTATCTAAATGTACTGTAAACTTATGAATGAATATTTATGTTATTTAAAGAGGATCTGAGCACCTAGAGATTTATGATCATTTATGTTACCGTGACATTGTGAAGAAAGCATCCAAATGTCAATCAATCAGCACGGTGTTTTGGGCGGAAGTAGCCTACTTGATGTGAAGTTAACGTTAGCTAATGTAGCTAACCAGCCGATCAAACTAGCAACATCACCATAGCAACGTTTATTTTTATTAGCCGTTTTGCCGCCCTGCCTATTTTTACCCGCACTGTCTCAGAAGTGCCATTCTGCCGTCCGTCTACCATGATCCAGAATAATTTAGATTAGTTTAATTTAATAATTTAGGTGAAAATACCACAAATGCAAGAAATCTGTTGCAAATGCAAGTTGATTTTCTTTATTTTTCAATTAAATAGAGAGCTACAAATATGACAGGTAAAACTATACATTTCTTAGATCATACACTCATTGTCATTGTCAAGTGTGCAAAATCAGAGTGATATGCGAAACTAAAGATCTATGATGCAAAATGTAAGCAGTGTAACCTGTTGTCCCTTAGTGTCTCAAAATGTATCCAAAATGGCTAAATTGTAATGTAATAGCGTTATAAACGGGTGTGCATTTCTCAAATGGATTGTCCAAGATGATAGACCACTGAATCTTGAAATCTCCGTGTAAAACCAATGGTAAAATTGTATTTTATTTCATATTTAGTAGCAGATATTGACAGTAGGATGATGTGGTATAATCACACAGGAATTTCACTTGTTTATTTCACTTGAGTTTTTCAATGCGGTACTTGCATACGCTCGGGCTATTGTCCACTTTATTTTGTTGCTATGACGGAATATGATTTTTTGGTGGTGAAAGATTATTTTTAGGAACTCCCAGATAGACTATTGTCAACTGTGTCATGCTTAGGTCGGTATAGTTGCAGGTGAGACTAGGTGGGGGGTTGCTTGTTAAATGTTCGAACTACGCAATAATAGTAGCACTTAGAAACTCAGCATTCGGTATTGTCACAAATCGTGTGCTAATAAAGGTAAAACACAGGGTTTGTTGTTTCCACTCATAGTTTAGTTTCAGGATGAATTAATGTCTGAGTTGGGCAATCTCTTGGCGCTAGTGCCATGGCCCCTAGGGTGTCTGCACAAAGGGGTTAAGTACTTTGTGCACCCTTTGCCAAGATAACAGCACCGAGGGTCGGATTTACTAAGGAAAACATTTGCTCTGTTGTGGTCGCAGATGCCGACACATTAACGACCGATTTACTATAACTGGTCCTAATTACGCAATCAAAGAAATTAAACGCCGTCATTCGCAATTTTTGCTGTAGGAGGCACCTATAAATATGCGGTAAAAGATCTATAACAATGACCCGTCCAGATTACAAGGTGCTAATAAATGGATACAGAGCAACCAGGCACAAGTCGAGATAACCACAAGAAAAATAAAACTTAAATTTACGAGGTACACAACACTATATTACAGCATATACAACCAACTTTTTTCCAACATAATGCGGGAAAATTACACAGGTGGTCGTCCAACTAAGGAAAGAAAATTAACAGGTGGAAAAATGCAAAATGAGCACGTCGTTGGTGTTGGAGGAATATACATGGTTGAATTTCTGATGGGAGAAGGCTACAGAGAGTCTGAAAGTACAACTGTGTAAGAAATAGGAAGTGCGTCTCCGATGTTTGTTGAAAATGACAACGTTTATTCTTCGTAACAGCAGTTGACAGAGATACAGCAATGCACTCTGGATTCAGCGGAGTTAAACTGAATCCTGTTCTGTGAAATGTATCACTTTAAATACCATTTTCGGGCTTTGTTTTCTACAGGCAGGAAACAGAAATGTATATTCAAAAAATGATGTGGATTTAAGGAAGCCACTGTCTGGCTCCCTTAAATCAATCAGTCTGTTCATCAGCGGGGGGTCTGAAGGTGCAACTTCCCGTGGTCTAACCAGGAACCAGTCTATTGTATTACTAATCTAATTTCCTTGGTTGGAATAGGCCTTGATAACTCACTCCCAGCTGCTATTCTATAATTGAAAACTATGCCTATCAGTGGCGAAGAGTCACTGCTTACACTTACATTTTAACCTTTCATTGTATTTATGATAAGTTGGTTGATTCGGCTGGCAGTGTAGTTGATTTGTCAGTGTTTGAGTGGGTCACATAGATTTAGAATCTTACAGTCCCCCCTTTGATGCTTATCTGCCAGAAAGCATCACTTCACCCAAGTCTGACAAACAACATGAACACCTCATTCCCAAGAAGTGTGCCAGTGGCGGTGCTGTCCTGTCTTAGGTTGCCCTCTTTTGGCTTGGAGAGTCTTACCCGTCATGGGATTCAGCACCACACCCAGCTGGACTTGTTGCCATATTCTGCCATGCTTTTTCCTGGTGGAACTTATCATAATTAACCGTGCCACACTTCGGCCTGCCCTTCCACCCCAAACCCACGGAGTATGACATGCAGAAACACGTTTATTTACTTTATTATTCTTCCAAAATTTGATCATGAATATACAAATCGATGCATTTACAACAATTATAAAATTAAGTAAGGAAAAACATGTCGCTTTAGACAAAATTAGTTCAAATGGCAAAGTTCAAGGCACTCTTGTTTAAGAAAAGGAAGAAAATGTGAATTTAACCTAAGTAGCCAGTTGAAGGCACCCTATTAAAAGTCTGAAAATAGTCATGTCCTCTGTTACGACCCCATGGGTCTAGGGGTGCATGGGGTATGTAACTTGATGTTAAAGAATACCGGGTGATGTAACTGCTGTATAAATGATGGTAAAAACAATAAATCAAACAGATAAAGCAGCAACTCAGTGGATGAGTGTTTACTGGTAATGGGGTTTACAGACAAAAAGGTGCAATAAACTATTATAGGACATAGACAACCCAGACACACACTACCAGGGTCAAAGGACACTGGATGTTGCCAAAAGAACATAAAACCCAGCTAGCTAAACCAGAGTATAATCTAACCTAGTGTATCAAGTACACAAACAAAAGCCTATCTACTCTATCTAGCAGATGAAAAAAACAGTGGTTGGCCAACACCCCTAATGACTAGTGGTTCTATACATCAACATAGCCTACGGGCATATGTACAGGAGCCCCCAGTCTTACCTGTCCCAAGCCTTGGAAGTGTACACAAAAAGCAAGACAAGTTCAAATGAATGGTTACAGAGTCAAGGACAAAAACGTCAGCTACAACACAAAACAAAATGTCAGCCCCCATCATTCTTCTTCTTCTTAATTGTTTTATGGCGGTTTGCATCCAACTTTAGGAGCTTTACCGCCACCTACCGAACTGGAGTATGGACCAGGGACCCAACCCACTAAACCCAACTAACCACATTAAACATCCTACAAAACAAATTAAACCACCCAACTACCACCAAGAATACTTACAAATGGAAAATAAACTCTTACCTTACTTAATTAAACCACAACCAAAATCCTCTAAACCCTTTTATATAATCCCGTTTCCCTCAAAAATCTAAATAAGTGCCTATATCCCCCATCCCCAGAGTGTCTATCTAAAAACCCCATCTCAAACTCCACCCCACTCTCCCTCATTTGTGCTACCATCCTCTCCCTCTCCCTCCCATACCTCCCGCACTTCATTAGCACATGCTCCACCGTCTCCTCCTCCTTACAATACCCACACCGCCCATCTGGATGTTTTTTCATTACCCTTAGACCCCCATTCAAACCCGCATGCCCCACCCTAAGCCTTGTTATTATTGTTTCCTCCCTTCTACACCTCCCCCCATGTCTGATCCTACCCACTGTCTTCTGGACCCTATACAATTGCCTCCCTCTGCCCTCCCGGTCCCATCCCTCCTGCCACATTCGTTTAACCCTCTCCTTAATTAATGTATTTGCCTCCGCCCTACCCATCTTCACACCCACCTCAACTTCGGCCTTCCCTACCGCCCTCCTAGCCATAACGTCAGCCATCTCGTTTCCCTCTACCCCCACGTGCGCCGGCACCCACACAAAACTAATCACCAACCCCATCCTTCTTAACCTATACAACGCCTGTGTCACCTCCCAAATCAGATCCGGCCTACTTCTAGATCTGCCTCCCTTTATACTTTCCAGCACAGCACTGGAGTCTGAACACACCACCACCCTATCTGGTCTCACCTCCTCCACCCACTGCAGTGCTAAAATAATAATTACCATTTCTCCCGTGTATACTGACAGCTGATAGTAGTATAATACGATTCGGTATCTGTCAAAAGTGATTGATGGGTTCAAAAGGGCATTTTTTGAATATTAATGAGTTTGTGAAAAAATATGATTATGCATAAATTATTTTTTTATTTATGATTTTTTTATTTTTATGATTATGATGATGCATCATCATTCGGGGCGGGGGTTTGTGGGTTTTTCGTTTCAAGGGTTTGGCGATGTAATTTTATTGGGAATTGTAAGCGTTGTGGTTTTGTGACGAATTGTTTTTAGGGTTGGGGACAGGGTTGCTTAGGGGAAACATATTGGCAATGTAATGTGTTGTACATTGTTTTGAAAAACATCGTGAAAAAGTATGGTTGTATAAATGTATATGTTATTAGTTGTAGCAGTCGTAGTAGCAGCGGCAATTAAGTTTTCTTTTTAAAAAGCCGTTTGTGCTAGCGGCAGCAGCCGCTTGTTAAAAAGAATAATTCAAGCATGCTGTTAAAACGTGAAAAATCGCGTGGACTATAACGAAAAAACATTATACAGAATCATTGTAAAGACTTGTTAGATGCCATGAAGGAAGAAAAATAAACTCCGGGGGTGAAAGGCGTCCGCACGCAGAGACGCTGTAGGCAAAAATCTTATAAACTTTTCCAGAGTCCGTGAAAGCACGATATTGTACAAAATAGACAAAAGATAGGCTCAAAAGGCGAGATAGCGCGCTTAAAAGCCTAGAATGGTTCGCATGAAAGACTATGAAGAAAATTATTTAAATAAAAGAATATGTTACGTTTTAAAGAATTAAAACGAAAAACGAAAAAAATAAGTTTTCTGTCGTTGCGGAGGTCCGTGGAATACGCTCGAAGATAGAGCGCTAACTTCACAGCACGTCGGCAGCTAGTGGCTACCATGCAGGACTAAAATTGTTCAGAGAGCGAACACGGGGGTGTATCAGAAGCCAAAATGACGTACCAACGTCTTGTCACGTGGAGTTTGACGCAAGTTTACGTAGGAGTTTTTGATGGACGTTTGCGCGAACCAATGGTCGTGACGGTGTCGGAGGGTTGGTCCAAAGAGGTTTTGGCCGAAACGGTAAATGACAAAGTCTTGCAAAGACATGTTAGATGTGTGGAGGGGGGTGTGTGGGTTGGGGTGATTGATGGGGGACGGGGACGGGGTGTAGCCCACAGGAGCGGCCCACAGGCTTTGCAGTCGAAAAGACCTGTATAAAAGACCGGCTTTTCGGCACAGATATTTAGCAGAAGCAGGCATCGAAACACTAACTTGTCAAAGCAACCAGAAAATGGCGAACGCACAACTTATGACACCCGAATCACCAGACGCTATGAGGGATGACAGCACGGTGTTGCAAACACCAAGAAAGCCCTTTGCGGCGATATCACGGCTACGTGTAGACCTTGTGTACCGGGACTGGTCCAGTACTGGTCGCGACAATATCCAATGTGGATATAGACTTCACACAGATGCTGGCGTGCCAAGAATCACACTTTTCAACATGTGTGACGGCGATTTGTTTGGTGAGAACACAGACTGTGTGACTTTCGAGCCAAAGGAATGGGGCCTATTCCAAAACTGTTACCGCGATGTTGTCAACAATATACACCGCGAAAGAAACTTTGTGAGTTGGCAAGAACCCGTCTGCTCTGTGGTGTGTGTTAGAAGACGCAGAAAAGCTGATCGACTATTTATTAGCGAGCATTTCGCATCAGCAACAATCACTGATGTACAAATTTGTTTTCATTTTGATGACCTGCCGTTGTTGGAACTTTGTATCGAACAAGCCAATACAAGGATTGAGGACTATCGGCTAATGCGTTCAATGGGTTTTGTGAAAACTAACCTGCGGGCAAGATTTGACGCCGCTGCCAACATGTCGGATACTTTGGAAAACACGGCAACATCAACGCAGTGTGTCTCTGATGAAGATTGTTAGACACGCTTTACAGACGTGTATAACGTAACTTTGATGTTTAAAAAAAAAAAAAAAAAGTGTTCTAGTTTGTTTTGTGTGGGCTTGTATATTGCCATTATCACTGTATACATATTGTGGCGCTGTTGTTTTTTATTGTTTTGTGAACTTTAAAATAAAAAAGTATTTCTTTTACACACTAAAGACCGGTGTCATCATTGTTATATCAACCATTCAAGCATGTTAAAATTCAAAGCACGCCCCGCAAACACGAAAACCCAATCAAAGCGCCCTTTCAGAACTCTAGGGGTTTTCAAGGCGTGGTTATAAGTTTGAGTTGGTCTTTAAAAAGACAAGCGGTACAAACCTGATACCATACCCCGATACAAACCTCTTGACAAACCCCGATACAAACCTCTTGACAAACATGTCTCAGAATTTTGACAAAATGTACGCGCCCCTACAGGCGGCAGAGTGTTCAGAATCTTGGGAGATTGATTACCCAGGTCACAATGATGTTCCGGCTACAGGGCCGTGGCTCGTTGACGAGCTGAACGCAGTGGACAATGTTTTATACGCTGGTTCGTTCGAAAGACAAGGCTGTGAAACAGACGGTTGTCTAACAACGCCGATGATTAAACTTTTGAAAATCATCATCGCGAGACTTCTGGACTGCGCTATTGAACAACATCTGAAGAGTCAATGTCTGGGGTGTGAAGTTGACCATCCAAGCCAGCTTCGACACAGTTGTTTAAACGAGACGGACGCACACTATTTCACATATCACTTTGACAATTTCGTTGCAAGCGTGAAGAAACCATGGTTAAGTCCTCTGCTTGTCAAAGCCATGGAGCTGTTTGTGGCTAAACCCGAGCCTATGAGGATCCTGGGGTCTGTTGATACGATTATTGCAGAAATTCGCGAGGAAACAAACATTCGTGACAAACTTCGTAAAATCCTACAAACGGACCTTGACCAGGCCAGCGAGAAGGCCTTTTGGGCGGTCGATACAGACTTCAGGGAAATCGAGGGCGCCATGCAGGAAGACCTGTGGCCCATATGTTCTGAAGGCGAAACATTGCCACACACAATATTGTAATGTAAAATGAAATCTGTGTTTTTTATAAAAAAGAAATAATAAATACTGTGTTTTTTTATATTGTGCTTCATTACTTCTATAACCGTAAGGATGGATGTTGATAAGCACCTGAAAGATGTGTATTATTCTCCAGAAAACCCTGGGTCTTACGGCGGCAAAAAGCGCCTACAGCGGGGTGTTTGTGATACAAAAGATTTGAGAGTCTCAGACAAAAGTTGCTGCTTGGTTATCTGGTGAAGATGCGTACACCTTACACAAACCCATCAGAGTCAATTTCAAGAGAAACAGGGTTTTTGTGAGTAACATTGATTCACAATGGCAGGTCGATTTAGTTGACATGTCAAACGTCTCTGAACATAATGATAATATGAAGTTTATGCTAACATGTATAGATATATTGTCAAAACATGCATGGGTGTGTGTTCTTAAAAACAAAACAGCTGTCGAAGTGCACAGGGCTTTTCAAAGCATTCTCGCAAAAGGTCGAAAACCTAAAAAAATACAAACAGATAAAGGTAAAGAGTTTTTCAATAAAATGTTCCAAAGTCTGATGAAACGCAACAAAATAATACACTTATAGATAACACAATAATACACAGATAACGAAGATGTTAAAGCATCTGTGGTTGAACGTTTCAATAGAACGTTGAAAACGAGAATGTGGCGTTATTTTACAGCCCACAATACAAGACGCTATATAGATGTTGTGCAGGCCTTGGTGCTGGGGTACAATAATAGCTATCACAGCGCTATTAAAATGAAACCCCTTGAAGTAAACAAAGATAATGTTTTTAAAGTTTTTAAAAACATGTATGGTCTCTTTCCAAAAAAATCTAAAAAGCCAAAGTTTAAGTTTGAGGAGGGTGACACCGTCAGGGTCTCCAAAGTACGTGGAAAGTTTGCAAAAGGATATGAACAAACATATACAGATGAATATTTCACGGTTGTTGAAAGGGTTCACAGAAGACCGCCTGTATACAGATTGAAGGATTATGATGGTACGAACATTGACGGGGTGTTTTATGAGGCTGAATTACAAAAAGTTATAGTTGGGAAAGACAAAACTTATAAGGTCGAAAAAATTGTTGCTGAGAAAACACACAATAGACGCAAGTTTGTTTTAGTAAAATGGGTGGGGTGGCCCGAAAAATTTAACAGCTGGGTACCCGAAAGTCGTGTTGTCGATCTCTAAAAGAGTTGAAAAGTTTACAGACCCGACCAAATCATCAGGGGACACCATGGAAGACGACGGTTTTTATGTCACTCTCCCGAGCAATGCGTGTCTAGATATTTATCCGGGGAATACAATTTCAAGCTACACAACAAAGTTTGCACGAGCCCTCGAATTACGAGGACAATGGGAGGTTGCTTTGGTGGAGATTCAATACCCCTATACTTGGTGCATGCTAAATACTGATGAAAACTATTTTATCGTGCGCGATGCGAAAAAAGCCACAGACTATGTTGTCACAGTAAGCTGGGGTTATTACAAGAGCCTGAAAGCGCTTGTGGATGAGATTAACAGAAGTTTAAAGATGAAAAAATGGGGTATTGAGGTGGGCTACGCCGTAATGAAAAACAGAATTTATATTAGCGCAGACGAAAATCTATCCATATCGGCTAACGGAAAGCTCGCCAGAATGCTGGGGTTGGAGTCAAATGTTGCATTATCGGTTGCAAAGCCTGCGGCGCCACACCCCTCGGATATTCGGGCGGGGTTCTACACAATGTATGTATACACAGACATTATTGACTACCAGAGAGTCGGTGATAGTTTTGTGCCACTGCTACGATGTGTACATATAACAGGATCTAGCAACGATGTAATCACAATATCTTACGAGAAGCCACACTACGTACATGTCAGCAAGAAACACATTGACGATATAACAATTGAGCTGAAATCAGATCAGAACGAGAACATAGCCTTTACCTACGGCAAAGCCAACATAAAACTACACTTTAGGCCTGTGAAATATCGGTATCACGAATAAAAATGGCGAGGACACCACTCTACATAGATCCAAATAGGTATATAGCCTATTATACGGAACAGGCTGGTAATGGATTGCCGGGGTATAAGGGTGCTAGTGTTATGTATGGTAGTGGACTTGGAGGACTATTTCGCGGTTTATTCCGAATGGCCTTGCCCCTACTAAAGAAAGGTTTCAACATAGCCAAGCCACATTTGAAAGCAGCAGCTAAGAACATCGCCAAAGATGTGGTCAACAAAGCTGTGATGAGTCGTTTGAACACCGGTGACCAGGACGGTTCGGGGCTTATGGTTATGACAAGACGGGCACGTAAGAGGCCTCCAGGGGGGCGTGTCACGAGCAGGTCTAAAGCTAAAAAGCGTCGCGCAGTGAACAGTCGAGCCACAGTGACGAAAAGCACGCGGAGGGTGAAAAAGCGCTCCAAGAAGGTTAAGAGAAAAAGTAGATACATTTTTTAAAAATGGCCTTCATACACAACATGTCAGAGGAATGTATGAAGTCAGAACTGGACCTTTTCGCAGTACCGTATACGCAAACAAGCATTGATAAGAACATCTATGTTGAAGCATCCCCCCTGTCAGCCCTTTCGGACACGGGCCCCCTAGAGTTCTATATAGCCGGCAATGGTGAAGATTACCTTGACTTAAACAACACTCTATTATACCTACAGTGTAAAATAACCCGTGCAGATGGTACCAATATCACCAACGCAGACACGGTTGGGATTATTAATTACCCCATAGCGACCATTTTTTCACAGGTGGATGTTTCGCTGGGTGACAGGCTGGTGAGCCAGTCTAGCAACACATACCCCTACAGAGCAATTATGGAATGTCTACTTAATTATTCTGAAGCCACGTTGTCTAATCAATTTACGAGTGGCTTATTCTATAAGGACACCGGTGGCCATATGGACGAAACAGACCCGGAGGGGGACAACAACGGTTTGAAAAGCAGAGCCATATATACCGCGGGGAGCAACACTTTTGAATTGCTCGGACCCATCCACGCCGACATGTTTTTTCAGGAGAGACTACTTATAAACGGTGTCGATATTAAAATCAAGATGGTGCGTTGTAAGGATGCTTTCTGTCTAATGACAGCCGCTGATGCACAACAACATCCGTACAAGCTTAAAATAGTCGCGGCAACAATGTTTGTTAAAAAAATCGGGGTATCACCACCTGTTAAACTAGGCCATGCACAGGCACTACTAACAGCGAATGTTAAATATCCTATTGACCGTGTTAGCCTTAAAACTTTCAGCATGGCTGCTGGTCTTAGAGTTTGCAATCAAGAAAATTTGTTTTTGGGACAATTACCGAAATCGGTCATCATAGGTTTAGTAGATAACGACGCTTTTACAGGAGTTTACAACAAGAACCCTTTCAATTTCAAACATTATGACGCCGAACATATATCACTCAATATGGACGGTCTTCAGATTCCGGCAAAGGCTTTTACCCCAGATTACACAACCGGCTCGGCGGTTCGTGAATTTTATGGTTTAGCACTTGCAACGGGGCGACATCTGAAAGATTCACCATTGTGTATAGATCGTCAAGAATACATAAAAGGCTACACACTTTATGCATTCAATCTGACCCCCGATGAAGGCTGCAGCCAACACCTGTCCCTGATCAAAACTGGCAATATTCGTCTGGAGATGAGATTCAGAACCCCGCTACCCAGAACCGTTAATTTAATTGTTTACGCATGCTTCGACAATATTATTGAAGTGAACCAGAGGAGGAACGTTTTGTATGATTATTATTAAACATGAACACCCGAGAACTAGATGCTATTTTGTGCAACAACCCATACACCACAAAATACTTTTATGGAACGGTTGCCTGCGATGAGCTACCGGTTGATAAACTAGATAATTTACCCTCCATGTACATTGTGAATACACACCCTCGAAATAAGCCTGGGGAACACTGGTTGGCTTTGTATGTGTGTGCGGATAAGACGGGCGAATTTTTCGACTCCTACGGCAACCCACCTGACTACATTTACTTCCCTGATAGCATCAACACTTTTCTGCAAAAGAACTGCACAAGGATTACTTACAACACAGTACAGATGCAAGACCCGCTCAGCACAGTGTGGCCAGCATTGTATATTTTATCTACACAACAGGGCCAAAGGGGTTCCGTTTAGCAACATTATAGACCTATACTCTGATAATTTGAAAAAGAACGATGTTATGGTGTCAAGATATGTTGACAAAATATATTTGAATAAAAGCCTTAAAAACATGTTAAACTGTGTACAGACGGTTGGCTGTGGTGAAATGTTTAATATCTGTCACGGTTGTTGAAAATAAAAAATAAAAATAAACAAGCGTGTTTCGTCTGGTTTTTACTTTATGTATTTTATTGTAAAATAAAATCACGTTAAACATGACATTTGACATTTTCAGCATTAGGAATACACACACACACATTCTGCTTCAGAAATCTAACCACGCTGAGTGATCTAAAACCGGGGATGAGAAAACCGGCCTATTACCATGCTCTGGCGTAAATACGCCCGCACTTGGTGTTTTTTTTGTTTTTTTGTGCCGATTTATCATGTCGCGAACATTCTGATTAGGTATAACAGAAAGAGGCATGTTAAGCATGGCCATAGCCTCTATAAATTCACCCCAACCCCTGGGTCTTCTATTCTCAGAAATCTTTTGAGGTGCTGTTATGTTCTTTATTAGATCCAACATATGTGAGCCACTTACGGCGTTGCCTTTAAGCACAAACTCCCCATCAGCGTTCCACGTTACCACATCTCCTGATTTTGAAATTTTATCCAACACGTACGTGGCATTTTCCCGGCTTCTAGGTGGTACACTTTGTAAGACATCATCAAATCGGGAGGTCTCAGGTCTTACAGTATCGTGAGTCTCGACTGGCAAGGATAGGGTCAATTGTTGTGTTTCCGCAGCACCTTGTTTAATCAGCGCCATAAAACGTTGCAGAGCAATCGTATACATTTTTGCCTTCTCGTGTGGTACAACATCATTCCTCGACAAGATGTTACGTATGGTTTGATCCAAATCATTTTCAACAGTTTGTCGGATGGGTTCCGGTGTAAAAGTAAGATTCTTTAATTTGTCCATCTGACTTTGAGGTACCAGAAACATCTTTTGTGCATGCTCCATATTTTTAGCCGCCACCGCGACCAGCTATCAAACTGGTTAGAAAAGGTATCGCAACACTCAGTAGAGGCAGAAGGAAACCGCCCCTTTGATTTATAACTTTAAATTTTTTTTTAATTGATGTTTTCTTGTTAGCCAACAGTTTAATACCAGCCTTTTGTTTTCTTATTTTTTTCAATTGTGTGTTCGTTAGGGGGATATTACCACGCAAAACATTGAGAGCTAGTTCACAAATTGTATTTATGAGTTCATCAGAAGCAGACTGTAATATACCCCGTCTTTGCCGGGCATCACCTTCAAATAGAGCTTTTAGAAGACTCCAGTTCCATTTAATACGTGTCGACATATTACTTTTTCTTTAGCACGTAAGCAACCGGCCACTCTGGAGCGTACAAACCAGTTCTGATGCGTTATTCCTCAGGCGTCTGTGCTTTTAAGTCCACCAACAGGTATCCATAAGGTTTTCGGGTAGCATCATCAAAACATTCTAGGAAAAACTTTGAATTTCTGGGGTACATTTGTCGGGCCAAAACATTAACTTGCATTTTATCTCTGGGGTTTTTGAACAGAACAATATAGTTTGCATTAAGATTTATTGTGCGGCTGTTTCGACCCTGGAAGAAAAGATTCTGCACAAGATATATGATGCTTAGGTTTCTATGGTGTGTATACTTGGTAAAAGCTCTCAATTTCAGAGCTCTGACTGGCGGCTTGCATAAGATCATCAACAATGACCATGTTGGTTTTGTGCAGAGGTAGCAAAACTTCATCGGTCAAAGATTCAGGAAGCCCTTCTACAAATTGTACATTCTTTATTTTAAGAAGCACCTCATCATACATTGGTTGCCAGCAGGAATAAAACCATACAATGTTCTGAGGTACTTGTGACAAAACATGTTGTGCATTTTGGAGCAGTGTTTTCACAAAAACACTTTTACCACTGCTTGAGGGGCCGGAGATTATGCATGAAAAAGGATGCTGAAGACGATTGTCAAATCCTTCACACCCAAGCACTTGTTTAGAATCCATATGGTAAGGTTTTGAAATCCGGGAGCAGTACTCGTTTGTTGTAAACCACTCTGAATATTTTGGAAACTGTTCGTGTGCTGAGAGAGAAACCTCTCTTATCCCTAACAATTTGCTTTGTGCTGGTCATAATTTCACGGGCTGTTGCCTCGGGATTCTGTACATAGTGCTGTACCAAGGCTGTGAGTGATGAAAGATTGACAACTTGTGTGTTAGTATTGTGCAGGGTTATACCTTTCACTTTCATGCATGTTTTACCGAGCAGTGTTTTATAGCCGTATGTCTTGGGTCCTCCTGAAACAAATTCAACAATGTGGTCACCAGGGTCTAGCTCGCTAGTCAATTCACCCAAAAAATCGCCGAGAGAAGGCATCCAGTCGCCCGGCCGGCTCACAAAGATTACAGAATCTGTGTCGTGGTACAGAACTCTGTCGGGCATTTTATCCATGAGCTCATAAAGCTCGAGCCGGGCATACGCGGTGGTGAAGGCCGCGATGAACACATTGCTGTATTTGGGTGGTTTTGGGAAACCCTTTGCAAGTCTCCACTGGACCATGGCTACTGTCTCGGTAAGAAATGAAAAGTGTGAGATGTCATACTCCTCCGAAAACATGAATTGCAGAAACTGCTCGGGATCACGGATCAAGGTTGTGTTTGACTGATTGCTTCTCTGGCCAAATTTGCCCCAAAGACTATTTAAAAACAGTTTAGAAATTTGTCTTTTGGCTTTGTTTACACAGATATTGTTTGGGTCCAATCGGACGCCCTCCTTCTCCCAGTAACTCTGCACATATGCCGCCTTGTCAGAATCATCAGAAACCCAAGAGGGGTATCCTGACGCTTCTTGTTTACCCTTTAGGTGCGTCTTAATGTAGTCACTGAAAAGAGACTCGGAGCTATCTTGGAAGTGCCAGATTTCAAAAATTTTGTCAATGGTGTAACCTTTTTCAATAGCTTTAAGCATTTCAACGGTACACCATACACCTGTTAGAGAGCGCATATCAGCAGAATTCTGACAGCAACCTTGATGCTCGGATTCCGCACAGGTACGGCAGAGTGGAAACATTAATTTACCAGAGACTCTGTATGGTAACACTGGTATTTTAAGGTTTCTTGGTGTGTTAACCCTGGCTTTGATCAGACCGAAATAGTTTTCGATCGGTTCAAAGTCACGGAAGATGATGATGGGGTGGTTTGTTGGGTAAACTTTGGTTTTGTTCACAAACGGGTATAGACTGGTGAAATCAAAATAGTGCATTTGCTCACCTTCTTGAACTTTGTAGTAAAGTTGCAAAGCATTCGTTCGACCACCAAACAGAGCAGCCCGAGGCTCCATACGTTCGGGATAGTCCTGATGTCTCAGGAATTCCTGAACATCGGGGTTCTCACGCTTAAGTCTTACCCATTCATGCTCCCACATCACGACAACATTCAGGTTGTATACGTGGCGTAAAGTGTCAATTTTTTCCTGAAATTTGTGGTAGATTGAGCCAAAATCTGTTTTTGTGATAGGGCTAATCGTGTTTGGCTGAAAGCAATTTCTGCATCCGTGGTATAGGCAGCCAGCGTATTCAAAAGCCGTACGTACACCGTCCGACTCTGAATACCCGTCTAGATGGTAGTTACCCATCTTAACCTCACCATGGTTCAAGGCATGTTGAATGAAAAACTTTTCCTTGTGGCTCACATATTCTAACCATTGGATTGATGCGGTGGAAAAGGCTTTCTGCTGTCGGACATAATTATCGGGCGCTGTGACTGCAATGGTGTTTTTGGGTAAAAAGTTTGTGCAGAATTGCTTCATACACACAGAGGCTATTGTAATGCATTGGAACGGGTCTAAACCCGTGCTCCCAAGCACCTCTGTCCTAAAACGTAAACAGGCCTCCCGCAAAATAACAACATCGTTCTGGCAGTACTCTGACATTTCTTTACGAAAGTCAAACACACCACCAGACACGTTATCATACCAGGCATTAAAGGCAACCCTATCCTTCTCCATCATTGTGTCAACGCCATAGTACAAGGGTGGCGGGTACGTGCCGATGTAATTCTGGTTCTCAATTTTATTCCAGAAATGGGGAAAATGCCCCTTTTTCACATTGTCAAAACCTAGCGCGTTGGGCATGTCACTAAGCTTCATAGTCAGGAAACAGAGTGAATCAACATACATCTGCCCAAAAGCATCGTCTGTAACACACAGGAGTTTGCTACCTTGTGCTATGATGCTTGGTGTCACACCCTGCTTAACCAAATACTGCATCAGCAGGTACCCGTCATAACCCTTCGAATTATGTGCAATGAATGTATACCCCTTGTACTTTGGTGTTCGGTATCGCTTAAAAAAAGCCTTTACACAATCATCACCAGCAGCCGTCCAACGCTTACCATTAAAATCAATGCAACATATGAAATTTGCAATGTGCTCACCATGGTCCTGCCGACACTCAAAATCATAAAACACATAACGTACGCTTGGGTGCTCAGTTTTCACAGGCTGTATGTAGCACACATGTTCAACATTCGGGGTCAATAAAGCCTTGCAGGCTGTGCATGTCTTTAGACCACATGTGTGTGGTTTAGGCGGACTACCGTCCTCATATGTGCGGGCACATTTGCTGCAGAACTTGTATGTGTCGCAGATACTGAGCATCTTGCCGCTCGACTTCTGTTTCAAAACTTTATGTTCGGCATGGCAAAAGCTTGATCGACAGATACGCATACAGTCGTTACACCGTATCGTTGCAGACCGATGCTTAAAACAATCTGCGTGTACACAGACGTTGCAAGTATGTTTGCATTTGTGATTATGTTTCGATGTGTATGGTGTGTAGCAAAAGTTGCAAACATATTGGCTACCTAAGAAACCTTTCAACGATTTGATGCCATAATAGTGCACGCCATCGAGGTATAGGAACAGTGTTTTTTCATGTATAGCCTCGGATGTTTGAAACTTTATTAAGACCCCGTTATTTGCACTGTGTGACAACACGACAATCTTGATGTTTAAAAACTTTTCAAACATGTGAATGTCTGAAAAACAAACCTTGTGCTGAACACCCAAGCCTACGGAACGTTGCAATTGCTCAGCCTCTCTTTCAGCTTCACATGTGTTTAATGTCGGATGTAAAAGGTGCGTCAAACACATTGCAAAGCATAGGTTGTTACCGCGGTTGTAGCTAACAATTAGGTGTTTTAGTTTATTGCGAATGATTTCGCTCTTGAGACATGACGATAATTTCCGCCGGTCCCCCACACCACCATTAGGGTTCTGAATAATGTGAGCCACAAGCATCAGCGTTTCATCAGCCAGAATCTCAAAATTGCTCTATCAACTTTTCAACCATATCCCAAAAAATATCCAATTCAACGTTGTCGCCGTTTAGTTGTACGGTTACGCCCTCAGACAACGAATCACCCCTTAATTCTAGTTGTACAACATCATTGGGGCGCGACAACTCGCGAACTTTAACCAGTATCTGTTCTAAAGTGTTTAAGACATACACATAAAACTCTGCGTAGTTGTCAATGTCGTACAGTGCTGCAAAGTTAAAGCGATGCCGAATTTCTGTACTGTTGAATTTGGGCCTTCGTATCACCTGAATGTCTGTGTCATCAACCGCACCACCATCTTGGTTGACTTCTGGAAGTCCATGCACGTTATCATCTACAGGGCTTTGGGGGCTCTCTAACACAGTAATGCCATGCGCGTTATTTTCGGTGTTTGGGTTAATATCCGTTTCAGCACGTGCGCGTTCACGGTTTACCGCGGCCAGCGCATTTAACAGCCCGGTAAAAAAACAATCATGCACTACAGTTTCACTACTTGTTTCATGCGTGTCAATAGAGCCTTGATTAACATCCTCAACAAGTGCTAAGAGATGTGGGTTAACATTTTCAGGCATTAACTCTAAACGGTTAGTGTTTTCAGCATCATCCACAGCAGGTCTTTTGCCGTTCGACCCCTCGGAACAAGAAGCAGTACGTTGTCTTTTCGGTGCCATATTTATTGCAAATGTCGGTTTACAAGTGATTGGAAACGATTGTAGAGTTCTGCTCGCTCTCTATCATTTGCAACAATTCTATTTACAATATAAAGAAGTTGATCATTTACACTCGCCGGGTGGCCCCTTTGGTCCACGGTTTGTGTGGCTTCTGTCCCCCTTGCTTGTCCCGGCTCTTGCACAATAGCTTGCTCGGCTGCACCACGATTGCTCGGTCGCCTTTCTTGGTCGTTTGTTGGGGTTTCTGGTTCGGGTATCGACACCAGCTCCTCATCCGTTACTTCACCGTCTGTAAGAATTAAAAATACTTTACATATTTAGTTTAAAACACAATAAAATTTAAATAAAAAATAAAAAAATTTAAAAAATAAAAAAATAAAAATTTAAAAAAATTAATTATACTTTAAAATTCTAAATTAAAAAGACTAATATTCATATTTAATTTAAAGCAAACAAACAAAGTTATTTAAAAAACATTATACAAGCGCTCACACACACACACACACACACACGTTTTCAAGACTTGTACAACTCACAGCCAGACGTTTCCCACGTCGAACTTTCAGGTCGGCTGCTTGACTCCTCTGTACACACTTCTAGAGGTGCTTCTGGGGCTTTTTAAAAATAAAATGTGTTAGAATCAGCCAAAACGATAACTACAAATGCTAAATATCCCTAAAACAGAAAAGTTTAAACGTTTCCTACTTTGGATATTCGTGTATCGTGGGTCCTCCAACGAAGCCAGAACCTGCGCCTCGATGCTGATTGTCGGCCTTGTAACCAATGTGTCTAAAACAATTAAACATTAAACAATCATATATAAATATAAAACAGCTTTAAAAGGATCATTTAAACAACCGTAAAAATAATATATATATATATTTAAAAACAACAGGCTGTTTAATGGTTCCGTCTTTGTGAAATAAAAACCTTAAAATAAACCCTAACGATGTTCAACAGTCCAAAAACTTTAAAAGTTTCACTCTGGATATATATATATATATATATATATATATAAAAATATATACGCAAGTTGCGAATCTGTATATAAACCTTTGTCGAACTAACGTCGAGTGCCACGAACAGCCATTTTGTTTGCCATGTGCCGACCACATGTCCACACCTTTAAACAAGCGGCCATGTTTCGAGAACACGTGTAATACATTGCAACAGTCGCCAATAAATATATACACATATATATATACACACACACACACACACACACACACACAGTCTCTTTCAAAGTAAATTTTAAGCAAATGTACAATACAAATTACAAACACTAAGTTCTATAGAACGGCTTAATCACTTTTCATTGGGGTAACAAACATCCAGGCCTACAAACTGTTCGGCCGTATATCAACTATATCAACGTCGTCTAACACATTTACACCAACAGAAGCCAGATCTGTTTACTGTCGTTGTCTTTGTGAAATAAAAACCTTAAAATAGACCCTAACGATGTTAAACAATCCAAAAACCGTTTTTTACATCGGTCTTTAAAATATTCAGACCCCCCCCCGGCCTTGCGTGGCGGGCTGGCTTATATGGATTTTGTTAGACACGTTGTCTGGACACAAGGCCAACACATTTAAACATTCGCCGTTAAATATATATATACACGCACACATACACACGCAATCTCTTTTAAAAGTACATTTTAATCAAATGTATAAGACAACTCACCAGCACCAATTTCTACAACGCTGTGTAATTCGTTTTCCAAAGGTAGCATATGGATCAACTCATCCAGGCCGGCTAGATGTTCCGATCCCAAATCGATAACGTCTGCTGTTTCAGCAAAAATTGTGGAGTAGTCTAAAATACATTAACAAAAGCCATGTTAAGAAATAGAACAATCCGCATGCTTAATTAACAACTTGTAAATCTCATACTTGCACGCTAATGAAATATAGGAAACACGTACCTTGCATTGAAAAGTAGCCCTCCGACATTGCTTCTTCTTCGTTGCGTCTTGGTACCTGTGGCTTCTTCAAAATATCTTCGTATGTGTTCGTAGGGTCACGAAAGTTCATAGGTGTCTGTTTTATATGGGTTTTTGGCCAGAGCCTTCATCTTTGATTGGTTGTATCATGTTTTACAATTACGCCCCCCCACAGCCCCCACCCCCCCCCCCCCCCCCATGACACGCATGTTTGACCACATGTTCTACGTAAACCCCAAACATTTAGATACACTTTTAAAAGTAAATATTCTTACACGTTATATGCTACATATAATAACGCTACTGTTTAAACTGCATAAGCTTTTACAAACCATTCGATACCAAACAGACCTATTACAACCTGCAGAAAAAACGAATTATAAAAGTTGTGCTGTGAAAGTCGTTTTAATAGGCCTTGTACGTTTGGCGACTTTGTTTTGGGGAAAAAATCCCCAAAAGATCTTTATATGTTTTTTGTTGTTGTTTTCTGGCAGTTTGTTTCTAGTTTATATATTTAAAAACCCTGCATTTAATCACCCCTTAACATATTTGTTTGTTTGAAACCAACAACCCCCATCCCCCCCATCTCCACCCATCTCACCCATCCCAGTACCCCATCAATCATCCCAACCCACACACCCCCCTCCACACATCTACCATGTCTTGTAAGACTTTGTCATTTACCGTTTCGGCCAAAACCTCTTTGGACCAGCCCTCCGACACCGTCACGACCATTGGTTCGCGCAAACGTCCATCAAAAACTCCTACGTAAACTTGCGTCAAACTCCACGTGACAAGACGTTGGTACGTCATTTTGGCTTCTGATACACCCCCGTGTTCGTTCTCTGAACAATTTTAGTCCTGCATGGTAGCCACTAGCTGCCGACGTGCGGTGAAGTTAGCGCTCTATCTTCTAGCGTATCCCCCGGACCTCCGCAACGACAGAAAACTTTACAAGTTATTTTTTTCGTTTTTCGTTTTAATTCTTTAAAACGTAACATATTCTTTTATTTAAATTATTTTCTTCATAGTCTTTCATGCGAACCATTCTAGGCTTTTAAGCGCGCTATCTCGCCTTTTGAGCCTATCTTTTGTCTATTTTGTACAATATCGTGCTTTCACGGACTCTGGAAAAGTTTATAAGTTTTTTGCCTACAGTGTCTCTGCTCGCGGACGTCTTTAACCCCCGGAGTTTATTTTTCTTCCTACATGGCATCTAACAAGTCTTTACAATGATTCTGTTTAATGTTTTTTCATTATAGTCCACGCGATTTTTCATGTTTTAACAGCATGCTTGAATTATTCTTTTTAACAAGCGGCTGCTGCCGCTAGCACAAACGGCTTTTTAAAAATAAAACTTAATTGCCGCTGCTACTACGACTGCTACAACTAATAACATATACATTTATACAACCATACTTTTTCACGATGTTTTTCAAAACAATGTACAACACTACATTGCCAATATGTTTCCCCTAAGCAACCCTGTCCCCAACCGTAAAAACAATTCGTCACAAAACGCTTACAACAATTCCCAATAAAATTACATCGCCAAACCCTTGAAACGAAAAACCCACAAACCCCCGCCCCGAATGATGATGCATCATCATAATCATAAAAATAAAAAAATCATAAATAAAAAAATAATTTATGCATAATCATATTTTTTCACAAACTCATTAATATTCAAAAAATGCCCTTTTGAACCCATCAATCACTTTTGACAGATACCGAATCGTATTATACTACTGCTGATCATCCACTCTCCTCCCCACCGCCACCCCAAACTCCGGTACCACAAATGCACACCCTACCCTCTCCGTCACCGGATCCTTTGACCCATCAGTGTATACTTCTAAATGCCCATGATATTTTTTCTTTATATACTCCCCTACCTGTTCCTGTCTAGACACCCCCCCCCCTCCTCCCACCCCCTTCAGCAGCTCCAGATCCACTTCCGGCTGCGGCAACAACCACGGCGGTACCGCCGGCAACACCACCGTTTTAGTGTACTCCCGTCCCCATAAGCCCATCTCCCTAGCCTGACTATCCCCCACCCAAGCAAAACTATTGATCCTCCTCCTCCCGTGCTCCCAGCATTCCCACATAATACCCTTCGTCGGGTGATTCTCCCCATGCCCCCTCAAAGCCACCCAATAGCTCATCGCCAGCTGCTCCCTCCTCAACCGCAAAGGCATTTCACCCACCTCCACCTGTAACGCCGGCACTGGAGTGGTTGTAAATGCACCACAGCATATCCTCAGTGCCCTTGCCTGAACCACATCCAGCCTCCCCAACACCGTGACAGACGCAGATCTATATGCTGTGCTCCCATAATCTATCACCGATCTTATTAACCCCACATATATCGCCCTTAACGCCGACCTATCTGCTCCCCACTCCATCCCCGCTAAACACCTCATTACATTTAATACCTTTTTACATTTATTAACTACTGCTTCCACATGCACCGCCCAAGTGAGTCTAGAATCAAACCACACCCCCAGAAACCTAAAGGACCCCACTCTTCCCAATTCACTCCCATACATTTTTAACTCGTGCCCCCGACCCACCTTCCTCCTCGTAAAAAAAAGTGACTGAGTCTTCTCCACCGAAAACCTGAACCCCCATTTTAGTGACCATTCCTCTACCCCATCTATTGCTTCCTGGACCCTCTTCACCGTGTGTCCCATATTTCTCCCCCTCTTCCACAGTGCCCCGTCATCCGCAAATAGTGACCTCCCAATATCCGGTCGGATTCCGGAGAATACGTCATCAATCATGACTGAAAACAATAGAGGACTTATTACACTTCCCTGAGGTGTTCCATTTTCTACTGTGTACCACCCAGAATACCCACTACCCACCCGCACTTGAATGGAACGACATGACAGAAAATCCTTCACCCAATTAAACACCCTGCCACCCAATCCCATCCCATCCAGTTTGATTAAAAGACCCTCCCTCCACATCATATCATACGCCTTCTCCACATCAAAAAACACCGCCACTACCACCTCCTTGTTTACCTGTGCCTTCCTCACCTCCGACTCCAGGCACAGCACTGGGTCCATTGTTCCCCTACCCTTCCTAAAACCACTCTGATATGGAGACATATACCCCCCCGTCTCAAGGTAAAATGTCATCCTCTCCGCTACCATACGCTCCATAGTTTTACACATATGTGAAGTTAAAGCTATTGGCCTATAGCTTCCCGGCTTCGTAGGGTCCTTCCCCGGTTTTCTCACCGGCACCACCACCGCTTGCTTCCAACTGCCCGGTAACCTCCCTTTTGTCCACACTTCATTAAATAACCTCACCACCACCCCCAGTGCCACGTCACTAAGTTGAGCCAACATCGCATAACACACCTCATCCCTCCCCGGTGACGTCAACCCAGCCCTACTAACTGCCCTCCTGACCTCCACCAATGTAAACGGAGCATCTTCCCTCCCTTCTCTCACCCCCAACACCCCTATATTTGCTACCCTAGTTTCCTCCCTCCCATTCCTCCCCTCCTCTGTCATGTTACTAGAGCTATGTACCGTCACAAAGGCCTTTGCTAACATCTCCGCCTTTTCCCCATCACTCACAGCCGTCCCTACTCCATTATCCAGCACTGGATAGTTCCACTCCCTCCTCACCCCACTCATCCGCTTAATCATACCCCAGACCTCCCCGACCGGCGTGCTCCTCCCTATTGTCCCACAATACCCCCTCCAATAAGACCTCTTAGCCTCCTTGACCACCCTCCTGACCAGTGCCTGCGACCTCTTATACACCACTAAGTACTGAAAATTGTGCGTCCTCTTTAAATCCCTGAATGCCCTATTCCTATCCACCACAGCCTCCTTACATCCCTCTGTCCACCAAGGCACTGCCTTCCTTTTTCCCCTCCCTGACCTCTTGGGTATAGACCGCTCAGCAGCCCCTATTATTGCCGCTCGAACCTCCTCATTAAGTTCATCGACACCCTGTCCCACCCCCACCTGTGCCAAACCCTCTTCACTCATTATCCGGAACCTACCCCAGTCCGCCTTTCCAATTACCCACCTGGCTAAACCAGTCCCATTCACCCCTGCTGACACCAAACCCACTTCACACTTCACCGGATAGTGATCACTCCCCACCGTAGACTCCTCCCACACC
This sequence comes from Ilyophis sp. 1 JC-2022, assembly GCA_022702515.1. Lineage (NCBI taxonomy): Eukaryota > Metazoa > Chordata > Actinopteri > Anguilliformes > Synaphobranchidae > Ilyophis > Ilyophis sp. 1 JC-2022. The sequence goes on along the minus strand of CM040395.1, from coordinate 119,767,979 downwards.
TTCCATGAGCAAATTCCAGCCATCTCCTCCGACACCAAAGTAAGGTCCAAAACTGATACTGCCCCTGTTCTAAAATCTATCCTAGTTCCCCTACCATCATTAAGGCACACTAACCCCCTCGCATCCATCAATTCCTCTACCACCAGCCCATTCCCATCATTCCTATTACCCCCCCACAACTTACTATGCGCATTGAAATCCCCACACCACACCACCCTCCGACCATCACGCCCTACCACACCCTCCAACAAAGACAACTCCAATCTGAGACAAGGATTATAAAAGTTCACCACCACCAGACTCACCTCCTTCAACCACACCTCCACCACCACATATTCCAAATCCCCCCCTAATGAAAGTAACCTACTCTGTACATCCCGTTTCACAAACGTAGCACACCCTCCCCCACCCCCCCTATCCCTCCTATAACACTCGTAACCCTGCAACACAAATTCCAAGCAAGGCTTAAGCCAAGTCTCCTGAATACATATTATTTCAGGCTTGCACAACATGTCCTCTATAAAACCCTTAAATTCCTGCCCATTCGCTATCAAACTCCTAGCATTCCACTGAAGAATGAAAAACATTATTACTACTAACCTTCCTGACATACTGCTTCCTGACTTAGCTGTTCCTTATTCAAATCCTCCCTGACCTTTTCCCATGACAGCTCCTTGACTCCCAAATACCTCGCCGCACTCTTCACAATAATTTTTATTCTCAGTTCTAGTTTTTGCCTGTGCAGAACAGTTTATCACATCAGCCATGAACATCACAAAACGTATTTTTTCCACCAGTAGAGTATCTCCATCCACCCCCTTTCCCCCCACCAGTCCCTCCACCTGACCCCGTCCTATACTCTGCCTCTCCACCCCACCCCCATCTCCTAACCCCCCTCCTGCCCCTTCCACCCTCCCCACCTCTCACCTTCCTCACTGCCTCAGCATATGTTCCACCATCCCTCTTCCTAACCTTTTGAACTTCTTCCGCCCGCTTCCTCACCTCACACCCCCCATAATTCACCCTATGCGCACCACCACAATTAGCACATTTAACTGGTTGTCCTCCAACACATTTTTCAAACTCATGCTCACCCCCACACCGCCCACATCTCACCTTCCCGTTACACACTGCAGCTATATGTCCGTATCGCTGACATTTAAAGCACCGCAGCGGCGGCGGCACGAACGCCCTTACAGGAAACCTCACATAGCCCACTGTCACTCTCTCAGGCAATACATCCCCCTCAAACCTCAGCAATACCGACAAACTATCAACCTTCTCCCCGCCCCGCACCGCCTTTAACCTCACCGCGTCCTTAACACATCCCCCCCGAACGTTTTCGACCAACTCTTCCATGCCTTGCGACACCGGCACCCCCGTTATCACTCCCCGTAACTACGGCTTAACCCCTCTCACGCTACATTCGCTCACCTCCTTCCCACATATACGTTTCACTTTCATCGCCTTCGCTCTTTGTTCCGTATCTGCACATACTACTAATAATTTCCCATCTCGCAATACTGTAGCCGTTACTATTTCCCCAATCGCCACTTTCAACCCATTCGTCAACTTCATCAGGCTCACATCCACCACACCACTCTCCCCCTTAAATCCATATACAATTTTATATTCCTCTCACCTTTTTCCTTATCGGCGGCATTTCCCTTTCCTCCTCCGCCGAACTGTAATCACCCTCAGCCCCACCACCACCTCTAATCCGCTTCACACCGCTACCAGGTTTCACCCCCTCCACCCTCACTCCCCGTCCTCTACCCCTCCCAACCCCACTCACCTCCCATCCCTCCAGAACCTCCATCCCACCTTCCACCTCTCTCCCTCCCCCGCTACTACCCGCCATCCCTGATCCACTCACAGCCCGGCCGTGCAAACCGCCAAACTCCAGACACTCGAGAAATCACTGTACTCCCTTCAATTTCCGGTTTCCAAAAGTATTTCTCTTCTGACAACTTTTGCGTCTGTGCGCTATAGCTTTTCCTATTCTTATTTTTTATTTCTACACTGCTAACCCCGGCCGGAAAACCCAAGCCAGGATGCGCAAGTGCTTCTCTAATTCTTATTTCTACACTGCTAACCCCGGCCGGAAAACCCAAGCCAGGATGCGCAAGTGCTTCTCTAATTCCTATTTCCTCCAAAACAAACCAAACAAAACAATCAAACAGCAAAGAAAATTTTTCAAAAAAACCCGCGACCATTCCAGCATCCGCATCCGCTTCCGCTCTCTCTCCCAATCCAGCCCCCATCATGGCAACCAGTCCAGGCTTATATCAGATGTGGCGAGTTCTGATTGGTTTATCCAGAATTGACATGGAGGGCGGGGATTGGTGAAGGCGGGACTTGGTGGATGGTGATGGACAGGCGGCGCAGCCAACAAGACGATGGCACATGGCAGGTGAAGGCAGGGAAGTCCACACACAAAAGTAACATGGCATGTAACATTTATATTAAAATGGTTTTGGAAGACAGATGAGTAAAATGTTAAGAATGTGCAGTGGGAAATTAGTTCCCTCTAGTGAGGCACTAATATATTGAGATATTTGAATGAGTGCATGTATGCAAAAATACATAGTGGAAACACAGGTATTGATGTGCCACTATCAGTACGATTTTAATAAGACAACTATAACAAAGTGGCAGTAATCTGTAGCAAGGTCTCTGTATTGGATATTAATGCAGGTGCACAGCAGCGTTGTGCTTGGCGAGGCCACGCTCACAAACGGAAGCGGTCGGAGAACTTGGGCGACTGGGGGATGGTGAGGGCTTCCTCACTCTTCTTCACTTCCACAGGTGTGTAGTAACGCACAGGCTGCGCTTTGTATATCTGCTCCTTTCGGAGTTGAGCGACCTCCTCTTTCTCCCTCTTTTCCAGCTCTCTTTGCCGCTTCTTCTGTATATGGGTGCACAGCGCCTCCTTCTCGCACACTGCCTGTTCGTACTCCAGCCGCTCCTGGCTGGCTCGCCAATGTAAGAAATAGGAAGTGCGTCTCCGATGTTTGTTGAAAATGACAAAGTTTATTCTTCGTAACAGCAGTTGACAGAGATACAGCAATGCACTCTGGATTCAGCGGAGTTAAACTGAATCCTGTTCTGTGAAATGTATCACTTTAAATACCCTTTTCGGGCTTTGTTTTCTACAGGCAGGAAACAGAAATGTATATTCAAAAAATGATGTGGATTTAAGGAAGCCACTGTCTGGCTCCCTTAAATCAATCAGTCTGTTCATCAGCAGGGGGTCTGAAGGTGCAACTTCCCGTGGTCTAACCAGGAACCAGTCTATTGTATTGCTAATCTAATTTCCTTGGTTGGAATAGGCCTTGATCACTCACTCCCAGCTGCTATTCTATAATTGAAAACTATGCCTATCAGTGGCGAAGAGTCACTGCTTACACTTACATTTTAACCTTTCATTGTATTTATGATAAGTTGGTTGATTCGGCTGGCAGTGTAGTTGATTTGTCAGTGTTTGAGTGGGTCACATAGATTTAGAATCTTACAACTGTATTCACAATTCATTATACCTACTGACCGCACAGGCACAACAATTCTGTACATTGTTTAAATTCAGACGTGCATTTTTATACTGCTAGCCGATGACTGCAATAGAAGTCTTGCATCCTTTCAAAAAACAAATGGGCAATAATTTCATATTATATCTGAAAATAAATGAGAAGTCATTAGTAGAAGCATGTGTGAGACTGTGTTCTCTCCTGACCTCTGTGACTCCTGACATCTGATTAATGTGACAAATGAGGATAAAACATTTATCTTTTCCCCCTTCCATCCTGAAGGCGTCCCGGGGATGTCACAGACCCATTTTATATCATCCCTGGGACGTCGGGACGCAGCCCTGGTCTGAAAAGTCAGCTAGACATGGTCTGAACCTCCAGTCCCACAAATACAAACTCTTCCAGTCCAAAGTGTAATACCTGGGGAATGTGGTCAGCAAATATGTCAGCTTTCATGTAGGCAATCTGTAAATCTGCAATCGTTCTCATCCACCCCCCTGCCTCGTTTTTTGTATCGAACTGTCAATTATCCCAAAACGCAAACTAGGTGGCGCTATCGATTACAGGGTACTTTACTGTCTGTAAAATATTCAAAATACTTTTAATAACCAAAATTATGCTATAATTTATTGTGTCTGACTTTAATCCAACGTTATAATATAAAAATACCACATTAAAACTATGTTAATGGCCAAAGCACAATTCACATTTGCCTTTCTGGAAAATAATTCATCAGCATCATCTGCTGAATGCTGACCATTAAGGATACATAGCAAGATTGTATCACCCTTCGTTCTGTGTGGGCTGGCTACGGGTGTAGCCAAGGTTGCAAGTGGTATCTTGGGGAGGACGGTGGGGTGGGTTGAAAAATTCAGCTTGTGGTCAGATTAAATTGGAATTACGTGATGTAGGCTAATATAAAAATGTAATTTGAAATATTAATTTGACTTGAACTATTCGGTCTCCGCAGTAGGCCTAATATAGCCTACACTTTATAGTAACGTTATACGTATTGCTATTTGTTATATTAAATTAAACCTACCCGTTGTCACCTAGAAGCCATCCATCAGTAATACAAATTGTTTACACAGTTGCTCCAAATGTAGCTGTCGTATTTGCTCCCATTTAGTCCAGGGCATCACATACAACTTGTAAGAAGTGTTTAACGAGTGTTAGGCTACTTTTCTACACACAAAAGTGTGTTAGTTCTCAGTCGATGCCCTGGTGGGAATTTGCGACCCATAAATTGCAGCAAGGAGTTTTGGGAGACCACTCAGTGCATAAACGTCTCCTTTCACTTGACGTCTGTTTTGCGGGCTGAAGGAAATCAATAGGCTATTTACAACGCATAGTGCTGTCATCACTTTACGGATTAATTGGATAATTCGTTGCTTATTCCATAACATTGTCCGATGTCTGACAACCCAGAGAAAGCTGCCGGGTGCCAGGAAGCGCAAAGCTGTCACTATTTGAAGCGAGACAGGTAGGGCCGTGCTCTGTTACATGTTAGTGTTGGCCAAAGAAAGTAGCATAAGCGTAGCCTAATATTCAATCTCTTACAAAAAATACGTTTATAAAAGAAGGCCTATGTCTTTACACTTTTTCTGAACTAAATCTCAGACAGTGTAGGCTACTTAAAGTGCACTTTCATTTTAATTTGCAGAAGTGGTTTCAAGTAGCCTACAAGTTTAGAAGTAGTTCATAAATGGTAGTAGCCTATACTTAACGTTTAGTTCCAGGAAATACATATATACTTTAAATACATAGGCCTATTTAGTTTGATAAAGTTGTCTACGTAAAATATAATCTATATTTAAAATAAACTTGATGTACTTAAGTATACATTTAAAAATGAACTGTATAGGCTGTAAGTGATATCTAATCTGCGTAGTTATCTAAATGGTGGAAGCGATCACAAATTCTGCCTCCTTATCCGCACAATCAAAGGAAACACCATACTGTTTTTTGAGCAGCCTGTAGTCGTCACACTTTTATTTGCGATTTGCGAGGGATGCGCATACGATGCATTTTCGTGAACCGCGTTTTGACAAGAAATTGCGATCTGCGAGTGAAAATCTTCGCAAATCACTTTCGTGAAACGAGCCCCTGGACTGCGGAGTGCCAACTAATCTTTGAGAAGTTGAAGCAAACCCACCTGATTAGAATTATAGCTTGTTTCATTTATAATTACTGGGCCTTAAGTGGGTGCAGAATTCATGGCTTTCATAGAGAACAACTAATTAGTGCATCTGGACTCAGTTGGGTACAATTGAACAAAATGTGGTTAGCCCAGTTGGATCATTTAAAATTTTTAATTAAATATAGACAAGGGGTAGCTAACAAAAATGCAGATGTTCTGTCAAGATTTCCACATGATTCGTCTGAAGCCCCAGAGCCTCAAGTGGCCTAAGTGAACATCCACCATGGCTCTCCGACAACCTCCAACAAAAGGACAGTTACGAGGACAAACAGAAAGCAGACTTTGCCCCATGAGAAGTACGCCAATGGCTCCAAGCAGGTCAAACACCTGGGAAAGAAGCAAGACGGCTACGAAAATGTTTTCTGTGGGACTGGGACTACCTTTATCTAACGGATGGAGTCCTCCAGCAAGAGGTACAGGAGCACCATACAGGACTCTGCTTATTGCAGATTGTAGTCCCTGCAGCCTGGACTCATGTGCTGTGGAATCGCTACCACAAGGTCCTTGGGAACCACGGTGCAAGCCGGACTGAGTCCATCCTTGAAGCTACTTCCGCTAAGGACTGATCGACTAAGTGACCCACTTGCCTAAAGAATAAGGCTGGAGCAGAAGCTCCTCTTCATTCAATTGTAACTTTATATTCATTAGAAATTTTGAATATAGACTATTTGTCTCTAGGAAGGCTATGGGACATCTTACCATGCATACTGGTGATGACAGACCTGTTTTCTAGGTATGGCCGGGCTGTACCTATCAAAGACTGTACAGGTCCTGTGGAGGAATCTGATCCAGACTTGGGGGTGCCTGGAAGGGATATTGTTCAATTGTGAATCCTCTCTAATGGAACATGTCTCAGTTGTATGGGTGCACAAAGGCATGCACTACCCCTTACCACACACAGGGTAATGGGCCGTGCAAATGTCTTAATCACTGTTTTGTTCTTTATAGATTCACAAAGAAGAAGGACAAGGCGCAGTCAGCCAGCAGCACACACAGTTCCTCCCTGTACTGTGTCTAGGCTTCCCACCCTTTGCCCGGGCCATCTCCTTGTGCAGGATGAAGCTGTTCAACAGCAATGTCAACAAAGTGGTAAAAAAGCTTCTTATACCACTTGGGTCTTCTGGGTGACACTGTAGAACTTCAGCAAGGCATCAGACAGATGTATGCCTTCACTGGAGCTGGGATGGGTATCCATTGTGTCGTCCAGGTACGATCATGGTTCCGCACCCGTCCCCAGACAACACATTGTGGATGGTGGAGCACATGGTGACCTCGCAAGTGTCCATCCACTTGGTGTGCAGAAGCGGACCATCCCTCAACTAGCAAATGGCACCCCTGTTTGCTCATTTCAGCAGAATTTTTTTTTCTTTGAGGAAAGCCCAAGTGGTTGGGATGAATTGTCCTGCAGGCTCCATAGCGCAGCTGATGGAGGTGGTGGAAAAAAGCTGCACTGGTGTAGAAATTGGTGTAGAAACAACCCTTAAAGTGATCCATCCATATCTCCTCCATATCTGGCAGCAGAGTGATGGTTTGAGGCTTGTTTGGTACCTCAGACCCTTGAAGACTCACAGCCATTTTACCAACCATGTATTCCATAATGTTCCAGCATAATTTACAGTTAAATCAAGTCCCACCCCCCAATTCTCAGAGATCAATTCAAATGCAGAGATATTATAGTATCGCTTGTAGAAGTACAGAAAATAAGATATCAAGAGTCTTTTGATGTTGTTGGGTGACAAACATCAGGAAGTCATGGCATGCAAAGAATATGCAACCAAATATAAAAAATTATTACTTTATTTTATATATAAATGCAGGGTTGCCAATAATTGTGGCACACATGGTTTTGTTAAAAAAATTCCTCATCAAGAAATAATTATTTTTTCTCATAATAAATGTACTTAAATTAAAGGATTTTTTTCATTTTTTCAGTGTGACATTAAGCTAATTCACCAAACGATTAATTTTTTATAACCCTTTTTGCTCATCTTTACCAGGGGTGCCAATAATAGTGGAGGGCACTGTATAGGTACATGTATATAAATATATTCTAACAGGTATTAGGCTACTCAAATATAAAGACAAGTCACATATTGGGAATATGTGATAACAGGCTAAAAAGACATATTGCAGATAAATATTCAAGAGACTTTGCACGTGCCCTGTCTGTCTTTTAAGACATGCAACTTTTTTTTTTTTTAAATATCGGAACGGTCAAGCTTAGTTGAAAATCATAAAAAAAACTGTTCTGAGAGAAATCCAGCACCATAGACTGTGTTTATATACCCTAAAATTCTGCATTTTAAAACCAGCAACTCGCTCCGAATTTTGTTTTCAAAACAAGTTTTCAAAACAGTGGCTTATGACCATGACCACATCGCGGACTAATCAACTGTGAGATTGACCTTGCCAGTAGCCAGTTCACCAGCTGGACATTTCACAGTGACCATTGCACCGGCGCTAAAAGGGAATTGGGTAAAGCTAGCTCGAAAACTGGAGTAAACATAGGTCCTCATTTCAGGTGGTGAGATTTTCGGGAACTAATCGGTTTAAAAACAGACTGGAGAGGTAGGTCAAAAGTTTCAACATGAATGGACTTGCCAGACAACTGTAATTACCTATAATGAATAGTAGCTAGGTTGGTATTATTGATAACGTTACTTTATTTGGTGGCTAGTTCTTGAAAGAAGTGCATGCTTGCTAACGTTATATGTCGTATAGATTGCGTTAGCGCAAACTGGCTATGCGGCTATAAGTTACCAATGCGTAGCTACCAGCTGTAGCCAGATAATGCCTGGTTCAGACTAACGCTACACAAACTCAGTGTTATGCAACAACAGAAAATATTTTATTGTTTTACCTGGAATTTTAGATTGGTATTTTACGGTAAAAATGTAGTCTGTAATCTTGTAATTGTATCTAGCAGACTTTCACATTCACAACGAGGTCTGTGGGGTGGGGGTGTGTCTTTCTCTGTGAGCAGGGCCAAGGGATGTTGTGACAACAAATGTGGGAAAAAACTGCATACTCTATCTTTAAGAATCAGCTGGATTCCACTTAACATCACCGAATTGTCCTGTCGCCACGTGTAATCATTAAAGAAGATATATTTTTGAAGCGTTATACACAACCATTTTCCATTATTCACTCTGGGTCAAAGCTTCCAACCTGTAGATAAAGGTCATGAGCTGTGCCCACATCAGAAGGAATCCACATGCGTACTTGATTTGTTATCTTTCTCCAACAGGGCTGGCACAAAATCTGCATCAAATATGGTCATATAAAGGAAGAACTTAGTTTATCATATGTATCATACTGGTAAAAAATTAGTTTTCTGAAGTTTTACTGTTAAACAGATTTCAAAAACGTATGTGAGAGTCTAGCTGGCATACATTTCAGGGGCTGATGGGGAATGAGTCAGATTGGCTGAATGTTCTTCCCTGCATAGCCTTTCCATAGATGTCAAAATAGACTTCCCTTATGTAGGGCACTCTTGAATGAAAGGACTCTCTTGGCACGCCACAGAATGATTTTAAGTTTTATACGGCTTTCATCTGTAAATTATTAATCTGGTGCATGCCTGGTTGTATTCCAATCGTCTTCTTTAAGAATAATGTAGCACTTGGGGTCAAGGTTTTTCCTCCTGTTCACTCAATCTCCTCTATCCAAACAGAACTAAAATAATATGTCACACATTGAACATATTTAAAATAATTTTTCACCTTTGAGACAGGAATGAATTTGATATCAAAAGCAAACCTGTACTTAAATTGTCACTTTGAATTATATTAGTATCTTGAACCTACTAATGTAGTACTTGTATTTTCTGTAGAGGATCGTGTTGCAGACGTACAGCGTACTGAGTTCCTAGAGTTCACTCCTCCCATCACAAGTCCAGCATTATGTTGTAGGTCACTGATTGAGTTGGCTCTTCTTGAATTTGAGCCAAAATCCAAAATTATGACTGACTAGAAGAAATAATTGACCATCAGTTTATAATCTACAGAAGCCTAGAGGTGCAATCTACATTTCTAAAAAGCAATCCTTGGCTTCATTCCAATCGCTTATTTTCACTTGCATCGTTTCCTTGCATCCTTTCCTCGCTCCTTAGCTCTGCCCAGTGGAGGACGCGAGGAAAGGATGCAAGGATCAGATATGAGGATGGAGGAATCGAGGCAAGTGGAATGTCCTTGCTCAATCAAGCATCAGCATCATATTATGCTTTTGTGCTTAACTATAATAACTATAATGCAGAATCTCCCACTACACAAGCTGTTAAAGTTCAAGCCTATCTGCATCGGACAAGCGCATTGCCTCTATATGCCAAGCACTAGGCCGTGGTCTTTCTCACATCCTGGAAATAAAATTATTAATTTATTAATTTTGTCATTTTGTTGGTGTTCTGTGAGTGCTAGAGGTGGTTTGAATTCCCGATCCCCTAGTGATGGAAAGAGGTAGGCCTACTTACTGTCTGACACAGTAAATTTGACATAGCTACACCAATAAGCCACTAAAGCCAGCCAACTGAAGCTGTTGTGTGTCCCACTAGTCTATGGTCCCACCAGGCAATCGAGCCAGGACGTTGAGTAATACATTTCGCATGACATGAGCTGCACAGATGTGACAGCCCTTTCTATTCATATTTTGCAAACGTATCTTCGGATGGAGCCTTGAGGCTATACCTTTGTGCAGTACAGTTACGGCACCAATAACATTGCTGCTGGGCAGGTTGTCAATTTCATAAAAACCCGAAAACGACTAACCAGCCATATATCACTCAGCTAACAAATAGCTTTTGTGCAATCTTAAGATGCGTTTGTTTCTCTCCTAAGCAGCCAACGGGGCGGCAGTGTAGTATAATGGTTAAGGAACTGGGCTTGTAACCGAAAGGTTGCAGGTTCGATTCCCAGGTAGGACACAGCCGTTGTACCCTTGAGCAAGGTACTTAACCTGAATTGTTCCAGTATATATCCAGCTGTATGTATGGATAAATGTAATAAGATGCAATTAGAAGTTGTGTAAGTCGCTCTGGATAAGAGCGTCTGCTAAATGCCTGTAATGTAACTCCTCCAACAGGTCAGCCATTGCAACGCTAGGCAATTTAAAGCAAATTTTGTTCATTGGTCAAATGTGTGTTTTAAATAGCATATTTCAAATCATATAAGTTAGCATTTAAATTTTACCCATTTAGAAAAATAGTACTGGGCGCATTAATTACGATGACTAATTAAAGTTCATAGCCTTTGATTAATAGGCATCATCTAAAGTGTTTGCTTTTTACAATCGTAATTTATTAGCTACGTTTACATTGTGTATTTCAGAGGCTACATTTTGTCATGTGAATTTAACATAAAATAAAAATAAATTCATATTCTAAATATCACTCAGAAGCTACATTTACCGGCAACCTGAATTTACAAACGAGGTACGCGTGCTCAGGAGCAGGTGTAAATTTTGTTCGGAGGTACTAACAAATCTCAGATACGAAAATGTTGATGAATACTAAAATACGGGCACAATTGCAATTACGAACGATTTACGTACAAATTAGTTCTGCTCACGTTTCATGAATGAGGCCCATTGTTTAAAAAAAACTCGATCCACGTTTCTCAATTGCAAATCTCAAAAAAATGTATACCATGTGCTGGAAATATAAAGTAACAGATGGCATTCGATCAAGATATTTTCTTCACTAAAAATTAAAAGCAATACTTTTTTCTTCACAAACAGTTTGGTTAGTTCCGCAGCACTCACTAAAACAAACTCGCCAACTGAGTTTGAAGAAAAGGCACAAATCTTGCACTTACTTGTAGGTTAAAGTAAAGGACGTATGTTGATTGAATACAGGCAGAAAGCAAGCAGAAAGTAAGGACTACACTTGTGATGTAAATTTTGTGACAAGGAACACATTTTTTAGTTTTTTAAATTAGAAAAAAATATTTAGAAAATGCAATGTTTTAATGCGATGGTCAGAAAACAAAAAGATAGACCACAGGATATAATAATTTTGTAAACAGTATACATCTGGGCTACCAACCCATTGTATTTAGGCAAGCAGATTTGATTGAAAAGTAGTCCAGAGGATTTACTTGATTTACTATTTACAATTTGGCCACCCCTGATCCCATTTTCATGGGTTTTGGCTATGTGGTAATCTACTCAATAGGTTACCCACCTGTTCCTTGTCTGAGATATATTCTTCTATATTTCATTTTGATATTTTTCCACAGGATCTTTAAGACAAGATAACAAAATTTTGTTCACTCATCACAGGTTCAGCTGATTAAATATCATTCCAGAAACTAAGAAAATAAAACACAGGGTTTTTGCTGAGTGATTCACAAAGTGGAACTGGAACTAATGCAAAACTGTGGTTAATGTACAGTTCTGTTTTCATTTTCAGTAGGGTGCCATTCCTTTTCTTAGTCTCTGCTGTGCATTCATGCTGCTTGTTTTCCATTTTAGGGATGCTTGATACGATTTACTTTATAATGACTTTTTCAAATTCAATAAAACTATGTTTTGTTTTGCCATAAGGCTCCTGTTTCCATTGTTCAGTTTGAATTAATTGATGTCTATGGAATTTTCTAGGAAACTATATGGACTGATCCGAACTGCCATTGACTGAAAGGTAAGCGTACTGTAAGCTTGCAAAGAAGACCTTGAAAAATGATTGCCTGGGAGATTAAAACTCTCTTGAATCCTGAAATTACTAAAGTCTATTAGTCCTTGCTTTGGATTTCAATATATTTCCAATTATTATTAGCTCCAACAGGAGAATTAGTTATCTGCATAATCATTGGGATGTAATAAGTAGAAAATGTGTGACACATTTAATTTGACATATATAAATGATTGCATATGATGATGGAATGGATCTTTACAATCATTCACTTGATATCTGACTGTAAGCCATAACATTGTAAATGCTGATGATATGTTCACGTATCAATTAAGAATAAATTGGTTGTTAGCTCGGATAACAGTAATACACTGCTGCACATGTTACGCTCAGGAGAATCAGGTTTGAATCAGTCTGTAGTCTTGAAATTTGGTTACTGATGGTACAAGCACAAACATAGCAAATATTTTAATTTAAACATTTTCTTGTATAAGGATAGGGTTCAGACAACTTTGACTTTGGGCAATACTTTACATAGGCTGGAAAAAGGAATTTGGTCCAGCAATGGATTGATGAACTGGCTCAAGTTAGCATTAGCTAAAATTCCCCACTGAGCCCAGAGCTGTCCAAGAATGTGTGTGCGTGTGCGTGTGTGTGTTATACAGAGAAACTGCTTGTGTGTAAAGCTTGTCAGGGGCCTTCTCAGAAATCCTGCCAAGGTGTGAAGGAGTGACCCTGACCACCTGTCATTGACTTGAGGCCCCCAGTACCCCCTCCCATCCCAAACACACCCGCCCTCCCCCAATTCCCTGTATCATGCCGCTTCTGTGATTGATCACCCAGGAAGGTCTGGCGCTACCATATCGACCAGGCAGGATGAATGATAGCCACTCTCCCATCCCATTTAGGACTGGTGCAGGACTCCAGCAGCCTGAAGCCCCAAAGCAAGGCCAGCCATCGACTGAGTCCTACCCAATGCTTATCTTTCCCTGGGAATAGTGAGTCAGCGGAGGGCACTGATTGGCATTTCTGTTTCTTTTCCATACTTTTTTCCTGGCCTGTAGTTCTGGAAACCTCCAGAATCCCAGTCACTCGTTTGAATTTAATGCCCAATTTTCCACATTTATATTTACAATTTTGGCTTGCAGCACACTCTTCCCCAGAGGCGCTTATACAGCTTAGGTTCTTGCACATACAACCCATATACTGTATACAGCAGGACATTTACTGAAGCAATTCAGGTTAACCACCTTGTGCAGAGGCTTAATTTGGGCCATTTTCACCTCTTTTGTACTGTTCTGTTTAAAGGGGCTACATGTAAGTTTGTAATGTAATTTGATGTGACCTTTCCCGACTTTCTCCTTTGCGTATGGGCTGATTTTTATGTAAAAACTTTGGGTCGAGTTTGCTAGGAAAATCATTTTGTGAATAAAAATGTGACGTCAAAGCGCACTCCCGAGTGCCTTCCCTCTCTCTGGCTGGCCCGCCCCCCACATCACCACAACATAAGGGCTAGCGGACTGAACATTAGCTAGCTAAGTTACATCAATTCAAACCTGACTCCCGGGCTGATCTGACTGGTAACATTTGTTGGCTAGCTTGCCATTTACAAATTACTTTACCAGCTAACAGTACCAAGCAACGCCGGATCCAGGCTGGGTAGTAGCTAACGTTATCCAGCTACCAAATGTTGCTCGCTCCCGTTGCACGAGTGTGAGTAAGCACGCTAGCAGCATGCTGCTGACTGAAGTTCACTTACATCCACCGGTGTCAGTAATGAGAAAATTTTTCAGAACGTTACATATAGCCGCATTAAAGCTTTATAACTCCAGATGTCAACATCATTAACAATATAACACAACCAAGCTAGCCTTTCTGTGGTTAACTAGCTATACTACTTTTGTGTGCAAAATCACAGAGTCGCAGATGCTGGTTGATAGTGTTGCTCTGAAATACACTTGTGACACGCACAGCCAGAGATGGTCTGTTCTTAGGGTGATATCTCACTTGTCCGTACTTTCTGGTTTGTCAATTTCTTCCACTAGGGGCCAGTAGAGAGCAGTAAGTGTAGAATTAAATGGGGGTCAATGGAACTTTTTCACGAAATCACTTTTTCACGTTTGTAGAATATTTAAGTAATTAATTTTTAATCAACCTTCAATTGAATTGAGTTGACCCCTGTGGGTATAATTTAAACCATACAAAATAAAACATAAATACATTGGAAAAACATAAATACAATAAATAGTCACACAACAATTGCTCTTGTTCTATATTCGTGGGTTTCTACTTTAGAGTACCTGGTTAAGGCGAAGGACAAACGGACACGTCTTTATGGCTTGAACTGTATTAGTTTACTGAAACATCATTTGAATGCGTGAGCTACATACAAGTCATTGTGTCCTAGGCGGTACAGCGCCGACTAGTGGTGCGGGTACAACATAGTAAAGACATCACATCTCCTCCCCACTTAATGTAGTTTCCACACTGAACATGAACATGAACATGAACATGAAATTATTATTATTTTTTTTTTTTATCAAACTCATGTCCTAACCTTGAGGTAGGGAGTAGACTGTCCCAAACCCCAGAGTCCGTCAAGGGTTTATTCTGCCCTTGTTCTTGAGACGTGACTCCTACACTATTATAACAAAAACATGTCAGTCTATTCAGAATGTCCCAAAAACACGTTTTCCACATGCTGTATGTCTTAAGGGCTGTACCTAACTGGTGGTTTAGCAACACGAGATGGGTATCTCTTACCAGTCTCTCGAAGTGGTGTGTTGGTGACTTCTGGTGTTACCTGTGGCGATGCCACACTCACGGGATCAGGAGTAGCAGGTTCTGGAACAGTGGGATGAGTAGCAGGTTCTGGAACAGTGTCCTTGAGTGCAGGCAGATCTACTGGACCGGGGGACGACTCAGTTTCTTCCAGCGGCGGAACCTCCAACTCGGCGTGACGGGCCAGCATTTGGTCAGCATGGCGTCTCCAGTGTTCCGATGATCCGACATCGACTGTGTATGACACAGGACCGGTTTCTGCGGATACTACGCCAGGCGTCCACTTCTCACCTCCTCTCCCATAATCCCGAACTAGCACTTTGTCACCCACCTGGAATGCTCTGGCTTTTGCATGTATTTCTCGATGCGCACACTGTGCCTCTTGTGCTTTCGCCACTCGTGATGCTACGTTCGGTTTCAACAAGTCAAGTCGTGATCGCAGCTTGCGACGCATGAAAAGCATGGCTGGTGATTCCTTGGTTGTTGAGTGCGGAGTGTTGCGATACATCAACAGGAACGCATCCAGTCTGTGTTGAATTGACATTGTCCCTACCGAGCGTTTCATTGAGTGCTTGAAGGTTTGCACAAAACGTTCTGCAAGCCCATTTGTGGCTGGGTGGAATGGTGCAGAGCGTATGTGTTTCACTCCGTTTCCTTTCATGAACGTTTCAAACTCACTCGATGTGAACTGGGGGCCATTGTCACTTACTAGAACTTCCGGAAGTCCATAACGACTGAATAGCCCTCTCAACACCTGTATGGTCTTGAAAGTTGTAGTGGAGCTCATGAGGTGCACTTCCGGCCATTTGGAATGAGCATCCACGACCACCATGAACATATGGCCTTGGAAAGGGCCAGCAAAATCAACATGGATTCTCTGCCATGGAGCTCTAGGCCACGTCCAGGGATGGAGAGGCGATGGTCCTGGTGCTTTCTGGGTAAGTTGACAGGATTGGCAGGTCTTTGACACTTTTTCAATTTGTGCATCGATTCCTGGCCACCACATATAACTACGAGCGACAGCCTTCATTTTCACCACCCCCGGGTGTCCGGTGTGTAGCTCAGACAGCACTCCGTGTCTCAGTTTCGGAGGGATGACGACGCGGATACCCCACATGAGGCACCCTTGCTGGAGGGTCAGTTCATCCTTCCTACTGACGAATGGCATCAGGGCGCTGTCCACATCCTGGACCCTTGGGAAACGACCTGTGGATACCATCTCCAGTACCTGGGCAATGATAGGATCTGTCCTACTTTCTCTGCAGATCTCCTTGCAGCTCACAGGTAAGGCTTCCAGGTGGTTGATATGAAAACTGTCCACAGCGTTAGTCCTTTCTTTTGTAGGTGTAGGCAGTGGCAGGCGTGATAACCCATCAGCATTACAGTGACGTGCTGCCTCTCTGTACTGTATGTTGTAATCGTGAGCAGCCAACAGTAGAGCCCATCGCTGCATTCTCGCGGCAGCCATAGATGGTATAGCTTTGCTCGGGCTCAGAATTGTGATCAGCGGTCGATAGTCTGTGAGGAGCGTGAACTTCCTGCCATACAAGTAGTGATGGAATTTACGAACTCCGAAAATGATGGAAAGAGCTTCACGCTCTATCTGTGCATAATTCTGCTCCGCCTTGATCAGCGTCCTTGAAGCAAAGGCTATAGGCCTCTCTTGTCCATTCGGCAGAATGTGTGAAATGACACTGCCTACTCCATAGGGTGAAGCGTCACAGGCAAGTCTAATGGGGAGCTCTGGGTTGTAATGAGTCAAGACACTTTGTGATAACAGCTGTTGCTTAGCTTCTCTAAACGCTGTTGTACATTCTGATGTCCATTGCCATTGCTTACCTTTGCACAGGAGTGCATTCAGCGGGTTGAGAATGGACGACAGATTTGGAATGAATCTGCTATAATAATTAATCATTCCTAAAAATGAACGAAGCTGACTCACATCAGTAGGTGCCGGAGCGTCCACAATTGCCCGGACTTTCTCTGGTGTCTTGTGCAGACCCTGGGCATCGATGACATGGCCCAAGTATTCGAGTGAATCCTTGAAAAATTCACATTTTTCCTTTTTAAGTCGTAGACCGAAGTCTTCCAAACGCCACAGAACTGCGTCCACATTCTTTAAATGATGCATACGGTCCTGGCCTGTAATCAAGATGTCATCCAGGTAGCAGTGAACATTCGAAAGACCCTGGAGGACCTGGTCCATGGCCCTCTGGAAAATCGCTGGTGATGACGTGATTCCAAAAGCAAGTCTGTTGTAGCAAAACAGTCCCTTGGATGTTGTAATGGTAAGGTATTTGCGAGATTTCTCTTCAACAGGCATTTGCAAGTATGCATGAGACAAATCCAGCTTACTGAAATGCTGCCCGCCTGCAAGTGATGCGAATAAGTCCTCAATACGTGGAATCGGGTATTTTTCTACACACAGAGCGGGGTTGATTGTCACCTTAAAATCGCCGCAAATCCTTACATCGCCATTCTTTTTGACCACTGGCACGATGGGCGTTGCCCAGTCACTGAACTTTACGGGTGATATGATGCCCTCTTCATACAGTCTGTCAATCTCAGCCTCTACTTTAGGCCTGAGAGCATAAGGAACGACTCTTGCCTGACAAAACCTTGGCTGATGTTCTGCTTTCAGAGCTATGGCAGCTTCAATGCCTTTCAGTGTGCCCAGCTCTTTCTTGAACACTTCCTTGTGCTTCTGTAGCACCCCGTCTAGTGTCTCCTCGCGAATCATTTTTATTTCCCGCCAGTCAATCCGTATTTTTCGCAGCCATTCCCTTCCAAAAAGTGGAGGCAAAGCCCCTTTAACCACATACAGCGGTAGCTTAGCCCTCTGCCTATTCATCTTTACTGCGACTGTGATGACGCCTTCTGGAGAAATCATCTCGCCCGTGTATGTCTTCAGTATGACATTAGTATGACGCAATGGTAAGTGGCAAAATTGCATGTTGTACAATTCTTTTGAAATAAGAGAAACTGCAGCGCCTGTGTCTAACTCCATTTCAATTATCTTCCCTTCGATTTTTGGTTTAATGCACATGTGTGACAAATTTCCATTCTGTGCCATCATATACACTGTTAACTCTGAATCCGTTGTGCTACCATCACTGTTTGACATTTCTTTTGCATCCATGTGGTGCACTCTGTTCTTTTTAAATTTCGGTTTCACAGTTTTCTCCTTATTTACAGTCTCTTTGTTTCTACACACTTTGGATATGTGACCTGTCCTTCCACAACTGTGGCATTTCTGATCTTTGTAGTAACAGTCCACTTCCTTATGATTACTTTTTCCACAGCGCACACACTTGTTGCGCTGCTGACTATTCATTGAAATGGCATGCACTTTCATTGCACTACTTATAGCTGATGCGTTTCTTTTGCCACCGTCTCCATAGACACGGATATCTCCATTGCCCTCTGGAAAGTGAGCGCGGCCTCGGTCAGCAATCTTTTCTGTATTGCCTCGGTATTCAATCCACATACGAGCCTGTCTCTGAGCGCGTCATGCAAGTGTGCTCCAAACTCGCAGTGTTCTGACAACTTTTTAATGACTACTATATACTGCGTCACAGATTCTCCCTCTTGTTGATTCCGTTTATGAAAGCGAAATCTTTCGGCAATTACAAGCGGCTTCGGAGAAAAATGTCCTTGCAAAGCATCCACAATCACTTTATATTCCTTTTCTCCCGGCTTATCCGGAGCTATCAGGCTACGTAAAAGTCCATAGGTTTTAGCACCTACTACACTAAGAAGAACAATGACCTTTTTGTCTTCTACAATTTCATTTGCTGTAACAAAATGTTCAAACCTTTCCACGTAGGTCGCCCATTGTTCCACCGACTCGTCGAATTCATCAATATGACCGATGAATCCATATGAAGCCATGTTAGCAATCGTCCTCTCTTGCTAGTTGGCGCGCTCACTAGCGTTTGCTAGCAACTTTTCCCTCACGGCAAAACTACACTTTTCTCTTTCCACTCACATTCAATACTGCGGCAGAAACAATGCAGGTAAACTAAAGAGCATTCTCGTCGCCAATAAATGTTATATATTCGTGGGTTTCTACTTTAGAGTACCTGGTTAAGGCGAAGGACAAACGGACACGTCTTTATGGCTTGAACTGTATTAGTTTACTGAAACATCATTTGAATGCGTGAGCTACATACAAGTCATTGTGTCCTAGGCGGTACAGCGCCGACTAGTGGTGCGGGTACAACATAGTAAAGACATCACAGCTCTCAACTATCCAATGGCTCTTCGAAATCAAATACCTCTTCAAAAAGCTTAGAATATGTTATTTTTGGATAATAAGTATCAGGGGAGTGTAGGGTTCGGAGGACCAGACGTGACAGATAAGGAATTTTAAAGTGATCCATGTAGTGGAATCACCACTAGAGCAGAAAGAAACCGCACAGGGGTATAGAATAGAATAACTTTTATTTTCCCGCAAGGGAACTTCAGTTGTAGCCCCAGCAACAACAAAAAAAGACACAGTGGGACAGACCCACAACACACAAACAAACATATCAAACAAAGACATCCAACAGAATCATTACATCAATCAATGAATTATGTGATTTAAAGTGCAATACAGCCATGATTTAAAAAATAGTCTCGCTGTCCCGAGATGTCCAGTGTCACTAAGCTGTCCAACACACAAACTCCGCCTCCACGACTCTCCTCCATACACTCAGCGCCGCGGTCTCTGCCCACCGCCGAAACGGAGCACCGAACTGCGTCAATCATCCCAGTCGTCTCTTCATTCCTCCCCCACATTCTGTTCTCCTTCCCCGGCTGCCCTCCAAAGACTGCCTGCAGTCCCGAAATCCCCAACTCCGGTGAAGAGCGATGGTGAACTTTGTTGCTGCAGTCTGCAGATCCAACAGACATTCCCGAGCATATGTTGCGAATGCATCTCCATAGTGACGACCACAAACAAAATTATTTCGACTAGACAATTAGTTGATATCAAACAAGCAGCAGGAGTGCCCTGAAAAATCTCCAGCCCGCTTCCCCGTCCCACTACTGACACACAGCGCATGAAAAAAACTAAGACAAAAGCCAGACACAACAAAAACGAACAAGAGAGACAGCTGGACTACATGTCGCCATCACGGCGCCACGTGACGTCACTCATGAGGAGAAATGAAACAGGAGAATAAAACTCCCGGAAAACGCCAAATGAAAACAACCCAATAAAGGTGGGTGAAGGCTGGAGTCACGACCAGAGAAAGGAAAGGAGAGAATACCTCACACGCTCAAAACAAGTGAGCGCAGGTGGTACAGAAAACGGAGGTACAGAAAAGAGTAGAGAAAATAATAGCAACACAAACGAATGGGCAAAAAACTCAATACTCGAGTGATAGGAAGGAAACAAAAAAAAACCTCTCGCTCTCAATAAGAGTGAGCAGTCAAACAGAGAGGTGAAGAAAAAGTGGTAATAAAGGAAATGAGCCTCAAAAAGAACAGAAGGAAAACCAGAATAAAGAACAGCAAGAGCAGTAGAGTAAACAAAATGGAACTAAGGAAACTTTAAAGCAGCTAAAAAGCAAGTCCCGCATAACTCTTTAGCAAAGCTTAAAAGTGAAGTGGTCGCTTTTGAACCTGTACCATACCGGCTTCAAAGTCAAGTGGAAATGACAATACAGAAGTGCCGAGACCGGAAGACGCAGCGCTTAAATAGCCGGCGAAAACAACTGAACAGGTGTAGGTTATAAGCATTATAAGCACACTGCCACAGAAAGAAAGCGGTAACTTGCAAACAAATAAGGCTGCCAATCAATTACAATTAGTTTCAAGATATTACTAGGCCCATTTGAATTGCGTTCTGTTACACAGCTGTATTTTTAATATTTTGCCTGTGTTGAAACTTACACTGTTCAGCACATATAGTCTTATATGTAACATGCAATAAACTAATCAAAATGTTATATCCCATTCTTTTTAAAAGCCACCTGCTTTTGCACCTTAGCGGATTTCTAATATGATGGCGGACAGTAAGACGATTTACAGCTGGCGAAAACAGACATGTTTGTGCGCATAGTTAAAGCGTGTGAGCAAGGAATAGGCTATATGGATCAATATTATTCGGATTAATCATTATGACGTGTTTTCACGTCATATCTTTGACATTAGGGTTTAACACCGACATGGGTTCCCGGTAATTCCCACAGAATTATTAAAATTTTGTTATAACATCTACAATAGCTGAGAATAAGGTACCAGAACGTGGCTTCCCTCTCAGTTTAGAAAACGGCAAATTAGCCTGCATGTTTTACAAATTTTGTTTGATTATATAATGAAGCATTGTTAAACATCAATTTCATGAGGCTGTTCTCACAGTAGACTGATCACAGGCAATGAAATTCACCTAGCAAAGTTCAAGTTTTTTCCAAAGTTCATATTACATGCATTCCAATATTGATTAATAAGTTATTTTGCCTTAACTCTATAAACTTCACCCCTAGTGGTTGAGACATATCCGTCTCAATTACAGTATTCATGTTTGTCTGAAATTATAAACTACAGCTTTAAGAAAACCCCATAAATGTTGACGCAGTATTGTTTAAAAGGGTAGCTGCTTGCGAAAACCTCAGCTTCTCCAGTTACACTGCCGTGCAATAAAATAGGAGGGTGCTATTAATAGCCTAAAGCACTTACGATCCTCTTCTCAGCACAGCCACAGACTGTAAAATACATAAAATGCACCGTTTATACATGCTAAGAAAATCATGTTCACGTATAGGAACAATAATATTTTTTTAAAGCGTTGTACAAATGAGCATTCGCCGTTTTCCCTAGCATACTGTACTATATACAGTACCTGATGCTCTTTTGCTTTAAAAGACACCTACATTTTTTCTCCAAAATTTTTCATTATGTTTAGGAAACCAAGTACTTACCAGTATATTCAGCTACAGCTGGTTTTTTTATTTTTTATTTTTTTTACTAACCCTGAAATTTATCTTGTTACATTTTCACAGCAACCACCTATCACACGTAGGGCTGAAATACGTTGCTGTTGTTGTGTAAAAACATGCACGCTTTTGTACGTATTTCTTAAAACTTATTTAAATACATTAGGCAATGTATGTTATGGTTATTATATACAGTATATACTGTATGTGACTATTCTGAAATAAATTTATTCTGTTGCAAATTTCTGAATGATACAGCTTCTTCTTCAATTCAAACTTTAAACCATGGATGTGCAGGGAGTATTCTTTGAGATATTGACATTTAAATAACTAAAATCTTTATTTTGGGGAAAAATATTAACCTTCATTTCACAATGTAATTTCTCTATTTTTATGCATGTTTGTGCAAGCCCCTGAGGGTGTATGCACATTATGTGCACACGCCTATGTAGACGCATATTACTATTTTCATATTGCGCAGTTGAAATAACAGCGACATGACTTAAGACCAGGTTTGTGGTTGTTTTAGCGCACACGCTTTCTGCTGGCTCAAGATAGCAATTCGCCAAAAATGATCCTGGCCACACCTCATCTTAAGACCAACCTGCCCAGTTCACTTGCTATGGGCCCAAGTTCACTTGTTATTTAAACAATGTGAGCACTGGACGCTATAGTGACACCTGCACCAGTCTGAAACAAGCAAAGATACTTGCGTTTCAAGTTGGACGCGCCTTCCCAGAAAGAAGCTCTTACATTGGTGCTAAACCACAAAACACACATGTACTTCAAAAAACATCCAAAAATGTATGGTAGCACTCACCAACTTTTAGAAAAAGGACAGGGACAGTGCCTCAGTTTCACCAATTTATTTTGTTTATTTTGGCCATCAAACAAAGCATGCTAACATTTCGGCCTAGTCATTGATATATATGGAATGAACATTGATATATATGGAATGAACATTTATATATATACAATGAACATTGATATATATGGAATGAACATTTATATATATACAATGTTCATTGTATATATATATAAATGTTCATTCCATATATATCAATGTTCATTGTATATATATAAATGTTCATTCCATATATATCAATGTTCATTCCATATATATCAATGTTCATTGTATATATATAAATGTTCATTCCATATATATCAATGTTCATTCCATATATATCAAATTTCATTCCATATATATAAATGTTCATTCCATATATATAAATGTTCATTCCATATATATCAATGTTCATTCCATATATATAAATGTTCATTCCATATATATCAATGTTCATTCAATATTTAAAACTTCATTCAATATAGTTAACTGTGTTTCCTGTTCCTGTTCACAATAACTTCCGTTTCCGGCAATAGATTTCTAGAAGCAAAGCAATGGCTGCTGAAGTCCGAGGGTCAGGTTACCTTGGAAGACCAGGCAACACATTTACCCATTTAGAAATTAAGCTGTTGGTGGCAATAAAGTCTTTATCTTTTAATATGAACGGATCAGAAAAGAAGGAAGTTGGTGAATATGGCCTGACAGCGATGACCACGTCGAAGCATGAAACAATCAAGCTCAAGCTAGTTAACATTAGTGCTACATTTTAACATTAGTGCTAAATTAAACACTCAAATGTGTACACGCTTACAGTCAGTGCAGGAGATCATGATAGCTAAATACTAAGGTCAGGGTCGAAACACACCTCACGGAAATACAAGAACGTGAACGCTTCGAGCTACGCAAATCTTTTTTTTTTTTTTTTCACTGACATTTGTGAAAGGCAAAACCGAGCGTTGCAGCGAAAGATGCTATAGCAGGCTACAACAGTAAACTACTTTCTTGTTCGATCTGTGCTTTCCTCTGGTTTGTCTTTCTCAAATGTCAGTGGAAAAGTAAAAACGGTTTGCGTAGCTCGAAGCGTCCAGGTTCGCGTATTTCCGTGATCTCCTGCACTGACTGAAATAAGCGTGTACACATTTGAGTGTTTAATTTAGCACTAATGTTAACTAGCTTGAGCTTGATTGTTTCATGCTTCTACGTGGTTATCGCTGTCAGGCCATCTTCACCAACTTCCTTCTTTTCTGATCCGTTCATATTAAAAGATAAATACTTTATTGCCACCAACAGCTTAATTTCTAAATGGGTAAATTGACGTGTTGCCTGGTCTCCCAAGGTAACCTTACCCTCGGACTTCAGCAGCCATTGCTTTGCTGAAGTTATTGACCTCAAAATTCAGATAATAATATAATGTTCAGTCCCAAATCAATTAAAAATCAGTTGAATTACATGGATTATGTCTCAATAAAAACCAAATGAGATGCGCTGATCTGATGCCTGATCTGATTCATTGCATAGATGTCAAAGTTCATTCCATATATATTAATGTTCATTCTATATATATCGAAGGTCATTGTATATATATCAAAGTTCATTCCATATATATCAAAGTTAATTCCATATATATCAATGTTCATTCCATATATATCAATGTTCATTGTATATATATAAATGTTCATTCCATATATATCAAAGTTCATTCCATATATATCAATGTTCATTCCATATATATCAATGTTCATTGTATATATATCAATGTTCATTCCATATATATCAATGTTCATTGTATATATCAATGTTCATTGTATATATATAAATGTTCATTCCATATATATCAATGTTCATTCCATATATATCAATGTTCATTGTATATATATCAATGTTCATTCCATATATATCAATGTTCATTCCATATATATAAATGTTCATTCCATATATATCAATGTTCATTCCATATATATCAATGTTCATTGTATATATATCAATGTTCATTCCATATATATCAATGTTCATTGTATATATAAATGTTCATTCCATATATATCAAAGTTCATTCCATATATATCAATGTTCATTGTATATATATCAATGTTCATTGAATATATATAAATGTTCATTCCATATATATCAATGTTCATTCCATATATATCAATGTTCATTCCATATATATCAAAGTTCATTCCATATATATCAATGTTCAGTCCATATATATCAAAGTTCATTCCATATATATAAATGTTCATTCCATATATATCAATGTTCATTCCATATATATCAAAGTTCATTCCATATATATCAATGTTCATTCCATATATATCAATGTTCAATATATATTTCCTGTTTGGCTTGCCATATATATATATATATATATATAGGACTTCAGTGATTGAATCACCTGTGACTGGGCGGGGCAGTCACTCAATGCCCTATGACTTTATTCCATACTTTGAGAGATTTTCATAGCAGAAGGAAATTATGTAACAGAAATTCACTTAATAAGTGAGAAGGCAAAATAACATTTTAATTCACCTGTTTATTGTTGCTGTGATAATATACAATTTTTTGGTGGTGAAAGGACTGCAAACAGCTTGTGTAGATCATTATATCCGGACGAATGGCGGCATGTAGAAACCTCATATTTTCCCTGATAATAGCCCAACTAGCACTGATGAAGATGACATGCAGATTGCCATGATACCACACTTTGACATGGTACAGTAGTTAGACTATGAGTTATCATAGTTTTTATCCGAAAATCTCATATTGCCTCGAGGTGTGTCATCGGAGTTTGTCGGCTTACCATGCGCTGCATTTCCAGGGATTCGTGACGTCCCAAAATCCTTATGTGGCGGGTACTACAGTTAGCTAGACTACACCACCTTTGGAATTTCACCCAAGGAATTAGTTTTGTTCTTTTACCATGCACCGAGCACTTATGCTTCTCTACTCAGGCACCTTCAATTAAATGAAGACAATAGACATTGATTCAATAAATAAAACAGTTTATTAAACCAAATAAAAGTAAAACATGTACCCACAGATATACAATAAGCACAGGGTATAATAAACACAATAAAATAACCACGGCCGTTCTTCCCCCAGGCCAGTTAGGGGCGCTGCTCAAGTGTGAGGAAGAACGGCGCGGCGAGAGAGGGCAATTTACCGGAAGGGGACAAGCACACGCTCGTGACTGTCAGACACACGCACTACAAAGGGTGAAATAAGCCAAGTGAGTACGTGCGGTTTAAATCTTCCCAATAATATCCACACATACACAGCAAGCAGTGAATAAAAGGTCCGCCTGTTATGTTCTGAGTCTGTGTTTTGTATTTCTGTCATGTTTAGTATTGTCAGTTTCTGAAGCATACATTTTTCCATGTTTTCCGCAGCCTTGCGTTCTGTGCTGTCTCTCGCTTCCTCAGTTTTACTTTCGTTCCTGTATGCTTCGTTCGTATTACCCTGCACTACTAATTCTTATATAGGACTTGCATGATTACTAACTGGCTAAACACGGGTGTGGTTAATTAATCTACTAACGTCAGGGTTTAATAGAATTATTACTAACACAATCTAACAATCTAGTTCTCATCACGTTTCCACAGCTGTTTAATGTTTTCTTACGTATCCAGTCATTGTCTTGTTAACTAACTACTAACGTCAGGGCTAGGATAGGATAACTACTAACTAATTACTAATCGCCTTGTTACGTGTCTCAGTTCTCTCAAGCCGTTTTCCATTTCCTGCTATTCTCAAGCTAAGTGTTTGCACCTGTCTACACATGCATTTAAACCAGTAGTCTTAGTCCCTCGTCGCGAGTTCGTCATATTGAAATTATACGCGTTAGTCTGTTGCCTGTTCCCCCCCCGAGTGAGCATATCTGTTTTCCGAGTCTGTGTTTCGTGTTTGAGTTTTTTTTTTTTTGTTTCGGTTTAGTTTCCGAGTTAGTGCGTTTTTGTGGTCTGTTCTGTTTTTCTCATCTGATTGCTTTCCTGGCTTTGACCTCAGTCCATGTTCTCGCGACCCTGATTCTGGATTTTGTACCTCTGCCGTGCCTTCCCGTTACTGACGTCTCTTTGGTTTTGGAATTGTACCTTTGTTGAATATTAAACTTTGGTTTTCTGTACCCCTGCCTGCTTTTGGGTCTCTGTCCACCGATCGTAACACCGCCTTTCGATTCGCGCTATTGCCCCCTGCTATACCAGCACGAAATCTTGACCTTCAGCACAACAAAGAAAATAAAAATGCCAGTTTACCGCACCCAAGCCCCAACCTACCCGCAGTTGGTTTGTCAGTGAGACACGAGTCCCACACGTATCTCACATCAATACTTAAGACTGGTGGATAACCACCATAACATGCAGTAATAAATACAACAGATATAACATAATAGCGGTTCGCTGCGGAGAATCTTTCGGCCGGCGACCCAACGTCGGAGCCATGCGGTTATGACTCCGTTAAACTCAGTGTAGATCACCGGGAGTGATAATAGGCAAAACGGCAGCCAGCAATGTCCTATAAGAAATAAGTTACAACTAGGTAGCAATAGCGCCTTCTATCATAGGCTCCTATTGTCCATTAGTCTCAGAAACAGACCGCTTTCACAATGTTATCAATAAAATAACCGTAGGGG
The DNA here is from genome assembly GCA_022702515.1 of Ilyophis sp. 1 JC-2022. Classification (NCBI taxonomy): domain Eukaryota; kingdom Metazoa; phylum Chordata; class Actinopteri; order Anguilliformes; family Synaphobranchidae; genus Ilyophis; species Ilyophis sp. 1 JC-2022. Next base: position 119,740,453 of record CM040395.1, on the reverse strand, counting down.
TAATCCATGTACACCTAATCCAACATGTCAGTTATATCCGAATACTTAGTTATCTTAGTATATCACGAAAGCTAAATGTTTCTCTGTGGTCACGGTACCCAGCTTAATAAAAATACCTTAAGTCTGAATTCTAGCAGTCTCTTGCGCCACCAGCCCATCTACAGGAACCTATAATGGACAACACTCATCAGTTTACCTGGGATCAGTACAATCATTATGCATCACATGGAACTACCGGCCTACCTTCACAACAGAGGAAAGCAGCATGCCCAATGGAACACCCAGAACTGCAACAGGTAAGACCTTTCTCCTTACCTGGCTACTGCAGCCTATTTATAGGCTGTTGACATAATTGGGTTTGTCTGTCAGCCAACCGGGGAGCTGAATGCCTTCTCACCCAAGCAACAACTGTCCAACCAGATAGCCCTGCTACACTTAGTATTAAAATAGTTGGAGTCTCGGCTAGTAAAGTGAGCAGAGAGCTCAGTTTCAGAGAGCAGGAAGGGGGCTGAGTCAGTTCACCAAGACACACCCTTTCATTCATTGACCGTATGAATATTCATAATATGACCTTGTGGCATCATCATCATATAACCACACCTACCCACGGTACCAAGTTCAAATTGAAGCTGTAAAAAAGGGCTTAGAAAAGTGATTCCTCTGTCAAAACATTGGGGTCTATGTCGTGCTTGTTCTTAGCAACTACAGACCATTTACAATGATGACTTCTCTACATTAAGTTCTTGCATTTGCAATACCTGCTCATAATTTCAAAGAACCTTTAGGGGCTAGATTTAGAGCATGCCACATCACTGAAAAAGATCTTGTTGGAGATGCTGGGGTTATTAGTGTACTTTTATTTATGGGTCTATGCTTCCTGTAGTGTGATAGCTAGGTCATTTTGATCCATCTCGCACTGAAAAAACTAGTCCATGTTGACATGATTACCGCAATGCTCTGCTTGCGGGAGTTCAATCCATTCAATTCCTTTCATACCTACAGTTACAAAATACAGCTGTCTCCCCTGTGCTTCCAACACTGTTCTGGTTAACTGGCTCCTCATAAAGTCCAGAATTTACCTCAAGGTACTGACTTTCTTACTTTACTATAACCCAGTCTGGCCCTTAACCCTCTCAGGTCAAGTTTAGGAGACAATTCGATGTGCAATCTCAGGCAATATAAACACGTTTGTACAGTATATCTATCTTCAGTATATCTTCCTCTTTTCACTGTATTCTACTGTTAAGCATTGTTGAAGCACCACCAATTGGGTTTTGTAAAGTAGGTGATTAACAATTTCCTGTTTAAGAATGCTAAGTGTATCATTGCATGGATTGCAATTGTTTTATTTTGTACAGCAAACTTGCATGGGGGAAAGAGCCAAACAAACAAAAAGTATTATTTATTATGATTAATTCAGCCAAATAAAAACATAATTGAAATCTACTCCTATTAATTGGCAAATTATCATTGAACATTTATCAGTTCCTGAATTGGCTGTTGAAATGGAATTGACCCCATCCTGCTATTTTGTGTTAATGAGGAGAGGACACCTGTGCTGGGACAAAAAGGGACGAAAAAAAGCATCCAAAATGGAAACCATCTGTTTTAAAGCAGGTGACTCCTGGAAACCAGTAATGAAAATAAGTCCTGGTGTTTCCGTGTCTGGGGTGCAGATAACAGGTTGCGCGCATCAGACCATGTATGATAGATGAGTTCCTGCTGCCTCGCACGGGGGGCTGGGGCCTGCTCGCCTTTCGGTTCCAGTAACGTCTGTGTCAAGGTTGCCATTTCTGGCTTGGCCCATAAAAATCCTCTCCAACACAATACCCCAAACCCTCCGTGCTCATCAATCACCAGATGAAAAGGAACATGTAGATTTCGCTACAAACCTTCTGCCATCTGACCATTCTCCTCTGTGAAAATATTGCACTGGGACTGCCATTATAGGAGTAAGAGGTGATAATTTATTGGGCGGTCAGATACTCTTTCAGAGCTCAGGTGGGGGGATTTGACCTTTTGTAAGTGCAGGCATTGCTCAGTTTCCCTGGCAATAAGCAGCCTCATATGCCTTTAGCCAGCAGACCTACATTAGCGTTTCTCAGGCTACAGTCTATGCCACATAAAAAAAATACTGAGAATGTATCAAGCATGGTAATGGCCAATAAATAACTAAACAAACACCTAATTCCACTAAAGCAGCATACTTTAACTATGTACCCCATCAATTAATTTGTTTTCACCCTCTCATTTTCAGTCCATTGAAACAAGCTGAGAAACGGTCGATGCGTTATTGATTACCCCCCAATTTGATATTGTGACCGTGACATGGAAAATGAGACAAGGCCCTCAACCCGATACTAAAAGACAGGTCAACTGAAGGGCCATTACAGAGGGGTGACAGCTGATCCCTGTGCTGTGCTGACCGCTATCAATCTCCAGAGAATGAGGTGCAGAGCGGTCAGGGGTAATGGGGTAAGATCTGAAGGGAAGAGACAGCTTAGAGACGGTCACTGCAAGGGAAGGTTCATCGACAGCCTGTGCATCAGTGTACAGTGGAACCATATAGAGCTCGCAGCTTCAAATATAGCATCACTGAGCTATATCACAGAGCTTTACGTAAAGGCTGCCAAATGTCTTTCAAAAGGCTGTGCTTGGTAAACATGGGGTACGTTATTACAATTGATGGAAGCCCCAAGAGATTACCTGCAGCAGAACAAGGAGGATTAAATAAAAAAGTGATCTTTAAAAGTGTTATCCACCTTTTTAACCAGATTAAACCAAGCACTTTGGTTTGTTTGTCATATGATAATGGCACTCTCAAAATGTTCCTGTTTTATTTTTGAACTTATTGTTGCAAGTTTTTCCCCCTTATATATATATATATATATATATATATCATTTCATTTGTTTTGGGAGCATGGCCCCAAGAGACCGAATTTCATTATTTTTTCATACTTGAATAAAAAATTTGAAGCTGACTTGTTCAATGACATTAATAGGTGGTTTTTTGCTGTCCTGCAGGTGAATTCTGAGTTTGACTAATTGTACTCCTTATGGTTGGTTTCTGAAAAATATTATGAAAGAATAAGGTTGTAATCTGTTTCTGTTTAGCTGTGTTGTTCCCCTGAAGCATAGTGATGCTGTTTCAACATGAATTTACAGCAGGTCTGAGCATAGGCAAATGAGACAAATAATACAAATCTTTAAGGTCTTAAATTACATCAGTCACATGTGACCTCAAAGGGTCGTATATGCTAAAAGTGTGTCAGGGTTTCCATGTTTGTTTGTGTGAGTACATGCCTACATGTGTGTGGGTGTGTAGTTGTGCAAGAGTCAAATGTGTGTGTTTATGAATTGGACTGTTATCCTCCAACAAATGTCTCAAATGCCACAATAGAACATCCTGTATATCAACAAAGAAAAACAGTGCAAAAACAAAGCAAGAATTTAGCTGCAAGCAGCAAATAAGGATTCCATGCATAAAGCCCAAACAAGAAAAGATAAGCGTAATAATTTTTTTCCAGAGAAAAGAAAATCATGTTTTTGACATTTTTTAATACTGCAATTATGTATAAAGTTTAATAAATGTAGTAGAAAGTTTTTGACCACAGGTGAAAAAAGTAAAAGAAGGTACAAGTGTGAGATATAAGGTTTGAACCCAAGCCTTCAGGATCGCTGGCAGCTATCACATGACTTCCTGCTATATATGGTTCCAGTAGCATGCATATTTCAAATCATAAATCTTCCTTGTCATTTTAGATTATAAACAAATAATAATAATTACTGAAAACTTCCATAATATAATAACCATAAGCAAACACAATACTTGCAATACATGGATTATTTTAAATTGTACAGATGGTTAGTAGTTTGGGAATTTGACTTAGGCTCACCTTTCGAACTTCAGTCATCACAGCATTGCTGAGGAAAATTTGTCATTCACCACTGCGGTTTTAATCGTCTCTTTGTAGATCTACACCATGGCTGGATTGGAAGTGCGAACATGTTTCATTGCAAAGTCCATCTTGCAAAGTAGCAACCACCAAACAATAATCTCAATAAGAGTACATATATGCAGCAATCTGATATGTAACATGGTCACAGCATACTAGTAGGATAATGTATCACTAGTAGGAGAAGAAGAGGTTTGTTTGTTAATGAATTTCCACTGCTCAGAACAAATCGGCATGATAGTACTATAGAATATAGAGGCCAGAGATGATGCAGTTTTGCGTGGAGGTTTGGTTTTTGAGAAAATGTTGTTTGAATTGATAGCAGTTTTTTCTTAAATGGCCCAAATGCAGCATTTTGTAGGCATATTGCTCAATGTTCAGCATTAAAAGGCATATATGAGGTCATGCGCAGTAATTGACACCATCTTTGGTGTGTGGGTGTCTACCACAATAATATTCCAACCACAAAAGCAGTTTAAAAAAAAAAAAAAAAAAAAAGCCCTCAATAATCCAAACAAAAGCAGCGCCGTTCCAGCAGGCGTTTACTGCTTAGACCCTTAAATTGATATATTTTGGCTGTAGCGAAGCAACGCATGTCTTCATTGATCAAATGGCCGAATGACCTTAATCAGACCTGCGATCTGACTCCCAAACATCCAAAACACCTCGACATGTATTTGTTTTCAGAGGTCAAACGTGGCGGAAGGAGACTGGATTACAAACCAAGCACACTTGAAAACGTATCATTCAATTATTCTCAGATGGCTGCCATTAGGCGCTGAGTATTGCGGCCCGATTGTTTTCTCTTTGGCCTTTTATGAATTTATTTATCACGCTCTATGAGTTTATTTATCCCTCGGATCACGAAAGGTTTTGCAATGCAAGGAAAATGTACTAAAATAAAACCCTCCAACCCGCTTCCATGCCTAGACAATTGGTTTTGGAAAGCCAGGGTGCCTATTTTCGCAAAAAAAAAAAAGAAGCAGCCTCTCTCACAGAGGATTATACTGCCATCCGTATGCCATCTGTATACACAGAGGAAGAGTTAGTACCTGAACGAGAGCCAGGACGAAAGACCATTTAAAGAACAAGGAACAAAGATCAACATTAAACTGAGATGACTTTAGAGCTCTGGTGTCAGTGATCAGTAAATGGGACTGTAGGATTCTGGCAGGGTCTCCACACTTCCAGAGCAAATCACAGCAATCACTTTTCAACTGGGATATGGTGCTCGAGCCAAAACAATATAGTTTATTTTGACAATGTTTCATTGGTTCAACAATGGTTGAATTAAATTAAGGGGGAAATGTAATGTAAAATAACTAGCCAAGCCCCGTATACAGTTCATAGTTGCTGGCTGGTGAAAAAAACATGATGAAATGAGGAGTGGGGTTGGAGGTTGCATATAATAAATCATATAATAAGAGGCTGGTTGTGTGATTCTTATCATATAAAACTAACAGAAATAGATGTTTAGAAAATGAAAAGTAAAAATACACAGTGGCAGGGCAAGGCAAACAAAAAAACCTTTAAATTTGTTATCTACTAAAACCAACTAATTCAAAAAGCAAACACAGAAAACTATTAGAAGAGTTAGTTGTATCAACAATGTAGGTACAGTCAGGGCTGTGCAGACTTTTGGAGGAGCAGAAGTTCAATAGAACCCCTGCATGTGCACGCCACTCACTATAATTCAATTCACAGAAATTCCCTTAGTTTTCAATACATTTTATGTTCATGGAATTAGCATTAAATTAACATCAAACATGTAAAATATAGAATAAATAAAATAAAAGTGATTATAATGATAAAAAGTACCAGACATGTGTTTTACATATCTCTGAAGATGTTCATGACATCACAGTGGCGTGGATTCCATCTCACTGGAATACCCTTCTCGATATAAAGATGAAGGACTGTAGGGCTGTGCCGGTAACAGAATTTGCATACTCCGTTAGCCATTCTTAAATTAACCGCGGCGCTTGCCATTTTCTCGTTTCTGCCTATCACGGACTGATAGTGCATGCTTTTAAAGAGAACGTTGTTAGAAACAAAGCATGCTCAAATTGCATTACTAAATATAAACCAGGGTTAGGCAACCATGGCCATTTTGTTTAAAGTTTGTTTAGCGAGGTTTGAGTCTTTGATGGAGGATCTGTTGTCACTGACAATGTTACTTTAAGGGTGGGAGGCCTGTGCATCAACAGTGAATCTTTATCCCAGAAAATTCCACAATCTGGTGTCGCACTTTGTTTCTCCCAGCATTTGGCAATATGGTTAAAATGCAACACATATACAAATGACATTGTAGGCTACGTTAAGGGTGACAGTCCGAAGGTCAAAAAGTGATAACTAGAATGTAAGGTTTATGAACAAACAGCTCAAGCATCTTAAACCTTTACCAGTGCAACCTTATAACCATTACGACATAGTGCCACTATTTCACCAAATTGTGCCCAGCTAGTTTGGCAGTAGGATTGGCCAAACATTTAAACGATAGTTTGCTCAGCCTTCGCCTCAGAATACTTTAGCCCCTTTTAAAGCCTCATAACTTGCAAGCTAACAGCGCTGACAAACAAGACGATATTCCACTGAAAGAACATGCCAATTGATTAAATAAACCTGGTAATATGCTGGTTCTATAAACTATGTCTTATGCCCTATAGTAACTGGTAGCCATTATAAGCAGGTCAGACTGATTTTAATGTTATAAGCAAGCTAGCTGGCTAATCAAAGAGAAGCAGCAAAATTATATTACAAATGTTTGCTAGCTAAAAATACCTTACTTAATCTTGATGAGAGATTTAGTTTTCTCATAATACATTTACTTCAATTAAAGGTTGGATATTTCTCATTTTTTCAGTGTGACATTAAGCTAATTCACCAAACGGTGAATTTTTTATAACCCTTTTTTACTCATCTTTACCAGGGGTGCCAATAATAGTGGAGGGCACTGTATATATATTAAATTCATTATTAATTATGATGAAAAATTTAGCATCAAAAGTAATAACAGTTCCTAATCTGCCTTTACTGTCTTGAGATGTCCAGTGTCATTGAGCAGTCTAACAACTGTAGGAACAAAGCTGTTTTGGGCTTGTTTGGCTTTAAGGGGCAAGAACCTTAATCTTTGACCTGATGGAAGAGTTTCAAAGAAAAAGTTCAGTGGATGTGATGGAAGGGCCATAATCCCCTTTTCTTTTTAAATTTTATGCTACTCATACAGATGTTTCAGCTGTTTTTGTTGTTTCCCTATGATTTTAGTAGCCTGAACTGCCACCCTCTCGTGCTTCAGTTGCCTGATTTCACTTAATTCAGTTATTAAATATAAAAGCTTGATACAATAAAACACATTCACATTAGCAAACATGAAACGAGAGAGAGCTGGACTACATGTCGCCATCACAGTGCCACGTTCTAGAATAATAATAGGAATTAATAATAATAATAATAGGGCCTCATTTATCAATATTGTTGTAAAAATTAGTGTGTATTTGAACGTACCAACTCGCGTACAAAAATCTCACATGATTCATCAAACTTGCGTAAACCACTGATCTGAGCGTAAATGTTTTCGCAGATTGATAAATCATATCGTATATTAGGGAGCACGTGCACATCATTATGCATTACCATAGTCAAATACCCATTTACTACCATATTTGTCAAGGCCACCTTTTTTGAAACGCACATGCCAATGCGGTATTCTCAGTATTCTCTAGGCCATGGTGGGCAACAGGAAAGCAAAGAAGAAGAATTTCTTTGTGAGGGTGAAAGTGAAATGCTTCTGAATGACGTCCATGGAAACTAACGTGTGCTTTTTGGGAGCTTTAGTAGTAGTTGGAGGAAAGAACATCCCGGACCTTTCACCTACAAATGAGAGGATGAGGGATATCATCGGGGAAGTGGCCCTGGAAGGGGTGATAAAACATGGCGACAGCGACTTTTTCCACTTACACTAGAGGTGTAGTGGGTAGTAAGCACAGTGACGCGCAGTAAAGCGAAGGCCTGTAGCAGGTTACCATGACAACGTTCTCTGGTGACGCAACCCTCAGGTTCAAAATAATTACATTGCCCCTACCTGGCAGCCATTTCGCCTTTGGCTGACTGGTAATGTGTTTGTCTTTGGATGAGTGAGAGGTACAGGTTCAAATCTCACCTTGGGTGAGTGCTTTTCACTCGTTACAGAGGCTTGTAACGAGTTCTACTATCCGGAATTTTCTACTTTCCAACACCACTGATTCCCCGAGGGTGTTGGATAGTCCTACTGTATGCCAACAAAAATGGAGGTGTTGTTCTGGGGGCGGGGAGATCATATATCACAATGTTTCTCATGTCAGTATTGTGATGTTATTTTTAATAGACATCCCCTAGCCCTATTGTGGATTATTGCAGGTTTTGCTAAAAGCTAACACGGTAATTAACAGAGCAATCTTTTTTCGTTAAGTATACTTAGTGATTAATTTATTTACTATTTAAAACTATTTAATTTATCGTTTAACCTTTCTAACATGATGTGAAGTAGATGTGTGTTTACTTGTCAATTTATTATTCAGAACATATTATACACTTGTAATTTGAGGATTACCATTCCATTATCCAGGCTTAAAGCAAATAATTGGTTTGAAAAAAGTTATCATTTTTGAAGAAAAACGACTGGACGACTAATCCCCACAGAAAGTCTGTGAGAAAAGGTTGCTTCTTTTTATCGCCTTCGGGAAAAGCTTTTAACTGTTGACCCATGAAGAGAAGTATGCCTCCAAACCAACATTTAAGTTTAGCAGTGAGGAGACGTTGCTCATTACTAACCTCTGCCAACAGTCTTAGAGGTGACTGATGATGCATCCTCATTATAACCTAACAGAGATATGCTGGGCTGCACACGGTCAACAGTTCTTGCCTTACTTTCTCACAAAGCTTTACTGATGAGTCGTTAAACCAACAGAGCATGCCAATAGTACTTAAATGAGTTTCGGCTGGCTTTGTCAGTGAATTAAAAGAGAGAAAGCACAGTGTTGAACATACCAAACTTTTCACAATTTCTGCCATGTTCAAGTTGTGATGTGTATGTATACTCAATTTTGATTGGCTAGTAAGCCTGCATATATATCTTGTATACCATGCAGTAAATCATTCTAACTTCAAGTTCCATATTAATATGCCCAAACATACACGCTGCATAGACAAAAAATCAATCAATCTCCACCGGAGCTTCATGTAATTTGTTAATATGAGACTGCAAATTCTTTGCAAAAAGCAGCAAGACTTGTTACCTCAAATGATTGCGCCTCTGGGGGGCGGACAGCTCTCAGCTTTCAGAGCTTTAACTACTGCTACATCCCTGTCTCCTGTACGTCAAACATTAAGATTGAAGCCTTCTCCCAAAGAGCCTAATTCATACTGATTTACTTAGACCTTTAGCATGCGCAATACCTTTTAGCGCACACAAAACCAATAACATGACAAATGATTGGTCATGATATTTGTTTTGCATCAATCATTGGCTGTGCTATTTGTTTTGTGTGTGCTAAAAGTTTTTGCACCCGCTAAACGTCTTAGTAAATCAGGCCCCATATCGGCAATTGTGGATATTACAATTTGAACTTTTATAAAGCATGCTTCATTTCCAGCATGGCCATGTGTCTTATTTGGAACCACATATTTTTTGATCACTCAAATGCTATGATCTCTGAATTATATGAATCTAATATTCAACTCATAACTTCAGATCATATACTTTATGATGCTGCTAATCGATATATATGCTGCATCTTAATATCACACACACAAAAATAAAATATATATAATTGGACTGCATGTGTGTAACACACACTAGTTAAATACCACACACACCACCGTTTTGCAAAAAAAAAAAAAAAAAAAAAAAAAAATAAAGTAAACACAAAACAAACATAAACACTCACAATTTCAAAATCCCCCTGTGTGTTGTAATTTCAAAAAATGCCATCATGAATAATGTGGAATGTTAAGCAATCTGTTTTTAAATGTAAATGCATCTGTTTGTTGAAGTATGTTTAACATACATGTACTGTTGTTGTCTTGTGGTAAAAGACACCTTGATGGGGGAGGGAGGAGAGCTGATGTTAGCCTTAGATGATCATTTTGTTTTTTTTTTTTGTTTTTTGTGAAATAAGCAAAAATGTCCCTTAAAACATAGCTTTTGTGATTAATTTCTTTAGCCTTTAAACTGGTAGGTTTAATTAATACTTGGTATTATTATGCATGTAACCTTCACTGGAAATTATTACCATATGAAATTGTAAATATCACCCTAAAACAAGTATTAGATCAGTCTTATTTTATTAAAATAAGTCTTTATTTTATTATTTACCCCAATTTCACATGCAGCTTGCCCATTATCCTTACCTCTGCACTGAAAAGGCTTTACATACTCAATTATTTGACGCTGTCACCACTGGGCAGATTGCTGAAGATTCAATAAAACATTTCTTTTGAATCAACAACCAAATAGATTATTTTCAGAGGACTACAGGACTTCAGAATTGATTAATTTCTAGAAAACAGGTATTTTTTGCTATATGTAACAATAAAATGTAACAATTACTCTATGTGTCTTTGTTAATTATAGTAAATAATACTCTGTTACTGCCAAATTGTATAAGTACATAGGGCCGGATTCAGAGGTGGCCAACTTAAGTCTTGCGCTCCCTCTCCTGCGCGGATTTAACGCGAGCTGACTTACACCATATTCTAACTTGTGTTGCGTAGGTGCTTATCTTAAAATGTGGGTGGTACAGGGCATGATATTCTAATTACCTGTTTATTGTACCTGCTCCCCCGGGTTGCCAGGTATCTACTAAAAAAATGTTTCTGGGGTTATGCTTTTTCAATATGTCAGTGACAGTTTTTTTAATAACCGCATTTGCCTTTAGGAAAATCCTGCCTTTGTGCATCGTAGTTGCTCTTGTGTGAAGGGGTATAGGCATGCAATGAACATATTAATACATCGCATTGATAAAATGATCATAGCTTCTATTGATGACTGGGATATACCTGTCACACAATCAAAATAAATAATCGCTGAACAGTGGTTGCATGCAATATTATTAGGTAAACAAATAAATTGTTGGATTTACTGAACAATTTTTTAAACGATTTACCTAATAAAGTCGTGTAGCTTACGGTGGTTGAACACAATAGCCTATATGCAACGTCTTCAACTTAATAATTTTGGAGAAGTTGTGCTGATATAAATCGTCTCTCTGTCAAAGCGAATATGATACAGACACTGTCATATGACCAATATTATGTTCAAATAACATGCACTCATTCTAATATCCATTTATGCGAAAGATGCTGTATTTTTCATAATAATCTATTGGCGGCGCTAGACATAAACTAGCTCCCTTTTTTTCCGTACAAAGTTGCGAGAAAAATTATTAAGTGAAAACTAAATACGCGTATCTTGAACAACTTGCAGACATGCCTCATTTTCATCAACAACCAAATAGCCAAGTGAAATTTTCATCAAATCTCCACCCCGCGCGCGTAATGCCGCGTATCTACTGGAGAGACGCTTAAAATAGCGGATAAGTCAAATTTCTGAATCACTAATAGCTTAAGCTACGCAGAGTTTTGGGCGTGCTTATCTCTGAATCTGAATCTGGACCATAGTGCCCTTATCTAAACCAATTGTAGCAGCCATGAAACATTAATAAGATGTTAAGACAACTTTATAGCTGTAATCAGAAAGGCAGAAACTGATTGAAAGTTCTGAGATATTCTTCCACAAGTCAGGAATCATTCCTGCATATAAGATTCTCAAACAATCACGTGCTAAACAAAGGTAATATGTACTGGATTTCAACAAACATTCATTCAACAGTGTTTCCCTTCTCAGTGTCAATGATTAATTAATTGTACGTGGTTAAGCGATGGAGAAGAAACCATTCAACATTATCTTCACTGTGAGGTTATGGCAATCAATTAAAACAGGCTGTAGTACTTGTCTGCTTATTTGATTATCTCTAGGGACTACAATGATCAGATAAAGTACTATAAGAAAATGCCTCCAGTCAACATGCAATCAAAGCAGGCTGCTGGCCAGAATCATTTTGGCATTTAATGATATCCGAACAAGCAATTGATTCCCAACAACAGTTCGGACTCCATATCACACACTAACATTATGCCTTATGTGTACTTTCCATTCTATTTCCTTTGAATTATGGCCACATACCATCATATTAACTCTGACTTTTGAAACAGTACAAAAATATATAAAGTAAATGTAGAAAAAGTAAATTATGCGTACTGTTTGTATGGTTCCCTGTTGCATGCGAGTAAAGCATATTTATATTTAAATTAATTTGCTTGAATTAGGTGAGATCAGTTTTCTCTTTGATGGTAGTATCACACATTGTTCATGAATAGGGTGATACTTAGATTCCAAGGCTGATTAAATTGAAAATAATAAAAAACAGGATGCAGAAAAAACCTAATGGTTGCTTAAAAAGCACTAAAAAAACAAAGCAAACACAGAAAACAGTGACTTGGCTTATACCTGTTTTTAATGTAGAGGCACATGCATTTATTAATGGTGAGACTACCAACACAGTTACCGTACAGTTGACAGAGCATCTAAAATCAATAGCAACATGGTTGGTCTATATGCTTCTCATCCAGGAGACAGCTATTATGATAAATGATGAGCTAGTTAAGCAGGTGACAGAAGCCAAATATCTCAGGCATATACTGTATCCCCAATCAAAATTTGAGAAGCATGTGTAAAAACTAGTCAACTTTTACTCATTTAGACTAATCAGAAACTGTTTGCCATTTGATACAGCCAATTTATATAAATTATATGCAGTCTTAGATTTTTTTTATTTTTTAGATCTTAGTTATTGTGTAACCTCTTGGTCGCAAAAATGCCCCTCTGTGATCAAACCATTCGAAAAACTCTTTGTGAAGTTATGAAGTGCTGGTGCCAACCAAACTCATTTTTAAATGGTGACATGATATGGCTCCACCATCTCTTAACCCCTTCACGCAGATCCCCTAGTGGAAATGGCGCCAGCGCCAAGATTGTTCTCAACTTACTTTTTCTTGCAACCAAACTATGTGTGGAAAAAACAAACGTTTTGTCCCGTAGCAAGTCCATTTAACAAGCAACCCCCACCCAGTCTCACCTGCAACTATACCTACCCATGCATGATATAGTGGACAATATGTCACACATGGGTGAGTTTATAAATATATTTCTTCATCACATAAAATTTGTAACAATAGCCCGAGTGTATGCCAAAAAAGCTGTGAAAAGCCCTGCTCACTCAATGCTTAAATGCAAAATAAATGTGAAATGATTGTGTAATTATACCACATCATTCTACTATCAATATCTGCTACTAAATATGAAATAAATGTCCAAACCTACCATTGGTTTTACGCATAGAGATGTCCCTTTCAAAATTCTGTGGTCTGTTATTGTCTGGGACAATCCATGTGAGGAAAAAACAACATTTTATATTACTCTATCTGAAACATCAATGCGTAATACCCCCCACACTCTGCAAACCCGTCTTATTCATTCCAGTTCATTCTGGTTTCATTGATGACTTTTTTATCCAATATAGGACAATTTTACCTGTTTTTAACGGTGTTCGCAATGTCTTATTGCATACTTTGAACAATAAATTACTGCCGGGCATAACAGAATTTTTAGTTTTATCAATTTAGCTTCACGCAAACAACTTAAAATGTACATTCGCTCGCCGGGGCGTGATTGTTGTTTCCTGTTATTTTCGCAGGTTTTTACTAATTTACTAACTCGTCAGCAAGGCAAAAGAAAATCCATGCCTACTTACATGGATTTTGGGAGTGGTTGTGCCATATGTTCAATATTGTTATTTTTGTATTTTGAGTGCATTTCACATACTGTAGTGTAAGCGTTCATGGGTGGCTCAGTTATGTTTTATGTTTATATTTGCCCTGAACCTAGAACATTTGCCAGCATTTTTCTGATGGTGGAATATTATTTTATTGTAATCTTATCGTATATAATATACACTGTATGGCGTAGTATCTCCCTCCCCCTTTAACTCAGGGAATGGAAAAATACTCATTCAAATTTACTGTGCATATGTGCTAGATGAATGTAAAAACATTTAATTGGAGTGAGTATGAATGTGTATATGCTTTATAATGCACACAAAATATTTTATTAATTTTATGACAGGTTTTGGATAGGTGTTTAGACCCATAGATATGTATCCCCCTATACCAGGGGTGGCCAATTCCAGGCCTCGCGGGCCGGTTGTGTATAGGTTTTTTTTTGCCACCAGTTACCACACGTTCAATCAGCTAATTAGTCATACACACAATCACAATCACACTAAAAAATTAAACGATAAAAATGCTACAATACAATACACAGACGCATCGCATCATTACACACATCAGCATTCATCATCTTTTCATTCATGTATATGTAAATTAATATATAAAATTGTGTTGTTGAAATTTGGGCTATAAAAATTAACTAACGCTGCAAAAAAAAACAAAACACACCACACCGCGGCCGGCCTGCCGGCTGCCCTATACTGATGACAAGATAGTAATCCCTACTTGAAAATTATGCAAAAGTGAGTTTTATGAGCCAAAAAAGTTGATTTGTAGTTAAATATATTCTTATTTTATGATTTACAGCAGTGCACAATTTAGCCATTTTGGATACATTTGGAGACGCTAATGGTACACTGCCTATATTTTGCATCATAGATCTGTAGTAGTTCTGCACAATCACCCTCAGATTGTGCACACTTGTGGACATAGAGTTTATGATCCAGGAAATATATAGTCTTACTTGTTTCACATATGTAGTTTTCAGTATTTTATTGCTCTTATTTAACAGATCAAGGCGCAACTAATTAAGTCTCTCTTTGTGGCTGGCAAAAATCATTTCTGGGCTGAGATATTGGCAGATAAAGATACAATTTTAGTAGAGTTTGAAAAACAAGGAAGGGTAGAGGTATACATCATTTTGATGTACACCTCTACCCTTCCTTGTTTTTAAAAAACTACAGTGGTTTAATGGTTACACAAGGACATTTTGGGACTCTGATCTGATCTGATCATGACACTGGGCCCCCTGCGGAGTCGTTCACAATTAACACTCCTGATCAGGCTGAGACACAATTGAATGCTTGATCGATCAGGCGCCAGTTTGGGCAGGAACACCCCCCTCTTTTGAGAAGGAGAGGGTGGACCCCAATTTAACACACACGCACAATGAGGTGATTGGAAATGGCTGATCCATCTGTGTGGCTCCAGCCAATGGTGGTGGTATTTTTTCAGTAGAACTGTAACGTTAGTGGCTAACTTGCTGCTGCAGGACAAGTAGTAAAATGCCCAGCTCCTCCGCTCCGGTTGTATTCAGTGGGAGTGGCAACCTGTGACTGCCATTGTCTGACATTGCCCATAAACTGTAAGTTGAAGTTCACAGTAAAGCAGATGCCTGGTACATGCGCAGTTGTTTGGGGCTATATCTCTGCTCTCAGGACAGGTAGAGAGTTAGCTGAGAGCTGAATTTAATCAGGAGGAGAGCTACTTTTCTACAAATCAAACATAATTTTTCAGTGGAATTCCCCTTTAAAACTGACCATAATTTTAAAGTTTAAACTGAAGCCATTTTTAAAATGCACTCTTGTAATCATATGTGATTATGTTTTAACTGGTTTTGATCTCCTTGTTATGCTATCTTTACTCAATATTTGAATAATGTTGTAGTATTTGTATTCACAATTTTATGATTTCTGTCTTGTAGGCTATATGTGTGTGTTTGAAAAGCCTATCTAGAGACAAGCATTGCAAATTAGCATAGACTATACATGCTGTGATACATTGCATTAGGTTTGAATCTATGTTTGAATCTATGTTTGAATGTATCTTTCCCTATCAAATAAACATTAAATAAATTAAATAAATAAATTTGTTTGAGGACATGTATTCCTCCCTCCAAACTGCCTGTTTTTGCTAATAACATTAACCTCAGAGCAGAAAAAAGTTTGTATTTTACTTTTTTTGACATTATACTGTGGATGAAAAAAACATGCTCCTGAGTGAAAATAATTTTTTAAATATATTATTTATTTTATTTATTAAATTTTTTTATTGAATGTCCCTTGTAGTGTAGGTTTGAGCATCGTAGAAAATGGTTCTCGAGATTAAAACCAGAGACTCGTGTCTCCTACAGGGGACAGAAACAAATTACCGGGGCTTAGGAGTTTAAGTAAAGTGCTTGGGAAGGAAATTAAACATGAATACCACAGTGAGCAATTAAAGTAGTTCTTCAATAACTAAAATAATAAAATAAATAAATAAAGAGCTGGGATAAAAGCACAATTTAAAGAGAGATGCAGAAAGTGCTTAGAAACCTATAAAAGAGCATAGGTTAAGTGGGCTTTTGAAGCTGGAAAGAGAGGTCTAATTACTGGCAAATGAGCAGTGGCCAAACATAGAGCAACGGCTCTGAATTGTTTGCAAATATTTAAGATCTGTGCTGTCAATGGAACCCAGGAAGAACTTTTGCCAGTGGGGGAGAGGGTTGGGGGGTGTATGGGGGGGTTGATCTCTGTAATTAAGGGGCATTTACCCCACCTTTTGGCCTTTCCTTCTGCGTACACCCCTCCTCCCTCTGGCATCCACTTCTGTCCTTCAAACAAACACTCCTATTTTAAAACCTGTCAGTCTCCCAGAGTTAAGGGCACCCGCTTATACAACCTATACAATGCATTAGGAGTGAGGGGGTCAGAGGTTAACTATGGTAGTCTACTCTTTGCTGTAAAGAATGTTGAAAAGCATTTTATATGCTTTTTTAGAGCAAAATTGATCATGAAAAACGTGAACTCCTCACTAGAAATACGTGGGAGTTGAGTCCTGGGAAACTGAATACAATATTCAAGTATGCCGCTGTATACAATACTTTGTTATGCTCCTGTCACATTAAATATTACAACAACAAACAGTTTGTCAAAAACAGAGTACTGCAACACAACACATTTAACAATGAATCATTGAGCCACTCTTGGTCCACCAAAGGAGACAGATATATGTTGTTTATAATAAATTAAAGCACCCTATATTGTGTTTAATTGTATATTTTAAAAGTCCACCATTTTTTCTATATAACATTTTACATACATGTAAAGGTTAATAAATTAATTGCAATGGTATGAACATAAAATGTTTAGTGAGAGCTTACTAAAGTATGAATGTGAAATATGAAAAATAACGGTATTTTCCCATAATGTACAAGGTTTCCTAATGGTGATGGCATGGCAAATGCAGAGGTGAACGTCCCATCTCTGTCTGAGACTATTAACCTCTTAAATGACCAGGTGTGCCGGGATTCCAGTCTCCAATTTCAGCGTTGGGATTATGCTTTGTGATGGTTATCCAGAGTTCTTTAATCACACTGTCAGGTGCACCGCAGGAATGGAGGTTTTTGTGTCTCTGGCATAGAGGACCAATGAGACGGGGCACTAATGAATGAGCTGCTGTCTAATGCGGCATTACGCTGCATAAATCCTGCAGAAGGGGACACCTGGCCTATCAGTGCATGCACCTAAAATATAGATGTGCACAATATGAAATATAAATAACCTATAGTTGAAAATATATTTATCTGATGAAATAAAGAATTAGAATAATATATTAGAATAATATGAGAAGTTACATAAATGGTATGTTAAAAGAACATCAAACTCAAAATTGGCTTTTCATGATAAAAAAAAGGATTGGAAAACATGGTAAATTAAACCAAAATGCTAATTATATTGTTTTGTAATATTAGTTCATTATATAATGTATATGTAGGCCACATACACTGCCAAAAAAATATTAAATATTTATGCGGTGGTTTGTAAATACATTTTAAGTTTTATGAAAAAAACTGCTTCTGACCTAAATCCAGTACTCATCCAGAGCAAAGTCCAATATTAATCTCTCTAATAATGTGCTCAGCCATAACTGAAACCCTAATCTGAATTTGGAGTTTTAGTTTAGAAAAATAAATGTTTTAATGCACGTATTACGCATTATTTTGTTAACACAGGATACAGTTAGTATAGCATAGTAAGTATAGCAACAAGATGTTGCAGGGAGGCAGAAAAAAGATTGAGTAAAAGAGAGTCAGATATAAATAGAGGGTTAACTCAAAGGAATCATGGGAGTTATAACAAAAGATTTTCGAGAGTGAACGAGTCAGACAGATGGATTGCGCAGTGTAGGGAATGACTGGGGAAAGCAGGAGTAAAAGGTGGCCTGTTTGCCATTCGTCTTTGCCTCTCTCTGGCTCAATTAGAGCCAGGGTCTCAGCCGACGGAGTTGGTGGCACTGTGTTAACTTAATGCAGCGTGAAAAAAACACCATTACGCGGGGCTGCAGATGGGGCCAGTCATGCAGCCGCACCCCTGTGCTCCCGTTTCGAAATGCGGCCCCCCATAAACTGAGACCCGGCCGAGCACTGCGACAGTGGCAACCTGTTCCAGTGCTCAAAGAATGAGAGAGTGACAGACAGAACGATGGGGTGCAGACAGAGAGAGAGAAAGAGAGAGAAAGAGAGAGAGAGAGAGAGAGAAAGAGAAAGAGAGAGAAAGAGAGAGAGGAGATGTGGCAGAGAGAGGCAAAGAGCGCAAAGACAAAATAAACAACATACACACGCGCCAAGATTCAATCCGTTTTTTCTTAACTTTGACTCGCACATGCCATTGCTAAGCTTTTCTCAAATGCAAACAGTTTCACATGTCCAGCCATCATCAACATAAATTAACTTGGCAAGATATGTTTCTAAGGCAAAACATGTCACTTGTATTTATTTGTACATCGGAGTTGGGGAAAAATGTTGATTGAATCCAGGCCAAAGAGTATGCAAAGGTGAAGATAGACATGTCATGGGGCTGGGTGCAAAAAGGAGGGGGAGCTAAAGAAGAGAGAAAAGAGATAAACAGCAAGAGAAAAAAAAAAGAGTTCTATAGACTAAAAATGTTTTAAGGCAAAACAAATAATACAAGTCAGCCAGGGTGTTGTTGTTTTTATGAATGATTAATTTTTCAGCTGGCGCCTGCACTAATCGTAGGTGGCTGTGTCTGACTGAACAGAGCTTTGCACAGTAACGCATACCGATGAACTGGTAAATTAATTAATTAATAAATAAAAAAAAAGATTATTTTAATCCTTGATAATAAATGCAGTTGAGTTCCAGACAGCCTCAGTAATCATGAGTTTTGGAAGCCTCCCTCTCCTCTTGGCTTCCCTCCAGCGCTTCAAAATTTTCCACTCAGCAAAGTCACAAACACAAAGAAGCATCATGTTCCTTCGTTCTCTGGGCGGGGATTTTCGCGACCCCGCATCGTCTAGCGATTTCCACCATTTACGGACAAGAAAACTATTTTATGGACTTGACTGAACTGTAACTGCCTCGGTCAAAGTAAGACAGCGTCAAGCTTGAATGCTCTTTCTGTGAGTTCCACGCTATCTCTGTGGGCCTTTCAACTGTCCATACCTCGGTCCTGGCACACAGCAGATATGTTTTACGGGCCAGTAAAACCTCATGGGAGGTCAGCCGCATCTTGGTTTTTCTTGTTTTTCTAATGGTGGGAGGACAAGCATTTGTTTAAACAGCACTTAAAACAGTCTGTGGGACTGAGAGGGTAATTGAGATTAGTAGATGTCGGTTTCATCGGGTTACAGTCACTTTTGCATTCATGTTACATCAGCTTAAGATGGACTTTGGCTCTCCATCTGCATTCAAAGTTTCTGAAATAATGTTTTTGCCAATTTGTTAAAACACAGAAATGTGCTTTTGATATCATACAGTATATCTGAAATGCAAAGGAAGCCTTCATTACAGTTCATTACGAACCACTATACCCATGCTGCAATTATTACTACTGAAAGAACGATGGTGATAGTGGTAATAGAAGGCATCCTCAATGATCTAAAATATGTGAATTAAAATTTGTATGAAATAGATGTCCCAAAGCCATTCATCATTACTAACATGAAATATATTGGCAAAGAATCGTGTTAGTTCGTTATATTTGACGCAGCAGTGTCATTCAAGAGCGTCTTCAGAATCCCCAACGGCAACCATATAAACAGAAGTAGAACATTCTCCACTTTGAGGCGGAGGTAGATCACTCCGCTTACCCATAGGGGGAGGTCTTGCTATGGGTAGACAGCGCTACAGTACGAGACCATGGCCTAGATTCAACATATGTCATTAACTTTGGCTTACAAAAAAATGCAAGTATTTTTCCTTACAAATGTAACTTGGCAAGGTCAGAAACCACTAAAATTATCTCATCAAACTGTGTCTGTACAGAAAAATCCAAAACTTGCACTCATTTGCAAGGCAAAGTTAAGGCCTAATGTTTGATTGAATCCAGGCCCAAATCACAGGTTTTTTTTTTTTACAAATGGAAGAAAGGACATGGAAAAAAAGACCCAAACGGGACTTGCCAACACCCCACAGAAAATGACACATTTAAAGGTCGAACGTTTTTTAAGGTTGATCGAATCCAGGCCGACGTATACTTAGCGGCGATACTGAGGGTGGAACAAATCCTCTCTGGAGGTATCCATGCTGCCTTTTCTATCGCACATGAATGGGTGCGTGGTGATTGTTTAGCTCATCCAGTCGTGGGTCTACTACACCGTGCAGTAACTGAATCTTTTAAGTTTAATTGTAAATACTTTTATTAAGATTAATGCCATTTAAGACTGTTGTCTTTTTGTTTAGTACGTATGATGTATTTTCTTTCTCGTGGATTATTGCAAGCCATTGATTAATTTCCTGTTTATATTTCAGGATACTTCATTTTCAGCATTAATATTATTTGATGGGTAATACATTTTTTTATAAAAAATTTTTTTAAGGCATTCATTTTTTGTCTAGAGTGTTAGTGATCAAGATCTACATGTCTTTCCTGAATTGCAGTAATACATCAATAAGGGAACAGAAGGAAAGGACTTCCCATTGCCTCCATTGCAGACATTTAATGCCTGTTTTTAAGCTTTATCCTAGCTCGTGTGGTGAAAAATCTAAGAATCGTTTAAAGAATGTCTGGAGGTTATTCTTTGAATTATTTGCCAATGACCAAACAAGAATTATTAAGGAAGTGTGTCATCACCATAAAAAGTACAACATATAACTTTATCTACAGGTCCCATCTGTGTAATGTAGCATAGTGCCCTCAAAATGTCTGTAGTTTTATATGAATTTAGGTGTTTTACATTCAGGTGGATCACCCAGCTCCCTCTTGCTTAACAAATACATCAACAAAACGAAGCCCTAAGCATTTTTTAAATGTTATTTTTTCCCCTCAATTGGATGTTTCTCATTGAAAATTAATGACTTCCAGAAGAGAAATCTGACTTCATTTTCCACTTGTGTAGTGTATTACAGAGCTTTATGGAGTGCTCTCTAAAAGTGCCACCGGTGAAAAATGTAACGAACTCTAGGGGCATGTACTTACGCGCTATAAATATATCACAATGCTTCAGTGCTCCAAAACTTTATGATGAATGTAAAACAATGCAAGGATTCTTTTATGCATGTTGTCAGTGTACTGAAAATGACTGGTCTCTAAAACATTACTGCTAAGGATATTTAGGCAAGTGTTTTTTTTTTTCTCAAAACAATGTGATATTATGTAAGTATTTGCCTGTTTGTAAAATACCACTTTTACCAATATCAAATCCAACATTTAATTTCACCTCATGCATGTGGTGGGTTACAGATTACAAACTGTTCATATAAACTAAGATTGACAATCAAAGACTGACAATCAAAGTGCAAAATAGCATATTGCATAAAGAATACCTTTGCTTGAGTCTCTGATACTTCCTGATTTGAGATGGGAAAAAAAGACTTATTAAGCTTGCTGGTCTACCTTGACTTGAACTTGGTCCTCTATAAGACAGCAAACCCCTGATATCAAAAGCAATATGATGGAACTGATAAAAGATCGGATAAAGGCGAGTCACAAAGGGACATAAAAAGTCATTCAGCCTCTTCCACATCCACACGAGGCAGCAGAAAACAAATATTTAATGCAACACAGCCAACGGTAAAAGCATTTATCGGGGGGGGGGATTGAAAACAGTTGTTTTCTACAGAAGTTTGTAGACGGCTTAACCTTTAGCAAAGATGCATTCCCCTTGCTGTCTCCACTGGAGAAAGGATTACCCATCACCTTCGGTGCTGTGCCCAATCACTCCTTAGTGACCTGTGTTTGGACAGGTGTTTGTGCTCTTCTTGGCTCTCGAAAGCAAATGCTTTACAAACGGGCCAGGGAGTGGCTTGTGATTTGCTTGCTTTATACCCCCAAGGTCTTCTACCATTGTTCTCAAAGGCTTCTTTGTCTCAAGATTCCACTTGCGTCTTCCGAGCAGGTTGTAGCGCTGATTGGATTTCTGGAAGGCGTTCGGTCTTGACATTTACATTTTACATTTAGGGATTTAGCAGGCACCCTTATTCAGAGCAACATACGAGTGAGAGCTTATAAAAGGGCTAAAAGAACAGTACTATTTCTAGAAAATTGATAATAAGGGTAATGGGTATTCTTTGCAGTACACAGTGTTTACCAGAGAAGGGCTGAACAGATATATCTTCAGTTTTCAGTTAGCATGATACAAACAGGTGGTGTAATTCAGAGTTATTTACTTTATTTCAGTCGCTGACACCCCATGTTTTTCTTGCCATTCGTTAGCCATTTGTACAACAGAGCCTTAGGTGTGAAAATGAGGCCGTCTCCAGGGGTGTTGTAAATAACATTGTTACGCCATGTGTTTGCATGTGCGGGTACTCCATGCACCGCAGGGGATGGCCTATGCCTTCGGTTAACATAATATCTCCCTTTACTCAATAAGATGACCACGTAATGGTAAAGTATTTGTTCATAGCCTCTACTTTCACTATTGACTCGCTTACAAATACTATGCTTCTTTCAACAGAAACCAGCATACTGTCACCCACCTGACAACCTGTCACATGTGCTTGACACCCTGAGGACCTGCAGGGTTACGAGGTCAGCGCTGTGTTCGCCGCTAAAGAGCATTTGTCTGTCTTGGTGGTTCTTTATTGAAAAATCTGATACTCAACTGCTGCAGCGGACAGGTCTGCACGTTCGTCGCGCCAGAACGTATATCGATCTGCTACAGCGCACCTGGAGAGGACGCTGAGGTTTCCTACGAGTAAATTGGCTCTGTGGCCACTACCCTTTTTTTACCCATGGGAGAATTGCAACAACTTGTTAATGAGAGCGAAAGAAACGGAATGGAGACCGCGGGGTCGTATTGATTACAGGGAGACACCTCTAGAATAGAGCCGGCGCTAATAGTGATAGAAACGCGAAGTGTTTGGACGGGACAGCCTTACGCCATGCAAAAGCAATACAACCGGCCTCGAGTTTGCACCCTTTGAGTTGGTTTCCATGAATCCTGGTTAATTTGGTGTTGGCACATGAACCAAAAATCTCTGCAAAGCAGAGAAGAGACATAGCATGTTTGGCCCTGAGAGCAGCCATGATTGATTGGCTTCAGCACCTTTTTGGAAAATATCAAACAATGTTCTCCTTGATTCGAATTGACAGGAGGGTTTCACAAGCAGTGCGAGACTAGCAGTGAATTTCATGTATAAATGAATGGGAAAATATTTTTTAATAACACATTGTCAGATACCAATAAAAAGCTGCTGTGAGACTGCAGTCACAAAGTCATAACCCCCGGTAAGCCTCAAGGTCCAAAAAAATATATTTTCCATGGTTCTAGCAAAGCAGCTTCAAAGTATAACTACTCCTCTCCCACTCCTGACTTCTCATAAAATTCGACTCTAAAAGGTCTTCCTTTGTAAATACCCTCACTGGTATTGTTGTATATAACATTAATAGCTCCCATGCAAGCAGTTTATGCCTCCCTACCTTTATCACTAATTAAGCTTTAGTGCAATGGTTAAGAACTGGCCTTGTAACCGAAAGGTTGCAGGTTTGATTCCCAGATAGGACACTGCTGTTGTACCCTTGAGCAAGGTACTTAACCTGAATCGCTTCAGTATATATCCCACTGTATAAATGGATAATATGTAAAAAAAATGCTCTGGATAAGAGCGTCTGCTAAATGCCTGTAATGTTAAGCTGCCTGCCTCCAAATTTGTGGGTTAAATAATCCTCTCCAACCCTCAGCATACCCCAACACAGCTGTACCCCTTCAGTTCAGGGGTACCCCATCAAGCTTGTGCAGGTCACCCCCTCCCAAAAGGATTCCCAACACCTTTTAACCCTCATATTATGTCCGGGGTCAATTTGGCCCAATTCAGTGTTTGATGTCTCTTTAAAACCAGTTAACCTTATTTTTTCATCTTGACACTATATGACTTTTCCTAATTTGTTGGGGTTAAATAGTAAACCCAAAATAAACATAATGCTATGTTTCCCAAAGTCCTGTACCAACTTTGTATAAAAAGGTGTTGTGTGGGGTCAGTTGTGTGGTAGCTGTATAAAATATACAATGTTTTTATTTTGAATCTTATTTTTTGTCTGTGATTCTGATGGAACTTTCCCATACATTTAAACTTCACAAACTTTAACTTACCTCAGGCTCTAAAATGAAATGTTTCATTACAATCATTAAACATCTAAAATGAGATGTTTCATTTCGTTTCATTTTTTATATTTAGGGATTAAAGGCGAGTCAATTGGGAGACACACAAAAGGTGACGCAGAAAGTGTAAACATTTTTATATTACAATAGTTTGGTGTCAGTTCAAACTTTTGGGGTCCCCTACCACTTATCAGGCAGGCTATACAAGACTATGTATCGTGTGGACATATTATACATCCTCTTATACTAACTGGTTAACAATGCATGTTTGAGGAAAAGTACATTTCAAATGGCTATTATTCTATGTATTTATTTTCTGTAAGAGCAGCACTTATTTTGAGTTGCGTTTTTTTCTCTCAGCTGTATAACGTCAGTCCCCGACTGACCCACCTGACCCCCAGCTGCAGATTAGTGCTGCTCTCTCTGCGAGGAACACAGGGGAACAGTGTTACAAATTTGTCACCCAGCGTGTCAAAATCCCCTTTGGAATGTTAATCTCCAAGCCGTCTTTGCACATATTTTAATCCAAATAAGCTATCTTTTGCTTGCACAGGAGCACCCAACCCCCCCTCTTGGTAAAAGAAAATTATTAAGAGCACGGCAGGTTAAATGTTTCTACTGACCCAGTAAAAACAAATATGGTGTATGGATGCAGTGTATGGTTGCGTGCTAATGTTAGAATACAATGTACATTTTAGCCATATGTTATACGTTAGAAAAAACTTTAGAACCTGGAAAACATAGTAATATCCCCATAATCCTAGTGAAATGCTGGGCAAACAAATAAAAATTGAGCAAAAAAATCTCATGCACCTGTTCTATACCACTTATATATCACAATTTATTTAGAATGCCCATGTGTTCTCTGTTGCATGAACTTGCCAAAGTTGGTGATAAACATTGCAAAGATGCTGTTGGTCACCAACGACAGCCAAACTTCACAGTTACATAACAGCACGGTGCATGACTGTTTTATAAGGTTATTATTGTTAGCATACGCTACACAATTATTCTTCTTACGTAATAAAAATAATAAAGTAATAATAATTATTAAAATAATCGATCGTTCCTGAGTTTCTACACAGTACAACTGCTGGCCTGACACCGTGAGGGAAAGACTGACACCTCTGCTGTGACTAACCTGTTCTATATTCATTTTCACCTTTCTTACAATGTGTTTGACAAGGGAAAATAATGCACATATAATTTGCTCACCAAGACCACAGTGGCATTGCATCATTATAAGATATTATTTGACAGCCGCACAGCTAATTAACTATTTTCATTAGTTCTGTATCAAGGCTTTCTGTCTTTTTCCTCTAAATTTGCTGAAACCTTTTTTAATTGAATTTATTTTATATTATAAAGTAGAAAACACTTTGCAAAGGCAAAAAACGTGGAGCACGAGGAAATCTATCTGACTGCAATGACTGATATAAAGATACGATTTCCTAGTAAGACTCAACAATAGTCCATTTCTATTCTGCTCGGTTTTGCCCAACCCAACCATAGCTTATGGCTTCCTCTCTTTAGTGCGAGCAACAGGTGATGCACAGTGGTTTTAACCATTGCAAGAAGCCATGCAATTGGGTTTGGCCTCTAAGCAGCAGGGCTTAGCACACTTGTACCAGTATCCCGTGTTCACTGTTGGAAATACAAACATGATGATTTCAATTAAAACTTAAAGTTTAACATGGTAAAGACTGGATCTGGTAATCCAATCTAGGAAGTCTTACTTAAAGCAGTTATTTTTCAAGTTCTCATCTGGCACAGTGTCACGCTGGACCGAAGGGGCACAAACAAGTGAAACATTCTCTGCATGAAGCGGATTTTGGAAATGAAGTCAGGAGGTAATCAGAGAGAGAGAACATAATTGTGGAGTTGCGCCAGCAGTGACCCCTGGTTGGCTTGCTTGTCCCGTGAATGCATCTATTACAGATCACACAGACACACGTTATTGCTAACCTCTGACACCATCTCTCTGAGGAAAATGTCTGAGGCATTTCAGTAACAAAACAGCCATTGGTCCAACATTAATTTGTCGTTGATGTTTTCAGGTTATTTAAAAAAAAAAAAAAATTAAATAAACAAATCCTTCATTTATGATTCCAGTGACATATACGTGTCATTTCCCTGCGAAAGCATGTACTGGTGATCTGAAGAGTATCAGGAAGGCAGAGTATCTGGGGAAAAATAGTATTTTTTGACAAAGAAGAAAATAAGTAAAACTTAATTATTTATGTAGACCTAGACAAAAAATAAATATCAGAGGTATATTTCTTTGCTTTTCTCCTGAGAAAATTAAACCCAGTTGAAGTGTTGGTAGGATGTACTTTATGACACTTTTTAAAGGAGGCAAATACCATCTTTGATGAATGAACTAAATTTCACAAAATACTCTTGCTGATACTGCATGCATATTGGACATATTGTTCCAACAGAAATGCAAAGGAATTTTGATCTTTGGACATTGAATGCATACTCACATGTTTGGTAGGCGTTCTGGCACAAAATGGCTGCCATACTTTACTCAGGTGGGTGCTACACATTGGTAGTGGTGAGATCATGAAATTAAATTCAATATATGAATATAATTATTCATCATCATCATATGACATGTGTGTGTGTGTGTATGCGTACATTCATGTGTTTGTTAAAGCTTTCTGTAACACTGTCCTGGAACCTTGCATATGTGTGACCCGTTCATAGTTTTTTTGGCAAGCTGCGCCAGATGTTGCAGGGAGGTGTTAACGTGAAATGATGTCTGTTGCCGAGTGCTTAGACGTAAGAGCCGTGTCAATAGCGTGTTAATGTGAGGGAACATGTGAAAACTCGCAGCCATTTGCCTCTGGGCATGGAAACTCAGTAGTCTCTCTAATTACAGCTCAATAAAACCGAGGGTAAAACCTACAGCATTTGCTGATCTCCAAAGGACCCGCAATAATAGAAGATGACAGCTGGTACAACCTGATATATGCATACGTTTGGAAAGCTACTCTGTCCCTTAAATTCAAAGTAAACGCACATTAAAACCTTTTCTTTATTGGCAGGGCTTCACAATATTGATTGTGATGAAATCAGAGGTACTAATGTGAGACATATGATACAACAACAACCACAAAAATGTTGACAGTACGTACGGATTCTGTAAGTATTCATTAAATAATAAGTCATAAGAAGCAGAAATAGAGAAATAAGAAGAAATAACTAGTCCCTTAAAATAAACTCTATTTTCTCCAGTTTCTCCCTTTCAGTGCTCTCTCATTCAATCTGCACTTCCTTCTCTTGCTGTCCCAGGTGTTAACTGCCTTGCATATCCCAAGTTGAAGGTTTGCCCGTAGCAATTCTTCTGGGATTGTCATGATAGATAAATCAGCTTCAGAGTGGTTATGTGAGTACTGATTGGATTTCCTACCTTGAAGGGTTGAAGTTGCCAAACAATGCAATTGGAATCAAACCGAGCTGGGAGATTTGTGGAGCAGGGACGCCAGGGAGAATGGTGATTTGAGGAGTGATGGAGAAGAAACCATTGACATTGACAAAGGTGGCATGCAAGGTTTATAGAAACAAAAAAAAATCTCAGACTATTGTTCTTTGGTCAGGTAAAAGTGAAAAGCAGTGTGGGATACACTACATTCATCCGCTATGATGTTTCTCTGAACTTTCAACAGTTGAACTTAATTCCTCCTAATCAGATAACCGGCCTTAACAAGTACCGGTTACACAGTTAAAGATGTTAGCAATGAGCATGAGTTTTTTAATCATTAGAACTTGCTGAATGTCAACAAGTCTATTTGCTATCGAGGATGTCAGGATATACACTTATATATACAGTCAAGCCCGAAAGTCTGAACACCCCTTTCACCTTCTCCATGTTTTATTACATCACAGACATATTCTACACTAGATTGAGTTAATTTTTTGTCTCAAAATTCTACACAAAATAGCCCATAATGACAAAGTGAAAACATGTTTTTAGAAATTTTTGCAAATGTATTAAAACTCGAAAACTAAAATTTCTAATTTACATAAGTATTCATACCCTTTGCTTTAACATATTTTTAAAGTATCATATTTAATATTTGGTCGCATATCCTTTGCATGCTGTTACTTCCTGAAGTCTGACCAATCAACATCAAAAGACTTTCGATATCTTATTTTCAGGTACTGTTACAAGCAATACTATAACCTCTCTGCATTTGAACTGATCTCTATGAGACTAGATTGAGCTGTAAATTACGCTGGTACAGTATGGAACACATGCCTGGTGAAATGGCTGTACGTCATCAAGGGTCTAAGGTATCAAATGAGCACCAAACCATCACTCTGCGGCCAGATATGGAGTAGATGTGGATGGATCCCTTTAAGGGTTGTTTCTCCTGACTTTTTTCCCCATAGAGTTCTATAGGAAAATGAGTCTAGGAGAAATAACCCTTGCAGTGATCCATCCACATCTACTCCATATCTGGCAAAAGAGTGATGGTTTGGGGCTCGTTCGATAGCTCTGACCCTTGATGACTTACAGACATTTAGCCAGCCATGTGTTCCATACTTTACCAGTGTAATTTACAGCTGAATCTAGTCTCACCCCCCAATTCCCATAGAGATTCATTCAAATGCAGAGAGCTTATAGTGTCGCTTGTAACAGTACCTGGAAATAAGATATCGAGAGTCTTTTGATGTTGATGGGTCACAGACTTCAGGAAGTAACAGCATGCAAAGGATATGTGAGCAAATATTAAATATGATACTTTAAAAATATGTTGAAGCAAAGGGTATGAATAATTATGTAAATGAGAGATTTCAGTTTTCGATTTTTAATACATTTGCTAAAATTTCTAAAAACATGTTTTCACTTTGTCATTATGGGCTATTTTGTGTAGAATTTTGAGACAAAAAATGAACTCAATCTATTGTAGAATATGTCTGTAATGTAATAAATTGTGGAGAAGGTGAAAGGGGTGTTCAGACTTTCCGGCTTGACTGGTATATCTCTCTAATCATAGTTATAGATACAGTATGTGTGTGTATGTTTTACCACTATAATTTCCATTAAATCAGTACGATAATGCTAATGTGTCACCCATACAGTACCTATTTACACAGCCACCGACTCAAAGACCAGCACAGAAGTGTGAGAATGAGATTTAAGACGACTATATTCTGCCTTTATATGCAGTCCGGACACAGGGTCAAAGCTTG
The DNA here is from genome assembly GCA_022702515.1 of Ilyophis sp. 1 JC-2022. NCBI lineage: Eukaryota > Metazoa > Chordata > Actinopteri > Anguilliformes > Synaphobranchidae > Ilyophis > Ilyophis sp. 1 JC-2022. The sequence continues at coordinate 119,710,652 of CM040395.1, read as the reverse complement.
GAGATGCTGTGGGACCACAGGGCAAAGATCAGAAGTGGCAATTTCAAAGGTACGACTTCTCAATATACAGACATGGAAGCAGCCTCATGATTCATACCAGACGCCAGCTAATTTATTTTCACCAATGTGAAGCTGGGTGATGCAAGCATGATACGGAGAAGAGGGGCTGATTCTGTTGGTGACTGCAGGCCCGCATACCCTAAGGCAAGAAGATTCATGATGACCTATGTTTTGTTTTTCATAAATTCAACAGCCACACAAAAATCATACCCGTTCAGAGACAGTGATAAGGTACGCTATTAATCCAAAACTCTCACATGACACACCATCAGTACTCTACAATATGAATGCTAGATATCAATGCATGCTGTATAATGGCAACCAAAACAATGGAATAGAAAATAGGAAAAGTGTAAATTGTAATCTTCCAATAGAAAAAGTTACTTATATAAATTATACATATATCACTACTGCTACTAATGATGCTACTGCAAGTATAATAATAATAGTAACAATCATTATTATTATTATGTCGTTTCTTTTTTCAACGCATGGCAAAAAACAATCAAATAGTAACTTTAAATGCTACTTCAATACTAGTTTTAAAATTTTTTTTTATTCCTGTTCAGATCAAAAGCAACAAAAGGTTGCATTGTTCCTGGAGGGCTAGACATGCCTCGTCCGGATGTCTGGGACTGCAGGTGTGGTGCACAGGCAGGAAAGCCTGAAGGTTTCCTCCTGAGATGTGCTGAGCAACACGGAGTGTATCATCTGCCGCCGTTTACTCGCCAACTAGCCTCGTTTTTTTAGGATCATACCTGATCGCGTGCAGGTGAGGCTTTGAATGAAGCTGCCAATCCAAGCCATTGACCAATTAAACGCTGGCTAAAACTTGGTAGAAGCAGTCAGAGTGTAACAAAGAAATCTAACAAACCATAACTTGCGTTTCCAGATGCTCTTTGGTCTGGACTATGGGTGTGGAACAAAGTCACTATCTTTATTTGTATCTGTTCAACGACCAAATTATCTGTGTCTGTATCTGTATTTGGATATAAACCGGAAATGGGCCTGGCCTAAATAGGAAGTGACTGAAACATATAGACAAATTTTCACAAACAAAACAATACATTTTAGATAAGTAGTTTTAGATAGTAGAGTAGCTAGATATAGGCCAACTGGAGGCTACATTAATTATGAACGGAACCCCACTACCACCACTCTAGTTTAAAGGACAATGAACAATCAGCTATGAAATCGAAAAATAGAGCACTCATAAACTACAACAAAATAATTACAAATGTTTCTTAACTATTTTGAACCCCAGAGATTCAACTAACAATTATTCACTAATTTGGTCACATAGGCCTTAAAATAGGCTGGCCTATTTTGAATCATGATAGTAGCCCCCTGTTTAGGGTTCATTATCCGTACAGTTCCGAATGAGGTATTTCGGCTTCGGGCACAACCCCTAGTCAGGACTACTTTCTGACAGGCTGGGTCAACATAGCATGACTGATTTTCAGGTAATGCCGGAGTGACAGATTGCTCATTGTGAGGCAGGAGGGATCGGGAAGCATTTTGTTTGAGGGAGCTCTGTTTGCTCCTGCCATAGCGTGTGCCTGAGACAAATACAAGCCGCATATTCATTACAGAGGGGATGTGTGATCAATGACTCACATAAGTAAAAAGCAAATATAAGGGCATACGGCTCCTATGCATTAGAAATGGCTGGTTTCCAATTTCCAATTTCTCTTTGTGCTCTGTGAGTTAGACATCAAGAATTAGGTAGGTTAATTTTTACAAATCACAGTGTACACTGGTGGGAATCTCACAGTTACATGTCATAGATTAATGACAGTGCTTTTAAATGATGAATTCCTGCCGGTGATGATTAATCCCAGGTATTAATTGTATTTAAATTAGCTTAGCTGATCCCTTTGAGTCTTTTTTTTGCAATGACTTATAATGCATTTTACCTTGTCACAATTATAAATCAGAGCTAATACAACACAAAGCAGTAAAATAAATATACACAGAGGGTGTAGAATGAAGAAATAAACATACCGTAATAGAACCTCTGTCCGGTTTCATATTGGATGTGAACTATCATCTCACTATATGGACTATATCTGATGGATACTTGCCTTAATATACTTTAATATACTTCAATATTGGGATGGCAGGTATGCCATCGGCCAAGTTACAGCTTGGTAGGGCATGCCCCATACCTATACAGCACAGAAAGTTTGGCGCTTTCAGGGTTTCCTACAGACTCTCAGCCCTTAAAAACATTAACTTATGTATGTTCTGACCTCATGTAACCACACAGCATTAACGTACAACTTCGAACATTCACACAATAAAGCCCCAAACTTGGGTTATTTTGCCGTTTTTCTCCTTCTTCCTCTGCTTCTTCTTCTTATTTTTCCTGACTACCCAGAAACCCTCACTACCAGCCTGCCTCCGTACCCTCAAACAATAATTATCCCCATTGGATAATAACATCGCATACCTGTTCTCCCAAGCTTATCACCCAATAAAAACGCTTCAAACTAATGTTTTTTAATGTTAATGTAACTAATGGCTTAGTGCTTTCCAAGAAGCTACTGTGGCTTAATGGTTAGAGTTGCTGTCTCTCACGCAGAGGACTGGGTTTATTTTCGACAAAAACAATGTGCAACTGTTAAATACTTTTCATTTATTAGACTGTTATTTTCACAATAACAAACGTATTTTTATTGCAAAGGCAAAAGACGTTTCCAATATTAACTGTTCAATGTTTCACTTGTATTTCACCTATACTACAGTGAAATGGTGAAAGTCAGATTTCAAGTAAAGTTATGCAGTATGGAAACTGACTGAACCTCTTTGGTCTTGTGGTTAGCATCAAGCCTTAGTATGCAGAGAGACCTGTGTTCAATCCCCACCTGGTACTAAAGTGTAATTGAATTTTGGACTAAAACAGTGTGCGCATGTTCCGGTTTTCTCATACAAGAATGTTTTTTTTACAATATTAACTGTTCACTTGTAGCCTGTTACTTAAACAATTCAGTCACTGGACACCACAGCAGTTATGCAAATAGCTAACGTTATGGGAACAGGAATCCCATGGCCATTTGTCAAGCAAGAAAATTAGTTTTAACGCAGAATATCATCTGGTTAAGATCGCGTTGTTGCATTAATGTAAAACAATCTATAAATAACTGTGACAGGCTACATGTTTTCACAAACGTTTGTTTTAAAGACGGTCATTACAGAAAGGCCGAGCTAGTTTGGTAGGTGCCCGCTACCACTTCACATAGCCTACAGTTACAGTAGGCTACCAGGACAAACATGTATGCGTAGGCTCTAGCGTACGCCTACCCATGTTGTCATATCTTTATTCATTTGTGACAAAAAAAAAGTGCACTTCAGCTCTGTTCACTTTATGCTTTTCACACATAACACAATGTGACTATAAAATTAAGTACTATGAAAATAAAAAATAATATACGATAATATAACCTACATACTTGAATGGGTATGGGTTTATATACCATAAATTTTGTAAAGACAGGTGTTTCATGGTTAATCACTTAAATTTTTTTAATAGATTTTTTTCAGACAATGTCTATTGCAAACATTAGGCCATATAATAATAAAATAGCATAAAACATAATTACCTATGCTATCTTTTTTGACAGTAGTTCTTATTTGCTCATGCAAACATCTCTGGGAAATAGCTTTGCCAGATAAATTTGAACGTCAGTCAGTAGTGATGGGCAGTTTGGCTCTTTTTTCCCTGAGTCGGCTCTTTCTGTATCGTTCGGTTTGAAGAGTTGGGTCCGAGTGGCGAGTCGGAGTTGCAGGTTTGTGGTACTTCCGGTTACTACCCAAGCCGCATCTTTTTCTCCCAGCGGCGCGAGCTGGAATTTGAAGCTGTTTCAGACAGTAGAGTCTAGCTGGTAGCAAATGAAGTTAGTAAACTAGCTTTGATATTTTATTCAGACCTAAATCACCTGATTGATGCTCATTTTTAATAGCCTATGCTCAATGTTTTCTGTTCACTCTCTCTTGCTTTTCAAGCTAGTTTGCAGTCGCATCCAGTTTACATTTATTTACGACTTTCCCATCTCCGTTATTCTAACAGAAGTGTAAATTGTCGCTGTCGGTCATTGATTGTAACGTTAGATATTACATGTAATGGACATTGAATGGTTAGGCTATATCTGCATAGGCTATAGCTATTTTATTAGTCTATGCAAATATAAATCTTATTATTATTTTATTGTTTTATCAGATCTTAGAATCCAGTAGCCTACTGAAAATGTGGTGGATGGATGGCTGTGTAGGAGAGATAGCCAGCCAAATCCGACAAACAAGCCAGATCTTGATGCGTGTGTGTGTGTGTATAGGCGCCCGTTTCGTTTGTGAGTTTTAAATAGTAGATTTGGTAAAAATTTATTTGGACACCATAAAGTCCAGTAACCAGAGTAGCTGTCAGCGAGGCAGAAGTACAGGCAGATGGTAGGCAGGCTCGGGGTCGAAGGCAAAGCAAGAGTCAAGACCGAAGTCCGCTCCGCGGGGCAAAAGTACAAAAACACAGCAGGCAAAAACTCGTGGTACAGGCAGGCAGTGGTAACAAAACAGAGGTCAGTAACAATGGTCAAAAACAGGCTTGGATCGTAACAAAAGACAGGCTTGAAAAACCGCTCAATAGTGCACTGATAAACAGGAACAACAATTTCACAAAAACAAGACATGAACACTGAGCTTAAATGCCGGTGTAGACAGGTGCAGACACTTAGCTTGAGAGAAGCATGCAAATGGAACTTAAACCTATCATGACCTAGCGTTAGTAAATTAGTAAATGACATGCACAAGAAACGTAAGGTAAACATGAACACATGGTTAGAGAGTTAGTATTACCCAATCCTGATCTAACGTTAGTAGATTAGTAAATAGACACGGGAGAATGAAACAATTAGGGAAGCGTGAGCGACAGCAAGAGATGGAGAAACAGCATGAACGCAAGGCTGCGGGAAAAAAAAGGAAATGTGTATGCTTAAACAATGAACGGGAAACGTAACATGAATAAAACGTGACATGACTAGAAAATAAATCGTAAAAATAATCAAACATGAAACGTGACATGACAAAAATTAAACGTAACAAGAACAAAACATAAAACGTGGCGTGACTAGACTAAACACAATACGTGGCATAAACAAGAAATCTAACAAAGACAAGAAAAGAAAATAAAATGTGACAGTAGATTCGTGACATAGGCATCTCTGACTATTTACTATAGATATAACAGAATACTTTTGTCAATGTTTCTGGTTGATCAGACGCTGAGTAGGCTAAACCCGATTATTGATCCTGTAGGCTGCAGCATTTGCTCTTTGTTAAAACTCGAAAGGACTTTGCTTTGTGTCATGGCTCTGGAGCCGAGTCGAGTTGATTCCGTGCTGATCAGAGCTGATCAGAGTTGGGTAGGAGGCGAATGTAGGTAGGCTACATCTTTTAACCATTAGCAGTAGCCTAGTAATAATCTCTTTGGAACGAGCTGGGGCGATTATGTAATTCACAAAAATGTGTGCAATATTGTTGGATCAATTTTTTTTTAAATGTAGGAAAGTTTGGATAGCATTGCTTTAGAATAGAGCTAGTTTAATTAGTGTGAGCTACGATAGGCGATATTGTTAGTTGTAACTTGGCCACATTTTGATATCAATACTTTTAAAGGCAGGCCTAGTTTTTGCAAGTTGGAATTAAGGACTTACAGACAGTGCTTTGTAGGCTATGTGTGAGTAACTTGCCATTTTTTTACGTTGAAAATATTAGAAAGTATTTTTTGGTGAGATACAAACTACTGCAGGCAGGGGCACTGCCAGGGATTTTGGTCCCAATAAAAAGATCTCACATTGGGCCCCACCACCCTAGGCCACCCCATCTCTGCACAAATTCTGTAACCACAGCGCCGGAGCCTAATAGTTGACCCATTGATTTGGAATACTAACATTTTGTTTTGTCATTTTAACACTGAAATTACAGTGATATTACATTGAGTATCACGTAACACTGGCAGTCACCTTAACAAAGTGTGTCACTCAATGCTTCAAACTGTCCAGCACCCAATACAGACATTATATTACATATAATTATCATTTTATGTGGAAAGAAAATGACAGTGATTTAATTTTTATTGAACAAAGTATTTAACCATTATCCTTTTTTCATAATTCAAAAACACTTCCAGCAGACCTCCTTCAAGAATGTCAAGGTTGAGAAACAATCAAGTGTTTTAATTGTACATCATTATTCCAATCTTATTCAGAAAACTCAAGTATTACAATACAGCAGCAGCACCTTATTCCGGAAAGCAAAACCCGCTGAAAATTCCTGAAAATATGTGGAAAATCCAAATAAAATAAGTTGCATATGGTGATAATCCGAAAATGAAAAGCATGTAAACAAATGTCGTTGGCAGTTCACCCAGTGCGCTTAGTATCAATGCAGAGTGCCCCAGAATATTGGAGTGCTTTGGTTGAGACTTTGTGCGGATGTACACAGTTGCTCTACTTCGGTAGAAAGTCGTTTTTTTTTTTAAACGTGCACAACAATATCTGTAGATGTTCATTAGTAATGGTGTGCAGGGGTGTAAAGTACTTTGTTACAATACTTAAGTACTGTTTTTGGGGATTTGTACTTTACTCGAGTATTATTAAGTTTGTATACTTGTACTTTTACTTACATTTTTTTTACAAATTACATTTCAGAGGAAAAAAAACATACTTTTTACTCCTTACATTTAAAATGCAGACCTTCAAAGTACAAAGTACAAATCTCGCAGGTCCAACGATTTTAATTAGTATATTTGTTTCTCTGGCCGAACTAACATTAACGTTATTAATCCTGCGGCTGCACTTTATTTAAAACAGCCAATCAAATCCCCATCAATGGAAAATTAACCAGCCCATACCCATGCTGATTGGTTCTTGTGCAAGACTAGAAAGTGGGAATCTTTGATTAGACACCTGCTATCAAAATACCTATTTGACAAGAATGTTCGGAATGTTCGGATGTGCAATGTCGAACCCACGTATAAAAAAACTGAACTAAACCCTTAATTTTTTCCAAGGTTGTAGTTTGGCTGTGATGTGAATGCCGTCCATGTTAGTTTAGTTGACATGTTTTTTTCAAATTCGATGAAGTGCATTAAATAATTTTTATGCAAAAAAAGTGTCCTCTGTTCTTTAATTTCAGAATTGTCTATCGCAGAACTCATTCCATTGTGGGCCGAGTGTATGCCGGTTTTCATTACAGCCTTGCCTAAACACCAGCTGATGATTTCACTAATTAGCTCACCTCTTTAACTAACTCACCTGGTGCAATGTGTAGTTGAAACGAAAACTTGTATACACTCGGCCCACGATGGAATGAGTTTGAGACCCCTTGTCTATCCCTTGTAATAAAAAAGTTTTGACTTTTACCTTTTAGTACTTAAGTACATTTAAAAGTAGGAACTTTTTGACTTTTACTTGTGTATTTTAGCCAGATACTCTTGAGTAAGATTTTAAGACAGTATCCATACTTTCACTTCAGTATCATTTTTGGGTACTTTTTACACCCCTGATGGTGTGTCATGTGAGTGTTACTATATAAGTTTTGCCGCTTTGATCGCCACAAACATTTGGACTCATAGAGGTCCATTGCATCAGGGTGATATCAAGGAGAGCTGCAGTGGATATCTATAAAACTAGTGAAATCTCAGCAAAACTATCTGGATAGATAGCACTCCGGGTATATAGAAACATAGCTTATTTCATTTTTGGGTGAACATGGTGCATGTACAGATTTGCAATGTGTCTTGAGTGTTGAATTTAGCCAGCTAGTTTATGGTAAGCATGCAACCCTAACTTCTGGACTGACGAGGAGACAGAAATAAAATGAATAAACATTGTGCAGTACATGTAGCAGAAAAAACAAAAGAGGCTGAGTTCAGTCAAACCACAGAACAAATTGAGCCTGGCACCAGGGACAACTGAGCTTGCTATAAGTTAACCTGCAGTGACATTACATTTTTGCAAAAAGGGTACAATGTAAACCCCAACAGAATTTTCCACTTGAAAAAATTAAGTAGGCTAGCAAGCCTATTTCACTATGGAATTAGCTAAAATGTTTATTTCCACCACTCATGCACAGACTAATAAACCCACCTTTAAAAAAAAACTATTGGGTGACATACTGTTGCCCTCTTTTCTCTCTTTCTGTTTTTGGAATCCTTATTTCGAATTAGGAGACATGATGACATGCTGTTTAGATTAATATTATATATACTCAAAATTCCCGATGTCAATAATGTTTTTAGTCCCACAAATCAGAATGCTCGAATTACATCAAGTCAAGTCCATTTATTTATAAAGCACATTTAAAAACCACAATAGTTGACCAAAGTGCTGTACAAGGTTTGAAAATACAATGGAGATACAATAAAAACACAAACAAGGGGTAAAAATAATACAATATACACAGCTATATACAAGTGTCCAAACTAATGGGACTAGGAGGATTCAAAAGCCAGGGAATAGAGGTGAGTCTTTAGCTGAGACTTAAAAGTGTCATTCAAATAGTAACTTGACCAGTCATCGTCTAGAATCAGTTGTCAATCAAATTTAAACCCAACCAGTACGTGTTTTATATTTAGATTTATATTTCCATTTTAGGCAATTTGATGCAAACACTATTAACATTATTAGCTTGCCAACAACAACGTTTTTTATCCCCCTGCCATTTGCTTATGAGCTGATATAAGCCCAAAGGAATAGTCACCTAAAATATGCAATTTCTCATTAGTCTAATTTTTCTGCAATAGTTCGGTGTAAAAAACATGAGGAAACTGCTATAATCCAGCAGAGAAAAGTGTAACAGATTAATGATGGAAAATTAATGATGTAAATGTGTGCATGTTCCAGACTTCACATTGCCTGTACTGATGTCGTACAATACAAAGTTTACTCAGAATTGAGAAACCGGTTGCCACGACCATGTAAATTATATTTGCCAGTGGTGGTGGAACAACCTCTTCCTCTGAGTTTGCTCATACATTTAGATGACCTCAAGCCTGCATATCGATTCTAGCAGGGCTATGCTGTCATGTTTGATATACGTTTCAGTTAAAGTCACCATCTACAACTCAATATGACAATATAACAAAAAGACATGACGTTATTGTAAAATCAGTTTGAGACTTTTGTTGAGTGAGTGTGTACTGTGATGTTTTGTGTGATACGTATTTTGTTTTTCTGTTTTACCTTTAGATGCACTCATCTATATAGCATTTAAAAAAAAAAAATCTCCAACAGTGATTACACTCAATTGTGTATACCATTACACTAGTATGTAAGGGACGGTTATTTAAAAAAATAGATTTCAATTTTTATAATTATTTTTATTATTTTGTTAGCTTGCAGTCAGGCAACGGTGGCTCCCAACTTCTAAAATGGGTTTACATTGTAGCCAACACACAAATATGCATGACTGACTGGGCATGATTTATTGGAGGTGGGAGAAGCAATGACTTGTCCTCTTGCCCACCACTTAAAGTCCATACTTTCAATCATTAAGAGCATTGCATGGGTAAAGGATGGAGCAGAGCTGTCTGAATGGATACACCTATCTGAGCTTATGTATTAGTCACAAGAAAGGGATTTACAGTCGCAAATCATGACTGTTCATAACTATGGAGACACTTTTGGAAGCTGCATGCATGTTTTACCTCATACAATTTAACCTTCACGCAGATGCCAAATGTGGTCAATTCTCACCTATTTAGGGGGTGTTCTATTTAAGTTCTATACTAGCTAAACTCAGTAGCACATTTTTCAATACTAAAATATTTAAAATATCAAATGCCTTTCTGTTATTTTGATTCTCCCACTGGGCGTGTACTCATCCACATTTAAATAAAATAAAATATGAGTTGCTTTTTCTCATAAGATGAAGTTGTTGTCCTATTTACCACTAAGAAATCCCAAGAATAACAAGAGCTATAAGAAATAAATTGTGATGATTGTAGCATCTGTGTTTAAAGGTCAGTCAGTAACAATTTCAAAGAACATTCCAGTGATAAAGAATTTGTGAAGAATGCTTCATTGGAATTAGACTAAATCGAAATTTGTTGTCAGAATTAACACTGACACGCACACACAGCTTTTCAGCTCCTGCACTTCCACAGGGTCTTTAGCTCCACCGTTTTATCTTTCCCTCTTTCTGCTCTTTGCTTTACAAAGATGACGGTCCAGCTCTCCATCTTGTACCTTGCCCTTGACATGACATGACATGACACCCATCTGAGCTTATGTATTAGTCACAAGAAAGGGATTTACAGTCGCAAATCATGACTGTTCATAACTATGGAGACACTTTTGGAAGCTGCATGCATGTTTTACCTCATACAATTTAACCTTCACGCAGATGCCAAATGTGGTATATTCTCACCTATTTAGGGGGTGTTCTATTTAAGACTTTATAACTCCAGCTGTGAGCATCACAGACACTTGACTTGAATGAAGAAAAACAGGTGTACCATGTACAATTGACTTCCTGATTAGCTTAATTAGCTCACAATTTTAGTCAAAATAAAGTACCACAAATGCAAAGAAATCTTGGGAAAATGCCCAAAAAATATATTTTCCTTTAGTTTGCAATGAAATACTGAGAGCTACATATCTAAAACAGTCAAAATGTACATTTCCTGGATAGACTCAATTGTCCACAAGTGTGCAAAATCTGAGAGTGATATGCAGAAATACTAAAGATACAGTATATGATGTAGGCAGTGTACCCTGTTGTCCCTTAGTGTCTCCGTATCTATCCAAAATGACTGAATTGTGCACTGCTGTAAATCATAAAATAATCATATATTTAACTACAAATCAATAAAGGTGCTCCAGCAATCCTCCCAGCAATGTGTGGTGGCCCTCGTAACAATGCAATTCATCAGCTTTCTGATGTTTACAGTTGAAAGAAAGCCTTCACAAATCAAAGGTGAGTTTTATGGCTCATAAAACTCACCATTGCATCATTTTAAAGTAGAAATTACCACATTTTAATCAGTATTAATGTGACAGATATATATTGGTCCAAAAACCTACCGAAAACCTCATAAAATAGGTTTTGTCATAAAATAAATAAAATATGTTTTGTGCATTATAAAGCATATAAACATTCATACTCACTCCAAGGAAGATTTTACATTCATCTAGCACATATACACAGTACATTGGAATGAGTATTTTTCATGCCCTAAGTGACAAGTATAGCTCAGTAATATGCCATAGTGCATATTATGTATAATATGAGGACAATAAAATAATATTCCACCATCAGGAAAATGCTGGCAAATGCTCTATAGCTTCAGGGCAAATCTAACATAAAACATTACTGAGCCACCTATGAACGCTTACACAACAGTATGTAAAATGCACTCAAAATGTACACATAGCAATATCAAACATATGCCACAACACTGTGGCGGAGTGAAAAAATGAATGTACATATTTGAAATATCACAGGCCATAATACTTGTATATCAAGGAGGAAAATCTCTCTCGTGTTCCTCACCAATAGAATCAAAGGTATGGTATCTTCTTCTGACCTACTCCCAGAATTCATGTAAGCAGGCAAGGATAAATAATAATAATAAAAAATAATAATAATAATAAAAACTTCTGGACATTGCAAACACTGTTGCTTAGGTTATAATGTCTTATATTGGATTAAAAAGTCATCAATAAAACCAGAATTAGCTGTAATGAATGAGACAGAATAGCTTGGGGAGTATTACGCGTCGACATTTCAGATAGTGTAATAGTGTTATAAAGTGTTGTATATTTCTCAAACAGATTGTCCCAGACAACAAATGACCACTGAATTTGTGGGACATCTCTATGCGTGAAACCAATGGTAGGATTGTATATTTATTTAATATTTAGTAGTATATATTGACAGTAGAATGACATGGTATAATTACACAAGAATTTCACTTGTTTATTTAGCATTTGAGTGAGCAGGACTTTTCACGGCTGTTTTGGAAAACATTTCCAGCGGTGGTGCATGACTCCCAAGAGTACATCCTAGGTACACAGCCCAGGGATAACGAAACCCAGTGACCCGTCAGCCCACCTGGAGAGACTCCCCCCAGGCCCAGTACACAGTGTATATAAAAACAGCCTTTATTAAGAGTTCAAATTAATCACTAACAGTATTAGCACAATTAATAGAAAGTTTCATTACAGGACTGGGTAGGCCTCCCTGTTGCCGCATAGTCACTCCCATTATGCAAATCAACACTACAGTGGGGAGAGAACAGAAACCACAACCCAAGGGGGATGTTATTCAAGTGAGGGCAAGTGGAGGGGAAATTCAAATCACCTGTAGTGCACACGCATTCACTCGCACACACACACACACACACACACACACGCACACACACACACATACACACATGCCAGTGTTCATTTTGTTGACAAAAACTATGAGGACAAATTGTTTCTTATATTTCTATATTAGTTATATGATACTATAACATGACATTTAGCTTATTACTAGCTAAACTCAGTAGCACATTTTTCAATACTAAAATATTTTAAATATCAAATGCCTTTCTGTTATTTTGATTCTCCCACTGGGCGTGTACTCATCCACATTTAAATAAAATAAAATATGAGCTGCTTTTTCTCATAAGATGACGTTGTTGCCCTATTTACCACTAAGAAATCCCAAGAATAACAAGAGCTATAAGAAATAAATTGTGATGATTGTAGCATCTGTGTTTAAAGGCCAGTCAGTAACAATTTCAAAGAACATTCCAGTGATAAAGAATTTGTGAAGAATGCTTCATTGGAATTAGACTAAATCAAAATTTGTTGTCAGAATTAACACTGACACACACACACACACAGCTTTTCAGCTCCTGCACTTTCACAGGATCTTTAGCTCCACCGTTTTATCTTTCCCTCTTTCTGCTCTTTGCTTTACAAAGATGACGGTCCAGCTCTCCATCTTGTACCTTGCCCTCGGCATGAACCCACAGCTACACACCTTAAACCAACTTCTTTGCCCAAGAACCCAACCTGAGTAAACTGGAAAGCTACTTTTTAAATGTTCCAGTAGAAACACGCCCACCAATAACCATAAGACTGCACCCACATTCCTCACGGGTGCTCAACAGGCTGCATGTGAAAGAAATCAAGACTTTAGACACACAAGGAAATTCCATGAAGGTGAACTGACAGAAGGAAACAATAGAGAACAGGCAACACAATACGGGACTGGAATGAAAAGGGATCCCGCTGCACAAAACCCAGCAAAAATTACGCACAGTAAAATAAATTCCAATACAAAAAGAGGAGCCACACACACATTAACAAATACAATAAGATGTTGCGGGAACCTCACACACTGACAACTTAATTTTATGTGTTTTTATTTTTATTTTCATTTTAGATGCACGCCACAGCATATGCACGCACATACCACATTTCATCATGGCTGAATAGCTACCACAGTTTGACTTTATTTGCATGCATGCGTATGTGCATAAATGCCCACAAAATGATTAGCTTGCAGCAGCTACGCTGTTGATACAACAGCTTAAATGTGGGCAGGGAGACTTTGCAAATAACAAATTAGTGAAAAGTGTCCATGCAATAAACAGACTAGTAGGAGATTGTTTTATGAAAAATAAAAATAAATTATATATATATATATTGGACAATTTAATATGGAGAATGTGTTAGAAAAACATTGTCAGCATATGAGTACATGGCATATATACAGCCTGTGTACCATATTTTAGTTTGTTCCTAAGAGTAACAATGTCAAAGCAATGTAAAACTGCAAACAAAAAGGCAATTATGTGGAAAACAGCAGCACCATGCTATTTTGTGTAGGAACTCTCTCCAGGGAATCATCCACAAGGCCCTGTGCTGCTAAGGCCCACAGGAACAAATGCTATCATAGTCTGAATAGACCGTTACATTAGCATAAATAACATTTTGCTTTCATTCAGTTTGATGTCGCCTTTGCACAAGACTGCTCTGTCTCCCACATGATGAGAAGCATGCAAAAAAAAAGAAGTTTAGCCATACATCTGTTGCCTGAGGTCTGCCTAATTAAACTGCATGCATTGAAGTGGCAGCGTAAGTCATTGAAGAGTTTTAGAAAAAACGTATATCACGATGCCATATTTCATTCCCGTGCTCTGTGGAGAGAAGAAGCCGCATGGAAATGTCACCTGTTTTAAAGGTTCCGAAAGCACAACACCTACTGGACCGCCTTCCAATTGCTTTCAACTGTATCTAATTGTACTTGTTGGTAGCCTCCATACTGTACTGCATATCTGCAGTATGTGATACAGTCTCAGTCCTGATTTGAAAACCAGTCTCATCACACTCCTATCCATCTCAGTAATGTATGACTATCCCCACCACTCATCATTACTGAATAGATGTGTGGATCCCGTATCCATGTTATTGCATATTCTATATAGTTCTTGTAGATCAAGAGCAAGGAAAACACTGCATTGGTAAATTTTTTATTGATTTATTTTATCTTGCCTTGGGGTGTTTTGGCACTTGCAATGCCTTACTTTTACTGCTGATATAGTTTAAATGATGAGCCAGGTGATAAGTGGTCATGGGTATAATATAATAGTATCGGCACTAGGCCCTAACATTATTTCATAACCAGATTTCCACTTTCGAGAAGTACATATGGCCAGTCTAAGTTTATTATACATTTCCTTTAACCTTGGATATGTAGAAAGTTCCAAAAAGGTGGAAGCCACCCAGACATCAATAAACACACAAGGATACCATCTAATAGACAGTGACACACCAGGTTGGGTTCTTTCCATGTAGACTCTCAAAGCCTTAACAGGGCACAGGGCATCCTCTTAGATTCTCCATGATGGAGGGCAGTAAGGGCATAGTTCAACAGACTTATTAAAATGAACTGGAGACAGCACCTTTTAGAGAAAGACCTGGTTTGAACACATGCGCCCTCCAATGTGCGGTGGCCCTCGTAACAATGCAATTCACCAGCTCTCTGGTGTTTACAGTTGAAAGAAAGTCTACCTTCACAGAGGCTCACCTCAACTGGACTACAGCTGGGCGAACACGGGGAGACAAGAGCTCTCAATACCTGCTCCAGAGGTCCCACGCGGTACGGCGTTTATCCCTCTGATGCTTGAGTCAAAGTGCCCCCTTAAGAATGTTCCTAATTAAGCAGCTGTTCTCCGTGGTCTCTCCTGAGATTGCAGTGCAAGCTGCATAAATTGTCACCACCAACCCTTTTGTTAGTTACTGGCCACTTTACCCCCCACTTCAAACTGTTTGAAGAACCGGAGGATCACCGGAGTAGCGCAGGACAAAAAGTCCTCTCATCTCATGGCTTTGCCAGTGAAGAAATTTAACAGTCCATGACTACATTCTGAATGTGTAGGCAAATATAACAGATTGTTGATAATAGGTCCAAGCTCTCTATTTCAGGGAGCTAATCATTAGAATTAAAACAAATTCATTTGTTTGTATATGGCATATTGACAATCTGTTTAGCGTGCGATAATGAATATGAATCTAAAATAACACTGAATCGATGTTGAGATGTGGAATGTTTTCAAACAATATAGACCCGTATTAAGTGCCAGATTTTGTGCTCTTGTTCTTGAATAGGCTGCACTGGAAATGTATCACTTAATGAAGGCCAAGTACTCCACTGGCAGTCATTTTAAAACACTAGTTTGCCAGGCAGTGGGCATGGAACTACCCCTGACTATTTGTATATTTTAGCAATCTTTCAGCAAATCTGTTTATTATGTGACTGGTCCTAATTGTCGCCACACATAATAGCACAGCCTGATACAACATTGGGTTATCTCATGCCTTAATTATCCACCATTGTAGGATTGATTGCAGATCAATATACTATAAAGTTTTTTTTTATTTCTTCAGTAGTTGTAAAAATGTTAAATTTGTTTGAATATCTTTCTTGCCATTCTAAAAAAACAGGTAAAACATTTACATGGCTATTAAAATAGCACCCTTTAATTAGCTGCAATGAGAGTTGAGTAGTTACCTAGCTATTGGCTCTTTCAATACGTCTTTGTCTTCCTTTGTCCTCATGAGGACCGTCCTCCAATGTTTTCTCTCCAAACACAAGCCAAGCTTGACCAAAAGAAAAAAAAGGAAAGAATGAATGAGATTGACCCGGGTGATAATCACACTATCAATAAGAGACACATTGGAAGGATGGACATGTTGAATGGACGAGGTTGTGTTCGCATGTGACAGTTTGAGAGACCTATGCTAAAAATGATAATATTTAAAATATCTGAACTTCAATATTAAATGCAATTATATTTCATTTTGTTTATTTCAAATGTATCTTTAATATACTGTTGATTATTAAATTATGTGATGATGACAGACATTCACTCTAATAAGTGAGCAGGCAAATAAATTGAATTGACCTATATTCAGAACCTTTTTGAATGGATCTCTATGGGAATTGGGGGGTGGGACTAGATTTAGCTGTAAATTATGCTGAAACAGTATGGAATACATGGTTGGTAAAATGGCTGTAAGTGATCAAAGGTCTGAGGTATCAAACGAGCCTCAAACCATCACTCTGTTGCCAGATATGCAGTAGATATGGATGGATCACTTTAAGGGTTGTTTCTCCTGACAAATTTTCCTATTGAACTGTATTTCTGGCAGCAGAGTGATGGTTTAAGGCTTGTTTGATACGGGATAAGGGATTTGTTTTTCTCATAATAAAGGTTAACCTTCAATTAAAGGTTGGATTTTTCTAATTTTTTCAGTGTGAGATTAAGATAATTCACCTTTCATAATTCCTTTTTACTCATCTTTACCAGGGGTGGCAATAATAGTGGAGGGCACTGTACATATATAACAAGTCAGTGCTACACATTTTATGAAACAAAGAAAAATGCTAGCCTAGCACAGACAAGCTTGCTCTAGTCATTGATATTTGTTATTCAGTTAATTGCTTGTTTGATAATTAAGAACTATAAATGGAAACCGGTTGGGATTAATATCCGTATAAAGGTAAGGTTACAGTAGGCCTATTTAACAGCCGACGGTACGCCACTGTATCATAATGTAGTTGACATGGTTCCTTACCGGGGGATTCAATAAGACAGAAGAAGATGTCAGGGAAGGATACCAGAGGTCACTGAGTTGGATCATTTGTCCACTGACTAACCGCATAAGGACAGCACTCGATAGCTTACCGTTTGGTTTATTTTGCCAAACTATCTTTAGGAAACAACGTGTCAATGTAATTTTCTGACATTATAATGAAATAACAATGATAGCTAGCTTGATCTACAATGACTCCCTACTCAGAACAGTGACAGATGCGGCATTGTTTTCCCCCTCGCTGGCACCGCCCCTCAACTATGACAGCGCACCGAAGATTGTATGGCCCCGCCCACCACTGTCAAAAGAGAAAAGAGAACCGCGAACAAGAAAGAGAAACGCGAACTCGAGCAGTAGCTGTGCTGGGATAACAGCTTTGTGTGCTCGTTCAGGATATGTGCATGCTCAAAGCCTAGATTTCTCCTCAAAGGCCACAATATTGCACTCAAATACGGCAAAACACACGGAAAAACTATGCATGCACAAAGTTTCGGGCTGTGCACACGGCTCCTCGATTTCCACGTGCGTAGATTTGATTTTCTCTCGCGATTTTTGGCATTGATATGCCGCCATACAGTAGGATGTTTATGATCTAGACCGCAGGGTCTACGCCACTAGGGGGCCTGAGCAAAGGGGTTCATTTGTAATAAGTAATATGGTTCCAACTGTTAGAATTAACAGTGAGTTTCGGTGAGTTTTTCAAACTAAATCAAACACAATGAGAATTTCACACTCTGACCAATTTATCTAGAACGTGATATTTTCACCAGTTTTCTGCATCACTCTTTGTCTCATGAGCTTTGTTCAGAGGTGGGGTTACATTTATTGACAGTTCAATTCTGTTGCCAGTTTACTTTCATTGAAGTGTTTCTTGAAAGGCACTGAAATTGGACTTCTGAGAAAGAATGTAAATTAAAAGAGTAATTGAACATCACAAAGTGGCTTCAACTCGTCTAGTCCACAGTGGGTCTTGAAAGAAGTCGATATCTCCTTGCTTCAGTGTTAAAAATGGCAAATAAACACATTCCCTAGGGGGGGGGGGGGGGCGAGAAAATAAAGAAGAGATCCTTCAATTTTCCTCATTCTGCTCAGTGGCTATTTATTCAATAGATATTTCTTTCCTGAATTCAAGATTCAAATGTGCAAACCTCTGAATATTTAGCGCTGTTCCTTAATTTACTCTACTGACACCCATATATTTGTAAACAAGTAAAATCTGTTGATAATATTAGTCTCGGGAATTATACTTATGTAATTATATGACTGTTAAGGGTATGTATACTACTACTGCCATCTCCACAAGGAATGCAATCATTTGTGTACCTCGAAACACCATCACAATTCATTCATTGTGTTTGTGTCAGTAAAAGAAACTGGCCTGTTGTGATGCATTGGCCTGTCACTGCTATCTGAGGCTTCTTCCTCTCCCAGCCTTCCTCTGTCACCTTCATTCTCCTGCCCTTCCTCTCTCATCTCTCATTCACTACCCTTCTGCTGGTCTTCCAGGAGCCAGCACCAATATCTTGACATTTCACTGCTATCTAATTTAGCCTCTTTATCTTCCCAGATGAAAGATATTGCGCGACTGGCACCCCCCTGCATTCCTAATAAATGACAGTGACCTTAATAAAGATAATTCCTCATGTTTAGAACAACATATTATCTAAAGACAGTTTTTATCTGAGCTTGTGCTGCCTTTTTTTAATTGAACAAAATACAAATGTATTGTTCTCTAATCGCATAATAAGCATTGCTCATCTTCTTTTGTAAGAACACAGTGCTACTAATGGACACCAGAAGTAATATACTGTAGTAAGATACAGTATTGCCCCGCGAGCACAATTCCTAATCTAACCCCCGATGTTTTATACAAGAACATGCACTGAAGTTCTAACAGGCTTGGCTTAATCGCAGTACTAATACAAAAGTAGATTTTCTGTTCATATTCTGTTGTGTGTTTTTTTTAGAACTACAGCGCCTTTTCTCACCGATGATGTATGACAGCAAATACACGGATTTGAATAGGCTGCACTGGAAATGTATCACTTAATGAAGGCCAAGTACTCCACTGGCAGTCATTTTAAAACACTAGTTTGCCAGGCAGTGGGCATGGAACTACAGGATTACAGGATTTGTTAAAAAGTTTTTATGACTCATATCACTCGTGTTTCGTCCCTCTCAATGGAAAAGTAATTCTCATAAAATAATGAATTCACTGAAAAGGAATCCATAATCATAACAAACAAACTGTCTTATTATGGTCCTTGTCAATCAGTTGAAGAGAAATATAATTTCCTCACAAATTGTCTCATTATGCAATGTTGAAATGGTTGCCTTTAGTAAAATTTGATGGACAGGTATGCATTCACTCTTATTTCAAATTTAGCATAGATTTGACAGGTAATATTCAAGGTTTTCAGCTCATTTGCTTGCTGCATGCTATAAGGGTTTAAGGATATTTAATTTTGTGTCAATGTATATTCAAATTTGAAAGAAAACATCTGAAAATGCTGACTGAAATGAAATATGGTTGAATACTGTTACGTGAACGGATCGGAACCAATCGCAGACACCAGAGTAATGGTAATAGGCTTTATTCAAGGACAGAAGGAAATGGGTCAATGTCCAGCAAACAGGGCAATAGAAGGCAGGCAGAAACATAGTCAAATCCAGGCAGGGGTCAAAGTCCAGTGAACAGGGCAATGCAGGATGAGCAAAAGTGAAGTCCAGGAACAGGCAGGGGTCAGAACCGGGGAATCCGTCAGAGCAGGGGATCAGGAGCAGGGCTAGGACGAGGAAGGACAGGCGGGCAGGAGAGCTGGGCAGGAACAGGCAGAACAGGAGCAGGCTGGGCAAGCGGGAGTACAAGGAACAGAACGGATGCACAGGGCAGGAAGCAGGCAGGGAACAGGCAGGGAACAGGCAGGGAACAGGCAGGGAACAGGCAGGGAACAGAAACGTTGGAAAGTAGTACAAGCACGAATGCAGGGCACAAGACGATCTGGCAGAGAACACAGAAACAGAGAAGACTAAATACAAAACTAACAAAGAAACAACGAGGAACAGATGAGAACACAATTCAGGTGTGGGGAAGCGGAAACACAAAATGGAGGGAGAAAGGGGAAACATGGAACGGACTACCAGACAGAAAATACATATAAACGGAAAAACCAGGAGTAGACTTAGGACGTGGAGGCACGAGACGTGACAGAAGACGATCTGTTCGCTCCATCTGTTCTTCACTTAGTATCTTGTTGCCTATATTTTTTGTAGTATTCTAGTATCCGGCTTTTTAAAAATAATTCTATTCATATTATGCATTTCTGTCCATTGTCCGACTTATTTATTTAAATACAATTCACATTATGTCTGTATAGTGTGCTGGTTATTTTTCTTGCTGTGTGATTTTCTCGGGCTATGCTTTTTTTCTACATGCCCAATCAGTGGACATCCACACCCATCAAAGTGAGATGACCCCCTCCAGAGTGGTCAAGATGACCCTAGTTAACTGTATTAAACAGACACTTTCTTCCTGTCGACAGGAGGTTTGTTTTATTGAACTCAATTTGCTCTTCCTGTTAAGAAAATGTCAACAGAAAGTGTGAAAACACTCAGAGACAGATATATCAATGTTGCAGCCCTCCTGTGACATCACTATCTGTGACCTTTTTGTATCTTATTTAATTTTAATCATGATTTAAATTTGCATACAGAGGAGAATACAGACTTTTGCCCCATCATATTAGAGGGACTCAGACTATACACAGATTACACACCTTTTTATTTTTCTCACCACTACAATGTGATGTACGTACTTCAAATGAATAGTGTTAATTGACAGCTTACTTCCAACATGATTTGTCATCATTTTTGTATGGTTTGACAAAATTATCTATTACTATTTTCAAATGCTTGTAGGTTCATACAGAAAATTAATAGCATAATCTTATATTGTGACAAGAGAATCTCAGTAAAACCACAATGTATGTGTGTGTGTGTGTGTGTGTGTGTGTGTGCAACCTCCCACACTTAAAAGTGCAGAATTATATTTTTAGTAGAAACTGAAATAAACAACAAAAAACTGGCAGAACATATGTGCCATTTAAAGCCGATAGCAAAGAGTGTTATACTTTGTCTGAGGAAATCCATGAGTTTAATAAGCATATGAGCTAGTTCCTATTTTTAATCAAACAAACCCCTAAATTAGCATGCGAACTATGTGGCCAAGAATGCTTTAAGATCGTTAGAGAGAGAGAAAGTGACTCACTAAGCATTTAACCTCTATAAAGCCGATGTAAGGCTCTGAGAATATCAGCATTAGGTATGAGCTCCGTACAGCATTATGATATAGAAATAGAAAAAACAAAGTAAAGGAACAGCTTTGCTGCTTTGAGGCTTTGCTAAAGGTTAAATGGAAACATAACAGGCCCACATCTAACACTGTGATTAAGAACTAATTAAGTTCTGTACAAAAAGACAGAAGGTAAGGTAAGTGATTCTGCATTATTAATAAAGCAATTCAACCTTAAATATGTCCTCAACCTTTGCCTCATTTTTATGGCTTCATTTAGTATTTGTCAGATTACAAAGGGCACCAGCAGCCTCGGTTTTCTGAAAAAAATCCAGTTTCCACAAGATCATATTATTAAAGTTTCTCATGGGATTTACTATAAGAAGTCATATGTGATTGAAACAACTTACTTGTTTCTGTGTTCCAATCATTATAATGAATTATGATAGGGTTCCGTAATAATAATACTAATTTAAAGAAAATTTGACTCAGGACAATTAGGGTACCAATAGCAAAAGGTTGTCTGACATTTAAGAAAGATATTTTATAAATGTTGTACATGAAACGAACCTATGCAGTGATGCTGAAATCCGGGAGTGTACGCGAGAACTTTCCGGATGGTCACGTCACCCCATGATTCATCACAACAGCTTCATGGCAGACAAGGAATAGAAAATAAACTAATTACGTCTTTTGTCAGGAATTGTACCATTGGATTATGAAGGTCACACCTAACTTTGAAAATGTATTTTACACTGCAAAATGAAGCATTTTCCAGATACGTCGTTTGATGAACCTCTGGATACGGATAATGATCAAAAGACCAGGATACTCCCAATCTCAATGCAGAATTTAGATTAGTTAGAAATATATCTAAACTGAAATGTCCAGGTATAATCTATACACCCAGTTATGTTGTAATGTTTTTGTCACAATATTTTATATCTTGTAGAAGATGTCATAGATGAGTGATATTGTATTTTCTCCTTGCATTTTAATCTGAAAGATGAGGGACTTTTTGTTGGCTTTCCCGCTTACCTAAAGTTTGCAAACCATATTCACAAACATTCTTTTCAATGTTACTTTATGTATAAAAATGCAAATGAACAAAATCTGTCTGAATTTTATCTGTCTTTTCCCTCCATTTTCCTCAGCAGCCCAAAGGTGTTTTGTCTGACCATGTCCATGTGCTTTAATGGCCTAAAAATTGTCAAAACAGCATATTAATCTCCAAGCCCTCAAGCTCCTCTGACAGCTGCACTGCTAAACATGCAACCATCTTTCCTGATCCATTCACTCCTCAGATGACAGTGTAACAATGGGAAAACACCAGAAATTGGATACAGATTTGTATTCTATTTTGTCCCTCTCTATTCTGTCTGCAAATTCTCTCACGTAAAAAAGTCAAATCAGCTTTATTGGCATGAAATTTAAAATATATTTTGAAGACATACAAAACAACAACAATAATAATAATAATAATAATAATAATAATAATGAAATTAAAAACACACACATCCTGCATAATAGTGAAAAACACACATATCCTGGGGTCTGTTCCAGAAAGCAAGCTCAAGAAATCTTGAAGTCTGACTTGAGTGAGCCAGATGCAGCATATCTGGATTTCTCGGTTCCACAACTGCAGATTCCAAATGAGGTGATCAAGATCGATCAAGCTCGGATAGGTTAAGCCCAAACCATGCGTGTTTTAAGTTTAAAATATACTTTATTGACACTGTGGGGTAATTTGTCTGTTGCATTTTGACCCATTCTAACTATATAGGTGCAGTGGGCAGCCACAGTGCAGTGCCTGGGGACCAACTCCAGGTGCTGCACTGTGGCTGCCCACAGCGCCTAAGGAGTTAGGTTGGGTCAAATGCAGCCACAGTGCAGCTCCCAGGGACCAACTCCAGTTCTGAGGCCAGTGCCTTGGTCAAGGGCAATGGCCGGAGTACACGTAACCTGACATACATGTCTTTGGGTGTGGGAGAAAACCGGAGTAACCAGAGGAAACCCACGCATGACTGCATGTCGCGTGACGTGCAAACTCCACACAGAGAGAACACGAGTCGCGACTCAAACAGGAAACGGAGAAGATAAAGGGGAAAACACCATTTTGTCTTTTTAAAAAATAGATTCTGCTGGGGAGGAAGAGGATTATGGTGATGACGTCGAGCTGTCAGTTAAAGTAATTATTTGCAATGCTGTCCCTTACAAGCCTGCCGTCTGTGTGGTCTAGAATGTGGTGGATGGGGTCATAATCCACTTCAAGTGATGGTGTGGGGCATCTCTCTGCCCTCATAGTTACCATATTGTGTCGCACAGCACATGCCATAACTGTGTCACATGTCTGCTCTGGTGACACCCTATGCCCACACAGGCACTAGAACCAGGCCTTGAGAATTTAGATTGTCCTCTTCACCCTGGCTCGTGTCCTGCTATGGGCCAAGTTGAAGTGGGCTTGTGGTCCAGCCTCAGGGGCAGGGTAGGGGGTCATCAGAAAGGGCAGTCAGGGTTAGCCTCTGTCCCCAAGAAGGAGGCCATCAAGATGTCCTTTGCATGGTACATAAATCATAGGTTAGACAATGGAACATTTCAGTTAAAATTCAGTTAAATAACTAAAAGTAGGATTTAAAAAATCTATGGCTCTATGATAGGTGGCATACCTTGTTCATATCTGTGAAAGGTGAAACTTCCGGAAAATCCTCAAGTTGTGGATAGACCCAGACCTTCACAAATTATCTTGATATAGTAAAGAAGAGTAATGAGTTGCATGATAAAATGAAATGAAGAATAGTTTTGCAAAGGTGTGAAATGTTGGCTAATAATACCAGCACATTTATGCAGCACACGGTTGCTTTGCCAGTATGCTCTGCATCTCCAATGTTATACAAAAACTCCCATCCTGAGAGTCACACCGATGTTCTCCACTTTGGTACAAGAGCGTCTTCTTAAGACGGGTAAGAGCGTCTCTGGATAAGAGCTTCTTCTAAGTAATTCTAACATCTGTGTTGACGACTATAGTTTCCCGCTTTAACTGCAAATGAACAAACATCAAAGGCCATTATACTATGACATATCTCATGCTTCAATGTTAACCAAGTATGTATTGTGTGATTAACAGCTCACAAATTTTGAATCATTTCGTGGGACACAAGTGCTATGTCTACAAACAATACCTGCAGGGAACTGTTGAGGAATATATTTTCAAGCATAAATTCCAAATGTCTATTGTAACAAATTTGTCTCAGTATAAAGACTCATGTGTTTTTAATGGCACGTATGAACAGTTTGAATGGCTTGAATCAAACCCACAGCCCTATGATTACTGGCACAGCGGTTTTCCATTGTTCACAACAGGCCAGACTCTTTGCAACAGAATCCAGAGCTAAAGACTGTTGGCTACGCAAAAATATATATATTTAACAACAATACTTGCTTGTTACAATTACGATGATGGCAAAATTTACAATTATGGACAGCTACTTATTATCGAATTCTGAAATGTAAAATATGATTTTTGACAGTAATTATATGGTTATTATTTGTAAATATAAAATATTTCCTGCTTCGCTGTAGCATTTTTGCTTGTCGCATTCATCCTGTTACAAATAAAATTTTGGAAATATGCATGATGACAGTACATAGATTGTTTTTATTCAAGTTATGTGAACCAGTCCAATAGGTGAGGACAAGAAATTCAGTGCTTGTAAGAGATAAGCTCATTACAGCCATATTTTTGTAGAGAGCAGTATTTCTGTAGAACATATGGTGAAAAAAGACATGTAGTGGCCTTGGTTTTTGAGATATTTACGTGGAAAAGGTTATGCAGATGTGATGTTACATAGATTGGGTTTCTGTTTAAAGGATTATTGATATACAAACTTTCCTTCACAATGTAGATAAAGCTGAAAATAAAGTACTAATAATAATCTTAGTCATGTGGGGATTAATATAATAATAATAATAATAATAATAATAATAATAAACAAAACAAATTGGGCCAATATGATGCTTTAGTTACCTTTCCTTCAGCCTATCGCACACTGGCACATACTATACAACTCTCTCTCTTTCTCTATCTCTCACACACACACACATTCTGTCTTTCTCGTTACCTCCCACTCTCTGTGATTCCATGGCCTGACAGCATCTCCAAGGTTGACTTATAGCAGTGCAAGTTCAAAAATGCTGGCCTAGCAGATAGGGAATCGATCTCACACAGGGTACAAGGGAAATGAGGAAAAAGATGAGGATTTAAATTTGAATAATCACAATGTACAGCAGCCATGACTCAAGACTGAATTTTGGGAAATTACTTGTTCAGACAGTTTTGGCATGCTGACCAGAAAATGTGAAAACATAATCTCTTCATTAAGTGCAATGTTAATTCCTGTTTTTCAAAACATTAACTTCAAGAACTATTGAAATCTCAGAAGTACAAACTCCTTTCCCGTCAAATAATAATAAACTATTATTTTATATAGGCATATCAAAATAATAGTATATTAATGAATATGCATATCCACAGCAAAAATTCCTGTGTAAATCTAACACTGTTGGTGTTACCATAGGGTGCTAAATGTTTTTGCTGTGTCCTTACACTGGAATACTATTTTCAACATGATGACAGTGTTGTTGTAGCTTTTGTCTAATCAAATATTGAACACAAAATAGAATACTGTAATTGCGCTTGTGCCAGTAAAGCATTATACCTGACGTAGAGACACAATATAAAGTTATGGTATATTCAATACTGTGCTATAATGGGGAAATTAATTTTCTATCTTATATATTCATCTTCTCTATTAACCTTTTTCGATTAAGAAAAAGGTCATGTACACTTGATTAATTTTCTAAATGAATTCCCAGACCACAGAATTACTGTTTTAATCTTACCAATTAATCTATTCAGTGGCATACAAATAATAACATAAAGTTTGTTTGCAACACACTGAAACCTGGGAAGAGAGCATAAGAGATGAGAAATATTTTTTTTAAATGGCAGCCTGAGATTTGCTGGGATCTGAGCCTAGATCTAAATCAGCCTAAATATGTTTTAATTACAAACTTTAAAAAAAAAACTAATTTCCTAATTTATTCATTTCTTCTCGTTTTGGAATGGCTAGAGTCACTGCTGTGCCACAAGCAACTGCCAGGCACATTTAATGCACTCTTCCAATGGCCTCATAAACCACTGGATATTTTATACTCTGCATGTCACACAGTACTACAGGAGAGAGCTGGGACCTATGGGGTGAGCTCTCTCACTGAAAACAACTGGACATGACTGGGTTGTATTTCATTGGGTGGACCTAATGTAATGGCAACCAAGGTAACCCTGTATGCTTAAACCCACCTTAGCCCTAACTTAACCTTAAACCAAGACTATAGAGCAGGGGTGCCCAATCTCATTCGAAAAGGGCCGATGTGGGTTTGAGTTTTTGTTTTTGTTTGTTTTAGCCTGGCACTAAGACACCTGATTCTAATTATCAAGTGTTGTACAGTGCAAGCACTTTGCTCGCATTTGCTCCTAGAATTAAAAAAATGCGAGTATGAAATATAATATAAGAAGCACCGGTGCGAGCGGACATTTTCCTCATAAATTGTAAAAATTGTTGTTGATGAGCAATTTTTTTGGACAATATATATTACAGTAAATACAACCAATTATGAAATATCTGTACTAACCAGGATTGGAAATTAAGCCCGCCCACTCACCAGAGGCGAGCGGTTAATATTTCAGGCGAGTGAGATTTCTTGAGCAGCAATTTAAGGAAGTCTGTTCTGTAAAATGTGACCACAGACTGTATAAAAATGTTGACGAAGTGATGAATACTTCACCCATTCATGTCTTATGGCTCGTGTACATTGGCAGATGAAGCCTAGACCAGAGTGCCGCCATTGCATATTTGCAACTATTTTGCAACCAATGCAAGTGCGTTAGAGTCCACGACTGCAGGAAAATCCGCCCCGACTGCCTTACATGGTCATTAGACATGTCCACGTCTGGAAAACTGGTATCATTTTCTTTCTCAACGCATTCTGTTAATTTGGTTTCACGTAGTTACTATGACAACCTCAGACTCGTTCTGGTGTGCCCGTGTAACCATGTATGCGCACCAAATTGGAATGAACACATCTTCTTCTGTGGCGTTCAGAAAAAAAATCAGTCTCTGGAGATTAATTTGTTTGGTGTGAAGAAATTTTATAACTTAAAAAAACTGTCCAAAATTGGCCAGGGTAAATTTACAGTTTTGAATGGACTTCAATGGTGAAATTTGCTTTTTGGCACCAGAGGCTGCAATACCTCCGGTAACCACCGGGGTTTGCGAGTTTCAGGGAGAATAGCAATCCTTGGTCCCCTGGGTAGAAGTCATTAGTGAAATCAGCTGACTGTGTTCATGGGTGGAAGAAGCACATGGCAGAACTTTTACTTTCAGAGCCCTGGACTTTCCACCTCTGTTAATAACACATTTTAGTTTGCATTCTAAATTTTGTGGCAGCTCCTAGATTTTTCAGTTTAGGAGCACATGTGCTGAATCAGACCACTGGAATGGCCACACAGCGATCCACCAGAGATAACTACCAGACTCTTTGACAGACATAAAACAGTGTTGGATCTTTCCAGATCATTCCACGATGGCCCCTAGACACATCCTTCATTCTCTCGCCGCCCTCAGACAAGGGAGTAGATACGAAGTGCAGCCAAGTCCGCATTAATCCTTATTAGAGACTGTTAAAACCTGGCACAGCTATGACTCTGTGATTAAAACAAACATTCCGGAAAGCATTGTTCCACATGCGCATCGCGCACATATCTTATATCATTTTCCACTCTTCTATTTATGTTCAGTTTTTAAAATGAACTTTTGGTTTTGTTGGACAGTCGAGGCATCAATATATCTTTGCAAAGGCGACAGAATTGCTGTGTGCTTGGAGCTTCCAAGTAAACTCTTTCACAGGAGTTCATGTCAGGAGTCCATGAGCGAGAAACGGTGCTGCAGAGTTTAATGGGGGAGGAATCTGAGAATGCGAGAATGGGGCGCACCTGCATGAGATTTGTAATCAGGGCACGGGAAATAAAGAATAAATGTGGGAGAAAAGGCTCCAGGGGCGTGTCTAGAAATGTGTTGTGCGGCGGGACGTGGCGTGGGGGGAGGACCGCTGGCTAACGCAGGCTCCTCTACCCCCCCACTCCCCCCAGTTGACACGTGGCAGACGGACGACCCGGACTGGCAGAGTGGATCCCGACGGCAGTGCGAGCGGGATGCCGTAGTGGGGATGTTTTCTTTCTATTTAGGATGTAGCTAGGCTGGGCGGAGTGGCGCCGGTCGATGCTACCTCCCAGGGTTTCTTTCAGTTTATTTTTCCGCTTGTCTGACATGTTTGTGTGCGAGTTTGAGATTTTCCTCCCTCTTGCTAATGCAGAGAAGGGGTTCCCTCAAGCGCAGCGTGGGGCACGGCAGGGACCTGAGGGGTAGGGGAGCTCACCGTGCGCGTGGAATATTGAGTGTGCAGTGTTGAGTCACCCCCTTATGCAGAGTAGTGTTTCTTTGCCGTGTACGTGTGTGTGTGCGTGTGTGAAGTGTGGGGCCTGCTTACCTGCATGGCCTGTGCTGTGGGGAGGAAGGGGAGCGCCTTGGGCGCCACAGCAGGGGGAAGAGGGGTGTGTATTGTGTCTTGTGTAACCCTGTGTGGTTTTATGAATTGTGAAAGACACTTACCTGTCCGTGCTTACCTGTCCGTGCGTCGTCTGGTGGGTGCTGGGAACAGGAAAAAGAGCCTGAATTAAATATGCAAAAATAGGCGCCCCTATGTTATTTTATGAAATTGTGGGAGGAGGTCATGTAAATAGAATACTTTAGCACGCGTAACGTGATTTACTAAGCCCGAAAGCAAGATTGGGAAAGGTATTTGTGGGTGCATTTTAGTACAAATGAAAAGCAGACACATAATTGATTAGATGACGGCGGTCATTGTAGCAAGACACGTTTAGCTAACACACATAGAGCATTTGTGGATAAATACATCATGAACATTCATTTTTAATCATGAAGCAAATCGTGTTACAGAATACAGTAACTAGTATTTGAATATAACAAGCAATACAACATTTATTATAACAAGCAGTGAATAACAAAGCGAATAAAAATTTTATCAAATTAAAACCCATCATCAGATGGAAATATGATTTTATGTGATACAAATGGCACAGGTAGTCCTAGTAAGTAGGCTATAGTTACGATCCTTTCAGTCCTGATAAACATCTGTAACTCCCAGGAGAAAGTAAGAGACATCCAGTGAAACAGTTTGTCTTAAACCGCCAGCTTGTTCAGTGTAACAGTAATCTAAAATAACTGGATTTATATTGTATATATTTTCCCCATTCATTAAATGGTTTTTCAATGGCAACATTGCTGCCAGTATTTTCACCATTATTTTTTTACAGTGTATCCATTCCAAACACACTAAATCCCTCATTTAAACATGGCTGTTTGCAGCTGGAATAATTCACATAATGACTCTTAGTTGATCACCCGCAAAGTATGAAATGTTAGCATTTGCAAATACTTTGGCTGTGCCCGCAAAATAGCACCCCTTAATTGGGATGTTAGTAAATCGTCCACTGTGTCTAGCAAAGATTTATTTAAGGTCAAATTATTTCAAACGGCCATGTATCTGATGAAGAAAATATATTCCACATTCATGTCCCAGGATCTTTAATCAGTCAGAGCAATGCTTTCACTTTCTGGAAAGTGCTGTATGACAATGGATTCTTTTAAGAAGGGGATTGCGTATTTTTTATTTATTCAATTTCAGACTGACAGGGGACATTATTGGTGTCCTTAATGCTGACTGTGTGGTCACCTGCTCACTGAAGCCAAACTATTTTTGAAAGATGAAGAGTTCAATGACAAAACAAAACGTAAATGAGCCAAACCTGCATTATGCTGGAATACATTAGAGTACAAAATTGTTAGAACATAAACGCATATTTTCAGCAAGCATAATTAATCAACATATTGGCTGTGGGGGAAAAAACTGCATACACAGTGGTCCCCATGACCAAGTTTGGAAACCACTGATTTGGAGCGGCTCAATATAATAAAAAGCAACACTTACACTTTTATACGTACACACAGATCATAGAAAAAAGTTAAAACACAAAAGTTGTTATAAAAAAACACAAATACTATTAATACTAATACTATGTATTTATCTCAGGAAGACTTAATGCCAGATGATAAAGCGACAGCACATAACGTCTCTAGACAAGCATGCATTCATTGCCTGAAAACCCTCAGGATAAGTGCTATTGTGGACACATGCCGTTCTGGTTTTGATAGATCTTGCGTGTTTCCCAGAAGGAAGTAGTTTGAAGAGGAAGTTAGCTCTTAAGGGTTTTGTGCTGAATATGGGAAGAATATATCTTTGCATATTATTATAATGATTTAGTTATGGATGAAACCATGATGGTGAAGTTAGGGAATTCTGAGGTAAAACACTGAAAGCTTTTCAGGGAATATGCCTGTGTGTTGTTAAAGGATGATAATTTGAGGGTAGAACCACAAGATGATAATGAACCAGAAAGACATTCAATTCACCGTGGGTCACAAAAACTACTTACAAAACAAAACTCCAAACACAGTGCGGCTCCTACCCCTTCCTCACCACAAGCACATAAAAGCAGATAGCAATGCAAGATAGCTATTTTCCTGATCTGCATAATAAAATCCTGATCGTAGCAATGATGACTATTGTCAGCAGCCCTACAGGGTGGTACACAGTTGGTTATAGAATCACCCAAGGTCGGATAGCTTAATCGAGCATTGCACTCCTTGCCTCATTATGTGCTAGTGACTCGTAGCAG
This sequence comes from Ilyophis sp. 1 JC-2022, assembly GCA_022702515.1. Taxonomy (NCBI): domain Eukaryota; kingdom Metazoa; phylum Chordata; class Actinopteri; order Anguilliformes; family Synaphobranchidae; genus Ilyophis; species Ilyophis sp. 1 JC-2022. Next base: position 119,679,280 of record CM040395.1, on the reverse strand, counting down.
CTGCATGAAAAGCTCAGTCCTCTGGCGCACCGCTTAACACTAGAACGACGAGAACAGTCATTTGACCGCTTTTGGAATTCTGAACTTTAATATCTCCTAGCAGGAGAGTCGCACGGCAGCCTCCTTCCGTGACTTTTCCTAAATATGTCATATATACCTGGTCGTGTTTAAAAATTTCAAAATGGTGGGCTGCCGAGCAAAACCAAGCAGCATTCAGCCAAACGCGTTTGAGAGAACGCGTCTGCACATTCCTGAAATTATCAGAGACGTTACAGTGACAGAAAGGGGCGTACAAATATGATTTGGCGTTCCAAATTTGGAGAAACGGTTTGCTTTAACAAATCCTCCTAAATTGGGTATTTCAAATACTCATGGGGATTAAGCATAACTCTATTGACCTCTAGTCTGTCATTTCCAACAGCCGACCTAGAGACAGTGCTGGAATTAAATGGCTGGGAAAAAGAATTGATAAGATAAGATCTAGCAATTGCTCCATGTATCATTGCCTCTTTTGGACAATATTCCGAGGCTCACACATGCTCCCCCCGCACCAACTCTTTTGCCTCCATCGTAACACTTTCTGCAACCATATGTGAGAAATGTGAGGGCCACAATCATACTTGTGTTTTCTGACAGGGACGCAAATCAGAGATACGCTGAAGTGTTTTTCAGCATATTAATGTACCTGCCACTACTATGTGCCTCTGCTAACAATCTGAATGCTTTTTTTCCCCACTTTTATCAGCTGGAATTTCCGACCTTTCAAAAAATGCAGTTGTAAAACTATTTAGCTAAGCCCTTTAAACGACTGTAACTCACGTATAATAATTTACGGTATATCTGCACCAATGCTTCTACAAAGGCTTTTTACAGCTGAACTTCCATTCGGGTTTGTTTGGCTTGTTCGCGGGATCATGCTGTGTTTTGTACTTTGGGGGAAAAAATGCATGCTTGGGGAAAAGCAGTCTTTTCTGATCTCCAGGTCTGTTATTACAGGATGCTCTAGCTTTCACAAAGCCTACACTTTCCACTCCAGTGCTACGTGCTCACTGTCTGCTCCATAGAATAACGTGATAGCAGTCACGTGCATTGCATTCCACATATTTAGTTTCTGAAACAAACAGCTTGTTGTACTCGCTGTTTACTATCTCCGAACACATCAGTTAACTTTGTTTCCAATTCCATATCTATGAATGAATTGTACGTATATACAATACCGATGATTTGGTGTCATATTATTTAATGTTTAATTAAATGTGAGTGCCATCTTTCAGACGTACAATATACACTTTGTTTCATCTAACTACAAAAGTACCTCTTCCTAAAATGCATCCCAATATTGTGGTAAACATATGCATTCTTTCAATCATTAATTGACCTATGTTGTTAATATTTTTTAATAAAATGTATTTCAATTAATGATATGCAATGTCCTTTCTCCAGATATTTTGAATGTGGGTATTAATAAAATAATTAAGCATTTGTTGAGATAAAAATGAACAGGAAAGAAAACCTGCTCAAAATGTGCTACGACACTGGATTGAAATGGGGCCAGTGTGTTCCTCTGCAGGAGCTGCGGCCCGTGTGGCCTGCTAGTCAGCCGTGCATATTAATTACACAAAGATAAGCTCCACAGAGGAGCTATCACACACAAAAAATGGACAAAAATAACTGCTGCCTAACTAACCATGGTATAGGAACAGAGAGACAGAAACAATAATTAAGAGTAAAACCTAATCTCTAAGGGGCTAGCACACAGGTATGTATTTAGCACACAGGTATTTATATTTAGCCCTTACAATTAAACATTCTGTATTTTTAATATGTAGTGGACTATTATTATTATTATTATTATCATTGGGGGACCAAACATCCTTCACCTGACTCTCTATGCCTGCTTTGAAGACTCCTCTTCTCTGTCTTTGGTGTATACACCGATCAGCCACAACCACTGACAGGTGAAGTGAATAACATTGATTATCTCGTTGTTATTTTGGTTCTGTCCTCTAGCACTTTGAGTTTGAAAGGATAGTGAAGTGCAGACTGTCATCTTTAATTTGAGAGTATTTTCATCCATATCAGATTAACCATTTAGGAATTATAGAACCTTTTGTACATAGTCCCCCCATTTTTGGGCATCAAAAAATATTGGACAGTTTAACACAATGTAAAATAAAGTAATCATTTTTATATTTGGTCGCATATCCTTTGCATGCCATGACTTCCTGATGTCTGTAACCCAACAATATCAAAAGACTCTTGATAGTTTATTTTCTGGTACTCTTACAAGCGATACTATAACATCTCTTTAATATACTGTTGATTATGAAATTATGTGATGATGACAGACATTCACTCTAATAAGTGAGCAGGCAAATAAATTTAATTGACCTATATTCAGAACCTTTTTGAATGGATCTCTATGGGAATTGGGGGTGGTGGGACTAAACTTAGCTCTACATTATGCTGGAACAGTATGGAATACATGATTAAAAAATGGCTGTAAGTCATCAAGGGTCTGAGGTATCAAACAAGCCTCAAACCATCACTCTGCTGCCAGATATGCAGTAGATATGGATAGATCACTTTAAGGGTTGTTTTTTCTGACACATTTTCCTATTGAACTCTATGGAAAAATAAGTCAGGAGAAGAAACTCTTCAATCTGATAAAATAAACTATCTCCTCTATGTGTGTGCCACAGCTTGACCAGCAAACAGAGTTACAGCAAAAATGTGATCATCTTAGACCAAAGTTCAAATTGGAAAGAAATTACTTTCATTCACTGAAGTTGAGCTAACATCTAAAAGGGCCAGTCAGCCTGTTTCTGTATCAAATGCTTGCAGAAGGAAACAACTTACTGTAAGCACATACTGTACAAGTAGTTTCTAAAGATTTCTTAGAAATATTTTTTTTTCACTTTCATTACATATTTTGACAGGAATTCAGCAAACAAACACAACTGTAATTCGCAATACAATATGCTCTGCAGAACTGGTTTCCTGTACTGTATATGTTTCACCACGTTGTTTTCTCTCTGTATTCTTTAAGCAGACATAGAGGCCTTGCATTATCACAATATACAGTAATTGCTACATACCTACAGCTGTACTGTGCGTTCATATTTTACTCAAGCATAATACAATACCCTTAATCAGCGACGATTCATCTCTCCCTTCTGTATGCCTGTAAATCTTCCCATAAAATAATGCATTTGTGTCCTATGATGTTGTGGGTGGATTTTTGTGCACGCCTGCATGTGTGTGTGTGTGTGTGTGTGTGTGTGTGTGTGTGTGCATCTTGTATGTGTCGGTTTTAAAGATGATCAATGGTATTTTGAGGACAGTTGCGCTGTCCGCACCTGAACTTTTAGAATGCGTTTTAATCTCTGGTAAACCAGTTCTTCTCAACCTACCTCTGCTCGAAGCAGAATCTATTATCTTCTTATTTAATGCCCAATATATTTTGCTCATTTCAAATGGGCAAATCTGTGGAAAGTATGGTTTGTTCTGCTAATATTTAATGGTGTTCAGTAGATGAGAGATTGTAGTACATCATGTAGTAGTACAATCATGGCCAGGGCATATCATTAACACAAAAATATTAAGTGAATTGCATGATATTATAATTACAGTATAACCTCAAAGATACAAAACTTTTGGGAATGGCAGTTGCTCTTAAATATCAATAGCTTTGACAGAATACCCCAATTTTATTCAGAATCATTTATTTGAATGGTTACCCATTATTCTTATGTTTAAACAGGTTATCATTGTGTAGCTGTAATAACCAATAATCAAACAGACTATTGGTGGAATCTCACCAGTCAGGCTGTAATCCTTAGGTTCGCATCACTAAGGGTCTACGGCATAATATGAACAACGTAAGTTTAAATGTGAAGGAATTTAATGTGGGCACACATATCTGGGGCATCAGCCCTGATTATATCACATAAATGCTTAACTGCGTTCTAGTTACTCAGAAGGCCATGGCATATGATAGCATTAGTGTCACTTTCCTTAAAACATTGAGTACTCTCTGTGTGGGAACATTGTCTTCATTGTCATTTACTATGACTTCCAGGGATATTGGTGCATGGCTAAAAATGTAGTTTCACATAATCAGCAGAACTCATTATTATTGGAACGCTATATTTCCATTTGTATATCAGCCATTCTTGAGAACTGGGACAAATCATGTCCGACCAAAACATTAAAACAACAAATTAAATCCAAAATGTTCTAGTGAAAGCATACATTTAAGTGTTTTATGGACGAAATAAATATAATTTATTAAATGTTTTGGATAATTTTTTTATTGTGATCAGCATTGTCTCAAACATAACAGGTCAACTCCATCTCCCTTCTAAATCAAAACAAAATAAGAATTGTGGTTTAAAAATTTGTATTTTCTGTAGTGGTTGGAGTGTAGGTTCGGAAAACCAAATGTGACTGACAGAGAATTAGAAAGCGAGTTTAATACAGACTCCCCACAGAAATGGAAACTAACCGCAGGGATAGAAGTTAAACAAAAGATCTGGAACAAAAACCTCCCTGGCATGAGCCAAAATCATAAACAACATCAAAAGAAGGCAAATCTGGAATAAACAGCGAGAATAATAAACCAACAAAAAATAAACCTCACGCACTAACTAGTAGGCGTCGACAAGCGGTATTAAAAAATAAAAAATAAAAAAACCCGAAGAAAACGGGAAAAAGGAAAGAAAGAAAATGCGAACCTGTATCTGTAAACTCTGTAGCGAAAAAGAGTTTAAAACAACACGATACCAGGCAGCCAAAACAAAGAAGGAGAAACTGATAGGTTCTTTCTTTTTCTACCTATCTAACCCTATCTTTGCTAAATCTCTAAACGGACTTGCTGCGTTCTCTATCTTGACAAACCAACAACCCAGTGACCTAAATTCCTAAACTTTTACCGACTTCGTTGTCAACATAACAAATTACAATATAGAAGTGAGGAAATGCGGAAGTCCTAAGCATTTATAGCCGGCGGAAACACAGCCCAGGTGTAAGAAATAATTGTCGGGTGGGAAGCAAACACCGGAACGGAGGCGGAAACGAAACAACGCTCAAAAGGAAAACTAAAAAGAGGAACCGCAGAGGCAGCCAATAACCATGACAATTTTCACTTGCATTAAGAGAAGCAACTGAAAAATAAAATGGCCACTCACTACGGCGATGCCGTAACATTTATATAAAAAATATAACAATGTAACATTTTGTCAACTGTAAAATGTCAATTATTTTATCTGACGGAGTTGATGTCTGTCCTGACGGAGGTCAATTCTCTGTAGTATGAGTCATGCTATTGAAATTAGCTTCAGCTGTAAATTACATTGTTACAGTATGGAACAAATGGTTGGCTAAAGGGCTGAGTCATCAAGGGTCTAAGGTATCAAATGAACCTCAAACCATCACACTGCTGCCAGATATCACTTTAAGGGTTGTTTCTCCTGACTCATTTTTCCATTGATCTCTATGAGATAAGTTGCGGTGACCTATAGCTTTAGGTTTACATTTTTGTCCACGCTACTTGATTATCACAATAACTTAACTAGTTGAAAACAAATAGCTTTTCAAAGTATTTAAGCTACCACATGCTACTGGGAAATGTAGTTAAGGTAGTAGCTCAGTTGCATTTACTTCCGATACTCCCCAACACTGCCTAAAAATATATGCCAGACAACACATTAAGCTTTAAAGATGAAATAATATATTTTATTTGATCTAAAATTACACAATTAACTTTACACATTTTTTTTCACCCACCCGCGACTAATCAGAACATAATATTTTGTAACCCAATGCACCCAATTTGTGGATACAGATTGTATCTCAGATCAGTTCCAAAAGAGGTAAAAAAAACAAAAAACATCTGATAATCTAACCACCTGTCTGGAGGCTTATAGTCTCAGTACAATACTGATAAAGGAAGCTAGAACTTTCTGTTGTCTGTGTAGGCACCCCCTGTGTGGGACTGTGGGAGACAGAAGGTATGTATTTCGCAGGGAAGCACCTGCTCACATATTGATAGATCGCCAGAGCAGTGTAGAGGCTAAGGAGTTTATTCAACCATCACCATTTTCCAACTTCATTTGCATCACATTAACATAATGTTTGCTGAGCATTCTGGTGCTAAATAATAATAATAATAATAATAGTGTCTTGCATTTATATAGAGCCTTCCTCACACTCAAAGCACTTTACAATGCTGAGGATAAACTCACCTCAACCACCACCAATGTGTAGCACCCACCTGGGTGATGCAATGGCAGCCATTTTGCACCAGAATGCTCACAACACAAAAACTGACGTGGAGAAGGAGAGAACTGGGGGATGATTAGGTGGCAGATTGAAAGAGCCAGGTTGAGACACCAGGGAAACCCCTACACTTTGTGATAAGTGTCATGGGATCTTTAATGACCACAGTGAGTCAAGACATGGGTTCAGCGTCTCTTCTGAAAGATGACCTCCTACAGCACAGTGTCCCCATCACTGCACTGGGGCATTGGGGTTTATTGAGCAGAGGGAAGTTCGCCCCTTACTGGCCCATCAACAACACTTCCAGCAGCACGCACACACACGCATACCAGTTCGAATCTTGAAGCCAAAGCCTCTTACAGCAGGGGTGTGATAGTAGCTGGTGGTGACAATTTCTGTGGTAAAATATATTTTTTTAATCTGAGTTATACCATCTTGTTTCTACATGTGGACATTCTAAACTTTCCTCTTTAGAATCCTGGCATTTAACTTTAATTATAATTTTTAAAGGTTCCAACAGTAGTTCTATAATGAAAGAAAACCAAAGCCAACTTTTTAAAGATTGCTTTAAATCACTTTCACACTCCAGTTACTTACATTTTAAAACCTGAACAACTAATAATTAAAATTTAAATTTAAAATGGTCTATCCGGGACCCCAATATATCCTTACCTGTTGCTAGAAGCAATTCAAGATAAGTTAATAAAATATTAAACCAGCATGTAGATGGGCACATTAGCTTTATAAGCACTGAACAAAATAGACATAATAAACCACTAGTGGAGATTTGTACATAATAAACCACTAGTGGAGATTTGTGGTCAGCAAGACTAGTATGAGATCCGTACCTCAATACTCAGAGTAGGCAAAAGCATGTAAATTCATATAACATTACATTACAGGCATTTAGCAGACGCTCTTATCCAGAGCGACTTACACAACTTCTTATTACATTTATCCATTCATACAGCTGGATATATACTGAAGCAATTCAGGTTAAGTACCTTGCTCAAGGGTACAACGGCAGTGTCCTAACTGGGAATCGAACCTGCAACCTTTCGGTTACAAGTCCAGCTCCTTAACCATTATACTACACTGCCGTTTACCAGTTTACAACAAGTTTACCTGAGTCAAATACATATTTGAAATACTTTAACATGTTAGATGCTGGTACATTTTGAACACACTCCTGTAGATCCCTTTGAATTTTCAAAAAATATGCTATTAAAGATACACTATGCAGGATCATTACCTAGAAAATATTATAAAATATTTCTGTAGAATATTTCTGCAATTTCTGTAGAAAGAAAAATGCTGAAATCTTGCTCCTCTGCCTATATTTATTAGTCTAAGATGTGTCCATGACGTTTCTGGGTGTGGCACCCTTTTATTGGTGGGTGTGGCTACAAGGCCTGTGGGGTGGGATCAGGTTTCAGCTGTCAGTTTGTAGCCAACTGGCTAGTGCAATGGTAGAGTGGATGACATCACAAGCCTACAAATGGGTTTGATATAATGAAATAAAATCGTTTTTAAAAACGTTTATCTTTTCACAACCTGGTGTCATTTGTGCCCGGATGAATGATTACAGGCTACAGCTTTAGCGGTTTGTTTTTCAATCTTGGAAACTTGTTTTATGTCATCCACTCTCTCACCAGTAGCCTACACGTTAAAATCTTTAAAACCACTAGGAACATTTAGGTTGCAATGACAGAATCTTCAATTGCAACTGCATTTGTCGGAGAAGGCAGTAGGAAGACGATGAGGCAGATGCAGGGGTTGATGTGGTAGGGGAGCGGATAACTTTTCAAAGGTGTTTATTTTGTTACAGTGATATACTGGATAGGACCCGAATGCAGGACTCAGAGACAGACGGCTGGTTGAACTGCAGGAGACTTTATTTACAAGTAATTGCCCACACAGGGTAGCAGGCAGGAGGTCAGGAACGGGCAGGCTGGACGGGAACGGGCAAGGCAGGCAGGAGAACAGGAGCTAGGCTGGACGGGAACGGGCAGGACAGGTGCAGGAGAAAATGAACTGGACGGGTACACCGGACTGAACACAGGGACGAGGAGCAGGGAACAGGCAGGGAACAACAAAACTGCTGGAAGGTAATAATGACTAGCGCAAGGCAGGGCGCAAGACGATCTGGCACAGAACAAAGAAACGGGTGCTTAAATGCCAGATTAACGACGAGACAATGAAGAACAGGTGAGACGAGGCACATGAGAAAACACAATTCAGATGCAGGGAAGTGGAGACACAAAATGGAGGGAGAGAGGGAAAACACGGAATGGAACACACATAGAAACGGAAAACCAGGAAATCAAGAGAGGCACGGGACGTGACATATTCATTGGTATAACATTGCCTAATTACTGTTACCAACCATATAAAACAATGTTTGTCGCTAAAAATCGTATTTTAATTTTATCTTTGCTTGACATTTTGCTTGCTGCACTGCCTCAAGCGTGTTTCTTGCCCTCAACAGAGGTGAGTGGGTGGGGTTTAGGATGGTGGAGACTGATTATAAACAGAGCACCACAGCAAGGCTAAAAACCCTGCATAGTGCACTTTAAAAACCCAAAATATACTATCTTATGGAGAAAAAAATTTTCTGAATATTTGTAAAAATATATATATTTTTTTGTAGCTCTGTCAGTAATCTGCAGGAGTATTACTTGTGTCTAAAGGGTTAAAACCATTTTTATTCTTTTTTTGAACCAGGTCTGATAAGTACACATCACAAGTATACAAGTGATGTCTCCCTTTATTGTCAGTTTTATTTTCCACTTTGCGCTGCTATCTGATCCCTGTCAGACTTGCTTCCCTCTCTACATTCATCACAACGGAGTTGATGGCCACAGAGCTCGTTTGCCGGATCTCCCGTCCCAAACACAAACAGGCAGCCACGCGCACGCACACACTCGTGCAGTCCTGCCGACAGCAAGACGTCTCCAATTAGGCACAAATCCAGAGCCGTTCTGCTTCGGAAACGGAAGGCGCAATTATAACACATGAAGTGAATCTTGTGTGCGATGGATGCCAACGGGTCTGCCAGGAGCTTTGAGGAGAATGTCTTTTCGTGCATTGAGCAGTTTCTGGGACGCCGCCGGTATCCAAGCGACCCCCGGGTAGCCCTTTCCACTAGAATCGGGAGTGGAATCGTCCCTTCGTCCCATCTGGCGGAATGCTTTATTTCATGTGTGACATTCCAGACCTCTTCTCCCTTCATGTCTTCATAAGTAATCTCAAAACATTTTAAACATGAAAAGAGCTATTGATTCAATAAGGGAGAAGTTGTACTGTTACATAATACCTATGTTTATTGTGGTTTTTGGAAAATATTTCAAATTTTACATGATTGACCTGCAGAGACGGCGGAGGGGTGTCACGATAGGGGAGGTGGGGGTGGGGGGGGGGGGGGGGGGCATAGTGTGACCCTATATCACTAACACTAACAAAAATGTGTTTGAATGAGCAGGACATAATAGTAATAAAATGTTAAAAGTGTGAACATTAACTGCTGCTGTCAATAGCCCTGCTATATATAATGCAAACATGGCAAAAAAAATTCAGCACTCACTTACAAAACTCTTCTTATTCATTTTAGATAGGCAGCATGTCTGTTTGAATGTTTCGACTACAAAGCCTTCATCGTCGGCCGATAAAGCCGATACGTTCAAACGGACACACTGCCTATATAAAATAATTAGCTGCTTTTCCTATTCCATCTTTGTACTTTTTTGAAATGCCAGCATCACCCTGAAGTACCGCAGAGTCGCAGCCAAATGTTGCCATTAACAAAAAAATTAAGTTGTCCTTACACTCCTTCCACTCCAACCTTAGTATTCAAATTCAAATTCATAGTTATCACCTGGCCACTGATCAAACAGTGAGTTTACGATGGTTAGCTTGCACTCATTTAATATTCTAAATACAGCTGTAAGTCATATTCACATAGGATCAGCGCAATATATATCAATAGCAAGGCTATTAAAAATAATTAGTTTTTGCCATACCTTATTAAGGTATCAAGCCATGTAGTGCTAACACTGTGGTATAGATTGTTTGTCCTTCGCACACAGTATTATAGGAAGTATACTAGGAAGTATACACAATTATTATAATGTGAAGTATCAAATAAACCCCATAGGAAGAATTTGCACATGGCTTCTGTAGTCTCTTAATTTCCAGAAGTCAATAGATTTGTATCTTTGAGATGATAAAACATTGATACCAGAGAAACAAAATGGCAAGATGAAAAAACAAAGGTTAGTTGAACAGTGTAAAAAAAACAGGGGTAGTGTTGCTTTGGAATATGCTTGTTTAGTTTCCATAAAATATATTTGTCAAAGTATATATGCAACATGACATCATTTTAATCTAGTTTGGTATTCAGGCAGTCGTTTTGGTTTCTTTAACAGATGTATAAATAGTGCATGCTTTGAGAATGCAAGCAACCTGGCTTTTTATATTCAGAGCATTTGTTGGATATCGCTCCTTTTTGTGTTGTGGCCAACATTACGGGTGTAGTGGAGCATACATTATATGTGAATTTCAGAAGACAGTTGAGTCACAGCGTTATTTAATTTAAAAACTATTCAAGGGCAACGTGCACAGCTTTGAATGAATTAACAAAGGACCTGCATAATACGCCCCGGTAGATGCACTGAAGCAGGAGTTTTTTTGTCAGATCAAGTGCGAGTACCAAGTACTCAGGTTTGGGTACTTGCCGATTACAAGAACTTTTAATAATAGTGCATTTTTCTGTGACCATAAAAGTGAGAGCGCTGGTTTTGAAGACCCTGGAGAGTGTATTATTTTTCTGAGATTTTTGTGTTCACTGCTTTGCCAATAAGAAAACAAAACACACACTGAGTTCCAATAAAACTTAACATGGAACTGCCACTGATTTCCAATAAACAAACATGGAACTGTCACTCAGTTCAAATGAAATATAACGTGGAATTGTAACCAAGTTTGAGTAAAACAGTCACAGTAAAAGCTGTGACCAATTTTGGGTAGAATAGATTATGAAACTCAATTTTCAATAAAATGTTGCCTATAGGCCTATATAGTACTTGCTATGTTGTTTTCCTGTGTTTTTTTTTTTTTCAATCAAAAACTTATTAGACACAAAAGCCACCCAGACACACACGCATACCACACAAACAAACACGCATGCAGGCAGGCACGCACACGCACACACACACACACACACACGCACACACACACAGCAGTGTTTCCCCTAGGATTTTTTCCAGCAACGGTGAGGGTTAATAGCTTTGCCTTACATCAGAATCTGGACAGGATTTTTACAGGGGAAGGAGGACTAATGCAGTCTATAACAGAGCAAGCAAGTAATTTCAGTCCAGATTTCATGGATGACGCGTGAAATGAACTCAATCAAAATGAGTTTGTCTCACAACCCAAATACCCAATATATTGGGATATGCAACATTAGCTAGAATAGCTAGATTGACTTTGGTTGCATTTAGCCAGTTATTTTAGATGAACTAAATATATATTTTCAATGCTAAGACATTTAGCGAACTAAATTACAAAAATAACTTCACTTTTAAAAATGTTGTTCATAAATGTAAATTACAGTCAGACATAATCAACTAGCTCTTCTACCACCTTATTTTTGTATTTCTCGTCAACTTTAGAGATTGACAGATCAGCCACCTCACAAAACAAATGCTCCCACCTCGCATTTGTTTTTTCTTCACACAGGAAAAACTGAGCACGATGTTCGTTCTGTCCATGATCGCCGCTATGATGTGCAAGTCTATGTCTGGGCTCCAAAAAGCTTGCATCATCGGGTAGGCTGTGCATTGACGCAAATAGTGACGAATGTTTGCAGTCTCCCTTGCCTTTATCGTCTTTCGTTATCTTATAGTACTTCCAAACGGCAACATATTTTCACTTTTTTTTTTTGCTTCAACTCGATGCTGCAACTCAACGTTGTCGGCATCGGCTCTGGCTATCAGAGCATTGTTATGAGTACGAGTACATTTGCACAATGTGGGAACCGATACCAGTATCGGTATCGGTGCATCCCTACGCCCCAGAGATCAACACAACAGTGCTGGTTACTTAATCTTTCAGCAGAGTAAGTAGTGGTTTTACATGGTTATTTTAAAACCAGTCTGTCTGCAACAACTAGTTTTTCAACAATGTATTTGATGTCATTTGTGAACTTTCACCGAAAACAGTGAGCAGTTGGCAGAAGTCAGAGCAATTTAAGGTGACATCACCGACAATGGATATACATTATGCATACTACTATTGCCTGAATTGATTCAGCATTGTAATTATAACATGTTTTCAACGTGTGAAAGTTCAGAGCAAGGACACAGCATTAGTTGTGCCCTGTTTCCATACTACCTGAACATGTTTGAAGAGGAGCCCAGCAAACAGCGGACGTCCCAGGGACGTCCCCTCAAAGTTATGATGCGACGTTCCCTAGGGATGTCCTAAAAACATTGCTTGGACGTTATTACCCTGTAGGCATTTTTGCCCATGCGACCGTCTATGTAACGTTGTTTTCTGGTTGTTTGATTGTTTATCAGTCATGATCAAAAATAACCGGTTTCCACAATGTCTGAAATGTATGAACTGAACAAAAAGACCAACTTGCATTGTCACTTGGTAACGTTATCAGGACAATTGAAAAATTAAGCTAGCCAGCCACTCGCTTTCGCTCTCAATACGAGAAAATTAATGATAGACTTCCTGGTGGAGTCGAGAGAAAACGTTTCCAACCCACTATCCGTTTCATTCATTAAACATTCAGCTTACAGTACATGTTAGCTTTCTAACTAGAGCCAGCTCTCGGCTGCTGTGCTGTTAATGGGTGGAGAGAAAACAACATCAGAAGTGGTTTTGCATTGCGGTACATCGAGACAATCGCACTGTAAATTAAAATGAATATATTTAGCCTATATCACGGATTTTGTGAATGCTTATTTCAACCCAAATTGTTTAACATTCAACTCGCAATTAATCCACACTTTGCACTTTTAATGTAAAGTAACATACGCAAGTATATCAATAGCATACAGGAGACCTTCCTGATCTAGAACAATACATTAGCAAAATATATTTATAAACATTAAGTCACAGTTTGTTTTTATAATGCTGAATTTGATTTGTGTTGATCACTCCTGTTAGTGGCTATCTCAATTAATTAAATCTCTGGCAGCTAGCTTGCTGTGCCGAATTAGTGCCTCTCTCCCGCTTTCGTTTCCCCCCCCCCCCCCGAATCCGAATATTAACGAGCAACTTTGGGTCCAACGCATTATTCGTACTTTCCCGAATAGGGTATTTGGCTCCGGATACACCCCTAGTAGAAACCAGACATTATACTGCCATCATTAAAATACGTGGTAGCAACATGTCCTTTGAGTTGCATTTGGATCATTGTGAAAAAGTAAAAAATGAGACAGTGGAATGTATTTTACATATGTATTCTACCTGTGAATCTTTCTCAAAAGTGCCAAAGCTTTAATGCTATTATTTTACGTCGTAAACTTTTGCTCATAAATGTCGGTAGCTACTCAAGATACAACTCAACGTAGGAACCAGGACATATGTTAGATAACGTGATTATACAATCTCATACAAGTTGTATCAGGATAACTGCTTAATGGTTTAAAAAGAACACCAATAACAACGCCTTTTTCCTTATCAAAAAAGGAGCATTAAAGGTGCAGTAGGTGAGATTTTTTCTATATAATTTTGGGAAAATTATTAAATTTACTCATTCGATTCCAGCAGCTATCAATAAATCAAGTGTTCTGGGGAAAAAATCTGGTTTCTGTGAGTGTCCTGGGCTCTGTATTAGGCTGTCAAAAAATCTGAACCCGGTCTTCTAAAAACCAAGTAATCAGGGCTAGCTATGTAGCTACCAATCAGGACAACTATCTACAAGCAAAATATCCTCCCCGTAGAATAAACCCCTCCCTGTCTGCCTCTCTCCACACGTGCACTGGAGCATCATTTGGTGGGAGGGGCTTAAGAGAGAGATAGAAGGGAGAAGAGCAAAAGGGGGAAGTCTTTTTGTCTTGTATATTTTCAAACTTGCCTACTGCAGCTTTAAGAGAGAGAATAACAGCTTAGATGCATGAAATACATTTTCCTTCCAATACCATATCATCATCGCCGCTGTTGTTGTTATTGTTGTGATGTATTCCTCTTTCCATGTAAGAAACAATTATAAGCGCATTTTAAATTCTGGGAATTGAGTTCGCAATGACTCGATTTTGTACAACTCTGCAAATGACAACGTCAATTCTGACTCTTGCTCCACACGAAGAAAGAGCATGCCAATCTTTAAATAAATCATAAACTATTTATTTATCATAATAAATCTTTATCTATTTTATTCTAGCTATGGCCAGGTGTCGACCCGGGGACTCGTTAAGCAACCGCTAGAAAACATTTTAATTCATAGTAGGCCTACTTACACTGTTGTTCAAATTCCAAATGCATAAAAAATAAAGATTTTTTTTTTTTTAAAGATTATGCGTTAGCCTATAATCAAATCAATAAATTAAAGTAGCTAGGCCTATCATACTCCCACAGAAGATGCACATCTTAACAAGTTATAAATATCAACAAGCATAGGCAGATATTCAGGTTCAGATATTCAAATCAAATGATTCCACAGAAGCAATTATCAGAGAGCGATCTACAGAGGAAAGCAAATGTAACATAACACAGGGTTTGTACATGCTATGCTTTTCACATGTAAGAATGTTCTTTTCACATTAAATAAAAAAATGTATTGCAATGGCAAAGAAATTGAACAATATTAATTGTTACATTTTTTAATTATACTTTGCCTAAACAGAGGTCAGACATGGTCCGGTACTTGCTAGCACCAAAAAATGTACACAAAGGAAGCATTTTGGACCCAAATGCAAGACTCTGAGACAGAAACTCCACTTGCCTTATTGGAGGCAAGACTACCCACACAGGGCAGCAAACAGGCAAAAGCAAAGTCCAGGGACAGGCAGGGGTCAGAACCGGGGAATCCGTCCGAGCAGGAGATCAGGAAGGTGAAGGGCAGGAGCAGGGCTGGATGGGAACGGGCTGGACAGGAGCAGACGAATTGGACGGGTATACAGGACTGAACACAGGGTCGAGGAGCACGCAGGAAACAAACTGCTGGAAGGTCATTTTTATTTTCTTTAAATACATTTTATTGTATCTATTCTTTATTTACATTATACATATTTTACAGAACTTTCAAAACAATACATTTAAACAAACAATCAAAACTTTCTGTACAAATAAGTTTAACCAAGCAGTCAAAACGTCACAATCAAGGCTAACACAAAACACTTCTTCCAGCAATCAAATCAACCAATCAAGCAAATGGATCAAATTAGATCTATTCCTATTTACATGCTTATTTACACATTTATTTTACAATATCTTTTCTGTTACAGTCACTTTACATATCCCCATACAATCCATCCAAAACAAGTACTTTTGAACATTCCAAAAATATTCCCCACCCCAAACCATCAAACCTTCCAGGACAATACATTTCAACAAGCAGTCAAACTAAACAATCAAGCCAGACATATACAGACCTGCTTTTTTGTCGACGTCGGCACCTTCATTAGCGCCTTCTCCGCCCCCTGGCTGCCCGTCAGGGACTCCAAAGCCTTCAACGCCGCTGCTGTGACCATCCCCATATTCGCCTTCGGCACATTAAGAAGCAGATTTTCCACAAAGAAAGATGCTTCCTCCTGCCGCTCCTTCCCCTCCTCTGGTTGCTCCCCCTGCCAGGCCGGGCCCTCGTCTGGCGCTGGCTTGGCTTTATGGCAGGTCTTTATAAGGTGCCCTGTCTCCCCACACCCATGGCAGGCCTTGGGGACAGGCCAGTTTTTGGCCTCATGGCCCTCCACTCCGCAGCGGCGACACTTCCTGGGGCCACACGCCTGCTCACTGTGCCCATGCACTTAAATTGAGGCTGCCTGGAGTAAAGCACGTAGCCCCTGTCGGCTCCGATGCTAAAACAGTCTGGGGGGTGAAGGAAGCCCTCAAAGCCCTCCACTTTTGTGCCACAAAAACGAGCGTTTTGCTTTCAAGGGGTTATGGTTGTGGGTGTGTGTGGTGAATGTGTTTTGGGGGGTGGGGGGGGGGGGGGGATTGGGGCAGTGGGGGAGTGGGTGGGGGTGAGGGGGTTATGGTTGTGGACGTATGGGTGAATGGGTGTGTGTATGGAGACGGTTTTCATCTGCTGGATGAACATAATATAGTTTTACCCATTAATTTCCTATGGTGGTCACCACAGGTGTGTAACAAAGTTGAATAAACCACTTAAAATTTAATGAAAGTGGTGATCAGTTTTTTTTACATGTTCAAATGTCTAGTGTGGAGGATAACCTACAGTCTTGAGACAAGCAGATGAAAAATACAATATTTATGGTTTAGGAAAGTTGTAAATCGGTCAGATTTGACCCGAACACAATAGGAGGGTTAAGCCATTTTCCAAGTTCCTGTAATGCTCACACCTGGAGTTAGAAAGCTTTAAAGCTTTCTAACACAGAAAATAACATTTCTAAGGAAATTGTACAGCGAAGTGACAGCACAATCTAATAGCAGCTAGATAAATTTGCTATTTGTGTCTGAGATTATTTGTTCGCTGCTAGATCAATTTTCTTTGCAACCGAATCGAATACAAAACATATAATGGATTAATGCTTTAGTGACCCCTGGGGTAGGAAGCAAACCACCTAAGAGCCGTGCCATAGCTCCTGAAGGCCGTCCGGAAAGACAACAGAAGGTGGAGGTCAACCGTGCCGATTGCTGCACAGATGTCTAGGATGATCAGGATGGAGGAGAGAAAAGTTGCCTTTGTAGAGAACAGCTCATGACTGACAGCACAAACGGGTTTGCACGAACATTGTTTTGGGGTGAAATAGATATTGTTCAATGGAGAGAAGGAATCATTGTGTGAATGAAACATATCAGATGATGTAATTGCCAGGAAAATTAAGGGGAATAAGAAGAAAATCAGAAGAAATAAGCAAAATAATCTTAGTTATGTGACGTTATCTGAAGCTGTATCTCAGTTCTGTGTGTTTGCAATATGTTAGAGAGTGCAGAATGTATAAGGAAGGATCATTGCACTTATTCCTGGAGGAAAACCCTGAAAAATGCCAAACTGTGTTGTATAGGTATAGGGCATTGTGCAACTTTGCTTATGGGTACATCAGCAGATAACTACCCAAGGTTCTTCCGGTTACAGTTCCTCTGTGTTCTGTATTTTCTCCTTTGAAAACAAAATAATTGAGCTAAATTGCACAATTACTCAAAAAGAAACCCATTTGATAAAATGCTGACCATTTTGCCTATATGTTTGTGTTAATTGTCTCAATGGGTGATTCTCATCTGCATCCAACCATTTACCAGTAATTCAGCTTGCTTCTCTTTTAAGGGGTCGGGGGGCTATTTTTATTTCCATATCGGATTTTTGAGCGTACCAGAGGTGCCTGCAAATTAAAAGCTTTAAAAAAATAACTTTTCCTTTATTTTAACAAATTTTAACTTGTGACAGTTTGTATTCCCTTCAGTAAAACAGCTATTGATATTTTACTCACTAATGGTGGATAATTAAAGTAATTTATTTTTCATTCATTACTGAAATTTTAATGAGGTGTTTAGAAGGTAAGAAAAAAAACTGCAGGAGTTTATTATTGTTTCTTCCACTGTGAATTGCTACGCCTTTCTTGTGCCAGACCTGCACTGCATTTGAAATACTAAGCAGCACCTGGGACAGATGGCAAGTTGAGAAGCTTGTTTGGGAACTGCAGCATTGAGCTCTACCAAACAGTTATTTCACTTTTTAAATTCTGTTAGAGATTTTTAGAGGCTGCTTGCAACAAAGGGTAACCAAAAAATGTCATAACATTTATAGAGCAACCGAGTGTGCGTCATACTCTAATAAATACAATCTAATTTGAATAAATTAAAAAGAGAAATAAACAAGAGGAAAATCAACTATGCAATTCAAAGGTATAATAAACTGATAATATGGTAATGCAAAATGGAAAAAAGTAACACGATCAATGAAAACGTTGCAGTCTGTGCCATCACTTCACAGGGTTTCACTAACGGGAAGGGCAGGATTAAATTGGTGTCAAGCATGTATGAATTGCTTTGTATCTGGGATTCAGAGTCTCCCAGTTAGACAGGAAGTGGTGACAGTTCGTCGCAGAGCTGTTTTCATAACTAGGCCCAAACTTGACTTCAGCTCATTAATATGTACCTTAATTGACTGCTTGTTATATCCACACTGCAGGATTTAGACTGAAACACAGTTTTCCATTGCAGAGTTTATGATTAAAGCTCAGCCCCCCCAAACCCCACAGCACACAGCTCAATAAAGTTAAGATTAATTTAGCTCAAACTCAAAACACAGTATTCATTTAACCAAGCACTGTCATCCAGATTTCAAATGTTTCCCTTGATCAGCTGCCGTGAAATTACTTGTAATTTTTCAGTGCTGAATTCATCTGTTAGATTTATTCAGTAGGTTACTTCCCCTTATTTTTTTTTACTGTTTATTTAAATGGGTTCTCTGTAAGTTCAGAGAGACTTAAACATAACCCATTATCACAAGTCTTCCTATAAATAATGAATAGAAAAGACATACACGCGTTGAAAATAAAAAGTTAATGTGAAAGGTAATGGGCTTTCAACTGCATTCCTATAGCATAGATATTGTATTTTGAAGCCTCACATATGCCGGGTACTGACTAAAGTCCAGGCTGGGGCAGCATGTTAAGTCATCATTAGCTGCATGTTCAATTAAAAATACATTTTCAAATTCAAGACAAAAAGCAACGAGGAAACATCTGTCTTTGTGTGTGTGTTTTCAGTGAGCACATTATCTGTGACCCACCCCAAATCAAAATGTAGCATTTGTCATAATATACAAATATATTTTTCACATGAGAGCCAACTTTGCCACTCCAATGACCCACCAGTGGGTCCCACCCCTCATTTTGGCAACTCTTTTTAAAAAGTTTTAAACTACCGTTTTTATTGCACTACAGTTACAGCAGTCTAGCTATAAACCTACTGAAATATGTCTTGCCAGCCTCATTTAGTCTATAAGTAAAAATCAGAACTTGTAATGCCAATATATTAATAATAAAGTAACCTATATATGCATATGAATACATATTTATATAAAACTTTTTTTGTTACCAGTGCATCCTTGGAGGCTGCAAAGTATGTGGCACTTACTCGCAATAATTGCAATGATACAGCCAGCAGCTCCAAGCCACATAGTGGCTTTAAAATACAAATACAAAACACAGGTCTGAGAGGAATTTATAATGAATTCAACTGACTGTGGAGACTGGCATAGTACTGTATTACTGTTTCACAGCTTGGACCTCAGAGCCACAAGGCAGGTTGTGTCAAGTTAGTGGTAACCAAGAGAACAGCACACATACGAACTGACTTATTGCTTTGTGGAGATTTGCTAAAACTGAGTTTTCATATGGTCACACAGCTTGTGTGAAATTGCTCCCCCTGTGAATTAGTGCCAGCAAATGTCACTTTCACCATGGGAGCCATGTCTTTACTCAACAGGCAGGACCTGTCTATTCCTAAGAGGTCAGTTCTCTGGAGAAAAGACCTGGCACCACCCCCCCCCCCCCCTATGCCTCCCTCCATCCATTCTCCTCTTCATCTTGTTGTCATGGCTACAAGTTTGCTGTTTTGACACATTTCCTGTTGTCATATTTATTGTGAAAAATATGACAACAGGAAATGTGTCAAAACAGCAAACTTGAAAAATGTATGTAATAAGTATCATATTCTTTGATAATATGGGTACCCTGGGTATTTGAGTATTATACCACGATACTTCAGCTGCCAACAATAAAGGTCGCCATTTTGAGCATGCATCGCAGGTTTCAAGTTTGTGCGAGTTAAAAAAAAAAATACATTGTTGCATTCACATCAGGCTTATTTTTTGGAAGTTTTGAAGAGAATTGGACAGACGGAGAGGCCATCCGCAATTCCTGTCAGCACAGTCTCAGCACTGTGGAATCTATCTGTCATCAGAGCCAGGCCATTTTAACCTTTCCCGAATGGATAACAACCAAACCCATCAGTGCCAAGCGTCCACATCACGACCAAGCAGATCAAACTGACAGATGGACAGTGAAGTACTTGAGGGGAAAAAAGAAACATTACGGAGATGTGCAGAAAATTTGGAGTATCTGTAATCTGTAAGAGGCTTTGGCTTTAAGATTCGCTGGTGTGCGTGTGTGTGTGTGTGTTTATGCCTGTGTGTTATGAGTGGGTGTATGGAAGGAAAGAGAATGTATAAGAGGACAGTGATCAAAGGATAGAATGAATAAAAAGAGGGGCAGGATAGAGAGAGGGGAAGACTGGCATTGGGGCTATTTGGAATTCTGTTCATTCAGTGTCTGATCTATTCATTTCTTTCATTATTTTCTTCTCATATCTTTTTAATTTATGGCTGTGAAATACTGGTGAAAAGCAGAAGCACACACCCATGCACAGTGAAATTGTTTCACCCTTTGCTCAAATCTAGTCATTCTGACAGAATCAAGCTTTGTCCTCAAATTGTCCCTGTACATCTCAGCTTCCAAGCAATCACCTGACAATATGTTATTGTAGTTAGAATTATCTAATGCTTTCTCTTGTCATGTGTTTTTATGGACTTTCTCTTTCTATGTGTATGTGGAAAGAATATGTGGGAAAAAAACAAGTACACTTCAATGGAACGTGGCAGGCCTTGACAGGCATTCTGACAATGAGTACAGTATAATGATTTTTGGAGTGGTCTTATCCCTGGAAATAACTTCATATAGTGCGGTTTTAGACTAAACATATATATTCAAACTTGTTGTATTTTGTCCATAGGTGTCCACATTGCTTCTATTGTTGATAATCAAACACACACACACACACACACGCACAAGTGGCACTGGCAACTGATGGTCTTACTCAGAGCAACATACACAACTTTATACTTTCTTAGATAATTTGCATTTATACAGCTGAGTATACAGTATACTGGCTTAATCCAACCTTTCCCTTTCACAAGGGTACAACGGCAGTGTCTTACTCAGGAATCAAACCGGCAACCTTTCGGTTATAAGCTCCGTTTCTTACCCATTATACTACACTACCGGGCCATTTTTCACAGGCTCATAAATTCAAGTTTTATTTCAAAACAAATGACTCTATAGAAAGACTTGCACAGCCTTGATATTAGCTTTATTTTGCTTGCCAAGGGTTGACCTACAGTATGACACTGTGAAATGCTTTATGGGACTGTGGAACTTGAGAGATGTTGTTTTCAGCAGGTACAGTGTCTGTAACTTCTCTTGATAGCTAATAAATGTCCCCATAAGTGAAAATAAAGATAATCGACTCTGGGGAAGCTAGGGAAGGTTATTAGAAGATTTCTCAACACTTCCAGCTAGGAATCACCACTGCTATAAGCATCATTAACCTCTTTGTGCAGATGCCTAGTGGTCATGGCGCTGGCGGGAAGATTTTGCTCTGAGACATTTGTTGCTTCTGCAGCCAAACTATGAGTGCAAACCACATGTGTTTTATCTTTGTTGGTCACGATTCTTGACCACTCTGCCAAATACGGAGTTTCTAAGTGTCACTATTTTCCGTAGCAAGTCCATTTAACGAGCAACCCCCCACCCAGTTTATACCTACCCGTGCATGACATAGCGCCTATGTGTGAGTTCATAAATATATTTATTCATCATATAAAATTAGAATTCCATCATAATAACAAGATAAATCCAACAATAGCCTGATCGTATGCAAAAAAAGCTGTGAAAAGCCCTGCTCACTCAAATGCTAAATAAATATTGTCTCATAATAGCACGTCATTCTACTACGAATATCTGCTACTAAATATGAAATAAATATACAGTCCTACCATTGGTTTTACACATTGAGATGGTCATTTATTGTCTGGTGCAATCCGTGAAATATACAACACTTTATCCCGCTATTATACTATCTGAAACGTCAACTCGTAATACCCCATGCCCTGCAAGCCTGTCTTATTCATTACAGTTAATTCTGTATTAATTGTTAGCTCTTTTATCCAATAGAGTACATTATAACCTTAGCATTGGGATATGCAATGTCTTATTGGGTGCTTTGAACAATTAATTACAGCCCAACATAACAGCAGTTTTAGTTTTAACGGTCTAGTATTGCGCATTCTCCGATGGGAGTTTTCCCTTCCCGATATGTAGTAGTAGTAGTAGTAGTACTGGTTTTAATATGCGGTTGGTCTTGCTGGCTACATATGTATGTTAGTTTTTCCACTCTAACACTGTCTTGTCATATATGATTGGTAGGCCCAGGGGTGTCGCTCGAGCCCCGAATGTTTTGAGCCTAGCCCCAAATATTTTTGGTCTGTAAAAGGTTTGTGTTGTTCTGCCCAGGAGCTGATTTTAATGTACTGCAGCAGGGGTGAACTTTAGTTGTACTTTCAATTGTTATTGGGGGTGCATTAAAGCGCTACACAAGCACTGTACTTTCATTTAGATAGCATTGCGCACTGTAGGCTATAGCATAATCATAGAATGTAAAAAACAAATGAGTCTCCTTGGCTTTTTTTTAGAGGAGAAGAAAAGGTAACAAAGAAATAGGCCAACAATTTAAATTGCATCTAAAAAGCGATTATGCAGAAATATTATTCCCCACATGGCAGATAATGTGAATGCATTCATATTGGCAAGCTAGCACAGCTAAACTTAAATTCTGGTTATCTTTACTCATCCTCTTTCTGATGCACAGGTTGTTCACTATCTTTCTACACACATACCTTTCTGACACACTTGGAAGTTGGAACTATTAATATTATATTCCCTCACAAGATGGCATGGAGTGTTAAATGATAGAAATTATTATAAATTAAGATTATTGGCTTGAACCATGATAAAAACAAGACTGTTGGAAGGCCCTCCTACTACACAAATGTTTGCATCTGTTGCAAACTGTAATGTTGTGGTGTTTGTCAGTTTTGACTCTTGTTTGGGGTAGGCTATTCATAGTATAGTATTGCCACTATTATTCAGTCCCTCCAGAATTTTGCGATGTCGCGATCGCAACTATTAACGCAAAATCAACGAAATTGCAAGAGCTTGCATTTTTTTCCAATCATTGCAACTTTCCCGTGAAAAATTGCCAAATTTTTGTGTTACTACCCCGGCTCGAAGGGGCCGCAACACAAATGATTTCAAACACAAATAGGCAACTTCAAAATGTTTTTATTAAAATATTTATTTCGTCAGTTTCCCCATCATTACTGAGGGTAAAAATGGTTTCATAATAAAAGCGTGTTTGGGGTCTAGGCTAGGCTACAGATATTCCATGAGCACAAACAGAATTACTCCACATTAACTGTGATTTTCAGGTCCAAATAAATAAGTTTCACATTTCAATTTACAAATGAAACAAAACATTTTTGTTATATTGAGCCTTTTTTGTATGGTTACTCAGAACACAAGCTCCACAATATTTTCAGTTATGTTACACAATACTGTGCATATATTAGCCTACATATGATTTGTTTATTGAATTACATATATATTGTTGAAATCACTATTTTTATTTGCAACTTTCACCAGTTACCGCAACTTCATCGCAACAAACACACACAAAAGCTGCTGCGAAATCAAGCATTTTAGGCCGCAACATTCACAAAAAAAATTAGCAAAAAAGCTTTTTACCCAGTTTTGTACACAGTATGAAACTGGTCTGACAATAAACATCTTGAATCTTGAATCTATTCTCATTGTGCGTTTTGCCGTACAATGTGGTGCAAGGCCACAGCTCATTTGGCCATGCTTGTCATTTAATGTTATTTGATTACAGTCACTGTTGTTTGCCACCAAGATGTAGTCTGCGATCGAATACTATGAATTGCTTAGTAATACAGTCAGCCTTGAGATTATAATGTAATGTCTTGTCAGTCTTTAACAGTCTTTAACATTGTCATAGTTTAATCAAATGAAGAACATTGTATTAATTTAAAGGAAAGCAATGTCAAAATATATATTTTTTATTAGGCAGATTAATGTTTAAGTTTAGTGTTTTTAAGTTTAGTTCTTAATGTTTAAGTTTATTTAATGGTTTTCGGGTAGCACAGACAGCACAGCCAGTGACAGTGCAGATCCGTTGCAGCCAGCAGAGCCAGGATTAATTATGAAAAAAGATAAAGTGTGTGTGTGTGTGTGAGAGAGAGAAAGAGAGAGAGAGATATTTTGATGAGATTAACAATTTAATTATGGCCTTATAATCACTATTGTTGATACCAAAACACGAGTGCTCATTTCTGTATGATGGAAAGGAATTTGAAATTTGCAATTAGGCAGACCAACAGTATGTTGTACCTTGCAAAAATGACTCACTGGGTCATCCTTCTCAGAATTGTTATATTAGAGATGGAAAAGTCGATCAACAAGAGAGGATGTGAAATAAATTAGACAAAAAAGACAGAAATAGAGGAAAAACCATAATGGACCAGGAGGAAATACCAGAATGCCCCCGGACCCCCTTACAAAGTCTGAGGAAATCTCCAGATGTATTGGGCTAAGCCCCAGATGTTTTCAGGTCCTAGAAAAGCCCCTGG
Source organism: Ilyophis sp. 1 JC-2022 (assembly GCA_022702515.1). NCBI lineage: Eukaryota > Metazoa > Chordata > Actinopteri > Anguilliformes > Synaphobranchidae > Ilyophis > Ilyophis sp. 1 JC-2022. The sequence goes on along the minus strand of CM040395.1, from coordinate 119,654,322 downwards.
GTAGGCCTATTGTTATTTTTGCATTTTGAGTGCATTTCACATACTGTAGTGCAATCATTCATTTTATGTTTGATGTTGGCGACTGATTTTCATTGAAGATAGAACATTTGGCAGCATTTTGCAGGTGGTGGAATACTATTTTATTTTCATGTATCGTACATAATATAGACTATGGCGTATATACTTGTCAATGCTGATTCCTATCTACTGTGCACTGATATGTGGTAGATTAATAAAAAAAATTCCCAAGGCAAAGGTATACATACTGTAGAGTACAGGTAAAAGTGATGTTTTATTGAGGTACAAGAATTAATGATTAGGCTACGTATTTAGGTGTATGTAACACTGATGTCAATGTTTTCATTTTAAACTATCCGAAGGGGCAAATGTATATGCTTTATAGTGGACAAAACAAATTGTATTCATTGTATGACATGTTTTGCATAGGGTTTTGGACCCATGGATATCTACCCCCCTAGTATGCAACACAAAACGTAGATGAGGCAGAAACATTTTGGAACAAAGTGCTGCGGACTGATGAAATACAAATTTCACTCTTTGACCATAACCACCAAAGATACATTTGGGAAAAAAACGGGGAAATTTTACCAGGTGTGTGGGTGGATCTATTATGCTTTCGGGTTGTGTGGCAGCTGGAAATATTGTGTGGGTGGATGGCAGAATGGATTCAACTTAATATCAACAAATCCTAGAAGCTAATGTCTCAGAGTCAATGAAAAAATTGAGGCTGAAAAAAAGTTGGATAGTTCAACAAGACAATTCTTTAATTATTTTTACTTTTGTTCTTAAAGCACAACTGAACTTTGGTAGAACTTTGGTTTGTGTAGTTACCTGGCCATGATATGAGTCCAAATGGTGGCTAAATATGTTTGTTAGTTGCTCTGTACTCCCCTGGGGTGATAATCCAGAATAGGGTATTTGTCGCTCTCCATTCACTTCTATAGGGCAGCTAAAATGGTCTCAAAAAGCTAAAATTGTCTCAAAATGACACTTCTGGCCTACGAACTAGAACGAAGTGGATTCTGTCAATAAAAACAATAACCAGTCCTTGTACACAGTGCGTGCTAAATTGGCAGTGTTTTAAGTATACTGCGAATGCTAAAGTTGTTCAAAAGTAGAACTTACGTTGTACTTCAAGAGCAGTCTGTATGTTAAAATGAGACGCCTTTTAGTCTATTTAAGTGCACTAATAAAAAGTGTGATTTGTGGGTATTTGAAATACACTTGTAGTACAACTTTATTATCAGTGCATTGGAAAGACACTTTAAATGTATTATGGTTAGGTTGATAGTAAGCTATAATTGTATTTACAGTTACAATTCATGCAACGCACAGATATGCGCCGTCATATTATAAACTGTTCTATATAAGTGCATATGAGTTCTATTTATACTATATAGAGAAAATTAACTTTTAAGTTATATCCTGTTAAACTATGTACAGTATTATGCATTATAGAAGTGTGCCTCACTGCCACCAATATGTCACTATCACATTTCACATGCATTTTTAAACCATTTTCTGGTACTATTCTGTTCCATGACAAATATACTTTAAGTAGGAAAAAAAAACACAACTTTATTAAGACCTATTACTGCTCAATCATCCAAGAACTGCATTTCTAGCATTTTAGTAGCATCAAATGGAGAAGACAAATAATAATGATAACTAGATTAACAATTCCTAATTGTAGGTGTGGTTGCTTCACAAATATAAATGGCTGGAAATGGCATATAAAGATGGTAATATTGAATAGCGTGAGGTGGAAATGGTACGAACTGTTAATGCGGTATAAAGGGATCTGTCATGGATCTTGCCTTTCTTCCCTTATCTCCGCTTCGATTTATTCGTTTTTATCGTTTACCGGTAATCTATCGGATTTTCCTGTGTTCCGCCACGGGTTTTGCTTTCACCTCGTCATTAGTGAGTTCACCTGGCAGTTATTTCCGCTCACTATTTATACCCCGCTTCCGGCCTCTATCATTGCTTCCATGTTATTTCACATAACATTCGAGCCGGTAAAAAAAGGGTATAGGAAGTTGTATTGCTATCGACCGCTTTGATTATCAACGCGGGACTTGTTAGCAGTACAACCTTAGAAAGAAAGCAGTTCTCTTTAATACGCTCTTATTTCAGAGCAGAGGTTTTCGTTTTCTTTTGTTTTCTACTCTAACCTACGAATGTCTCACCCAAAGTTTTTGGGGTCTTTTCAGTTCTCTGTTTCTTTTGTTTCACTCCACAAACGGGAGTTAGATAAGCGTTATTGCTTATTTCTTTGTTTTGCTCGATTATCGAGCTCCTCGTTTTTATTGCGAGGTTTGTGTTCTTTTATTTTATTCGTTTCTCCACTACGGATCATTGTCCATTCCAGTGGTGTTCTTAGGAACACTTTAAGATTTCCCAGCTATCGCATCTGGATCTCCAATATTCCCCCCGGGTCTCTGACAGAGATCCCCTACAGGGATCTAGTAAAAGTGAAAGTGTTCAAATATGGTGATGTAGCCTATTTTGTGGTAAGTAGTCTAAAGAACCTGGAAGTGATACAAAGAAGTCATGAATTGACGTCACGTGGCGCTGTAATGGCGACATGTAGTCCAGCTGTCTCTCGTGTTCGTGTTTGTTCATTTGAATGTATTTTGTTGTGTCTGGCTTTTGTCTTTTGTTTTTTCATGCGCTGTGTGTCGGGCTGCGGACTGGAAATTTTTCAGGGCGCTCCTGCTGCTCGTTTTGATAATATTAAGGAATTGTCTCCTGGATATCATTTTGTTTGTGGTCGTCATCATGGAGACGCATTCGCAACATATGCTCGGGAATGTCCGTTGGATCTGCAGCAACAAAGTTTACCATCGCTCTTCACCGGAGTTGAAGATGTCGGGACTTATCGAGGACTGCAGGCAATCTTCAAAGGCCACCACAGAAGAGAAGGAGAGGATAATGCCGGGGAGGAGTGAGGCGGTGACTGGGAAGGCTGACGCAGTTTGGTGCTCAGTTTCGCCGGTGTACAGAAAACTGTGTGTATGGAGAAGAGTCGTGGAGGCGGAGTTTGTGTGTTGGACTGCTTAATACCACTGGACATCTCGGGACAGCGGGGGCTATTTTTAATCATGGCTGTATTACTTTAATTTACTTTAATTCACTTAATTAGTTTGATCAATGCAATGATTCTATTGAATGTTTCAATTGAATGTCTTGTTTTGGCGCCTCATTCCTACTGCAATCCAGGAGATGGCACCGATTCACCAGTAGCAGCCGGCTGTGTTATCAGAGATTTGTAATAAAAAATTTAAAAAATGTTAACGTTATACCGAAAGTAGGTGTAGCCTACAAAGGAAAATACACCGAATGTTTATTTGTAACAGTTTAAACTTTTTAATAATAGCCTATAGGCTAGCCTATATCGGAACAAACGTTTTTGTAGTGTGTAGAAACGGTACATTTTATGCATGTTATTGTCTGACTGTGACAAGATGGTTGTAAACGGGTTTGGGCTATTAGGCTATTTCATGCAGTGCAACTTGAGAGGTTTATGTATGCACAAGTGGCGACTCTGTAGCAATCCTGCATTGGAATTTTGAGTGTTAAAGTTGTTTACCATTTCAGAGAAATATGAATAGGCTACTATAATTGGGACATTGACGACTAGGCTAGCGCCTTAGATAGGGCTAATAGCCTGCGTATTCGTGGCGAAAGAGGCCATTGCACTTGATGCAGCATTTGTTGTAGTTATAGTCCAATGATTATTATTTTTGAAAGCTAAAGTGAGTAGGATAATTTCAGTTGCAGACTGAACTAGGCTATGTCATTAGCTATGGAACAACAAGGTTGTTCACAGTTGTTCAGCGCTCATGTAGAGCAGAACATTTAAGTGATTAAAAAATCCGCTCAGTGCTCACACTGAGCATTCTCACCGTGAGCTAGCCTACTGCATGTGCCCATTGACCCCCATTCATTTTTTGGCGATAAAATGTCAAATATCTCAAAAAGTGTATATGGTAAAAAGTAATAGCAACCTGGAGGGGGTATAAAGGTATAATATGAGGTATGAATGGTGTCAATGGTGTGAACGGTGTAGGAGGAGGGTGTTTTTTTTCAAACACAAGGGTAGCAAGGTCCTGAGTAACAGAGTGATTCTTGCTACCAATCCTGTTGAACAGGCTCTTGGAGACTTGGAGAGTTGGCCAGAAACAAAGAACTCTGATTACCACAAGGTAAATAACACCCTTCAAATCAGGGTATGTCTCTTACAATATCCAAATAATGTTCAATATATGAAGATATAAAGGTTAAAAACTAATGTACTTACAGGTATTGTTTATTAAAAGTATAAAGACAAGAATGGTGACGGGAGTGATGTTACGCTTGATACCGAAGCTTCGGAGCATGTGTCGAAAACGTGAAGCAGTTTAATCCAAAGCACTGTGCCGATGCTTGTTTCGTATGACCAGAAGCATGTGAACAATGACAAACACGTCACTGGTTTGGTTTTGGTGTCAGATTTTTGTATTGGGTTTGAAGTACACTGTATATTTTAAGACGTGGTGTGCTACAAGCACATTCGCTGTTCAGTAACACAAATGCTTCACGGCCGAATTGAAACTCACTCACTGTCATCCATGTGTATTTCACTCTTATTGAGCCTTCATACATTTTCTAGGCTAGACAAAAAAACGTTTTATATATGCCTCGGACCTACTTTAAAAAAATGTAGACTAGCCTAAATTTTTGCTACAGAAATAAACAAAGATTGTAACCCCAATCTCTCCATGCTTATTACCGCTAACCTCTCTAGTGCACACTGTGTTAATCAAAGCTTCGAGCAATTAACCGATTTTTAACACAATGGACCAGAAAGCTTTGTTGCTTCAGAAAGCTATGTTTCCCCATCACTAGGTGATGGATATTGTTGAAAGCTTATTTTTCATCTTCTTTTTTACATTTCATGGCAGATTAGAAACCAACTTTAAGGTGCATACTACTACCTACTGTAACGGAGTGTAAACCTTACATATCAAAACCGTTCACTAAATGTTATTAGCAAGCCCGGAATTCTTAATAAATTAAAAAACTGCTCTTCTAACATTCACTGTGTCATACAGTGTTTGGGGAAAAAATTATAAATCAAGCTTCATATTAGTATAACTTACCAGGTTTGAAATAAAATGTACTTTTTATTACTATACTTAAATACAATTTTAGTTTAGTTTAGACTTTCATAAAGTGTGCTAATAGTAGACTATCCAGGGATGAAAATAAAGAACACTTTTAAAAAGCAAACTAAAATACCACTACAAATACTTCAGATTTTGTATACTTATTTAAAGTACACTAAACTTCCAATATACTTAGAATTAAGTTAGATTTTTGTAAGTACACTGCAATACACTTTCAGTTAAGTAAACTTAAAGTAGACTTTCAGGAAGTATACTAATAACATGCTTTTCAGGGATGCAAATAAAGCACAATTTCTATAAGTATAATAAAAGACCGCTACATGTATGTACTTTAAGTTAAGTTAAACTTTATTGACCCGTGGGGTAATTTGTCCTCTGCATTTGACTGCCACAGTGTGCCGCCACAGTGCAGTGCCCGGGGACCAACTACAGTTCTCAGGCCAGTGCCTTGGTTAATGGCAATGGCAGGAGTTTACCTAACCTGACATAGATGTCTTTGCTGTGGGAGGAAACTGGAGTGCCCAGAGAAAACCTGCATGAACACGGGGAGAACATGCAAACTCCTTTCAAATCGTATGATGAAGTATACTTATAAAACATTATATTAAAGTATATTTTCAATGAGTGTGCTGTTATTATAGCTTACCAGAATTTAAATAAAGTAAAATAAGCAAACAAAATAAGCTTACTAATATTGTGCTATGTAGAACTTGTAAAAAATATACTTCTCATAAGTGTACTAAAAGTATTTCAGATGTAGTATACTTTTTTGGAGGTACACCAGAGTACAACTTAAAATACACTTTTAATGAAATGAAATAAAAGTACACTTTCATAAAGCTTACTAATAGTGTGCTATTTATGACTTTTTAAAGTACACTTTTTTAAAGTACTTTTTTTAAGTTCCACTTAATGACAACTATTTTGAAGTGCACTTTTTAAAGTACACCTTGAACATACTTAAAATTAAGTACAAAAAGGAAAAGTATACTTGTAATAACTTTTGTATACTTAAATTATATTTTTATAACCCTAAAGTATACTACTTTTTCACCTGGGTATGAAAAATGTCGGTTATTCGTAAATTCGATGCACGTGCCTGTTCATGTGATTGTCATAAGAAAACCGCCTAGTAATCTCATATGGCATGCTGACTTCAGGGTCTCCGCAAACATACTGAAGATCCATACAGTTGTGCTCTCTCCCCTAGGCATGGTAAGTAATCCAAATGCAGAATATACTTGCTACGTGTTGCGTTTGACTGCACGCTTGTGGGTCTTTATATATCATCATCGTTCATCATTATCGGGAACTTTTTTAGTCAATAAACAAAAACTGGGTGTGAAAAACATTATCAAAAACTGAAATAAAAATAAAAACAGGCTCTTAAAACTAACTAAAACAAAATTGAAATTGAAGGCAAAATGTAACAAACAAAGAAAAAATTCAGAAAATAAAAAAATTATGAGTGCCAAAATGTTTATGGAAACGTTTTTATGCATGGCAAATCTGATCATACGCATGTTTCGTGAAAGAGGCCCAATGATCCAAAACATACCTCAAAATCGACCGTGATCTACTTATTAAAGGAACATAAGATCATTTAGGTTTTGGAATGGCCTTCATAGTCCCCAGACTTCAATATTCGTAGCCTAAGGCAAGAAATACACTCCATGTAACTGCTAATCAGCTTGTACTGTGACATTATGTTTCAAGAGGCTGTACGTATGAAAATATTAATTGTATATTAGTATTATTGTATTATCTTAGTTCACCAACATAAATATGAATTCCAAAAACAATATAATAATTAAATAGGCCTTATTTTGAGACGTTGATAAAAGGATATGGTAGTTGCTGAGTCCACTGTAATTATTGGTAACATTTGTCAGGACATGTTTAAAATTACTTTAGATAAACAAAACGGAACTCACAAGAGGTAGTTCTGATAGTTCACCGTATCCATTCAGGTCCCAAACTGAGCCCACAGGCTAGAAATATTAATAGGCTTTTGGTCTTGTCCCAGACTGAATTGGTGTATTTTACAGCAAAATATTTAATTATTGCATTATGGTAGGCAGATAAATGACTAGAAGCACCCCGAGCTGCATTATTATACTTGTGCCTTGTTACAAATGAACACAGGGGGCCTTATCGCTACTCCTGGACAAAATGGGAGCTGAATTTTTTTTTATCAGGAGAATCTGTTGCAGCTGTAAACACCACAATGGGGATACCTTGAATTTCACATTTACCAGTAACAAAATGTGCTTGCAAATTTTTTACATGACAAAATGTGCCAACTACTTACTACTTTGAATTATAACAACAGAAAGCCAGGGAAATCTTTTCAACAGCACACTGATGTGTATTGTGAATTTTATTTAAATCAAATTTTGTGCGAGGTCAGGTGGAACTTATTATATGTAAATACTATATACATTGATACTTGTTAAGTAACAACAGCTACTTAACAGGTAGCTATAAATATAGAGCTTTAACTCTTTTCTGCAACCTGCGCACTCAAGTTAGATCCTGGTGCGAAACCCAATATTTCCTGTAAAAACCAGTGCAGATTATTTTAATATAATATCGGTAATAGTAATATAATAACGTAATTTATAGTAACATAATTAATAAAGAAATAAAAAATTACATAATGATTCATAATAAAAGTGAGTTTATGATTTTGCAGTACATGAAAATCCTATCTGATTTCCCTCAGCCTTATTTTATTTACCTGTACTTATCCATATTTTCAAAGTATGTTAACTTAGAGCTGGTTATTTTTTGCAGTGGCTATACCTGAAGAATAAAAGAGGGACAGAAAAGGATTCTGTAGCCATTCAGCTATATGGGAAGTTAAGTTATCTACAGCACGGTGTCTCCATCACTGCTCTGGTACATTGGATTTTGTCTGGTTCAGAGAACCATATAAAGAAGAGCGCCCCCTAACACCACTGCCAGCCCCTGATGTCTCCCATTCAAGTACCAAGTAAGCCCAACCCTGACTATTCAAAGCAGGAGTTAAACAATTAAATGTCCATAAATCATGGACATGATAGATGAAATGATATTATTCAGTGATAATGATTATTATGTAGCGGTCTAAACAGCCGTGAATCCGGAGGTAGTGGATTATCACAGCTACCCATATAAACGCCTGCACGGGAAGCCTTTTTTAAGAGCCATTTTTTAATTAGAATTCATCCGTGGTTCAGGTGCGAGAACCCTCTTGCGCACAAAGCGATTGTATTTTCCTATATCTGAGAGAAAATTGGATACAGGATTATTGAGCCTCCTCAGACAAGCAGTGACTCCTGGAGAGATGTTTGCCTTGGCGTCCCTCTGGCATTCTCCCATCAGAAATTAAGGATATCTAATCATCCCCACAGAGAGTGACACTGACACCCACGGGGCTAGAACTCTGCCAGGAGCAGACGGTCAGTAACTAATCCCAGGATGGGGTGGGATCAGCCTCTCTAAGTGGGAAAGAGGGAGGCTTGTCAGCCACGTCGCCAAATCATAAACCAAGCCCATCCACTTTAAAATCTATATCTCTGCCTGGTCACCTATCATAATTAGGGAACTTACCTATATACTGACATTGAGATCTTCACAAGATCAAAACACAACAGTCACACAAAATACGCAATAATAGCCATTGAATTTACCTTTTGAATTTGGAAGGAATGTTAATTTACACCAAGAAACCAAAATTGGAGATATATAGACATGACTTTGACAGATATTTGTATAAAGCTACAGCATATGGTTGGACATTGGACATTTACATTGCAACTCAGGCAGTTGTTAATGCATGAATATAACTTCAGGACGGGGAGTTTTAGTGATGAGGCTTGACATTGTGCTGAATACTCTACATTAGGCAAATTAGGAGTCTAGATAAATCAAACAACCTCTTCTTGACATTAAATATTGTACTGTTCTTATCTTCCAAAAACTACTTCATGCAGAAATTATTTTCCAAACAGGGACTACAGGCATTCTTCTGCAAATACTTAAAAAATAAAGCATAAAATGTCAATTAGCTACACTGAGCGTAATTGTAATTTAACTGACAATTTGCTTGCAAAACAGGAACAGGCATGGCACCCCAAAGCTTACTCCGATTAGAAATTCTGCGCGGTATTGTATTGATGCTAGAACTTAGATAACAAAAACATGGGAGCCACTCGCATTATGTGCAAAGAGTAACTGTCACAGTGCAGTCACAAAGCCGCCACGAAGCAGTGGTGCATTCAAGTATGAAAGGGCTGTTGGGGGCTCGTCTTATTAAAACCGTGCTGCAGTGTGTGAATGGGCCCCGCTGCCTTGTACTGCACATCAATGCCTGTGGGGTTTCCAAGGGAGGGAGGGAAGAGGTCTGTGGGATGAGCACACAAAGTGTCTTCCCCTGAAACAATATCTGTCGAAGTTCAGCTGGTGAATTGCTGAGCTCCCACATCACAGGGTCATTGTGCGTTTCAGTGCGGAGGGCCCGCTCGTCTGCACTCTCCTGAACCGCCAGACGAGATTGCAGCCGTGAGCTCGGCTAACGAATACGGTCGGGCCGTTCCAGATTGGGAGATTTGTGAAAAAGGGCATTTGCGTTAGAAAAAAAAAAAGCATGGCATCAGAGGGATTCGAGTTTGAACTTCACTGTGTGCTTTCATGTTATTTAATCACTTCGCATTTCATTTCGATTTAGAATTTTTTTCAGCCATGACATTGTGCATGTGCCTATCGCTCTTCGTTCTTGGAACACTGTAAATATATAGCCATAGTGGGCTTGTTGAGCAAAATTATCTTGTTAGGAAGCAGAAGAAGGGTTGGACCACAAGTATATAGTTTTGTTTTGTAAATAGTTTGTGGGGTTTATTCCACTGTTTTGATACTACTGTACTTGACTGTGACTGCCATGGTTATTCACCTGTATCTTCTAAAAGTGCAAATATGATTACTGCACGCTTTAAAAAATACTCCTTTTAAATCAATTAATCTCAGAGAATCAAAGCACCACCCATTAATATGGCACATTTCTTCTTTAATGAGGGGCTGTGTGTTTGTTCACAGGAAGGGTAGCATAGGCTTTTAGAAACAATTACACAGAACTGTATGCAGTAGGCAGGGGTTGTCAGAGTTGTGACACAAGTCAAAAGCATTGTGAACTCATACCAGTGAAGGAGAGAGGCACACTTTGACTCAGCTCAGAATATCGCTGCCATTTTGAGTACTTTTCAGGGATTGCAGTTTTGGAAACTGTCATCAAGTATTTCCAGTCAGCGAATGTAACTACTGCTATATTACCATATAGGAGCTAGGAATTAAAGTATAAGTATAAGAATACATACAAAATAAGGCTTCTCTCTATTCCCTGTTTCCGTATTCTTACCATGAAAATAGAGCTGGACTCTGGGGAACTGCTATAAGCCAGTTCCATTTAAATTGAAAAATGAAGACTACAGAACAAGTGCTATTGCATACCCAATGCAGTGCTATTGATCCCCGAAGACAGGTTTGTTTTACCTGTAACACATTTCTGACATGGGTCAACTCAAAGCCGTTTAAGACTAAAGCAATCTACGGCGCAGAGCAGAGTGCAGAGTAGTCTCTCTAATTGAACACTCTCTAAATGCAACAGTAATTGATGGGGGGGTTGACTCGCAGCTAGAACTAGATCTGTTTTAATTGGATGCATGGGTGAGGTGGCAGCTCAACAGAACACTGGTTACATTCCCAACGTGGACGTTTGAAGCCACTCGTGTTTTACATTTCATTCTAGTCTAGTCGATCCAGAATCCGGTGTTTAAAAATTCATGACAGTGTTTACTTCAGCATTCATTATTAGAACTTCGGTTTATATCGCCCGCGGCATAACATGAGAACAGTAGCATTCGATCGTATGACTCAGTAGGTATTTTAGAGATGATACTGTATAATGGAAATTGTCATTATTATTGTTAAAGATTCAAAGAAAATGTGTTCAATTCAATCAATCAATTTAACAGATTCATTTTCATAACACTGAATTCTTGGATTGAATCAGGTGCCTTTGTAATCCTCCCAAAGCAGTCTTTTGCAACGCGTATATTTACAATTTATATTTATTTGAGAGGCAGATGCACTATTCTCTACTGGAAGGTTTATGGGTGTGGGCGGCTGTGGCTCAGGAGGTAGAGCGGGTCGTCTGCTGATCGCAGGGTTGGTGGTTCGATCCCCAGCTCCTCCTGACCACATGTCGAAGTGTCCTTGGGCAAGACACTGAACCCCAAATTGCTCCCAATGAGCAGGCTAGCGCCTTGCATGGTGGCTGCCGCCATTGGTGTGTGAATGTGTGTGTGAACGGGTGAGTGAGAGGCCATTGTAAAGCGCTTTGGATAAAGGCGCTATATAAGTGCAGTCCATTTACCATTTACCATGGGTGGAAGGGGGGTGCGTTGGCTCTTTGTGGCTGCCCCAGTGCTTCTCTCCCAGGCTGGACTCGCTATGCGAGCAGGAGGCTATGAGGCCTAAGCCTCTTTATCGCAGCAGCACAGCAAACACCCAGATGGCTAATCTGCTTTTTGTTTCCCCGCTCCACAAACAGAGACCCCATTGGTCCCCCTTTCAGGGAGGTGTTAATTACCTCATTCTGCAAATCTTAATCCTGTTTAGCAACACCCTCGGAGCACTGAATGGCCCTTTTCTCTCCTTCTCTCTGCCGCTTTGTTTTTCGAAATGATAGAGGAGGGACGGCCCAGGAGAAGTGGCTCTTTGTCTCAAGCTATGTCAGTGGGTGGGTGGGGATCGAGGGTAAGGTGATGAGTTCAGTCCTCTCTTGGCTTAATTTCATTATTTTACACTTAGCGAAACGCAACGACAAAAAGAAGTATGCCGGATAATGGATGCTGGCCGGACATCCTCAAAGTAGCCGCTCAACTTTGACCCCTATCCCGTCCAGTTGTCTCCCAAAGGCTCGGGTCCCCCGCATTTGCCCGCCTCTCCTGTGATCTCAGTGAATGCCAGTGGTAGGAAGCTCATTTTAAATTCTCTGTGCCCTTCCAGTTGTGAGCTCCCCTGCCAAAGCTTCAAGAATCTATCGTCCCACAGTTACCCTCCCATCAGAAATGCTGAACCCAGAGAGGATAATGGGATTGTGATCTTGCATTTGATTAAAGCATCTTTTTGTTTACGGTATTTCTGCATTGATGTTCTTGATTCTTTTGAATGTTAAACATTTGCTAACCTTTAGAAAGTTTATTAAACATAATCCTGTCCACTGGCAGTTTCAAGTTTTTGGTTTTTTATCATTGTCAGCGTGTCCATCAAATAATCCATGGGGACATTGATTTTTTTTTTGTCGCTTTCTCTTTTAATGAGAAGATGGGAGGATATAATATTTTTTCCATCTGGTTATGTCCAGGTGTTGATATGCTGAACATCAAAAGTGAGTGCCATGTCTTTGAAGTGCATCTTGAAAGGAAACTGCTGATTTGTTGAAATTTGACACAGCTTTTGCTCAATGTATTGCTCCAACATTAAGCTTTACACAGACAGAGCTGAACACCACAGAGCAGAGATAGATGCAGGACCAAGCTCAGCTGAACACCATAGAGCGAAGATAGAGGCAGGGCCAAGCTCAGCTGAACACCATAGAGCAGAGATAGAGGCAGGGCCAAGCTCAGCTGAACACCATAGAGCGAAGATAGAGGCAGGGCCAAGCTCAGCTGAACACCATAGAGCAGAGATAGAGGCAGGGCCAAGCTCAGCTGAACACCATAGAGCGAAGATAGAGGCAGGTTTGTGAAAAAGTTAATCATCACATATACATCATTCACTACAAAAAGCAAAGCAGCCAGGTTAGAGCATATATAAATAAGACAAATAATTTAAAAGAAAGACATTGTGCGTGTCATAAAAATAGTTTTGGCACCTCAGTTAATTGATCTGGTATACTTCAATACGCAATTGAAATTTTCACATTGAGATTAATTTATAGAAATTACCGTCAATTACAGAAGTATGCATTCAGGATACAAGTGACAAGAAAGACAGGTAATACAATTCTAAAAATGGTAAATGATGTACCTATGAAACAGGATAAATCAGGTTATGAAATAGCCTATATTCATCGACTGACCTTACACAACATAATCACAAGTGCTTATAAATGGTCTCACAACAGAAAGAAACTACATACATCTGCATGTATTCTCTCTCTCTATCTCTACCTGCACACATTTATTTCTTCATGTTATTTTTTGGGTGATTATGACAGTATGTTCATATGTTTATCCATATTAACACTTGCAAAGTGCTTGAATATTTGTAATCATGTATGTAATGTATAGTTTTATGAGTCTGTTCCTGTCTATTTTTGGTCACTTTTTGCTTTCTCCTTTCCTGGTGTTTGGTCTTCTAATCATCTATATTAGTTGCACCTGGTTTATATCATTTACATCCCGAGGAAGACCCATTTGGGTGAAAACGTTGATGTTTTTATTGTTGTAATAAAATGGGAGCATTTTTCATTAGTTCCGCTGTGCGGACTCTGTGTTTATTCCTATCGACTTGGACTCTGCCCAGCACCTGTAGCTATGGTATATTATATGCGCGTGTTCTAACTCAGTTCACAGTAGTCATTGCCTGCCAATGGATTCTGCTGCCCAATCCAATGGGCTCATATGTGCGCTGTAATTGAACACATTAATCGTGCTTCATCCGCCACTGCAAGTAAGTGCTGGAGGCGTAAGGAAATCCAAGAGCAGAAAAGGATAAGGGTACACAGGAGATGTACCATCTCTGGGTCATGTGCGCAAGGCTATGCTTATGCTATTAAATATTAAAGCTGAACTCATTCTACTACCAAATTTATAATGTTCAATAGACAATGTAGAATGCCACTACAGTTTAATTCTGGCTGGTTTTTGTACATTGTGCAGCAAGCATCATTTTAGTGCAGTTAGAGCAAGGTGATGTATTTTGGAAAGCACCTAACACATCAATACATCACTTTCTATGGTTGAGTATTTGTAGAAAACAGAGTATCTTATAAAAAATGTTATTACAAGTGTGTTCCCCCCCCCCCCCTCCCATGCAGGAGAACAGGTGTTTAAAAGGTGTTATACCCTTTTCATTTCAAGTGGCGTTTAAAATACGTTTCGCCTAGTTCGGACTCGATGGCCATGCCTCAGTTGCAGTTCAAAGGTCGTGTTTTAATCAGTAGACCTCTGCAGGCAGTGTGGTGAGAACATCACACCCCACAGAGCAGCAGTCAGGCTGAGGCAGCCACCCCACCGTGGGGGTCAAGCGCTGCTGTCAGGCCAGGCAATCTTCCCTCATCCACAGTGACCTCTGCTATGCAACAACCCCCCCCCCCCCCCATCACCCCTCACCGGACCGCACCCCCCCCAAGCCGAAGCCAACGGCCATTGTTGCCCGATGCCGAGAAAATATTCATGTAGAATGCAGACCTGGGTAGCTGCTATGGAAAGGCCTGAGGTCAATGGCTCCCCTTGAATTATCACATAAGGAAATATTATCATAATTAGCAATCACAAGGTAGATAGCCTAATGTTTTTGGTTGACGTTTAAAAATAAACACTAAGCCTGCTTGTGGAAGATACTAAGCATGAGGTGGAAGGGGAAGTCCTGCTCCTTCTTATAACCCTTGGCATCATGTAAAAATAGACATAAGACCCCTAAAGACACTGGAAAGGAGAAAACTAAACAGAGTACACAATGGGGGTTAATGTTCTAAAGGTTTGCGTGTACTAAATCGAGTGTAAAACTGTTACCACCCACAAAAAAATCATCTGTGTTAAAATGATACTTGAATTTTTCATTTTTTTGGGTTAGTCTGAATTAATATCCAAAATTGGGCGTCCCTACATTACTTAGCAAAATAGCCGGAGGACATCATGCAAATAGATTAGTATATTAAAAAAATATATTTTATATGTCACAACTTAATAGTGTTATTAGCCTCTCCATTACCATAAATCCATTGTGCATAAGTATTTTATTTTGATTTGTTGATGCTTTGCAGTGAATCGCAATTAAAATATTTTAAAAATAAACGCTGAGGATATCGTGCTAATGTAATGTTATCATTATTCGAAATATCCTTGACTGATAAAATACAATCTAACATGTGGATGTAAGCATGTGGGTAAATTTGACAGGTTACAATTATTCAGAAGATAAGAACTGCTCAAACTCTGGTTACAACAAAATCAAATAATCAAACACATTTTGGCTACAAGCACAGGGCTGAGACGGTGACCAGAGGAGAAAGGGGGGGAAACTGGCAGCTCTCCGTAAAGCAGATGTCGACTCTTCTCATTAATTTCTTAATTTTTTCTGTTTAGTTGTTCTTTGGCTGTAAACACTTGGTTAAACTCCAGGTAAACTTGCCTGCAGAAACATTAGAGCAAGGAACAGTGAAAAATACCACCTTTAACAGCCTGTGTGCGTGTGTATGTGTGTGTGTGTACATATGAACCATTACATATGAACTGTATGTGAACTGCATGTTGTGCATGGAACCTTGGCAAGATCATTACTGATTGGTCTGATGCGTGTGTCTTGTTTCGAGAAGGGAGGGAGAGACTGATTGCAGGGGAAACATTTAGGTCTATCGATTCTTTCTAATATTTGCTGTTCAAAACTTTTAATTCCTTTTCCTGTTTTAATTGTAATGATCAGAGATGACAAGGTGAATATTGCTTAAAAGAGTGAGAAAGCATCTTATATGCTCATTTTCTTTAAATACAACAAAAGATTTCATCCCCATTTTCTGCCGAATGTATTAACACTCATGCCCCTCCAGTCACTGCTGGGTCAACTGTTGTGTGCGCACCTCTCCTGTGCGCCGGTCAATATTAGCAACACTATGGGCTACACAGTACTAAGTAGATCTTGGGACAGTCAGAGGAGGGCAGACCTTCATCCAGAACATTATTTTAAATAGTTTCATCCTTTATACACCAGTTAAATTATTCTTGCAGATACTGACAAACATCTTGAACATCTGTTTTCACCACTATTCAGAACAAAATACTCAAAACCAGACTCTACTCTACTTTCATATTACTAAAATTGAAAAGAAAAAGATTTTGTTTAACAATTTTTTCCCCAAAGAAATATTTTACAGTGTGTGTTCCATTATTGTTATCATTATCTAAAAATAAACATTGAAAACAAATAAACAAAACCTGAACATTTCTGGAATCGGATACTTTTGCAATTCTGACGTTTGAGTGGCACACTTACAAACATTTTTAAATACATTACATTTCTGATAATATATTACATACATATATCTCAAATATATGACTGAAAGTATGTGGGACATAGTTTGTAAACAACATATTTAACTTAGTATCATGTAAAAGCACCAATTATTATAGATTTTTCCAGAAATTTTATGTTCTCTATATATAAGGTTTATGTACATTCTCATACATATTCCAAATATACTGGATGCTTTTTCTATATAATTTCTATATAAATCTTTAACATTTACATTTTAACTATAATATATACTATATTCATTAAAAAACAGTTTTATGTGAAATGTTTGCAGTTGCCAAAAGCCTCAAAGGAGGAAATTTAATTGATCTGCCCTGATGCTAACCTCAGCCGGCTCCCCATCAAGGTGTATCTGACCACTGCTACGGCATTATGTCTCACCACTGATTGCTTCTGATTCAAACCTTCTCTCAAAGAGCCTAGCTATTACAGGCCAGTCAATAATGTGAAACAACATGTTTAACACTGTAATTATTAGTTCATTGTAACCCAGAAAAAAACGATAACTTTCAAGGGGTCATGATACTTTTGCAAGGCACTGTGAAGAAACATCAGAAACTCTGTTGGCACTGGTAAAATTTCAAAACACTCCAGCATTTCCCTTCAAAACATAAAATAATCTGAAATGAGGCTTGCCAGATACCTGTTATCGGTGTCTAAACGGTTTCAAATAAAGCCTTCAGTCCAGCTATGGTACATAGCCAGGACAGCCTAGATGCAAACAGAGGAGACGGCCTCACACATTTCCTGAATCCATTTGCATAGTGAGGTAGTTATTTAGATGTTAACAACACAGCTTCCCCCCCCACCACCAATCCTTTCCAAGCCAGACCCCTGTCCAGCTGTGCAGATATACCCAAGAGAGGAACCCAACCATCTGCCATCTTCCTCACCATAAAGGGAAGGAAGAAGCGATGAGTAGTGATGGAGGATGTTTGTCCCGTGCTGTGTCCATCTCATTTTGGGCACTGTGCCGTCAAAAGCATTGAGACGGAGAGTGATCGTTGCTGATAAGTATTGAGACGGAGAGCGGTCATTGGCGATGAGCGGAATGTGATCACCTTCTGTATATGTTTGTATAAGTGGCTGCTACATGAGTTTATATATATTCTCTGCTATAATTTCTGCCATAAAAGGCATGACTGGAGAATTTATTTTGTATCTTGTGGTTTGTATCTTGTGGTATTTTGTATCATGTGTTGGAGAATGTGTTTTGTATCTTGTTGTGCACATTACACATTATCAGTCAGAAAGTATAAAGCGCAAAAGTAATTTACTTCTTAAAAGATACCTCCTGACAACAAATTAATTGGATTTAAATTAAATATAGAATGAAGAAATTAACATATATTCCAACATTCCATTTTTATTATTTTTCTTTTCAGGAAAATATGGAACAGTCAATAATATAGGATGATTCTTAGAAAACAATGTCCAATTTTATATCCTGAAAAGGATTTCAGCGTACTTAAATTCAAATATAAAATATGCTTATCTTTTCTATTTTAACTTCATAGGATTAACAATAGCCGAATAGTATTTATCAGTTTGTTATGAAGTACAATGTAAAACATCAGTGTATTACAATTGATTGCATTTAAATCATTAATAATTAATTCATAATTCATTCATAATTAATGCATTAAATATTCTGGATGCTGAAATACTTATATAAATTATTTAATTTCAGTACATATTACAGAGAAGATAAAGTTGCATCTAAGCATATATTGCACTTTGTTTTTGTATCCTATTCAATATGATTTGCATTCCTGTTTAATACATAATCCATTAGAGCTGTATCCTAATTAATACAGAAATTGAGGAGTTGTTGAAAACGGTGAATTAATAATCCTTTTTCTGAAGCCTCGGTGGGTTCATTGAAATGATGACAGTAACCATTGTATTTTCATGCGAGCATGTGTGCATGTGTGCATGTGTGCGCGCACTCCATAGTGTGAGAATCTTTGTCAGCGTTTAGAAGTCTGCGTTATATAAGCTGTGAACCTAAAACGTTATGACACAAACACAAAGCACATTCTGCCCCCATTCTCACTCCCGGGACCCTTAAGACTGTCAGTCTTAATTAAAACGTATTGTTCCTCATTAACCCTCATTCATGGTATTGTGGTCTAGGTTAGTGGAACTTAACTGATGAATGCGTGTGTTAATAGCGCGTCTGTGTTACATTTCTCTGTCTCCCTCTCTGATCTCTTCGGGAATAGTTATCGCAGTGTTTTCATCCCAAACACCTGCACTCAGAAAATGATTTTTTTTTGGAAGTCAGGCATTTCGGCAAACCTGTTACTACTGTGAAGGGGGTTGGGGGGTGAGCCGGATGTAATAGACAAAAATGTTTGTCAGAACACAAGAAGAAACGAATCGTAGTACATCTGCTCGGTTATTTCCGTGGTTGTCACTACTGTTCTAGCCACACAGACTCTTTCAAAATCTTGTGAAAGACGAAAGCCAGGAAAATCGAGAATTGAAACACGATACATGGTATGCTTAATCCATATATGTTATATCATATCATAGAACTGCATCCATTTAAAATCTGAGAGTTTATTGAAATTAAATATAAAAAAATTTAATTGGCATGACCATTATCAGCAGCACGAGACAGAGAGTATTTATATTAAAGCTGAACAAGGAATAGACGTGGGCCATTTTGCTATTCTTCTTGTAAACAGAGAACGCCTCTCATTGGTTCATATGCCCCATATGACGCCTCCATTATGATGACCGCTACATGCATGCTGAAGAGACACGTCCACTCAAAATGGTTGCTTTTTACATTGATATTAATTTGCTTTATGTTCTGTCCCCCTTTCCCCCAAACAAATGATATTTTTCTTATTTATCTTATTTTCCCCAGCATACCTTGCACTGTCCCTTGTGTGACCCCTCACATTGATGTTATACTGGCTGCAGGAGTGCAGGTGGAGTCACATTGTTGTTGATCAAGTGTCGTTTTCTTGTGGCTCTCACTACTGATAAATGCTGTACGGCTCCATTTCTGCAATTATTTGAAGAAAAAAAAGATATTTACCAAAAAAAAAAGACAAAAAGAAAACATCCCTATTCAATATGCTTCTCTTTTGGTTAGAAAACGGTCATCCCACATTTCATTGTTGTGTACCAAAATCCTTTTTATTGCTGTCAAATGCGTGGACGTCTTGCTGGGCTCGGTGCGTTTCAGAAACCATTTTGTTTTCATCCAGCGCTGTTTTCTTTTCTTGTGGTGTTCGCAGGTCAGTAGCGAAGGAAAGAAGGGTGAAGTGAAGGCTATAATGAGTTGACACTTTGTTGCACTTTAAAACACTCCCCTCCCCCTGACTGCCAACACAGCTGCAAGGATATGAGGAATGTTAACATATTACCCACAGCCCCCCACTGTCCACTCCTTTGTCTACATGTCACCTGCCATTAGACGGTCTGCCTCTCACCCTTGAGGACCAGAGACAGACGGATATCTCCTTCTCTATCGCACTATTCTTAACTAGAAATTATTTTTACACTGGTGATCACGTTTTTATAGCTACATGAAAGCCTGACATAGATATTTGCCTTTCATACGTATAACACTTAGTACTTCCTGTACTGTCAGCATTGATAATAACTAGATTACTGTTACACACAACACAAAGATGTTGTTTATCGGTTTATGCCGCCTTTTGTGATTTGAGTACAAAACCAGTTTTTTTTTTTAAACACCAAAAGTGCTGAAAACTGAGCTGCCACCAATTCAGGGGCCTTGAAACCAAACATTAGTATTTGAAAACTACTGCTTGGTTGATTGCAAATTCTCTTTGGGCTTTTGACAGACCAATTAAATTCTGAGAGAAGATACAAAAAAAAATGTATTTGCATATTCATGAGAAATGAATATTTTTCTTCATTGAACACCTTTAAATTAGCATATTACCCAGAAATTTGTTTTATAAAACCATAAAATGCATTCTGTTTTAATCTTAAAGCCTGAACACCGTTCACATAGTTTCTCTTAATATCACAGATATGGCTACATTATGTGAACCAGTAGGATCAGAGAACTGCTGCTCTTAAAATCAATGTAGGAAGTAAGTTCATTTAATAATCAAATAGAATAACAACTTCAGAGTAGGATTACATGTACATAACTGTGTAGATGCTTTTCAAATATGTGTACATTCTAAACTACACAAGAGTGGTATAGTATGATGGTATGATTTCTTCTTCACTATATAATGGTGTTAGAATTATGATCATGTCACAATTGCGTATGCTAAAAATTATAGTATGTAAAATTAGAGCCACTATGTGGGATATTCAGATTAAGTTGAATTACCACCATTTTATTTAAGCATATACAGTAATCCCTTTTTATTTTATAACTTAATTATAATTAATTATATTTAAAAAATTATAAAATTATATATGAAAATGTTTTTTTATTACTAAATATTTTTTTTTATAACAATTACATTTTATCATTATAACTAGAAAAGTAGCATGTGCAAAACCATAAACTCCACTAAGTTTACATGGAAAACAGTTGAAAACCACAAAACACTTCAGTTTAAAAAGAGGTTAATGATTCCATGGTAATTTTGAGTCCAGAAAGTTTTTATTTATACAATTTTGACTCCCGTACACCTAATATGAAAGGGTGTTAGCTTTTAGGAAAAGTGTTCCCTGCTGACACAAAACATAAAATCTGGTGTATGGGAGCCAAAATTGTGGCTTTCAATAGAAACTTGTCTTTTAACAGTGTACCCTGTGTATCTTGTTTTAGGTATATATCCTAAAACAAGATACACATTCCAAAGCAATTATTCATTAAAAATTATTTCCCCTGTAAGCCAAGAGAACACACATTATACTTGCGAGTTTTGTTGCAATAATCTCAAATAATGCCAATACAAACCATCCGTGGAAGGGAGAGATCCAGTGGCTTCTGTTTATAATGTCTTTCAGGTGTGGCATTCTAAAGCTTGGCATTTCCACCAGGAACAATATAAAAGTATACTACTATAACCGAAACGATACACTATAATTAATATACGAAAGCATTTTGTGCCATTGCAGACATGTCAATCAACATACACACTGTACAGACAATGCACAGTAGTGACTGGTTAAACATGTTTTATTATGTGCCAAAATGCCTCTCCTTTGGGGCATTTTCTCTCTCTCTCCGTCTGAAGGACAACAGAGAGGACACAATGATTGCTTTCTAATGCGGACAATAATCACTCAGTTACTGGCACAGCATTGATTAAAAATGATAAATATCAGTGTCTGGCTAATGAGTTGTCAACTGAAATCTGTGTCCCCTTTCCACTGTCACCTCCACAGTCAACAGCACCTGGCGCTCATCAATGTCACTCACACAACTGTCTTTCACTGGTGCTGAACACAAACCATTAATTATCTTTAACAGGAGCCTGGGCTGGACAAAAACAATGTGAGGGTGCACTGACTTCACTTGTGAGTACAAGAAAAGGTAACGTTCTGTTTACGTCAATTATGTCTACGGTACAGGGACAGGCTGTGGATTTATCTTGTCTTCTGAGACATTTAGCAGAAACTACTCCTGTATGTATTACATTATAGTACATATTTTATCTATGAAGTTTACTTTGCCATTTACTTTGCAAAGCTTTACTTTTTTTAAATGCAGCGTTGGATGTTATGTTGTGTCCTGTAAGACAGGAAATAAGTTTAGGATGAGGACAATGTGTTTAGCTTTGGGTCTGCATCTACAATAGGTTCCTCTTGTGTAACAGAGCTCATTTTGTACTTTGTGTCAGTTTTAATTTGAAGGCCTCCTTAGGCAAACCCAGAAATCCTTATGCAGGCCTGGCATGTTTACAGAACAGGCTTGCTTAGGATATATCTGTGCATCATGTACAATTTGTACTGGCTTTCATTGAGAAGCCTATCAAAAAGGCGAGCGTTGCATATTCATGAAACAGCGTATGCTATTCACATATTTCCCATGATGTTCCTCATTGTTATCATGGGCCTATCAGGCAGCCAGCAAGATTTGAATTGTTAGGAGGATTTTATTGAGTGAAATTAGCTCTGCATGCATACCCCTAACACCCCAATAACCTTTTTTTCCCACCACCATCCCACCCCCAGTGAAACACTGGCACTTTGTAAGAATGAGTCTAAGTCTGGCTCTGTTGTGGAGATTCGGGGGCTGGGTTACTGTAATCTGGTGGAATATTCCCTCTTGAGCACCAACCGTGGAGATAATCCAGTTGAGAGTCCCAAATCTTATACCCAGGGACCCAACAAAGGCCTGTCTGTCCTGGTAGAGAATGGGAGGGATGTTCCAGGTGGTGGGGAATGGACCTTGGTGAATGAAGGCGGAGTTCAAATTGGTTACAGCAAGGTCTTATAATTGCTCCTCATACCATGTTTTTAAATCTGGCCCATATGAATGGGCCTTTTATAAATCCCACTTTGCATTATTATACTAATATAGAAATACGTTCATTCTGAAGAGGGAATGTAAACTGCATGTCAGACTAATGTGCGAACATGGAACTTGAAGTGTTTTCTGAAAGGTCTTTTGCTTGACCTGAACAGAAGAACAAGAAAAAGTCCAATGCGAACAAACCTTTAAATAATAAATAAATACAGTACCCTCAATTACAGTCATTATTTAGAGACTAAAATGTATCACAATAAAAGTTCACATTTAAAACTGTTTAGAAGACAGATGGTTTGCAGAGCCAAAATTCTGGATTTTGCTTTCCAAAATGGATTCCTCCTTAAATAAATGGGTCTACAGTTTAGTTTTATTTTAGGTAAGACAGTTCTCCCTCTCCTAGTTTTCCATGCTTTCTCCCCCCTCTCCCTATCTCTCTGCTACCCCTAAGTGCATCGGCTGTTGTTCGCTGCCTTGTTGCAAGTTGTTGTCAATTAGCAAGTTCTGGAGTTTGGGCTGTAATTAGAGTTTCCAGTCAGCTGGTGTCTACAGCGCTAAGCCCAGAGAGGTCCCCTGCTAAACGGCACATTGTGTGCCCAGTAATGATGTCAGGCCCATGTGTCACAGCACAGATGTGACCAATTAGCCACGCCAAGCATGACAAAACTGATAGATTAGAGGAGAAAAGGATATCAGGAGGAAAAAGGTATAGGTGGGGAAGGGCTTTAATAGCTCATAAAAGAAGAATAAAAGAAACAATTTCATTTGTAAATTGACAGCTGGATTCACATTTTGAAAATATTTCAAATATTATTCATTTAAAATGAACATAACTGGTAAGTGATAATAGACAGCACCTTATGATAGACAGTTTACAACCAACTATGCATTCATCTTTCTTCATCATGAAATTGAAAGAGTAAAAGTTAATACTTGTGTAGGAAATTCAGATATCACTTATGGTAGACTACGTTATGGCAGTTGAAGTCTGTATAAAGTCATGATGGGACTGCTTACAAGGGCTAAATTAAATGAAATCATATAACAAATAAATATAGAAGACTCTGCTTTATGCATTACTGAGTATGTATTATATAGATTCACAAATATAATCCACAGTGCAAAATTGTGACCACAGAGTTATCAATAAACCACCTCTACAGTATCGTATTAAAGGCAGTTATGTACCAGCTTAGATTTAGGCGTACCCCTTAGAACTTTCCCAATATTCAGAATGGGTTTCAAGCACACACACACACACACACACACACACACACACACACACACACACACGCCAGGAGAAGAAATACCTTGTTTGATACCTCAGACCCTTGATGACTTACAGCCGTATAGCCGTCACATGTTCCATACTGTTCCAGTGTAATTTACAGCTTAATCTAGTCCCCCCACCAATTCCCATAGAGTTCAATTCAAATAAGAGGTTATAGTATCACTTGTAAGAGTACCTGAAAATAAGATATCAAGAGTCTTGATATGCAAAGTAATGCTATGCAAAGGATATGCACCCAAATATTAAATATGATTACTTTATTTAAGTTTATGTAAATCTGTCAAATTTCCGTCCTCTAAAATGGGGGGACTATGCATAAAAAGGGCTACAATTGCTACACGGTTCACCCGATATGGATGTAAATATCCTTAAATTAAAGCTAAAAGTCTGCAGTTTAACCTTCCATTTCAAATCCAATGTGTTGGAGTGTGTCTTGTCACTGTCCAAATACTTACAGACAGCACTGCATGTCTGTGTGCATTTGCAGACTGTTAAAATCAAGAGAAAATGAATGTAAACAAACAATGACAACACAATGACTCAGTCACTAAAAAGTATCATAAATTTCTTAAATAATTTAATTGCAAAAAAGTTATTTTAAAAATATTTCTACAAGAATGCATTTTTTTCAGTTTTTTTTGTCTTCACCATTAAATACATCAGAGAAAAACAATTGCATTCCAACTGTTCTTACTATATAGGTACAGTACTCTCTCACACATGTATTCATACTGAAAGTGACTAGAAGACAGGCATTTTTTAATGTGTTTTACAAAAAAGCATACAAAACCAAAAACAGAAAAAAATTGCAGGACACAACAGAAATGGCTGCATATGGAACAGGTGGCATTGAAAATGATGGAATGTTGGGATACAAACATTTCACAGGGCTGGAAGAGACATTGGCACCAAACGATATCTAAGAGGATTTAGGGGCTCTGATAATATTGGACTGGTAAAATATAGTTTAGTGACGTAGCACCGCAATCCTCCCATCCCATCTTCAAATCAACATTCAGAAGAGACAGCAGACTATAATTATAAACAGTCTCAGAACAAAGGACCTGAATACACAATGGGCAATTAGATCAGAAAAAGTGTGAAGAAATATGAAAAGGAACTTCTGTGACAAATTTCATAATCAGCTACAAAATGTAGGTCCTAAAAGTGGTTATACACAGGATGTGTACTCAAAATAAAGCTGTTATGTGAGATGGAAAAAATACCTTTCTAGTTTTGTTCACATCTGAAGAGAATTCTGCATATATTGGATGCATCTTATAATTATGATGTGTTTCTTTATGCAGTGGTATTATTCAAATTAATTGTTGAGAAATAAACGTTTCAAAATGCTCCCATTAGATATAATAATAATAATAATAATAACAATATTATTATTATTATTCAGTCTTGCGGAACAGTATTCACCAGTCTTCATTTATTTTAAATAGGCTCGCAGCGGCACACATACTCTCTCTCACACACACACACACACACACACACAGTCCTGTATTCATATATTTGTGGGGATGTCCTAAACCTAACCCTAAACCTAACCCCAACCTAACCCTAATCATAACCCTAAACCATAACCTTAGCCCTAACCCTAAACATAACCTTTGACCCCTAATCCTAACCCTAACCATAATTGTAACCCTAGCCCTAAACCCAACCCCTAACCCTAAAATGTACTGTTCACAAAAGCATTTGACAAACTTGTCTATCCTCATGGGGACATTTAGTCCCCATGAAGTAGGCTAAACATGCCCACACACACACACACACACACACGGAGTTTAATTGTAATGTTTAATTATGGTGAAAATCAAACATCTGATTTGGTCTAGCCATTTCATGTACTCATTTATTGTTGTATTGTAATTAAAATACACCCATTCATAATTATTGTCCACATCTCCCACAAGAGATTATTATTAATTATTATTAATTTATTTATTTTGTTGACTTGTTTATTATGGGAAGGCTGGTGCTTCCATGTTTGTTGGGGCTTAACGTAGAATTGCGTACAATGTTATGGAATGCACTGAATTTTGCAACTCAAAAACGTATATTTTTTTATTTGTTAGGTAGGAGCACCACTGATTGATATCTAGGTATTCTAGGTACTTTTGCAATTATAAAGAAAATACCTATTTCTCATGGGGGAAATCCACGGATCAAAAGTTGCCTGTTGTCATTTCGGAGTTAATATGCCCTTTATAAATGAAAAATAAATAGGCCATGAGTATGGCTGTGTTTTTGCCAAATGTCCTGATAAATCATAATGTCCTGGAGGCTTGTCCCAGGGGGACACAACAATATGTTACTGCCACAAACCAGAAGTAATATATTAGCATATATTGCATTTCCTTTCTCAATAATATCCACCCAAGAGTCTTCATAGGCTGCTCATTAATCTCAATGTTAAAGCGCTTCACATGGCCCATCAATCGCAGTGAGTACGCGGTCCCTTCCAATAGCTCTTGTTCCAGCCTCAGTGCTAAGATCCAGGTGAGCCATACTGTGTTATGATTTCCTGGGCTTTGCTGGGCCAAACCTACGCCATGTACCGTGCTACCAAAGAGGTTGCAAATAAACTGGGCCAGGATGAAATTACGAAACGTTGGCCGGGAAGAATAAACAGACAGATTAGGTCGGCTGGCAGTCCATCCCTGGCTGTAAATATGTTTCTGCTGTATGACAGGTCTTATATGCTATGCTAATTACTTTGACAGGTGTGGACCACATTGTCACTTTTTACTGTGGCGGAAGGGTCAGAACCTGTGGTTTCCGTGCCGTAAATAATTGAGCCCTGAGATGCAGCTCTATCACCGGACTCAACGGTAAAGCCTCTGCTTTTGGATTGTTCCGGATGGGATTCTGTCACTGGGCTGAGCAGTGGAGCCCCAACTATTTTCCGAACGGGGCTCTGTCACAGAGTGCAGCAATGGAGCTTCTGCTGTTGGAATCACATGGATGGACCTCAGCTCCTGTCAATCAGCTCCACCTGGAAGATCCCAGTTTTGCCATGTCTCTTTATATATAAAAGCCAATCTACATAAGGGGTGGGCAGCTACGGAAGCTAACAGAATCATGTGAATGAGGTTCTTAATTACAAAAGAGTAGAGCTTATACATACAGAAAAATAACATATTTTACATATGGGCAAACTTATTGCACTAGAAGGTTTAAAACAAAGCATGTGCAGCTCTGCTTCTTTCTGAATCCAGTACACCACATGACTGAAGTGGTTTACAAAAATGCAACTGCGCTATGATTTTGGGGACATATAGAATGGCCAAAGCTCTGAGTGTAAATCCATTCATTTCTTCACATCTCTCCATTCTTCAAAACACCTTTCTTCCAACCAATTGTTTCCCGCGCATCGCTGTCTCGTTGAACGTCATTTAATATTTTTAATTTTTTTTTGCCACATATACAGAACAGGCTGTTTAGAACAAAAATAATACCACATCCATTTTTGTATGAGACAGCAATGACCTTGTTTTTTTTTTTTTTTTTTTTAAGTCCACAGTTCCAATGGCCTCTTGTCCAGAAAATTGATGAATAAATGAACCAGAAAAATGGAGATCAAATGAAGAAGAATGAGATAAAATGTAACTCAATAGCTGTAGATAGAAATTTAAGGTCCCTTTTACGGTCGCTTTGAATTTCTGAGCAATGCATATATAGTCATTTTGGATCCAATAAAAAATATAAAAACGTCCAATGAACAAACAGCCGTGCTTTTTCAGAAATACATTTTTCTTGTTACAATTCGGTTCATGCTCAAACCTTCCACTGTGGCACGTAGTTGAAGCTGTATTGTACAGTATCTGTGTGTATGCCTCTTGTAAGCACTCCCACACACAAATGTAAGGCAGGTTACCCTGTCCATCGATTCTGCATTGTCTCCCTCGATTAGGCCCACTTTCCTGAAAAGTCATGGACGTGTAAGGAATTTCACAAAAAATACCTGCTGATATGATTCTCCAAAAAAGATGAAACAGAAAACGATAATAAAACATGGCCGACACAAACATTAATAGCCATTGTAATAGTCGTAAAAAAAACTGCACAGAACCTTCCCAGACTTTTCGGACCATCCTGAATTCATGTTTGTTAAACGTGCCGTTTCAGAAAATAATTGGTCAAGTTCTTTTGTAATTCCGCCTCGTGGGTATTTGAAACCATGACATCTCCGCTCTCTTCCTGGCGTTACCGGCCTAATGCAAAGCGTCTCCTCCTTTTCCTTTGACACTTTCACAGACGTACGCTTTCCATGAAACATCTTCAATATGAAGACATGAATAAAGAAACAGATGAAAAATCAGATATCTGCTTTCCATGAAACACTTTTTTCATTTATCGTGACAACATCAGTTCACGTTTTCTTTCTTCTCAAACCATTTTCTGTCATTTCCCCGTGTATGGATTCTGCCCAAGTCCCTTGGGTGGGAAACGAAGGAGGCATCTGACGAGACGCAGCTACAAAAATCGTTAAAAGTCCCGATGGAGCCACACCAAACCCACACGTGCATGCAAATGTACCCCTGGAAGCACCGCGTGAGATGCCGATTGTTTTTTAAACGTTCAAAATAATCAAATTACACCTTTTTGGAGGAAACGCAGCAATAATGTGGGAAACAGGAGAGACGAATATAAAGTCTGAGGCACTGCGAGCCAGTTTTCTGATTGGCAGAGACGGTCAGGCAGCTTGGGTTTTTTCCATTGGCTCTGGGAGGAGGGTACACTTCTTCAGACCTGGACGGGCAGTGTTTGGTTCATCTGTACCCTCATGTCTTGAATGCTGCCGAGAATTTTTTTCTGGTGGCCAGCCAATGTCACCCCTATCCGTAGAAGGTCCCTGAAGAGGAAGAAAGAATAATGTCAGAGAAAGTGCCACAATGAGATCAGATTAAGACATCAATATAGCCTACATGAGCTGCAGCCTGCAGACAGTAAGAGCTACACTACAGTTTCATACAAATACCAAAGAAAATTTCTTAAAAGAAACTGCAGTTGTATTATGTTTGATAGTTAATGTAATAAATAGTTTTGCATAAATATATTTTTGGAAGTATATATGACATCATACAAACTTAATACAATTCCCTTAAATCTTGCATGCGATTATATACCTTCAAAACCATTTTGTATCACGTAAAGCATCCATTTTTAATCCTTTCATGTTAAATACAAGATTTACATACTCGCATATAGTCCTAAAATATGCCTTCTCTACATATTTTATCTCAGTGCTATATTTCATTCATATTTCTGGGTGGGTAGTAAAAACTTATTCAAAAGAAGAGACCAGTAAAGAGATAATTTTCCACTTCCCTCTTAATATTATGAAATCACTTTCAGTCTTGATTCCACAGAAGGCAGTGAAAATAGGATATTTCTAGTCAAAAATAGGTAGCCTGCCTCATCACACCTTCACCCATTTTTAAAGAGCTTGTTGGTGTAATTCCCTAAGCCAGTTTGCAAGATTATACAGATAAATGTGTTCATTAGATGCCAGTTCTCAGGAACAGAATATAATCAGAACATATACAAACACACCTGCGTATATGAAACTGTGTAAAAATTACACTTTGACGGTGTATTTGTATAATTGTAATAATATAATATATTGTAATTGTGTGGCTTTCACACTGCGAGCCATTTATGTGGCTGGAGTTTTACTGGAAAAACCTGAGGTGGAAAAAATGCACCAGGCTCCCCTTGAGATTCGATCTTCTTTCTGTTTGCCCGTCTTCGTGACCTCAGTCTGTCTGGCTGGCGTTTTTGTCTGTGCGGCACACCTAATTACCGAAATCTCGCGCAGGTTTGTGGTGCCTCTCCAACCTCATCGTGCCAGCAATGGAGAGTAAAATGATAATAAACGGGGCCCATTAAGCAAATTACCGGGCATTAAGAATGAGGGGGAGACCACAGATCCGTACACCTGTCAGCCTTCCAAATTGAAACAAATGACTGGCCCGCTTCCACCCCCTATCCTGCACCTAATGAGGTCGATACATTTCTTATTATAATCCCTTTCCATTTATTTCCTGATATTTGCAGTTAATCTTGTTTATTTATTTCTTTTTTTGTTGTTGCAATTTTCTGAAAGAGGAGCAGAGGGCATTGCGTATCCGACCCTGCGAATTGCCATTTTACAAATGCAGCAGATGGTGGAAAGATTTTAAATTATCCATAAAAAGTGTGATGAGCAGTATCTAACAGACTATTAAGCTCACCTATAATTGCAGATCAGATATTTGTATACTTATTGTATACAACAGTGTCGGGGCATCCTGATTTTCCCCAACCTGGCCACCTAATTATCTCACAATTTAGGTGGCTAAATAAGTCTTTCTGTTTCTCAGCTGATGTCTAGTGAGCATTCTGGTGCACAAATGGTCTCCCAGCTGCTGTTGAGAGATCTATAAAGCAACGGTTCCCAAAGGGTGGGTTTGCCAGAGGTTGATTTGGATCAAGATGAGACATGAAACGTGACTCATCTTTTGGTGATGATGAATTTAAAAGTGCTCTAGTATCTTATATATATATATACAAACCCCAATTGCAAAAAAAGTTGAGACAGTATGTAAAATGAACATAAAAGCAGAAAGCAGTGATTTGGAAATTTTCTTTTGCAGATATTTAATGTTTTACCTTTATTGATTTTTGTAAATATATACTTTTGTATAATGATGCCTGCAACACGTTCCAAAAAAGCTGGGACAGGGGGGGGGGGGAAAGACTGGAAAGTTCAAAAAACACCTGTTTGGAACATTCCACAGGTAAACAGGTGATGCTATCCATGACTGGGTATAAAAGGATATCAAAAGATTCTTGATATCTTATTTTCAGGTACTTTTACAAGCGATACTATAACCTCTCTGCATTTGAATGGATCTCTATGAAAATTGGGGGGTGGGACTAGATTAAGCTGTAAATTACATGGGAATAGTATGGAACCCATGGTTGGCTAAATGGCTGTACGTCATCAATGGTCTGAGGTATCAAACGAGCCTCATCATTGCTGCCAGATATGCAGTAGATATGGATGGATCACTTGAAGGGTTGTTTCTCCTGACTTATTTTTCCATAGACTTCAATAGGAAAATGAGTCAGGAGAAACAACCCTTAAAGTGATCCATCCATATCTACTGCATATCTGGCAGCAGAGTGATGGTTTGAGGTTCATTTGATACCCAACTTTTTTGGAATTGAGGTTTATATAGTATATACTTTTTGAGCCCTTGCATCAAAAAGTAACACAATTGTATTAAACTTGAACTTTCAAATATAAGCTTTGCCCAATATTGTGTTGATAATTCTGTGAATTAATTTATTTTCAATAGCTAATGCTGACAAGCTAGCTTCCTTTAATAGCTATTAAAAAACTGGGGAAACATCTGCTGGTTACAGCTAGATATTGGCAAGCAAGCTCCTCTGGTTAGTTAATATAGTCAGTAGGGGCATTTGAGATCAGTACATTGAACATTTATGGAATTAATGTTTACAAATTATACAATTACTGTTGGAGAGTAAATGCAACTATGGTAGCATTTTATTTCAAGACTGCACAGACAAAGCTTAGATTGCTAATATTCGAACACTGGCCGGGCAAGGTAATGTTGATGCGAATAAACCAGGCCTGGGTCAAATAATTATTTTAAATATTTTAACTCTTTTAACTTTAGTCTTGAAGTCCTGCAAATGATTGACCCTTTCTTTTAAAAATTCACCAGGCTCTAAAGAGGTCTACATAATTACGCGATTAACCCAGGTCTGCTTGGAATGTTTGGCAAGCACAGCTATAAATGAATATGTGGGAATGCCCAGGCAGTTCTGTGAAGCTGTGTGTACCCTCCCAATTTCCCTCCGTAGCCTAGTCACACTCACTCTGCGGTCATCTGTGCCACCACGTCGAAGGAAGTGAAGCCAGCATTGAGGAAGCTGTCATGATAGCGGCTCATTTTAATGGCGTCCAGCCAGTCGCCTACAGTGGCGAAAGTGGTGTAGTCGGGAATGCAGCGGTCTAGGAGGGGTTGAGAGGCCCTACAGGGAGAGAAAGAGAGGGAGAGAGAGGGTCAGGGCACTTCCTCACCTCCCAAAAAACCTTTGCCCAAGCCCACCACCCCCTCCCTACCTCCCCCCCAATCCTGTAGGGTCACTGAGCTCACACACCCTCCCATTCCTCCTCCACTGTGGGGACTGGACTGGAGATATTGGGATGCACAGGCAGACCATCAGTGAGGTGGAGCCACGTGAGCGCATTGGAGACAATGAGTCACCATCGTGACAAAAGGTCTCCCTACATTTATACACACCGATGAAGGGCTTCAAATCTATAAAAAATCTAAACACTCAGCACATAGGTGATCTGCATCCATCATGGGTCTGCTTTGAGTTGTAGTTCAGAATAGTAAGGACTGGAATGGTAGGTAGAAGGAGAGGGGGATGAAAACATAGAAAAATGGAGAGAAAAGGGTACCGCTGTCCCCATGCTTTCCCTCGTTTACTGCTGTGTTCTTTCATCATTTCATAAAAAACAATAAAAATGTGCAGATGACCAAGGTACGCTTGAATGAAGGCAGGCATTTCTAATAAGCCTGCTTGTTGGATCGTGGGGCCTGCCGTCATTAACCTAACAAGCACATTTCCTAACTGCTATCTCTCAGCATGAACGTGCCACTGTAAACATTCCCGAACAGAAACCACCCAAGACCAAGCCTAGACTTTTGTATTTTCTTGTACTTGTTGAATGGTAATTTGTTCGGGTACAAAGGCCAAAAAGGACAATTTGCTAAGTGTGTTCGCACTGAAGCAAGAACAATATCACACAAAGAAATGCATTTTAAAAATCAGTAAAAAGGAGAAATTGGTACACCAATGTATTAGGGTTTGAGAGGTAGTGTTTCTCAAGAGGTTTCTGAGTCAATGGTAAGTGAATGCTACGTAAAAAAAATCTACATTACACAGATAACAGCTTCACTCGCTGAAATAGCAATAATTATAGTAATATTAGTTTTTGTCAAGCATGCTAACTAGGTAACACTATTCAATAATCAATATGGTTAAATACATTTTTACACAGCATTTTGGAGTAGCTCTCATCTACCTTTATAACTACTTAACATATGTTCTGTTTGATTTACTTGCAGTGATTGTGTGACTGGCAGTGACTGATGAAACTGACACTGAAAGTGTTTGCATGGAGTGCAAACCCCCTCCATTTTTTTGTGGGTCGCTTGAGACAGGCTGCAACAGAGAGTGTGATGTGGTTGGCAGCACGTTCCATGTTTCACCTTGCTTTTATTGACCAACCCAATGCCCAGAAATTTTAAGCACTCCAAACTATTGGATAGTGTCAGTGAGGCTGAAGGTGATGTATTTTAAGGTGACAGCTGGTCAAGGGCATTTTATTGACACTGAGGGCACAGCCGTCACATTGGCTATGAGGGTTTGGCTTTTTGACAACAACCAATCCGGAGCGCACCCATGACAGTGGAATTCCTCCATTGCCTAAAACCCAGTGGCCAATATTATCACACAAAAACTCTACCCCTGAAAGTTGAAGGTAACCCAACTTACTGTCCTCTATCAAAGGACAAAGAGACAACTTCATTACATGTCTGACTCCAACATGTGGATCTGTACACATTACACAAACCAAACTCACTGCTAGAATGAAATAGTCATTTCTCAGTTGTATTCACTTGTACGTGAACACTTACACCATGAGTTATGGACAAGCAACATACAGTGATGCATATCTCGCAAACCAGTCTCTCAGCTTCTGATCATTAAACTCTTCAGGAGGCCAGGCCTCCCTTGGCCCGTTTAAAAATCTCGTTAGAAAGCTAATTAAAACCATTACCCTCTTTGCTTTCTGTTAATCTTGCTAATTACTATCACTTAATCATCTAGGCCATTGCCACAGCAGCTTTCCAGACTCTGCCCCAGCCACAAAACTACAACATTATGGTAAGAACGTTTCTCAAACAGTCCTTGAACATATATACTATTGCCAACAGGTTCTGAAAAACTAACAGAACAATGTGCCGGGCATGTCATAATACAAATTTACTGCCAACATTTCTTGATGATTATCATTTAGGAGTTTGAATTAATTTATTGGAAACCATATCCATACGGATAAGTTATCCGGACTAAGAACAATAGCAGACTAAACAGTTATTCAGTACATGGTTAACCTACGAGGTAAAACAATAGCGGTAAGCAAGCATTACTTGAGTCATGGTACAAAATTGAATGACGAAAGAAAGCTGTGTATCAGTGGGGCATCCTGCAGTAGCAGCCTGCAGTAGTGCCCACAGCTCACTGAATAAGTGAATACATTTTTAAATGCCCATAAAGTGTACCTGTTAAAATATGGTATTAAAAAAGTCATTTTTAGCACAAACCAACTCCATGCACACCATCGCTAGTGTAGTGCATGTACTTTTTAAAATTCCACAGCCTTCAGATTGAGTATGGGGTGGTGTGTGTTTGACGTTCTGCTCACCCTGTGTGCGTGCTGGTGACCACCTTAAGGCTGGCTGCGTTACGGATAAGCTTGTCCAGCTGGTTGACGATCTGAGGGAACTTGGGCCTCAGGTTCCTCTCCTTCACCCAGCAGTCTAGCATGAGCTGGTGGAGGGCGGTGGGGCAGTCCATGGGCGGGGGCAGCCGATAGTCCTGCTCCACTGCGTTGATCACCTGGGAAGATGGGGCAGAGAT
This sequence comes from Ilyophis sp. 1 JC-2022, assembly GCA_022702515.1. Classification (NCBI taxonomy): domain Eukaryota; kingdom Metazoa; phylum Chordata; class Actinopteri; order Anguilliformes; family Synaphobranchidae; genus Ilyophis; species Ilyophis sp. 1 JC-2022. The sequence continues at coordinate 119,619,377 of CM040395.1, read as the reverse complement.
GAGGGTCAGCCCACGGGTCCTCAGATACAGCAGACACCCAGCTTCTCCCAAGATCACGTGAAACGTGCCCAGAAAATTGGGGTACGTTCCTTTTAGATTTGGTGGTAAGGTAAAACATTTATGATGAGAACACTCCCTGGACAGACTTAAATTGTACCAAAAATGTTCTGTAGAAATTAAAGGAACACCTGACAGGAATTTCACAATCACACAAACTGCTAACACTCTGCTAATGAAAAACCAAACTATTTAATCTATCCACAATGCTCTTCTCTGGTTAAGAATGTAAGCCCTTACCTATCCCGAAAGTACAATCATATAAAATAATAATTTTGCTCTGACTATTGGTGAAAATTGATTGCTTTTAAAATTGGCTGTAATCTGCAGGACTTTACTGGTGTCTAAAGGGGTAAGTACTTTATACTAAATCAGACCTTATTTACTGTATTTAGTTTCTCATTAGTTTCAGTGACAACCAAGCCTGTGGTTCAGGGATATATAGCTGCCATCTGCCTAAGACATTTTAAGAAAGTACTATTCAGATGCATCGAAAAAAATGTGACTATGCCTGGGTCTGCACCTGCTCAGTGCCAGCACATGCCTCACTGGTAACAGAATAATAACAGCTATGCATATTTTAATAAAGTGTCCACAAGACATCTGTTTAAACATATGTACAACACATCTTATTCATACATTTCTAAATAAATTGTATGGTGGAAAATGGTAGATGGCACCATTTCTAAAAGTTTCAAAAAATAACCCCCCAGGAGGAAGCAGTTGAATAAATCAATTGTTGAAAGGGAAATAAATCCTGCACACAATATTACCTTAATGACAAGGCATATTAAGGTCGTATTAAAGTCAAATTAAGTCTGTGTCCCAGGAGAGGATGTACGTCAACTTACATCCTGGTTGCTCATGTCCCAATATGGCCGCTCTCCATACGACATCACCTCCCACATTACGATGCCATAGCTCCACACGTCACTGGCGGAGGTGAACTTCCTGTAGGCGATGGCCTCCGGGGCTGTCCAGCGAATGGGGATTTTACCCCCCTGCACAGTTTGAGACAGATATGGTGAGTGAATGCATAAAAAGGCAAGGACAGGTATAATAGCAATGGCAGTGACAATATAAGAACAGTTATATAATGTGTCGAGAGCAGGCCATTCAGATCATCTAGGATCATACAGTCGAGCAGTACATCAAGCTTGCTTCATAACAACATAGCTGGAACCATTTTAGTTGCCCGTCTTTGTCTTTGTAGTGTTTTCAAAAGCTTATACTTTTTCTTTTTCTATCTAGCGATATGTGTGATGCATACTGACCAGAGAGCTGGTGTAGGTTGGGTCGGTGGAGTCGTCCTCAAGGAACCTGGAGAGACCAAAGTCGGACACCTTGCACATCAGATTGCTGTTGACCAGGATGTTGCGCGCGGCCAGGTCGCGGTGCACATAGTTCATGTCCGAGAGGTACTTCATCCCGGCTGCAATGCCTCTCAACATTCCAACTAGTTGGATCACTGTAAACTGGCCGTCATTCAGCTAATGGGGACAAAAGAAGAGGAAGGAGGTTATCACCCAGAGCCCACACCACATTTCCATCCAATTAAAACCACAACTCCCCCTTTTCACCCCTCTCGCTCTCTCTTTCTTTCCATCTCTTGTTCTTTAGCATTGCATGTTTAATATTCCTGCGAGATTATGATTGATCGCTGACTCAGTCCTCTCTAAATGCCAGAGATAGCAGGAACATGCCATTTTTTTACAGAGCCTCACTGCAGTGAGGTTAGGACCTTCCCTTGTGAAACAAAGACTGTTAAATTATTTGCAGACAAATTGGGGATTTGCTTGTGCTGGGCAATGTTTACAGAAGCGACACAGCATTATTTATTTGCTCAGCAGATGCCCTTATCCGGGGCGAATAGCTTACATTTTACACGTTGCCCATTTATGCAGCTGGATATTTACAGAAGCAATTGAGGTTAAGTGCTTCCCTCAAGGGTACAACTGTGGAGCCCCATCAGGGATTCAAGCCTGAAATCGTCTGATTACAAGAATGGCTGCCTTACCGCCACTGCAATATGCCATACTCACGCTAACATTAGATTTAAAAAATGCAGTCGATCACAATTTTTCAACAAAACAAATTAAATGAGTGTGTTTGGCATCCCTCATCCAGCTGGATTTAACATTAATCTCTGGTGCACAATCCTGTGTCATCCTCGCTCTGGCTCTGAGCCCTATGCACGCTGACATAAGAAGCACAACGAGGTCGCGACACAGATGTCTGAAGGCGTGTGTGTGAAAGAGCACGGACGGAGGCATGAGGAGTCAGAGATGGTGACTTAGCATTTGGATCGGCGTTCATGTCCACCCCCTTACCCTCAGGAATGAGTCCAGAGCCCCGTTCTCCATGAACTCTGTGACGATCATAACTGGCCGGCTCTTGGTGACCACGCCTTCCAGACGGATGATGTTGGGGTGGTCGAACTGGCCCATGATGCTGGCCTCACTCAGGAAGTCCCGCCTCTGCCGTTCGGTGTACCCCGCCTTCAGCGTTTTAATGGCAACTATGATTTCCCGCCGGCCTGGGAGTTTGAGCCGGCCACGACAGACCTCTCCAAATTCTCCTGAGAAGAAGGAATGGAGACAGAAAGAGGTGGAGGTAGGGTGGGGGGTAGACGTGGAGGGAAAAAGTGGGGGGAGAGTGAAGGAGAGAAGGAGAGGGTAGAGTTGGCGGTTAAAACCAAGGAGCCAGGGGGTGATGGAGACTGCCACACAAACCTGGGAAAGAGTGAGAGGTAGTGGGAGGAAGTGTCTGGAAATGGGGCAGGGTGAGGGCAAGGGGGTTGTTGGTTGAGTGGTGACACTCAGCGTCAGGGAGGTGGGGGGAGAGTGACACCTGGAGAAAGGGAGGGAGGGAGGAAGGGAAATGTTCAGAGTTCTGAGGGATAGAGGGTGGAAGAACGAGAGGTGGGAGGGGACAGGAGCTTGAGGCCTGAGGACGGTTTGCACCTAGAGCCTGCGTCGGTGGACGCATGTGTAGGAGGGGAGACAGGGAGGAAGGGGAAAAGAGGATGTGTTTGTCACCAGATGCAGAGGCTGTGAAGCGACAGTCTCTAGGAGCAGCATTCAGAGTTAGAGGCGTTGACGTAGAGCAGGGGACTAAGCTGAGTGAACGGACACTTCGGTTCCAGTCGGTTGCAGGTCTTCAAGTTAGACAAGCCAAACCTGGTATCTGGGGATCACACCCCTGCTGCCAGAAGTAGCTCACAAACTATATTTCCTGGGACTCAATAGCCAACTGACACATGCTATTACACTTTCAACACAGCACGGGTACAACATAAAGTTCTAGAGGGGCATGACTGGCAATTCTTAATGAAGAGGCTATCTATTGATAAGCATAGTTTGGATCAAATCAGTTTCAATTTAGTCAATTTGATAAATGGATTTAAATTCAATTCATAAATTGAAAAATTCTCATAAAACATTAATATCATTTAAAAACAAAATTGACTGAACTGAAATGGAATTGACCCCTACCCTAGTGGCAAGCTTGGGTAGGTACAATCCCTGGTTCTGGAGACACCTTCAGAATGGGGGGGGGGGTGTAAGTCAGTCAGACGAGGGTCAAGACAGGGGTGAAAAAGGAACAGAATTCTGAAGGTGCGGTAGTCCCCCAGGACCAGAATTGTGAATGAAGCAGCTTTGGGAGAGGAAAGGTGGGGGGCGGGGTTAATTTAAATGATCGAAGTACCGCTTGAAGTGAAGTCCTCTAACGGTATGGCCTGGAAGTGCTTAGCGGTCTTCCCCCTGCTGGTGAGGAGCCTGTGTTGGTTACCTGCGCCGATGACCTCTTCGATCTTCACGCAGGAGATGTCAATCTCTTTGGCGAACTCGCGGATGGCCTCGTTTGGATCTTCATAGGTAAAGGGGTCGATATAGACCTTCATCCCAGGGGTGACTGAAGCACAGAAAAAAAACAGTGACCCCACGGTCAGGAAAAAATGTAAGCCTCTCTTATGAGCCTGACCGATGTTCTTTTTTAAGTTACTTCTTCTGATGAATATGATCTATATGCTAGGTTGGGCTCCAACTAAAGGTGGTGAATCAAATAAACTCAACACTGATGTATCATATAGATTTAGACCATGATGGGACTAAGACAAAAAAACTTCTTCAAGGGCAGTTTACATTAAAAGGTAATAGGCATTTGAAAATGAGAGGGAAGTGTTTATCTGCATATATGGCCATTACAAAATGATGAGTGGTTGATGTCCAACAAAACACTTTCACTCGGTTGTGGTTTCTTGTAGAACAACAGCAGGTGTTGTTTATTCCATAACCATCTTAAAGCTGGTGTAATCCCACAATTACATAAGCCTAGGAAAAAGGTCTTATACTGGAATGCATATCACGCACACCGGATAAAAATCTTTAGTGTGTTGCGAATACTGGTGGGGACAGACTTACTGTACTGTTGCAGTTTCTCTGTATACTCCAGCTCTGAGCCACTTCGCTGTTTCCTGTGGACAAAAACAACACAAACTCAGTCTTATACATTAAATTATAAATTAGCTTAACATGCAGTCTTATCCAGGGTGGCTTTCATAGTTTATCTTTTTAAAATAGTTCTATCCAACAGACGAATATTAAGTGAAGGACATATGGCCAAATACGGCTCAAAACCCGCAACCCTCTCGTAGTGAGTCCAGTCCCAAGCTGCTACATCATATGATCTTTAAGTATTATTGTATAATCAACATTCTATGAGCGTCTTCATTTTTAAATATACTAGAGCTGACACTGCATCGGCACCTCAGCAGAGGTTCAAATGGCCGTGTCACTGAGGATCTATGGGAGCACTTTAATGAAACCAAATGAACCGGGGTGGCGGATTTCTTTTTTCCAGAAAACGGAACCATCTAAGTAGCATTGTTGCGTGGCACTGTCATCTGTTACAAAGGAAGTGCGGTCAAAAAAAAATCCCACAGATGCACAAAGCATCTCCAGATATCATCCGCTGTCTCTCATCACAGTACTGAACACCCCTGCTTGAACATTTCTGTGGTCTGCCGATTCTCTGCTTTGCCGTCTTTCTTCTCTTTTTTTAGTCTAGAATCATTATATTAATTCAGGGGTACGGGAAGGAGAGGGGGGTGTTGGAATTAGATGTTAATGTGGCTCCTTTGTTGTCGAAGCTTCAACCAGGACAATAATGCCTGCTGGTAATTTACATCTCATTTCCAATTCAAATGTGGGATCTGAAATATGCCAGAGCCTGCATTTCACAGTCGCAGTGAGGCACTGAAACATAGTGTATCAATGAGAGAGAAAAAAAAACAGCAGAAGAAAGCGATTAATCAGCCTCGCGTGATGGACTTGGGCCGATTGGCACGAAGGTCAGAACGAACCATGTCGCCATGGGAATGGTGTCCATCTGTGCTCTTTGGTCAAAGGGGGTCCAAAGAGAACATGACAGCATCTCCCCTCTCCCTGTCACTGCTCCGATGATGAGCTAGCTGCTAAATGGATTGCGCGGCGCTACCATTCAGCCGAGCCGTAGCCTCACTTGTCAGGCTCACAACCTTACGGTATTAACCTTACGACACTCTGATGTGAGAAATGTCCACCCAACTTCCAGGGACGTGCTTTACTCATAAAAAAATAGATTATAACTTTGGATGGATTGTGATCTTGTGTAGGTGGGGCTCAAATTGGAGGCGGCAATTCAAGACGACCGAGGAATAGTATGACACAGACTAAAACCATTGGCAGAACCCTTTAGATTGCAACTGTAACTTCCTTTTTCAGATCCTCAAGAATTAAAATAGACTATATGTAGAGCCCATTGTTCTCATTTGAGGCTTGGCCAGTCCTCTGAAGCAGAGCAAAATTGTGCATGCTTTACGGTGGCACTCTGAACCGGGTTCAGATCCAGACGGAATATTCAACAGCTGCTCGGGCCGAAGAGGCCACTAGCAGCCCAGCAAAGGGGGTACCCCTCAGCCACATTAAGGAAACTCATATGGAACCAAGCTCACGTTCAAAGAATTACCACCAAAGCATTAATCTGGACTCATGCATAACCTCTCGGTCTGGGCTCAACAAATGTCTACTGGGACTGGCTAAAGTATTATAGGATTAGGCTAATTGGGCGAATAGACACAGAAGTCCTAAGGGACAATTTTGTAGAAAACCTCCTGTCCTCGAAACGAAGTGGAAAGTGAGCGTTAATCTCTGGAAACGCTATGATTTGGACCACAAATTTGAATTCCAGCTTCTATCTGCAGAATATATTTGAGATGAAATTCAATTTAATCTAATCAGGGCAAGACTTTTACTACAGTAGCTTTCAAGGGGAAAATTTCAAGTAGCCACAGTTTAACTGGAGACTCAGTGGGGCTGTTAAAATTGCTGGATGTTTAAAACTGGCCAACCCCTATAAAGGTCTACATAGCATATCCTATCCACATGCAGTCATCAGTTGTGACAGCACTGGAGTAGGTTAACTGAAATCACAAAGCATTTTACAATGTTTTATGTGTCTTATGAGTTGGGAATTAACTTAGAATAAATCAGTTTCAATAGGGTACTGATTGCATCATCTGATAAATGTATTGCCTGCAATGTCTGTTTTTGTCATGTGTTATTTCATAAATGGATTGTTAGAATTTTTGAGACCTGTATAGTAATGTCACACCAGAACACATCGCAAGCTTGTGTCATTTTGTTAACAACAAAATTCATTTAATTTTGTAGCAGGCGTTGGTCTGGGCAGGGGAATCGGGCTGACTAGGACCACGCCTACTGGAAGAGCAGCAATTGAACACAGGTGTGCCCCGTTAATAATAACATATAAACTGCTCTGATCTCTCAGTAGGTATCTGGAACATGGAAACTGAGGACGGCACAAGAAACTTTGTCAGTGGCTGAAAAGTTGAGTATGTTTACCGAAGAGCGTAATTTAATTTAGTTCATTATTTTGTGTTTTGTCGACTGAGACCTGTGAAGATGATGGTTGAATATTTTTGTTTATGTTGGTACTGGAGGCTTGTGCCTGTTCTCTCTTTTTCTCTCTCTCTCTGTCACTCATAACCAAGGAAAAATAAAGAGGCAGAGAAAAGACCAATTGAAAGAACTCTGTTTCTTGCATCTGGCTGTTCTTCCCAAGGGTGTATTGACACTTTCTGTTTGATGACAAAAAAACGTTTTTAACAAATTGAGTCTTGTAAAAAAAATCAATCAATGAGAACTGGTCTGGGGAAATTAAATTCTAATTCAGGTTCAAGTGAAATTTAGTCAAAAGAGAATAGCAGAAAGAGTAGAAGTGTGTCTGGTCTATGTTACACATATTTGGATTGAAGCCTTAGCACTTTGATCTGCTTGTATGAACTGAAAACCTGTTGTGTTCCATTATACCGGATAAGGCGTGGAGTGCATTGAAGTGCTGAAGTTCTTAATAGCTGCAGTTAAATCCTGTATAGATTTGTGGCAACCAAAAACCTTTTACTTTTCTGACGTTAAGCGATAGGTCGGCTCTGTTAAACTTGCAGTTGGCTGCTGCCTGAAGAGCATGTGTAGGTTAAGAAGTCAGAGGTAATGTAGGCCACCGCAGGATGAGTTACCATGCTATGCATGGAGTGTGATCAGGGATTCTTACCTGAGGCAGACGATGGCAATGACGACGATGGCGATGATGAAGACGAAGCCGGCGGTAGCCGAGCCGATGATAAGAGGCAGCTGCTCCTGCATGGACCTCTCTGGATAACCTACAGGCGAGAATGGGATAAAAACCTAGTTACCACTCGCATCACATCTGCAACTAACCTTCCCCTTAGCAAAGCCTGTTAAACCCAATCCAGTACAGTCCTGTGTAATCTTGTTTGCTTTCTGACCTCTGTTAACAAGCCCCCATTATCCAAATTTATTGCTGAGTTTTACATTAGCCCTTTTGAATTTTTTAAAATGTAAATTCAGCTAAAAAGTGCACTTGTGCTAGATATTAGGGATGAGTACTGTGATGAACTTAATGTGTGTCACAATGCACAGCACTCACATTTTCAAGCAGAAAAATTAATCATATCAATTAATTATCTGTTATTATATGCAGGGTTAAAGGGCTCCCTTTCATAAATACAGATGAGGCAGCAGAGAAAGCTCTGGAAATGTCTTGTTAACTAACAATCATTTGAATACTGATTTAAAAATACATTTGTGGTTGAAAATGCAACATTCATCTCATCTCTACCTAATTCAAATATGTTAGTTAGTTAGTTATAATAGTAATATATTATATAGTTTTTACTTCCCCGTAGAGATTGTGCTGGTGCACTATGCTCAATAATACATTTTACTGCAGCACACTTTGCTAAATGTGTAGGTGTGAAACTTAAGTACATGATAAATTAAGTAACTATGCCAATTTAGCCCTTCAGGCATTCTGCTCCAAATCGTCGTGCTGATGTAGGTATGGTTCTCTGAAGATTCCTGACCACAGACTTATGTAACTACAATAATATGTCTGGATGATATTCATCCTTAGTCAGATAATATCTCTAGCATATCCAGAGATATCAGCATAACCATCTCAACCATCTCAAGTTCCTTTGGATGTGTCCTCACATCAGAGGCTTGCCTACTTCAATCAACTGAAGGACCTCCCAGCTAGCACAAAATTGTTTAAAGGACGTACAACACAACAAAAACAAGTTTCCATATCTTCCCACTTCAGGGTTTAAACATTTTCAATTTTCAAATCTTGTGATTTAGTCAGGCTGCAAACACATTCTAAAAAAGTTTTCTTGGAAAACAAGTGTCATCTGGACCTATTTACCGTCTAGCTGGAAAGTTTGGTTGGGGGTGGTTAAAAAAGAAAGGCTGTAAAACCATAGCTACAACTTTGTTATTCACCGCAAACTCAAACATCCTAACTGGACCGTGGTAGGTAAGTTGACATTTTTTGCGCGCTAGCTGGGTTGTGTGAAGAGCGGGTAACAAGCAAAGCCTAAGGGAAAGGCGTGCATGGTGAGAACGCGAAAGGGCAGCTTCTGGAGTCAGACGAAGCCCCATCCGGGGGGGGGGGGGACTCACTCTGCGGGTTAGTGCTGAAGTCCGATGGGCTGCTGTAGCGCCCGTATCCCGCCACAGTCCGGGCTCGAACCTGCACCACGTAGGGCATTCCGGCCTTCAACCCCTCCACGCGGGCGGAGCTGCGCTGCGCTGTCACTGTGTGGGCGATGGCCTCGGCCTGTCCCTGCAGCTCAAGGACAACAACCTCGATGTCATTCATCCAGTCCCCCTTGTTTATCACAGCGACCGCTGATTTCCTTAGCAGATGCCTTAATGCAGGGCAACTTAAGATTTCACATCATCCTCCATTTATACAAATGGATATCTACTGAAATAGTTCAGGTCAATCCGGGTTACAACACTAAATACTCCAGTAAGTACAATACACCTGCCGTGTCATTCAACAGGTTTCTTAATGATTTAATGCGTTAAACGAGGTTTGTCTCGTCGGTTGCAAACAAAATCTCGTGACTGGTTTGGTTGCGTGCATATTGCTTTGAGTCTGAGCGTGGGAGAGGGGGGGGGGGGGAGGAGGAGTAGGAAGAGGAGGAGAGGTAGAGTTGGTTGACACAAAGAAGTCAGAGACAGGGTGGAATTCCTTTGTGAACTCCCGCTTGCGAAGAATATAAGGCCACAATGAGAAAAATGCTATGCATTCCTGTGCTGTTGATTCATGGTTCTTCTCACCTTCTCGTGGTACTTAATCTCATAATCCAAGATGATTCCGTTGGGTTTCTCTGGAGGCAGCCAAGAGAGGCTCATGGTACTCGCTGTGGCTCCCATTAGGTGAACTGTGGGTACTGCAGAAGGAGCTACAAGCACAAGAAAACATGTTTGGTGTTAAATTAAGATGAATGCCTTTATTAGCTTTTATTTTACCAGGTCCAACTGATATAAGGAATCTATTTGAATTCACAAGCTACCATGTTGCTACATTCGTACATTAGATGACACCACTGTCTTTTTTTATGTATATAGGGAGTCTAGACATTTATTGTTATTGATATTTAACATGAATATTCAGCTTTTTATCTCACCTATCTATTATCTTGTCTTTTATAACTCTTGGATTCCTGTCAGACAAGGGCACCTGAGCCCCAACGGACAGAGGAATCAATCAAATCAGCTGTTTAACACACGTCGCCTCTTTCTCCATCCCGCGCGCTCGTTTGCAGCATTGCCAATCTAAACGATCCACTCCTCTCACACGACGGACACTGCAGTGGCTCTCTCGCTTCGTCTTTCAGAGCCGCTCACCTTTCACATCTTTCACATGAACACTGGCTCCTCCCATGTTTATGTTGACGTCGTCAATTTATTTTCCAAGGTTTCAACTTCCTTTATTTTTGGACGCCTCTCTTTCACCCCGGCCTGGCTCCATTTTCCCCTCGCTGTCACATTAGTTTCTCTGTCTTTCTTTCTCCGTCTCCGACTTTCTTTGTTAAAGGCTGTTTAAGGCCTTCAGCCCTGTGCTTTCATCCTCACCCTCGCTCTCTGTACTCTATTCTTTTTCTTGCCGCTCCCAAACACCAGCCACACAGCTAGCCACCCTTCCCCGCTTGTCCACCCCTGAAGACAATGCTCCCCGGTCGGATTCCCCGGATCTCCTTAGTCCCGGGATTAAGGGGGTCTCTCCCTGCTGAGACCCCCGGGTAACCATGGAAGCTCAAACGGCTTATACCCCATATTTATTTTTAGTCTTAAAAGGTGAATGAATATTCAGAGCACCATGAGAGAAGCCCCAAGATAATCTGATCATGGTGAAACCTCCTTCGGCTCTGGCAGATATCGAGCGGGGAGGGGGGGAAGGGGGGGGTGGTCCATGTAACCCCCCCATGACCGACTAACGCTAAACAATGGCCGACTAGCAGTACCACCCCCACCACCACCACCGGGTGTAAATAGGCATTCCTGGGGCATTGTGTTCAGAGGTCTTTTGGAACACACGGAGAGAGAGAAGGATAATAGTGCTTCTGTATGAGCTGGCCTTGGCTATAGAGAATCTCTACCTCACACACATGCAACCTCCTAGCATTAAGATGCCCGCTGTAACATCTGTAGCGTCTCAAAAGAGGTTAATGCCGTAAACCAAGCGTGTGATGCTCGCACACTGAATGGACTGGAAGACCATTGCATAGTAATGCTGTGAGCGAGCGAGGCATAAGCCCATGTCATTCCTATGTGTTTAGAAACCCATTCAGAGGGAATGGAATTTAGAAAGAGGCCAACAAACATTTTCCGGCTATCGTTTTCACGCACTGGGGCTTGGCTTGGCTGAACGTAATTTGTCTTTAGGACGTCTAAGTTTTCTTTTCTTTTGTCTTAGAACAAGAGCACCCAGGGGTGTGTTCTGGAAACAAATGCATAATTTTTTATCTCAAAATGTTCATTAAGTGTGACCAGTTTGTTTTTAGTTTTGTTTTCATAAAATGAGAAATACAGCGGTGAAAGATGCAGATCAAAGACGATCCTTACAAGGCTGTCGCAAATGCTTTATGTGTCCAACCGACCATGTCCCCAGAATTTTACATCCTCATAAAACAAGCCTTGGTCCATTTTTCTTGTGAAAAGTGGGCAAGGATCATTACAAGCATTAGGGTAAATTCCTTTTCAATTCAATAAATTCAGGTTAGCTCAATTAATTAAAAAACCCTCCTCGAAGTTTATGGGCATTTTTTTATGTTAATGAATTGAATGTCAATGAACTTCCTGAACTGGTTGAACTGAAATGGAATTGACCACGAGGCTGAATACAAACAGCCTTGTGCAGCCTCAGTTCCAGCAGTGCTTGAAAATAACCTTGATGTACAGTGCAAACCGCATATCAAAGTCAATAACCATAAAGTGGAGATATACAAGAGTACACTTTACCTTTTTTTCTTTGGAAAAGTAGCAGCAAGGATCATTACAATTACATCAGGCGCCTCTGGGCCACTCACCGGCCTGGTTGGTGGTGATGTTGACGGCGGCGTACTGCGGAGAGGCGGGGTTCTTGCTGGAGACGCCATTGACGGCCTGGATCTCGAAGCTGTAGCGGGTGTGGGCCTGCAGGTTGCGCACGGCCACCCGCCGCTGCGTCAGGCCCAGACGGCGCGGGGAGATGTCCACGTTGTCGTCGCAGCGCGAGCAGACGCCGCGCTCGGGGAGGCACTTCTTGCAGATGACGTTGTAGAGCAGGTCGTCCCGCCCGCCCGTGTCGCGCGGCTCTCCCCACTCCAGGACCAGGGAGGTCTCGTTCACGTTGGAGATGACGTTCCGGGGGGACGAGGGCACGGCTGCGGGGAGAACACAGTATGATGTATCGATGTTCCCTCAGCTTTATTTTATTTACCTGTATATGGCCAGGAAGGGTCAATTGAGAACTTGCTTCTCTTCTCTTCTGCAGTGACTAGATTCCTGCCACTCGCATGCAGATAACACAAGCTCACACCTATATTTTTCATTTATTTATTCACCTTTATTTAGCCAAGTCAACTGAGAACTCAATTCTCATTCACGGTGATGAATTGGAGAATCAAAGTTGGTGGGCAATGCACAGGATCGGATGTAGGGGGATGATTACGTGGGCACATTTTTTATGGGAATTTGACCAGGGCTGTTACCTCCCGTACAATTCCATGGGACCTTAATGACCATAGTGAGCAAATCCCTGATATAATTTTTGCTTGTTCACAAGATGCCCATTTTCTATAGGCAAATAAAATAGTTTGCATTTTTGACATATTATCAGTTACAGTCTTGGGCCTTATCCGCTGTGCCAGGCTGACCTACTCAACTAATTTCATTATTCAGATACGAATGATAAATAATCATATTGGGTAACCTTCTGCATGTACAATCAGTACACAAAGCTGACAAAACACTCGCTACGCATACATTGGTGCTGGTCGTTCATCCGCAGAGTGCCAAAATAATTTGTAGCAGGACATAAACATAAACATAAATCCTGGTTGTTGTATGCTGTGCATATCTCTGCCATATAGGCATTTGGCCAGAGGGGATGTGGGTTTGAAGTCGGAACAGTCTGCCCCCTCGGAAGGTGGGGGTGAGGCGGTTATGACTGGATGGAGGCTACTCTTATCCAATTAACAGGCCTTATCTTTCTGAGCTCTGTGGGAGAAACAAACAAGAACTCAGCCTATCCTTTCTGGAAAGAAATGAAGTAAAAAAAAAAAAAATGAATAAAAATAAATTATGGAGCATCGGAGTTATTGCTTTGCTTCTTCTTCTTCTTCTTTTTTTACACATTTCACAGAGCAGTCAAACTCTTCCTCTTCCCTTCTGTGCTCGGGTTCATCTCATTTGTCCCGTGCAGCCAATTACGCTGATAGAATTCGGAGCGCTGCCTCTCCAATTATGCACAAAACACTGTCGCGAAGTGCTCGACACACGCGCACAAATACAATTAGGCCTCCGGAGCTCTATGCCGAAGCCTCTGAGCCCCGGTGTGGCGTTCCTCTAACGCTCGTTTCCGTTCCGCTTCTCCCGAGCTCTGCACGAAAAAAGCTGCTTTTTCACGCTGACCCACTCTGTGTGAATGTCTGTGTGAACGCATTTGCGCACGCCAACCTTGAAGGTCAATTGTGACTGTTCTCAGAAAATCCATTATCAGAAATGAAGAACGACAAGTACCAATACCCTATATGTTCACCTAGCTATATAGATTTACCACGATTATGCATCTTTTGCGTGTTCTGTTTGTGTGTGTGTGTGTGTGTGTGTGTGTGTGTGTGTGTTTGCGCGTGTGTAAGCATGCGTGTGTGCATATGTGTATAACCGTGTGTTCTGTATGTGTGTGTGTGCATTTGTGTGGCTGTACGTATGCGTGTGTGTGTGTGTGTGAGCACGTTCCCAGTACTCACTGGTGCAGGCGGAGTCCGGCGAGTCGCTGTCAGCCCGGTAGAAGCCGTTTCGGCAGGAGCAGAGGTTGGCGGCTCCAGAGCTGCTGCGGCTGTTGGGAGGGCAGGGGGAACAGAATCCCTCCCCCTGTTTGGACTTAAAGGTCCCAGGACTGCAAGCTGTAGGGGGGCGGGGCAGAAGCGCATACAGACCACGCATTGTTCATAAGTCTCAACAGCCTCAATGCCTGTAAAACACAAACACAGTCTCGTAATGCTGCCTCCTTTTCCCCTGCTGTCTCTTCTGTTTCTCACCTGGTGAGAAACGCTGTATTCATTGTATTGCTCTGAAACGTTTTGCCTGTTTACTCCAAAGGAACTCTCCTAGTAAGCGTAGATTTCCTCTCACTTGCTCTGGCCGTGGATCGCATTGACAATACCCCCGACACACAAGCACGCGCGGACGCATGCACACACGCTCGCACACACACACACATTCCATTAAAAAAACATGGCTCTAGCACACACACTTGTTGACATCTTTCAACACCAATTCGTATTTTCACAAGAGGCATTTAAATATCCCGCAGCTAGTTTTGGTCTGCTCTGCCACTGGAAAAAGTATACCTCTTTTGAAAGGGAAAGGATACACTGGATGAAAGAGAGAGAATTCTAACAACGATTAAACAATTTGGGTCTAAAATTTTGTCCATAAATTGAGTGGTTTTACATCAATTGTTCTCTGATTAAAAAATAATTTACCGTATGTCAATATTTTTATGAAATTATTAAAAAATAAGTATGAAATATGAAATCCAAAATTATAAGAAACATACTGTTGAAATGTATGAAATGTATGTTACTTTCACATATTATATGCATATGTTGTAGGATACACATTACAGCAAATACAATTTTAGCATATTCTGAAATATATGCTTAAAACTATTTGGTTAGTATATAAACTTTCCAGTAATAACTATATCATCTTTTATGTATCATGATGAATATTTCAAAATACATAATATACATGATGATTTATTTAGCACAAGGGGTGAAATGCCTGATCTGACAGTGGGTACCAGTGACATTAATGCATCAGGAAGAGTTTCGTTACAGAAAGTGCAATTATACATGTATATGCATGCCTTTGCACATTGCAATCTTTCCATTTCGACCCAACTCGCTGCTTTGATATAGTCAAAATCTAAGAAAAGCTTGAAATTGGCTGTTCAGGCCCAAGTCTTCATTAAGGAATGAGAGTTTCTCCCCTTTAAGCAAGGCAAGATGGTTTTTTGAAAGACTGAAAGAGCTAATCAATCACTTCCAGGAAGGCAAAAAATCTGCCTCTTTTTCCCTCTTGCTTGAGAGGAAG
This sequence comes from Ilyophis sp. 1 JC-2022, assembly GCA_022702515.1. Taxonomy (NCBI): domain Eukaryota; kingdom Metazoa; phylum Chordata; class Actinopteri; order Anguilliformes; family Synaphobranchidae; genus Ilyophis; species Ilyophis sp. 1 JC-2022. The sequence continues at coordinate 119,604,084 of CM040395.1, read as the reverse complement.
AATGAGGAAAAGATGAAGGCAAAGAATATGCTAATGATCTGGGCTGTCGCTCTCTCTCACCCTCTCTTTCCGCCTCTCTCTTTCTCCCCCCCCCCCCTCTCTCTCTCTCTCCTACAGCATGCGAGTCCAACAGAACTACTGATAAGAACTGTGCTGGAATTGAGAAAGCGAGAGAATAGTGGGTGTCGGGAATGGAAAAAAAAAGCCTCACTGATTAATATTAATGCTGGTGCGCACCGTGCGCTGCTGTAGGGAATTAATGAGTCCGGCAGCCTTCAGATTAATGCAGGAGAGCAGCAGAGAAGAGAATAACCCCCCCACTGGTCTCCAGCCGTTTGATTAGAGAGCTGTTTTAGCCAACCTAGTCACCAGGGTTTTAACCTTGAGCCCCAGAGTAGAAACACAGGCGTTTTTTTGAGGAAGATATTACCATGCTCCCCACCACCCAGCCCATACCGCAATCTACAGTGAGAAGATATCAGAGCTTATCATTTAACTTGCATATATTTTTCCCTTTTCATCAATTATTTATTTATTTGTTTAGTTATTCCGTTTGATATATGCCGTTTTTTAAGTTTTGGCTTTGGCGTTGTTATTTTATTTTTTTTACACGCAGCCGTGCCAATAAAGCCTTGCTGAATTTAAATAAACTGAACGGAATTAAACTTGAGTTGACTCCTCTGTCATACCACTGTGAATGGTCACAGATTCTATAGGCGACACAGGACACTAGGTTCTGTATTCTCAACGTTGAGATCTCACTAACACTGAAGTGAAAAGAATTCCACTTTCACGCATCTTGTGAAAATCCATTAAAGACCGTGACCAAGTGGGGCAATGTACATTCTGTACTGTAATATAGCACCAGATACTCCTGTTACCAACTGCCACATTCTGTAGTTAAGAAGCGGAGAAGACTAAAAGGATACAGTAGCTGAACATCTGGTGAATCTAAATAATTTGAGCTTCTCCGTCATTCCCTGAGCTACTGATCCCTCTTCTTTTCTCTGTCCGTTCTACCTCTGAGCATGTTTTCTATTGCAAATATAAGGTAAATATTTACCCAAAAATGAAAAATATCTGCAGCATTTCCACGTTTTTCTTTCATCATGCACCCATAAACTCTGCCCACTTCCCCTCGAGTTCAAAATCGAAGCCTCTGACAGTCCTGAAACGATCACTGGCATCTGCCTCTTGGGACATCCAATACCGCATGCTATCTATGTTTCTATTCTGCAGTCAAAACAGGGCTTGCATCGCCGCCTTTGACAGTAACATAAAACCTGTTATTGACATACAGGTATTTTAATATTCAGCAGTAGGGCCCTGTTGCGAGCCTTATAGAAAATAGAATACAATTTGCAAATGTAAGATGGCATTTTAGAACTCACTCTGCAACTAGCATACGTTTTTTTGCTATTGTTTGTTAACATGAAAATGTTTCGGTTTTGTGCTGAATGTCATACATTTTCAGTGTCCTAAATTACAAAGGAATGTGATGGCAAAACAGTGTGTATTGGTCACTGTTAACAAAAACAAAACACTTACCCTGACATTGTGTGTCCTTCATGGCAGGCTCGAACCCGGCCATGCAGGTGCACGAGCCCACAGGAACCATCCACTCCCCATCACCGTTGCAGTACAGCTTGAGGGGGACAGACACTTCCACAGCATTGGGCACGCAGGTCCCCGGTGCGATGACCAGGGAGGTGGCTTCAGCCCCGGTGGCCGTCTCGGGGAACACTGCGAAGTTGGCGATGGTGGTGGAGCACTTCTTATAAAAGACGCGGACGGAGATGAGGGACATGCAGGCTCCCAGGTCCTGGAATGCCAGGTAGAAGCCGGCCTTGGAAAGAGGACCGAAGCTGCGCACCTTGGTGTTGACCCGCCCCGACTCCAGCGTGGAGAAGCTCTCGTCGGGGGCGATGGTGTCCACCTTCACGTAGGGGTTCTCCATCCAGAAGGGGGTGGACTCGGTGGCACTGTCCGTGTCAGATTCGTAGTAGAAGAGGTTGAAGGTCTCCTTGCAGGATCCTGGGATGTTTGGGATGCTGTTGCAGTCGCGCACGGTGAACTTGAGCTCCACGTAGACCCGCAAAACTTCTTTGCGAGGGATGAAGTCCGTGCGCAACCAGTTGTTTTGGTTCTGGTCCCTCACGTTGCAGACCTGGTAAGTCCTAAGGGGGTTCATGGCATCATCATACCCACTCACTTCTTCCCACTGAAAAGACAAAAAGAAGGAGAAAGTATTTTTATTATTGTATGTATGCATCACAACGATTTTGCCCTTCCACAATCAAAACTCATTTAGCCCTCAAAAACCAAGAAAAGTGAACAAAACTCTTTACGTAAACTATGATAGAATGTCGAAATCCTAAATCTCCCTGTTTAACCGTCTGGAGTTTCCGTTTTTTTCAAATATTTTCAATTTTACAACCTGGACCATTACACATAATGAAGCTGAAGACAATATGGCAAGGCACTGTATATGTGCGTGTAAGGTATTCAGTTCATGCCATACAAAGACCGAACCTCATACCGAATGAAGAAAATCGATGAATCATGACAGAAAATGGAAAGTAAATTAGGAATGAGAGCGGGACGGAAAAATAAACGAAACGCAGTGCCGTTTAGTTTGCACCTCATCAGTTCCGCACCAGTCAATGTCATAAAGTTGAGTTTTATTCCCCATAACACACCCTATCGTCTCAGCTTACTCTGGCGATGAATCAGTATGTAAGGAGCCCATTTATCCTAATTATTGAGGAGAGGCAGTGGGATAGAAATGGGGTGCCTGTTTACCTCGTTCCGGTTGGGGCGCTCGCTGCATCGCTTCTCAACCAATTACGTTTCAATTATGGTGCAGTGATTGTATCCTCCTCAGTGGCTAGTGAAAAAAACTATACTCTTTTCTGTGTCTTTTACCCATTATCAGAAAAAATGAAAACCAAAGGAGTATATGTTAAAGGCTAATAACTCAAGGACGTAAAAAGGCATTTTATCTGAAGGACTTTTTTCAAGCGCATTATCATAGGATAGCTAAGACTGCAGCCACTGTTAGTGTTGTTTCACCTATTCTCATAATCTGTCTCTCCTTCTCTCACACACACATGCACACATATGTATATTTGTGACCAATTTAAAAAGCTATATTATTGTCAATGAAAGAAAGCTACAACTAGTTGGAGAGTAAACACGTTTCTTGCCTTTCTGTGCACTCAGGTACTTTATGACGAACCTGCAAACACCACTTCTTGTTTCAATAACTTGGCCATTTTTTAAAAAGTCACTTGCTGTAAATGTCTTTAGGTCTGGTGATAGTCTGTCAGTTGGTAACAGCAACTTCCCAGGATGCACCATAACAAGCAGAACTCAATATTTCTGAGATGTTTTTTTCATTGAGCTCAATGTTTTGTTATCCAGATAAAGCTTCTTGCAGCACATTGAAACATCTCAATTGGTGGGAAAAACATGCTTTTGTGGAATGAAGTGAAAAGACACATTAACCTACGGAGAACGACTTTGAGGACTCTCAGACATTCTAAAATGCTATTCCCACAAAAAGGCACTAACCAAGGAAGGTGGAGAGAACTCTGATATCAGACTTCAAAAGCAGTAAATCGCAATTGCAAGGCAGTAGCTTCAATTAAAATGTTCTTATTGATATAAGAGTCAAAGGCCTTTATCGAGCTTGTTCTGCAGGACAGTGAAAGCTACAAAGTAAGTTGTCCTCAGTTTACATTTCACATGAGGACAATATTGTATCATTAATAAAGACTAATAGAATGCTGCCTCCTGGGTGTCTCCTAGGCACACCCAGTTTTTGATTGGTACACACAAAAGAATCAAGGCTGCAAAGTTATTACTGCATGGCACCTTTTGTTACCATTTTAATGAACAATTATATTACATTTACATTTTAGGCATTTAGCTGATGCTCTTATCCAGAGCGACTTACAATTAGTCCACGAACTGTGTCATTTGGGTATTGTGATTCTCAGTCCAGTTTAGGCAAAGGAATGGACTATTTTAGGTTTTAGCCAGTTGATTTGAGTTCATGGCTTTGGATTCATGAGATCATGAACAAGCCAGAAATGTGTCCCGTTACCTAATGTTAGGTTATTCTTCATTAAAACTTAATTATAAAAACAACAACATTCATGATAATTAATCTTGAACATTTCTCCCCTGAAATTAACTTGAACTGTTAACTCATGAATGCATTTTTATGTTATTTAAAGAGGTCTGAGCATAAAAAACAGTTTGGCATAGACCAGAGGAAACCTAATTTATGTTTTTTCATGAAGTAGCTTCGATTTAGGCCTAGTTACGTCATTTTTAAATGTAGCTTTAACTACTTTTCTCTTATGAGTATGTGTCACAGCTGGCCCGCGCATCACTATCCCCCCATCTGTCATAGGTCAACGTTATTTTCGAATCGTTCATGATTCATTCATGTAAATTCTTGGCACGCACGCACATGCCTGAATGCTCTCTGCTTGATAACCAGGACACCCAGTACTTGTATTGATATTAAATTGGTTTCACAAATAAATCTCATGCTTTTCAGCACTTTGTCATCATTAAGGTCACATGCTGTAGACACTAGACAGCAGAAATCATAAAATTCCCCAGCCTGCACCTATATAAGCAAAAAAATGATCATTTCAGTACCGCACTGGGGCAGATACTGCAGTATATTCCAGTATTCTAACTCCCTTTGATGATCTCTGTTGTGTGTGGACACATTTCCTTGGGCCGCTTTGATTCGCCAAGATCTGAGTAATGCATGATTTATGGAGAATGAGCAGGAGTGGTGAGTTGGAGTGCACGGGAGTGAGTAGGACTGGGACATGATCCCAGCTTTTTATGTTTTTTTAATAAAATTTATTTCAGGAACGCCACTCCTTCCAAGCAACGCCTGCCACCGTGACCGCGCAGTCGTCGCTAGCAACCGAGAAAACAAATGCACGCACAGTAAACAAACAGAGACATCAACAGGAGGAAATGTGCCAATTAAGCCTGCGGGAGCGATGTTTTTCTGAGGAACGACGCATAATGGGCAGTTCTGATTGCAAGCGGTGATGCACAAGCTCACTGCTGAATATAATGGCCAAAAAGAAAACCCACATTTGAGAAAGCACAGAGAGGAGGTGAGCAAGAAAGAAAATGGATTGTCCTTTTACAAGGTTGCCAAGCAACCAAGATAGCAAAATAAAATCAATAAATATCCTGGAATGTATTTGGCTAGTTCATTTTTTACTGTCATGCTATAAGCTGCCTCCTGTAACTAGTTAGCCCACAGAGTTTGACTAGCCAATTCATCCCTAGTATGTATGGCAAGCTAGAGAACGGGCTGGCTTGGTCACTAGTGAGCTATCAAGCTAAACTTGAAGAAAATATTTTACATTGTGGATGCATCTACCTAGCATTAGCAGTTTTGCGCTCTCAGCACTCAAAGCAACTGGGTTCTTTATTCAACATTCAATACGCTAAGAGGGTTGGGTTAAAATCTCTTTCATATTGCCATGATAAACTTTTCCATTTTTGTAATAAGATTAAACTCCCTGTTGACTCTTAGACTGTACCGTGCTGATACAGATTTCACTGTTATCCATTGCCTCGTTGCTGCTCTCACGCTGAAAATGGCTTCTGGTGGCATTTTTGCACATCAGAGCTTATAATCTGAGGGGCCCATAGATCAAATTTAATGTAAAGAAATTGAGAATGGGACTGCAGTGACCGAGAGAAAGCATACAGTGATCTCTATGTCACCCAGGGGTACAATAGTGTTGGCAGATATATTGCTACCTATACAAATAAACTGATAACAGGACAAAAACGCCTGGGCGAGAGAAAGATTTGACCCTCCATCCTGCTGATGGTTTGCTGATGGAAAATTTTAGGAGAGGGAGCCCATACATACGCGTGAACTTATATATTATATATTTCTATTCAAAAATTGCATTTTATCTCTGTAAATGACGAATGTATTTTTGAATGACTATTTTGAAAGATACATTTTGTATGCATTTACCAAATAATTTGTATGATGACAAGAGGCACAAAGTCTTGTATATTTCTCATATGTTTAAAGTTAGAAATAAGAAATAGAAAAAATTGAAATAAGCCCTTACACATAGCCTCAGCAATGCATTTTAAATAATATTGTGTTCATATTTATTTTCGATATGGCAAGGTCAGGATTATATTCATTAGCATGGCAGGGGTGACACGAAACAGCTGGGCTGTAATGGCAAAGGGATTTGACTAAGGGCGGGGTCACAGGGCTCATTTAAAAGCTACGGTGATGGTGGTGAAAGGGAGGAGCCCAGGGCAGGAGCCAAAGGACCCCCCACAGAGAAAGCTCCACGGAAAAGGAACAGTGCAGTGATTTCACTTTATATGACAGACTAAAGGGCATCTACAAAGGTTTCACACATGCAGGGTTTTGGCTGGATGTAAACACATTTGGCTGGACCTGGACGTAGCCAAAAACACACCAAGTACCACTGACAGCCCTTAGAAAAGTAATGAATGATTGCCACGACCATCCAGACACTTTCTGTTGGTTTAATTTCCAACAGTTATTAGCTCTGAGGGTCTCTGGGAAAGAGGACAAAATTAAATAATAGTTCTAATGAAAATTAGTAATTGAATTAGTCATAATTTTTCAGAGAACAAGCATGCATTAATTTTAAGTTCATCTTTGGAAACGATCAAGGCCAGAGAAAATGTTTCAGAAGGGCTCGCCGCACCAGAGATATTGCGGTTTGTGGTAATCACAGCCCACACATCCACCTTTAGGAGCTCTCTTACTATGCTGCTGCATACAATGAGAAGAGTGGTCTTGATGGTCATACCATGAGTGTCTACCGCTAATCTTGCGTGAGGCATTAGGTTTCAAAGAACGTGCACAAGTGTGCATACATGCATACATGCCTCAAACACACGTGCAAGCATGTTTGCAAGCATATACATACACACCCACATGAGCATATACACACATGTACACACACATGCATCCACACACGCACACTCACCCCAGTCTCTGGATGCGATGTCCAGGCCAGCTCTGTTGTTGCCCACTTACTGTCCATCAGAGTTTCTGTAAACCAAACAGAGGGGGACATTTTTTTTACAAAGGAGATTCAAATGACAAGGGAATGAAATACTATTTTAAAAGGCAAAAATCTGAAAGTCATAACCGTTGTGTCTAACTAACGCCAGCCATCTAAACAATCTAGCAGGCCACGAACGAAGAGAGATTTTTGAGGTGTATTGACGAGGGTCGCATTTCACATGATGCCTTCTACAGCATCCCGGTGTCACCGCAAGACTTTCTCCCTACTCTGAAATCGCAGTTTGGTTTGTGACATCAATTGGCTGTAAATGTCTACCTCACTAGGGTACTCTATGGAAAAATACACTCAGTGCCCATGAGTGAACCCACAGTCTTATTGAAAATAAAAATCCCTCAAGCAAATGTTTGAGATTGGGGGGCTGTGTGAAAAAAGGCTTGCATATTACGAGTGATATTCAAAAGTCATTCATCTGCCTGTTCTCTTTTGGCAGAGCTGTACACGTGAGAACAGCCCCAACTCTATAAACAACTGCCGGTTGTCTGAAAACGCTGAAAAGATGCTAATGTGGGTGATCCGGGAGGCCTCATTAAGAGTTTTATTAAAGCCCTTTTTCAAAGATTTAATTAAACATGTTATTACTGTTCGGGGTTCCTCATGAGAATCGGTGGAGGAGGACTACACTACACCCTCAAGGGCAGTAGCAGGAGTTTACAGAGATATATGACTAAACAAGGAGAGGATGAGAGCCATAAAAATCTATGCAAACAGCGCTATAGAAGAAGAAAGGATCACCTTGCGCTCAACAGCAGTCAATACGCTAGATACAAATCTGGACTCTCTGTTTCCCTTTTTATTGCTGCCTCTTCCTCTTGTCCTTTAAGCCTACAGTGTGTCTAATTCATGATAACCGTGAATGTGAGGGAAACTTCAAATGAACGAACCACTTCACAAACCTGTCAGCAATTATTGGAACGACATGCTATTATCATGCCGCGAGTATGCGCAATATACGACCCGGTGACTTAACAAAGACAGCTAATCAAAACAGAAAATGACAAATTGCATCCGCGTCGCTGTTCTCCACACAGCTGTCCTTTATCTCTGCTGGAGTGAGACATATTAAGAGTTATTCTCTTTAATCTTTCTTTCCCTTTCTCTAGTTCTTTTGAATATGTTCTACGACAGGTGAAACGTGATATTAAGCATTCGGGTTAGCAACAGGAAACACACATGGTGGTAAATATTAGAGAAAAGTATACTTATTGTATGCGCACTAAAAATAGATATGCAAATGCCAGACCACATTCACAATGATGATGATATCCCCTGAAGTGTGAATTGAATTCCATTGCATTTTCCTAGGCCTACTCTTTGTGGATTCTGTGGTGGTGTAGTACATGTATATGTATGGTGATTTTGAAATAACTGATATTATAACTTCAACGCAGTACTGCCTACCACCAACTCTCAAATTATAACTGCCATGCTGAGACTAAACAATGCAGCTTGTAAGTGGTAAGTGCCATTTAAGTTAATTTATTGTCACCGCACTGCTTGAGAATATGCCGCCTTGTGGATAATTACACACCCGCACACACAAGCACACCCACACATATAAGCATGCACACACATCCAGATATGCATGCATGCATACATACACACATACATACATACACGCACAGACACACAAGCACGCGCGTACGCACACACGCAAGCATGCACACACATACACACGTATGCATGCACACACACAGACACACACGCACACACAACAGAAACCCCCAGGAGTGTAGATCATACAACTGGCATAGAAATGCAGAATTGTGGTTTAGTTTTGTAGTTTTATAAGAATATTATAATAGAATATTTGGTAACACTTTATAATAAGTGTTACCAAATATTCTTGTAATATATCATTAGTAAGGCATTTGTTGATTATTTACTTACAATTTATAAATCATTATTCCTACATTCACAAACATCTATAGATGTATTCATTAACATGAGTTAAGTAAAGACCAGAGACTTGCTGGTCAACTGGGAGAGAACATATGAACAATTTATCTTATATATCCTCCTGCTTCAAGTTTGTGGGGCTGGGGCTTGGCCCAATCAATCAAATTTAATTTAAAATGCAATTTATTTAAAATACTTTTAACGCATGTTAATTAGTACATTATAAATGTTTGTGAATGATTATAAATTGTGAGTCGATACTGAACAAATGCCTTACAAATGATCTATTATTATATGATCTATGACATTATTATAAAGTGTTACCGAATATTTAAATAAAAATTATTGATTTCTGTTCATACGTAGTTATGCTCTTGGTTTATTCTAACGTTTTGATAGATCTAACGTCATAATTTAAAGGCAAATGTCTGAAACAAGACACGGCCTCGACCTGCGCAATGGCAAATAACAGCTTGTGGGAACCGTATCAGAGGGATTTGGATTTAAGCATGCCACAAAACCGGAACGATAGGTTTCAGAAAGATTACGTGTACCGGACTTGCACTTGCCTTGTGCAAACATAACCTCCTTCCTGCACAGACTACCTCTGAAGAACAGGTGAAAGCACAATTCGGTAGTGTGACCCATAATTCATAAAAACTGGGCTAAATTGAGGACCGGGAAAACTGCCAAAACAGCATACAAATGATCATGGTAAACACGCAAGAGAGATGACTTTCCGTGTGCTCTTGTGTGCTAATTACAAGTAAGCACAATGAAAATGCGTTACACAATAGGCATAATAAGCTATTGTGCTGCTTTATTTATAACTGATCTCTTAGTCCATCGCACCTAAATCTCTTGACACAGCTGTTTAGCATTTCTGTTTAGCTATGTTTGCTAAGCATGAAATGATTGATGCTGTTGAATTTAAGATTTTAAAAGCATTTAAATTGCACGTAAGAGCAGCTGGTTGTCACATAATTCCATTCCATCCATTATTTATTTTCTCTGCAGACACGCTGATCCGGGATAACTTGCACAGCAATTTGCAAATATAATATGGTTTTCCTGGTTGAGAAAAAAGCTATTCAGAGAAAGCGCCTTGTACCGCAGAGCAAGAGCAGTATTGAATTTAAACCTGGAAGCTTGTGGTTGCAGAGCACCTTCCCAAACCACTGCAGTATTAATACTTGGATGGCTCTGGAATTACATTGTAAAAACAATCAAAGAAAAATTTTGATCATGAGTGATCAGGCTGACAACCATATAACAGGTAGTCAATGACGAATAGGACCACACACAAACACACGCCATACTACTGGAATGTACTGGGAACCCATAAAATACGTTGTGAGAACTTGTGACACAAATATACTGGTATATATACACACTTGGCCTCTGACCGTCACAAATGTACTGAAAGGTATGTGAACATGCACTGACGCATCTATGAAGAGAATCAAACACGCAAATGCCAAATACGCATTTGCTCACCAGCCCTTACCTTAAGCCCCTAATGACAAGGGAGGGTTAATAACAGAGAAAAACAGGCACTCAGATCCTTCCCAAGATGAGCCTCCAACACACACACACACACACACTCATAAAATGCTCAGGGGTACAAGCCTAAAATATGTCTTTGTCCTTTTAAGAATTGCAAAAGAAAACAGGCCTGACTCATAGGCCTCAGCAAGCAGACAGATGAAAGATTAGCGCAGATTACACTCAAACTGCTTCTTGCTTTCTGGGGAGTTTTTTTTTACCACCCTGGGAAAACAAACGCAAAAGAGGACAGTCCTGTAAAAGCACCGTCTCCCGCTTCTCTCTTCTCGCAAAAAATTTTTTTTTCAAGGCAAAGGCAAATATTCCGTTCAGGTGATGCGCGGCGTGGCCCGTTTCAGGGCTCATTTGAAATGCCTTCCGTTCAAATCGCGCCGTCCTTCTGGCGCGGTATCGCAAGCGCCGGCCGCCGATTGTGTGTTCGGTGCAACAGGGTGTTCATTAAAACGCTCGCTCAAGGATTCCGCTCTGCGGCTCCTGCTTGTCTTCGCCGTTAATTGATTTTCTCTCCTTTTGTCCCCACTCTGTGCCGAGGCACATCTCAGAGTGGGAGAGGCGAGACCCTGCCTAACCCCTGTCTCCAAACATTACGGCTCTGTTTAGCCATAGAACCCAGGGAAAGTGTCAACAGCAGAGGGGGGGGAAACACTGCGTCAGTCTTATTAGAGCTATTATTCTGATTGCTTTGTGTTTGCTGTGGCTGCTGTCTTTATTAGACCTGGAGGTGAAATTAAACTGAGAAAGAGAGAGGGAGTGAGAGAGAGAGAGAGAGAGAGAGAGAGAGAGAGAGAGAGAGAGAGAGAGAGAGAGAAAGAGAGAGAGAAAAAGAGAGAGAGCGAGAGAGACAGGGGCACAGGGGAGAGTGAAATTCTATTTAAATTTAAATGGTGCAGGCAACATTCCCCTTTGTACAGTGCGTGAGTGGCGTACGCACAGCAATACTATGAGAAATCTGCTACCAGCCATTGGTCAAAGGGTAATCGTGTGGGCGGGAGTTGCCCTCTGAGGAATTCCCTGA